>JANXHW010000003.1:36712500-37312500 GCA_026170595.1 Plestiodon gilberti rubricaudatus
TGGAAAACAAAGAATGACAGTGAATTTTCCTTCTAACAGAGAGTTTATTATATTATATGTGATCTTGTACTTTGATATTTTTTTAAAAAAACCTCTATTGAGGTTTTATTCAAATTTCAATGAGCTGAATATAGTTAATAGAATAATATTTCATCATTCATCTTTTTACTAACTATTTAGCTCATTCAACTTTGGGTGACCAACGCTACCAGATGTGGGAAGGCTCCAGCCTTCCCGCCATCACTCTGTGTGTTGGCGGAACCCGCATTCCACCAGCGCTAGCTGCTGAAAAGCAGCCGCAAAAAGCACTTACCCTTACCAGGTGATGTGCCAACCTCCGCTCCTCCCAATGGAATCTGTTGCTTGAGGCGACTGTGTCAGTTGGCCTCATGAATGGGCCGGCCCTGATGTGGCCAAACATGTGGCATGACAGTCATGTGTTGGCTAGTCTGCAGTTGCACAGATTCATCACAGTTTGGTCTGATTTGAAAGTGTGATAAAAATTGCAGGCCATTTAATGTTAAGTATAGATGTTTTTTTTCCAAAGAAGAGCACCAGGGGGCACTATCTTACTTTATGTGATGGACAAGAGGTACAGTAGCATTCATTACACTGCAAAATCTTCAATATATATATATTTCTTAAAAACCATACACACTTCTTTACTATTTCATGTTTTTAGTGTGAAAGCAAACCAATAAGCTGCCCATTTGCTTCTTGCCAAAGAACTTCTAATGTCTTGTTGATATTTTTTTCTTGTTTGCTATAGTTTGATCAAAACTAAACTTATTTGATGGCTAGAGAACGATGAATTCAGAGTGTGCCTTCCTCTTGGCTAAGGAAAGCCTAGATACGGGGTTGGAGGAGAAGGCAGAGGAATTTGCAGTTGCTGATATCATCAGAACATTCCTTATTATACAACAGGAAGGAATGGAATAGCTGGGACTCAGAAGTCCCTTTTACACAGTTCTGGGACTTTAAAGGGAGGAAAAAGCACAGGCGAATGTCTTTTTTTCAGATTTGATGTACAAGTGTGGAAATGGAGGGATAAAAGTGGTTTGCTATTGTCAAAGCAAAGAAGTCACTGAGAGAATTAAACGCAATTTGTGCCACCACCAGAGCTGCTGCCCTAAGCGTAATTTTGTGGAAGAAAATTCCTCTGAAACCAGTGGAATTTACTTCTGAGTAAACATGTTTGTCTGTAACAAGCACAGTGGTGTGTTTTTTTCCAGAGTCTTTGAACAGGGAAAATTATGTGTCCTAGGAAGTTATTTGGGTTTAGAATACAATGTTGATTTAGTCTGAAGATGTGAGGGGTATAGCTAATCAGCTAGAGGGCACTCAACCCTTATATAATATGTGCTCGTTCACACACACACACACACACACACAGAGAGAGAGAGAGAGAGAGAGAGAGAGAGAGAGAGAGAGAGAGAGAGAGAGAGAGAGAGAGAGGAGTTTAATGAGGAAGCTTGTTAGTTATCATCCAACTGGTTACAAGGGTTTCTGAGAGGAATTTTATCAGGGGGTACAAAGTTTCATTTGGGCCCCTTCTCAAAGGGGGAAGGGACAAAACAGGGCAGGGGGAGGGCAGAAAAGTCCTGGCTGGAAAAGTCTCCAGAACCCAGGTCTACCAGGCTTCCCAATGCGACACCCAGGTCTATCTGCCCGGTAGACCTGGGCTCCCAGTTGGCCTGGTCTCTGTCTTTCACACTTCATGAAGCCAGCTGAGTTCCCAGGCAATTTATGGGACCCCTCCTTTGGCTCCTGGACCCCCTTTTTGACTCTGGGCCCAGGTACAATTTACCCCCTTTATCCCCCTCTTATGGGCCCTCGCGCAGGCTTAGAGCTTAACAAACCTTCTGTATTTCTGCAAATTTTCGGATGCCTTATTGAAGCTGCATAGAACTGATCATTGGAAGCTAGAGTGGTAAAGCAATAGCAAAGATTATTACAGCAGTTTTTTTTTCCCATCTGGGAAAAATGAAAAGGACATCATCCGCAACATCAAAATCAGCCACAACAACAAAACCTTTTCAGGTACCTTGCAGGCAAACCATGGAACTTGCTGAGGGGTGATGTATGACTATGAGAAGGGCTTTTCTGTGGTGGCTCCCAGCCTATGGAGCTCCCTGGCACAGACGGTTTGCTTGGCTCTCTCACTGGCAGTGTTCCATCACTAGTTGAAGACGTTTTTATTGTGACAAGCTTTTTATGCGCCACGATTTTATGGTGCTTTCTGTGGCTCTTCCTGATTGTTTTTCATGATGTCATTTTGTTAACGTATTTTTAAAATATTGTTTTACTGTTGTTCATACATTTTCATTAGCCACCCTGAACACCTCCATATTGCAAAGGAGAGGAGGGATATAAACTGGTAAAACGAATACATTAAATGGCATAACATTTTTTGGAGCTAGCCCACTTCATCAGCTCCACGATACGTACTTTCAGATTCTATTGGGTTGCAAAACCCTGAACCTCAAATAATCACTGGGACAGCAGAGATATTCATCTCTACTGCCAAGTCGAATTTGGTCCATGCTGGATCTCATATCACTTTTATTAGTAGTGACGTTTGGGACAGAATCATCATTATCAAATATCCCCCTAACACACTGCTACTAAATACATAAAATCACTATCGAGTCAGGGGTTTGAAGTCCTTAGTGTCATGGAAGTGAGTTTCCTACATGATTGTATTTCGGCATACATCTTTTACATGTACACCTAAAACTGGTTGTGAATGCAACAAACAGATGTTTCACACAGGCACATTTGTCAAGGAGTTTGGGTGACAAACCTGGATTTGATAGCATATCATATGTGAAATGTGTCATAGGTTTTTGTGTCCGCACACTGCGGTTCCTATAAGCAGAACCTGGGGAGCAGTTGGTACTAGTCCTTTAGAGCCATGTAGAACGATCAGAAAACTTGCTAAGCCAGACACAAAGCTTTGCACTTGTATTCCTCTGCTCCTTTTGACTTTACTTGACATGGCTTGGCCATAATTAGCAACAGACACAGAGAGAACCTGGACGATAAAGTTAAGAAAGAAAGGGGGAAGACAGAGGCATCATGACAAGGGTTCCCAAATCACAAGATTTAGATCATACTTTCTCTTGAGTGCTGAGTTGAAAGAATTGACATCCAAGATTGTTATAGGGTGAAACACTAGGAACAGCTACTTCGTTTCAGCAGTGCTTAATTTCTAAAACAAGAGGGATGCTGGAGTGTGAACTGACCTGAAGTCATTTCGAATTACAGAGAATACTTCCTTACCTTCTAATCCTAAATTAGGAGGGGCCAGAGTGGAAGAGCACATGCTTAGTATGCAGAAGGCCTCAGCTTCAATTCCTGGCATCTCTAGGTAGGTCAGATAACATATTCCTGCCTGAAGCCCTGGAGAGCCACTGCCAATCAGTGTAGACAGTACTGAGCTGGATGGACCAGTGGTTTGGTTCAGTATAAAGCTGTGGTATATGTTCATTATGAGGGCTGATTATGAACATTCAATGGTGAGTGAAAGGCATTCTGTGTGCATGCTTAGTATCCTTACTTCTTTATTATTGCCTAGCCTACGATGATGATTTTCCAGATGGTATATGTAGTATACCTATAGATTCCAGAGCGGAGTCCTGATGAACCACAAAGACTAAGCTCTCAATTTCCCTTATAAATGAACACAGACATTGTAGAATGGATAAGCAAGAAATGAGTCCCAGGTATCCTGTCATAGCCTTCTAGCAATTTGCCGAGGAATGTGAGGGTGAAGTGGGAAACCTCTTGTTCAGTTATGGATATTGACTAGTTACAAGTCAAACTTGTATCGATCCCATTATAGCAACCAAGTTTTACGCAATAATACATTTTCCCACTTTCTTCCTTTATCCTGCAGTTCCATAGGCAGCTCACTCCATAAACTCCATTTTCTGCCCCCTAAGAATACATTAGCCACATGGACATTCATAAGCAGGTGGAAATAAAGTCATCTTAACTATAGATCAGTCAAAAAAAAATTCCTACAGTTCTAGCCAAAATGGAGGAATAATTCTGTATACCTACTTCACGGGCTTTCCTACACCAGATGCAAGGGAGTGGTGACAGGATACAGGTATCTTGTTGTCTGTGTGCTCTTGGAGGCATCTGGTGGGGCCACTGTGAGATACAGGAAGCTGGACTAGATGGGCCTTTGGCCTGATCCAACAAGGCTCTTCTTATGTTCTTAACCCAAATTCCTGACTGTACCCTGAATTTGCAGATGAGCCATCCATAAGCATTATCTTGGGATCTGACTAATATGAGTCTCTTCTGAGAATGTCACTGAAGAACTAGCTACATCCCTACATTTCTTTAAGGTACAGTTGGTTTTCTGACTTCAAAGGCCTTGTCTTCCAAACCAAAGTGTTATTAAAGCCCCAAAGATCTCTGTTTCCCACTTTAGCCTGTTTACTATTTTTATTATCCCTCCCAAAATGCTCCTTCACAGTGACTGCTGTCTTCTAATAGTAGAAACCCAACAGACAGGACAGTTCTTCCTCACAACGGGATGAGAGAATGGCCAGCCAATGTCCTTCAAAGAAACAGGAAATCCTGATCGGTGGTAGCTGGATTTCCTGGAGGGGCCGAAAATCCTAAACTCAGTGCAGCATGTGTGTATGTGTGTATCATTCATATCCAGTTCTATGGCCACTTACAAATCTGCATGTTTACTGTGACATACGTCCTTCTGTGTTTGATGGGGCTTAGGCCTATGCAAATGCACAGCTGTAGCATTTCCTATTTGTGACTTGAGTTCCTGGCTAGACAAAAAGTCCATATGGCTCCTTTTCTGTAAAAGATGTTGAATGCATTTTTTAATTTATCCCAACATAAGGAAGAGTCCCAGATGATGTGGGAAATGACATCAAGATGTGTGTGGTCATAGCTGAAGGTCTCAGCAGTGAGCATACAGTAAAATATCCCTGGAATGGAAAATGAAATTAAATGACTGTTAAACCAAACCAGTGTATATGCCAGTGGTTGCTTTGTGAAGGAGCTCTGTAGACAAATGAATTGCTTTGGAAAGTTAATGAATCAATCTCATAAAGAAGTCCAATTGCAATCAGCTGAACAAATGGGAGAAAATTATTTTTTTTCCTGAAGTCATGCATGATTTTATGCTCCCAAGTAAGTGTGCATAAGATTGCAGTCATAGATAATATTTAATTTCTTTACACATGCACCAAAGGAACTCCAAGGAACTCAGGGTGGTTCTATGGACGTCTGATATATCCAGCATGAATTTGTAAAATTTGGCACATCTCTTTAAATACTTGGAAGTGGTGCTCCAGAAATGATTGAGCTCCCACTTCTGAATATTTTAAAGGGTTAGGCACACAACATTATTACACACGTGTGCCCTTTGCACTTGTTGTGATATTTGTTCACTTTGTACTTGGGTATCCGCCCTGGAGCTGAAAATATAAAATGGGAATCATATTGGACCCCTATTTCTGCATATTTTAAAGGCACATGCACCAAATTTTACACAGGTGTGCCCTTCACACTTGATTACATGCTTTGTACTTGGGTGTCCAGAATACAAAATGTGCAGTGAGAATGTTATGAGTCCATACCTCCACCAGGTTCCCTGGACCATACTAACTTTTGAGCTCCTCAGAAAGCTTTCATTGCTTGCAGCACTCCAAAACGGCCTCACAGGGAGTATGCACTGTGCACCTGTGTATCATTTTTGTACATCTCTATGTGACTTCAATAGTTTTTCTATTTCTTTTTAAGCAATCAAATCTTTTTTTCATTAAATATCATTGTTTTCTTTTATTACATTATACCTTATCATTATAACTGATTTTTGTAAAAAAAATTATTGAAAGTAAGAATAAGACACCCTAAAGGGATTTGGAGAGGGGAGGGGAGTTACATTTCAAGTCAAGCACAAGACAGATGCTTGGCAAAACGAAGGATACTAAGTTTTTGTTAATGGCCATGGGAATTGAAAGGCATTCCACAGATTTGATCTGTGCAAGTGTTCCCTCTCCTCCAGGTAGTCTGACCATGTCATCGAGATGTCACACCGCAGGTCACATCTCTTCAGGAAAGACATTTGAGGTCGACACCCAGGTCTTGGTTTGGCTGTGAACTTTTGAAGTCGTCTCTGGGGCACATGAGTGGTTAGCCTTCTGCTAGCTTGTCATTTCCTTGTGCATTTCATTTCCCCCAAAGTCAACTTTGATTAGAGAGCGTTTCATCTAAGTTTGAAAACGGTCCTGGAGATCTGGTGGAGATTAATGCCGAGTATCTTTTTATAGTTGTCAGGTCATAGCAAAAAACAGCTTGAACACTGGGTCATCTGCCAGTCTAGTGCCTACTACACAGCACGATTTATTGCAGTGAAAACATGCCTAATTCTGTGGCAGCATAATATTTAGAGTCAACATTTTCCTCACCCTGTGCATGATGAATGTCTGTGTTGAAGCTAATTAGTCAATGGGGTGATTACACTAAACACAGTGGAGTCACTTCTCTCACTGCTTTGTTACATATAGCCTGCAAGGTAGATGTGCTTTCACAAGTTATGCTAAGGAAGGAAGAGGTGTTGTTGTTTTTAACTTCCATGGGACACAATCTAGCCAACATGATTACTTTTAGGTTCCATTGATTTCAATGGGAGAGTTAATTGGTTTCCAATGAGAGAGTCAAGCATATGCCTAATTCTCTCCCACACAATGCAGTAGGATCTAGAGATACTTAAGTCTAGCTGGATTGTGCCCTTTGTGAACAAAGAATGAATGAAGTGTGAATGCCTTGTGTAAATGCTGATGTAGTGGCCAAGTGAGCCATGAATCTGGATGCCCTCAGTTTGAATCTTACTTTACCTCTACCATGAATTCACCAGTGGCCTAATTCTTACCAAGTGACGAGCTGGCGGAACGCGTGTTCTGTCGGCATATGCTGTTGCAAAAGTGCTGAAAAGCGCTTTGTGACAGCGCAGAGAACTGGCATGCCAGTAGGAAGGCCGAAGTCTTCCTGCACATGCTGGTGGTCATCGGGAGGCTGGCCGGAGCAGGTAAGCCCAGCGCAGGGGCACGGGGAGGGCAGGGAGGGGGATGAACGAGGCAGGGGGAGGGCAGTGATGGGGGTGGGTGGATTGGGCCCGGCAGGGGGGCAGGATCGGTGGCACTGGCATGTGCCGTATCCAAACCCCCTTTCCAGGCCTGATCTGCTTGCACAGATCAACGCGAAGTTGTACCAACGATATTGCTGGCGCAGGTCCGAGTTGACCCATTGTGGCTGCTGGGCTTACCCTGGGGACAACAAATGTCCCCTTACCCCAAGACTTCCAGCAGCCAAAAATCCCCCATGGGATGCAGCATAGCCCGTGCCAGCACAGCTGCATCACCACGTGTAGATTTAGGTAGGATTAGGCTGTAGGTAGTATTTGGCCAACTATGCCGTCTCAACCTCAGCTGCAAAACGGGGATAATAATACAATGTACTAATTTATCTTATGGGGTTGTTGTAAGGATTACACAAAAATAATGCATGTGAAACAATCCCCAAAACCACCATACAAATGCTAATCATTGCCTTAGATTGAAAAACGGTTCTTTTCTACTCTGTTATTTTCTATGGTGTTATTGTTATACACATGGTGCATTAAAGACCAAAAGTCATTTTTAGTGTGATTCATGAAAAATATCATAGCCAGAAATTGAAGTACTCTGCTGTTAGCTTGTGCCAAGACAACCCTTTCTTTTCAGATGTCATCATCTTCCTTCGCTTAGATGTAGTATAGTATGATTATGCACAAAATTTCCACAGGAGATGTGGGTTTGGTTTCCATGGTATGCAGGGTGACTCTCTCTCTCTTCTGCATAATATTTATTTTTATTTATTTATTTAAAGAATGTATACCCCGCCTTTGCACTCAAGGCGTGTTAAACATATCATAGTATGTTTGCAACTGACCATCACCGCTTACTTCTCCATAGGATGCTTTGCTGTTCTAAGGACCGTCACCATGTTACACTTCTGTGCACTGTTGAACCCCTCCACGCAGCAATCTCTCGAATGTTTGTAACTATTGTATATGCCAGGGGTGACCAAACGTGCTTAACGTAAGAGCCACATACGTTTCAGGAGCCACACTATTTCAGGAGCATTTAAATTCTGAAATATATTTATTCACCATGAACATTAAAGTTATGTTTTCATCCAGTGGACTCTCAGTTTATACCTGGTAAATAATTATAAAGCTTGAAAAAAGTCTTATTTACCTTTCATAGTAATTGTGATGCAAAAGCAGCTCAGCCAACATATTTCCAAGAGCCGCACATTACATGTCAAAGAGCCGCATGTGGCTCAGGAGCTGCAGTTTGGCCACCCCTGGTATATGCGCTTGTATGTACTGTATATAATGTATATTGTATAGAGAGAGATTTTACTCTGACTTCAAATATTTGCAGGAAAGCTTTGGATTGCCTCTTTAGCTTTGATGTGATCCATTAGATAATGTTGCCAACACTGTGCCATAGCAGCCTTCAGTGAGAGCCAGGAATCAGACACTGAGACAGTGGATACTGCTGTTGCTCAAGCAACGTCTTACCCTGACCCGGAAGCTTTTATATGTCTTCCAAGTCAGGGGGAGCCAATGAGCGTTGTTGAGTGGGGGAAGTAGGTGAGGGGGGAGCCAGTGGGCAAAGTCCCTCGGAACCCTTTCCTGCCCAGGGAATACTTGGAGTCGGACCTGTTGTCCCAACAGGGCACTGATCTGTAGATTCCTGGTTCCAAGCTAACCCTGGCAGTTCCTGACAAACATTTAACAAAAAGTACATAGCTTAAAATCCAAATCATTTTCCAAGCTTATATCTCCTTTAATTTGGTTAATGATCCAGAATTGTGAAGCTGAAGTTGACAGAAAGGAAGGATTGTCTGAAATTTGCCATAAAAGTCACCCAGGGCTTTGGCCACACTTGCAGTTACAAGAGGCTATATTTGGCCACAGACGTCACTGAGTTACTTGCCAAGGAACTAGTCCCTATGGACTCTTTCTGTGTTAGGTTCTTATCATCATGTGTACCTTTTCAAATTTCAGGACATCGTGATGGGTGCAGGGGAGAATGCAAGACAGATTCCACAAGATCGCAAGGCCTGTTTGTGCATGCAGTCAAGGTAAAAGTTCAAAATAAGCCACAGAAGCATTTCTTCTGATTCCTTCCTCATGTTATATCTTATAAAAACTATAGCAATGTTATCTGCACATTCATACACTGATGCATTTTAAAAGCAAAGGACCATGTGCCTTTGGAATGTGTATATACTACATAGCTTTATCTAACTGTTTAAGAATTATTATAATTACAAACAATTTGTTACTTATAACAAATGAAACCAAGGGTCTGACACAGTGATGTAGGCATTTTTCACACTTGTTAATTCAAATAACAGAAGGCATTCATGGGTTCTCATTTCAAGAGAGAGTTTTCTTTTTACAGTGGTGATTGCCATCTAGATTGCATTTGCTTACCCTGATATTTGTTTTAATTATAAAATGTAATTATATTTATGTAGTGTTCACTGCAAACCCCCAGAAGCAATGCTGAGTCGATTTTTTCTTTCTTTCTGCTAGCTTTAGTTACTGAGCTAGGCTGTTGTTATTTAGCTTAACTTAATTTAATGACATGGTTGGCTGGTGGGACTGAGGATCACCATTACTCCTTTTCATGCAGTTAATTCAACAAATGTTTTGCTAACACTGATTAGAGTTGAAACCTGCCTTCATGGCTACTTGAGGATTGTATATACAGTGTTTCCTTTAGGTATGAAACCTCAAAATGCAGAGAATACAAGGCAGGACCTATACTGGCATATCAGGGGAATAACATTATTTAGATGGGTTCACGATCCATTGGAAAAAAAACACCAGAATTTGTAAGACTAAATGATTAGTATACCAGAACAATTCTTAAGGTATTTACGGGAATTATAAAGTATGAATATTCTGTTCTAAACCAAGTCTGTGTTATTGCAGACTTGCAAGGAATCAGGAATTTAGATAGTTGCATGCAACTGTTTTATTACCTGTGACTAGTTGTCCAAGTGGCCAGCGGGTGGCGCAGTGGGTTAAACCGCTGAACCATGAGCTGTCGATGGAAAGGTCAGCAGTTCGATTCCGCGACGGGGTGAGCTCTCGTTGTTTGGCCAGCTCCTGCCAACCTAGCAGTTCCTAAACATGTTAATGCGAGTAGATAAATAGGTACCGCTTGCGGGAAGGTAAACAGCGCTCCGTGTTCCAGCTGCATGCTACGCACTGCGGCAAGGAGAGTCATGCCGGCCAGACGTGTCACTAGGCATGCGCCGCCCCAAAGCGGGGCGCGTGCGCTGCCCTAGTGACCCCCCTCTCCCCCCTCAAAAATTTTCGCGCCGCCTACCCCCTCCCCCGGCTGGCCGGCTTTACACATCTGCACCGGCCGGCTGTCCGAGGCCTAATGACGAGGCCCAATGCATTAATACGTGATTTATTATGTTTTTCGCGCATGTGCACGAGAAACGTTCTGCGCATGCGCGAAAAACGTTATAAATTACGTATCACTGCATTGGGCCTTCGTTAGAAGGCCCTGGAGCGTCGGCCGGGGAGGTCACTCTGAGGCCTTCTCCCGGCCTCAGAGCCTCCGGAGGCCGATGCGCGCAGCGGAGGTGACGCGCGCGTGGGTGCGCGTGTCACCCTCTGCGCGCGTCACCCTCTGGCGGTCTGCCCCCCGGCCACATCCCCTCCCTGTCCCCTCCCCCACTCCCTCCCCTCCCCCACTGCAGGATGCAGCGCATGCCCCATTGGCACAGCTGCATTGGTGCCGGAAAGTTGGATAGGATTGGGTTCCAAGACACCCAATGGGGCTGCACATTTGCATCTATATCATGCAGCTCCCCATCTACAACTTACAATTCTGAAGGGAAACTGGCATGCACTCTTTCCCAACAATAGCCCTTTTCAAAACTCCTGCACCAAATCATTGCCTGAGACCCAGACCATGCACACTCTCAACTCCATTGGTGTATGAGCAAATAAGGCCTCCTGCTCCTCTCATATAAACAGCCAATGAAGACAAAAAGGGAAGTAGAGTTCTTTTTTTTCCTTTTACATCTTTAAACCTACCACATACTGTATTATATAGTATAGCATTAGGCACGCAGAACCCATGCAACTGTTTCATACCCAGTAAATGCAGATATTTTATATTAACCACGCATATTGAATCCATGGATAACTGTTGCTTTTTCTGCCAATCCCCTCGTTCTGTCTATATTCCCTAATTTAAATGACATACTGTGGAGAAATTTGGTATGAATCATTTCATAATTGGCTACACTAAAATAATAGATTTGACAGTGCCCCTTTGGTTTCAGCAGCATAGATCAAATTTTTGCATGTGCAGCATTTTGTAGCATAAAATATCAATGCCTTTGCCCTTCATTTGTCAGCTCTTGAAGAATCAGACCTCTTTGAACCTACAGCCATGGTTAATGTAAAATGCGTGTGCGGCTGAGACACTTTCCGGATGATGCCACAAGGACACTTCTGTGGCCCTGACCGATACCTTTGATTCTCCTAAAACGAATCACAGTATCTAGAGAGCCAGCTCTTCAAAGATAGAGCTGCGTGGCTGATCCTTTAAAGGTCCTTTGCCTCTAGGTTCAGCTTTAATCGTTTTCATTCTGTGCTGCTCAATTTGCCCTCATATGTTTCTCCTTTAGATAACATTACTTGTACAAATTCCAACCTAAGCTGGACCGGTAAGGCTCAGAGGGTCTGGATGGCATTTCTTATGTAGAATGGTCTGGCTCAGTTGGGAGAGCTGCCGTCTTGTAAGCCCGAAGACCTGTGAACTTGACAAGCTCGAGACCCGCCGCCGACAAAAAGCTGTAAAAGCCTCCAGGAAGAGAGATAAAAGCCCCCAGCTGCGTCGGTCGAGTGTGGGAGGTGCCAGCCAGCAGAATAAAGCCAGGCTGCAAAAGGATACCACCTGGAATGTAGCCGTTCATGAAAGATTGGACATTTATATATTGTAAAAAAAAAAAACCAAGGGGGGGGGGGGGGTTAGGACAGCCTGCCCATGTACACCGCCTTGGATTAAAGTCGGAGGAGAAATCCAATGACCTAGAAAGGCGGTATATAAATACTGTATATATATAGCCAGGATGGTGTAGTGGTTTGGGAGTCGGACTTAGACCGACTCAAGATCCAGGTTCAAATCCCCGCTCAGCCACAAAGCTTCCTGGGTGACCTTGGGCCAGTCACTATCTCTCAGCCCCACCTACCTCACAGGGTTGTTGTGAGGACAAAAGGAGGGGAGGAAATATGTACACCACTCTGAGCTCCTTGGAGAAAGGGCGGTATAAAAATGTGAAAAAAAATTATATATTCCATTTACCTTTTGGTGTACCACCTCTGAGGGTTCCAAAGTGTATTGCCCTGTTCTCAAGTCCAAAGGGTCAAAGAGATGTGAGGAACCAACTGAGAGTGAATGAAGATCAAGTGCTGGCTCGTTGAGATGCATGAAGATCAGGGGCAGGCAGGAATGGAAACGTTGTAATTGCCCAGTGTTCCCTTGTTGCAGTGCATCCTTAGGACTTTCTTCACTTCTAGTCCCTATTGAAAGGTTGTGTGAATCAGCAGACCTCCATCAGTCTAGTGTTCTTTTTACTTAGGTGTCCCTACTATCAGAGGAGGTATAATGCCCTCCATTATTATTTGATAGAGTTGCTGATCTGATTTGATGCAGTTATTGACATGCCTCATGTCATGTCACCAAAATTCTGGCAATGTGTTAGATGTCAATACAAGTAACTTACTAGCAGTGCAATCCTGTGTAACTTTGGCCCTGCGGAGCGAGTGCTCTGCCGGCCTAAGGTGTTGCGAAAGTGCCATAAAGCACTTTTGCGGCATCCTGGGAGTAAGTGAAGCTCATTCCGTCGCCTGCTGACACCTGTGCCGCTAGACACAGGTAAGACCGGCAGTGGGAGGGCGTGGGCAGGGCAAACTGGGGTGGTGGGGGAGGAGGCGATTGGCTGGCCAGGCCAGGGAAGGGGCGTGGGATATTGGCAGCGTAGCCCACTTATATCCCATACCACTTATATTCTAAGGATATATATCCTTATATCCTAACCCCCTTCCCGGGCCTGGCCAGCCTTACATGGCATCCCTGGTTGTGCACCAGCATAATAGCTGCCGTTTATCCAGGCTGCTGGGGCTGACACCGGGGGAAAGGGACAAACGTCCTTTTCCCCCAAGGTGTGCCCTGGTTCCTCCTGTGCGGGCTGCATCCTATGCAGGATTGGCATGTAGCTCAGGCTAAAGCTGCATTCAACTTGTATCTTGTCACTAGGCCAGGTCTGGTTGTTTGTAGGAGAAGAAGAATATTGATGCATAGGTAATTACGTGCTTTCATCACTTCCAAGTCTGTGGTGCACCAGTGTTTAGGGCGAAGAGAATGAATGTAGCAAAAGCACGTACACTCTCATCACTAAGTTAAACCATTGCTATGTCTATCCTCCATTACTTATTGCACAAGTAATAAGTAATAAGTTACTTGTTGCAGTTATTGCACAATCCTAATCGGCTCCTGCACCAGCCTGAATGCTGATCAACCTCAATGACTGAATGTCTGAGGTCATATTACTTTAGTATTAAAATAATTAGTTGCCAGCTAGCTTATGAGGGCACTCAAGTGCTCATCCTTACTTTTGAAGACCTATGAATAGATACACTTTACACAATACTGTAGCGATGAACTGTGTAGGCTTGTTGCAATTGTTTTGATTTTATTCACTCCTATTGAAAAATATTTTGAACAGTTGTCCCTAGCGTTGCTAATCGTCCTTAAGATTTTGCCTGAGTTTTGACAAGTAGCACTACACTGTACTGACATTTTCAGACCAGTTCATATTAATTTGGAGATTTCTTTGTGGACGGCCAGTGGACTGAAGAGTTGCTAGTGTTGAATGTGGGAAATTCAACCCCCTGCTCAGTCATGAAGTTCACTAGACAACCTTAGGAAAATGCATTGCCCAACAGCTTAATCCACCCTGCAGGGTCGTTGTATTGATAAAAAGGAGCCAACCCCTGTAAGCCACTCATTATTAAGAACATTTATATAGTGCTTCTCAACAAAGGGTGGGATACAAACATGTTAATAGCAAATAAAGAGAATGCCTGAACGATTTGAGTGTTGTCCAAATTTCCCACGTTGCATAAATCTGAGGCCACATTTGTAGCAGACCAAGTGAGACCAAGCAGCAGTTAAGTGGAGATCTGGGAGGAATGGTATGTCGGAGAGCATTTTGTGCTGATAGAATCCCACCAGAAATGTCCTTGTTAACAGCTGGGAGCACCTGGAACATCCCCTTTCTTTCCACACATTATTAAAGTGCTCGTTTCTATCTTCTGGTTGTTGGTTTTTTTCTTCATTTTAATTGGCACAGCTGGGAGTCTCTTTTTTTAAAACCCTTTAACAATTTTTTTAAAACGTATTCAACTTGGAGACCATTGCATACATGGGCATATGAGTGCAATGGAAACACTGCTTCACACATTCTTGGAAGCACTGCAAAAAGGTGCACAATTTTACTAGCGTTCAAAAATGTTGCAAATGGAAGAAAGGAGAGTTGTGTGTCTTCAGTCTGGGCAAAAGAGCAAGAAGCTGAGTCATGGATGACTTTGCACTATGTTATGTATGTACTTACTGATCCATTTGTATCCAGTGGTAGTATTCAAATTTTGACAGAAGGAAGTGGCTGGGTTTTTGAATGACGAAAGCAAAAGCATTTTCACTGAATGCAATAAGCAGTAATTTAGCCACAGACTTGCAAGAAACATTGATATCACTTCCTAAAATGCTGTAGCATTTTTGTTTAGAATTTGCTGGTTCTGTCATGTTACCTGGTTCTGCAGGCTTCATCATTCATCACACATTACAATGTCACTTCTGTCTGCAGTTTGTTTACTCATGTACGTCTGTATTTGTTGTAGCAGAGCTTTAGTTATATCCTTTTTGCTTCCAAAAGGACAAACACCAACCTCTTATGGAAACACACACACACACACACACACACACACACACACACACACACACACACACACACACACACACACACACACACACACACACACACACCCAACTATTTATTTTCAGTGTAACACAACAACTGTAGGTCAAAGACACTATTTGCAATAACTCCAGCGGCCATCTTACAAAATTCTAAACAGCTTCCTCTTCCCAAGCCACACAGGAGGCTGATGGTTCCTCTTCCAAATATTAACTCTCAATTCACCAAATGGTACTGTTGCATTTCTTTATCACATATATGAATGTACTGTACTTCAATTTCTGAAGTGTGTTAGCAAGCAAGGCTGTTGAAAGGAGATCCAACTCTCTCTTGGAGCAACCCAGCTACAAAGGACAAAACTAAGCCTTCAACTCTGTAATTAAATGAGCAACCCCCCCACCCTGCCCAAAGGAGCCAACGCAACTGAGATTATACCTGTGATGAGTGTGGCAACTTAACTACTCAAACTATGTGATAGGTACTGTAAGTTTCCCCATCCTCCGACCCAAGCAGGTTTGCAACAAGAGGGGTGCGCTCTGCTGGTGAGTCTTTCTTGGCCCCAGGGAAAGAGGAGTAGAAACAAAGAGGACTTTGCTGGCCCAGCAACCAGGATCCTCAAGCAGGGCCCAGAGTTCAGCAGTAGGAAGGGGGTTGCTTCTCCTTCCTCCTCCTCCTCCACTGGTCTCCCTGACTCCTTCACTGGGCTTGCCCCAGCCCCAGGGAAGCAGCCACAGAGCAGATGAGAGACCTCTCATCACTGGCCCCGAGTGCCTTATGAAGCCCTGGGCCCTCCCTGGGCTGCCTCTCCCCCATCCCCACGTCGGGCTTTACCTGATCCAGCCCTGCGGTTAAAGGGTCAGCATTGTCCCAGAGTGGGGAGGCATCCTGCATGAAGCAGCCAACCCTGTGCCATGATGGTCCGGGGGATGGTGGGAGGACCGGACGTATAGCCATGCATTGGCCATATGGTGCTGGTGGCTGCTTCCCCACCAGGGTTGTGATGAGGCTGCTGGAGGGTGTCCCCGAGACAGTGGGGTTAATCTGGAAGCAGACAGGCACAAGAGTTTCTTGGTTGTGGTGGATGTCTTACGTTTTCTAGATGCTCTACTACAAAGCTGTAAAATTACAACACCGTCCCTGACCACAGGTTTACATTTTACCAGATATGATGCAAAAGGAAAACTGAAAGGATGGGAATGTGCTTTCAAGAAACAAGAAAAAACGAGAAAAGTCAGGCACTAATTCTTCCAAACGTGCATAAATGTTTAATGTCCAGGTAGAATGAGCCAGGATGGTGTAGTGGTTTGGGAGTTGGACTCAGACCTGGAAGATCCAGGTTCAAATCCCTGCTCAGCCATGAAGCTTCCTGGGTGACCTTGGACCAGCCACTATCTCTCAGCCTCACCTACCTCACAGGGTTATTGTGAGGACAAAAGGAGGGGAGGAACTATGTACACCACCCTGAGCTCCTTGGAGGAAGGGTGGTATAAAAATGTGAAAAATAAAAATAATACAATAAAAAATAGAATGGTCACCGAAGGAGACAGATTTGGAAAGGAAGCAAAATAGCAGTTTGTCCCAGCCAGGGATGTAGAGGTGCTGGAGTGAAGCATAGTGATGCTTCAGGACCTCTGGTTGAGACAGAGGGCTCACATCACTTGATGGAGTTCTCCAGTGAAGGACACCCCTCTGTGTGCCCATTGAGCCTGCATATTGCCTGCCTGCAGAATGTCCCAGGGTGGCCATCACAGGACAAAGCTCTCTCCATGTTGAACATTTGTCAACACTGAACATGCAGAGGGGAGGGCTTCATTGGTGTGTCAGTGATGGGAGAGGGGCTAACCTGGGCATGCTACCAGCAAGCCTTCACATGTACACAACCAGGTGGGGGGCCTGTCTTCCGAACAGGGCTTACATCTTGTGATGACTGAGCTCCCCTTGCTCCCCTTTTCTCCCCACCTAAGGCTTCACTGAAACATTTTGAGATCATCACCATTACAGAACAGTTGTTTCTGAATTGCTTGTCTGCTTTGACTGGTAGCAGAAGAAGAACAGACTCTAGCCAGCCCATGTGCTGAGACTGGAATGAGTTAACCCACTGAGCATCTAAGCCCAGCATTAGCTCAGAGGATAGGGTGGAGTGCCCAGGTAGTCATACATCACCCAACTGGATGAGGCAGTAACCTCATCAAACAAAGGCTACTTAGGCCCAAGTATCTATCCCATATGCATCTAGCTCACTGATCCCTAACTGTACGTACCCGTACGACAACGGGTTATCTGTGCCAGGTGCAAGGGAGAGACAACAGGAAACAGGTTATCTTGTTGGCTGTATGCTCTTGGAGGCATCTGGTGGGGCCACTGTGAGATACAGGAAGCTGGACTAGCTGGGCCTTTGGCCTGATCCAGCAGGGCTCTTCTTATGTTCTTATGTACCTGTTACTGATACTTGGGCATCAGCTTTCTGATTCCATACACATTTCCACCTCTGGGGAGCAGGTGGATTTAGTCACACACAGAGTCTCTCTGCGGGAGTCAGAACACACATGAGCATCCTTAGGTTTGACCTACCTGCCCCCTGGAGGTGGAAGGGTGCAATGGAATCTGAAAGCGGATTCCCGAGGTAAGTACAGTTGGGACCAGTGAGCTAGATACATATTTTGATTTAAGTGTTTTGGACCATAATTACCTATTTTATTTTGGCTAAAATCCACACAGGCACTTCCCACACCCAAGTCATATTTGTAAGTCTGCTTGCTAATCCTTGTATTCTTCTTTGTGCTATTCTTCCCTAATAAACGTCTTCTTGTTTTAACTCCTTCAGCTGCCTGCTCTTGGTTGATCTCAGTCAGAGCTTTGCTCTAGTCTTCCTGGACTACTGGCTACACACAAGAGTACAGATTTTCAGGGATCCATGCAACTGGGAGAGAGGTTTTCAAAGACACTCTCTCTTTGATTTTGCCTTCCATTTCTGCCCTTGGCTGGGGCAGATCTGAGAGAACGCAAGAGGTACCAGCGGCAGGGCTCCCCTATCACTCCATCTACCAATCAAATGAACAAATGCTTCCTCTCAAAACCAAAGAGAACCATAACCTGTACAGCACCAAACTTCTACAGTATACAGGTAATATGAACTGTGTTGCCCCCCCCCCTGCGGTGGCTGCTGCCTTGTTTATAATGCCAACCACGAAATGGGGGGGGGGGGAGCCACCTCCTTGCATAAAGTTCACTGCAGAGTCAGTTCACAAAAAAAACTTGTACTTCCCAGTTCTGGCAAGGCTTTTGGACGTTTTGGAGTGCTTGATAAACAGCAGCAATAGCCTTGCCTCCCACACGTTAAAGCTTCATCAACGACATTATGTGCAAAGAAGAAAAAGCTGGCAACACAGCAAAGCAAAGGGTAAGGTGTTCCTTGGATGGGTCAAGGTGCTCCAAGTTCCTCTTGCTGCACTGAAATAACTGCAGTTTTGCTGGCAGCAGAACAACTCTAATCTCTGTCTATTCCAAAGAGGCACATCTGTTCACAGTTATGGGTCAGTGCCCATACAGGAAGTGTAACGTACTGCACACAGAAAATAAGACTCTGGATAGGAGATACAGAAAAGCTTTTAAAATAAAATCTTCCTTAAGTGAATTGGATGATAAAATGAATCCAGCTCAGATTCATAAAAGAGTTAAAGACTTCCAAGTTGATAAACATCTAGAAAACGCTACAGGCAATAGGAGCAAGGTTCCCATCCAGTTCTGCTAGTTGAGCATGAATTGGCTGAAATCCTGATGACAGAGTGAATCATAGAAGCCTAGCAATGGACTTAAATATCCCTTGGGAATGGAGGCACATCTCAGCTATACACCCAGCAGCTCTCTGAACCTCCAAAGGTCCTCGTGCCAGATTCCCCTAATATTTACACACTCTGCCCCACAGTTTGTTCACATAGTTATTATCTTCACCTCCGACATCTAGAATCACCAGTTTAGTACGTTCTCTTCTTATTGTGTTTTCATATCTAGGGTTTAAATCACTTCTCCAGTCACTATAGTAAGATAGGATGGTTGTGAATACAGATGACAGACATCTGTAAGGCACATGAGCATACCACCCAACGTAGGTTTACAAAGGGATGGAAGTTAGAGTGTGTGAAAACACCCTTCATTAACTGCCGATAAACCCTTTTTGTATGTGTGTGATTTGAATGCAATTGTGCCTTGGGGAAGGCCTGCTGGTAGTGAGTTTATCATTATCAACATATGCGTACTGTTCCCCAAGATAGAATATCCTATAATGTATCTGACAAGACCACAACCTGATAAATATATGCAATGAAATGGCTGGCTTGTGGGATAAATGGGGAGAGGGAGCTGTTTCACCTATCAGTCAGAAAAGAGGGCAGCCCAAATGGGAACTCGGCTTAAATAGCGCCACCCTGACGTTTTGCCAGTGTGCAACCCATCCACTCCGATGCTCTGCCAGTGCAATAAAGTCTACAACAGAAGTTCTCTCCAGTGGCCACACCAAATGTCCCCCTGCTATGGAAATGAGGTAACTGAGCAGACTAATCCCTCTGGATCTTTGGGAAGGACAGTATGCCTGGGTGAGAGGGGCTTGATGGGAGTGATAGGCTGGAGGGAGACAATTGTTTTCTCAAAAAACGGTACAAGAGAGCAACCTACTGTTTCTACTGTTTCACGCACTTTTTTGAATTGACACTATGCTCTGCTACAAAAAAGCCAGCTGAGTTATGGCCACAGCCAACATCTCTGCAGCCTGGCTGCTCCCTACACTTGAGAAGGTCCACAGTCTGTGGACAAAATGTTGTGTTTTATTTTATTTTTGCTTTTAAAGTTTTTTTTTACGTATGTTACGTTCAGAACGTTTTTAACAGTGTGATTTTACTGTGTTTTTAAAGTGTTTTTACGTAATTTTACGAGTAGGACGTTTTTAAACAAGAATACAATTCAATTGACACGGCTTTTAATCCTGTAAATTTTAAATCAACATATATCATAGCAGGCCATGAAAGCTACAGATCCTTACTAAGAGAGCAACCATTTATCCATAGTGCGTACACAAACACCTTACAATGAGTGTGCATTATGCATGGAGTGAAGAGGGTTTTTGCATGCTTTTCTTGTTTCCAATAGTCACACATTCAGTCTCACACTGGCACAAAGTCTGTAGTTGTGCAAACATAGGCTTCTGTGTAGATGTAAAACTCAATGTGGGGAGGTTGGGAGCACCTGTTGCTGGCAATGCTTGTTTTAAAACACGCATAACATGTGCACAGGAGGAGGGAAGCAATCGTGTGCAGGGATCCTGTGTCGAAGCTAATGGCACGACTCTGTATTTTGGTGGTAAAAGATGATGGAGGCAAAAGTTAAGGTGCACCAAAGTTTACTGAAGAGTGCTCAAAAATCAGTGGGGGATTGAAATGGGACTCACTCAGCGAGCACCCTCACTTCTTAAACCATACAGGGGGAATTCTATCACTAATCACGCATACACAATAGAGCCCTAAAGAAAGTGGTTAGAGGGAGAAGGAGGGGAGAGAATAGAACTCCTTGGAAGGAGAAGGGACCGAGCAAAGAGGGGGAAATATGGGGGGGGGGACAAGGAGGGTAGAAAGATTAGGGGGGTCCAAGAAGAACTCGAGGGAGGAAATGTTTTGGAGGTGCAGGGAACTGAAAAGAGGGGAGAAAGCTGAACAAATTAGTAGAAAGCAAAGAGAAGGGTTAGGCAGTCTGGCACCATGGCAAAAGAGCTGCAGCTGGAAACTACTTTCTAGAGCCTAGATCCAGGGTTTTTCCGGAAGTGGTGAATGGTCTTGAAGTAAACTTCCCTGTAAGACTTTGAGAAACGCTGGCCTAGACCACTAGCTACAGGAAAGGGGTGGGCACACAGACAGGCTGTAAAAGTACTTCACCCACTTGCAGTGGGGGAACTAGTCTCTCCCACTGAACAAACTCCCTTATGGCGCAATCCTGCACAAAGTTAGGCCGACGGAGCGTGTGCCATAAAGCATGTTTGTGGCTCCATCGGAGTAAGCGGCACCAGCGTGGCCAGCACCACTCCGCTGCCGAACCTGACCTGCGTCGGCTGATGCAGGTAAGGCCCACACCAGTCGGCAGAGAGGTGTGGGGAGGGAGGGCAGGGGTGGCAAGGGATGGAGCCATTGGCTGGCCCAGCCTGGGAGGGGGCAGGGAGATGGGCGGTGATATCCTAAGACCCTTCCCAGCCTGCGCCCGCCTTACACGGCCTCTCCCTCCGGATATACGCCAGCTCTGGAACTGGCATGCATCTGAGGAGGCCCATAGGCCCTGGGCTTGCCTACACCCGGGGAAAGGGACAAATGTCCCCTTCTCTCGAGGTGCAGCCTAGCAGCCCCGGAGCAACCTGGAATGGGCTTAGGATGCAGCGGCCGGCCCTTAGGCCAACCGCAAATTGTTACATAGGATTTCACCGTAAGAAGAATATGAATTGAATGGTGCTGTTGAAATGATCAGAAAACTTGAGCTAAATATGCACACATTCTAAACCTTTATGACCCAGTAGCAAAAAGCATCAGAAGAGAGAGAGAGAGAGAGAGAGAGAGAGAGAGAGAGAGAGAGAGAGAATGCTGGAGACCATTGCAATTGCATTAATACCACGGCGTTTTTTCCTCATGACGATCAGCATAAGAACATCCAAATGATGCAATTTGGGATAAACAATGAACTTTGCCAAGAATATCATTTTTAGCCTAAATTGGCTCAGTTGAATTCAGTGAGCATTAAAAGCAACCACCATTTAAACCAATGGACATTCTTATTTCATTAGGGTCACCTTTCATTGGCAAATCGCTTTTAACAATATATAGTAGTGTCACTGAGGACAATGAGACAACACTAATGCAAGGTGCAAGTGAATTGGCCTTCTTAACTACTTATGTGAGTATTCTCTGAAACTTTGTAACCAAGCCAGGTTCTAGTTGTTTTAATTATTTTTGCATTTCCATTCTATTGGAAGTACTACAGTTACTGCACAATCAAGATAGCTGTGATATAATCTTCTTGCAGCCCAAACCTATGCATGTTTACTCAGAAGTAAGTCCCACTGAGTTCAGTGGAGCCTATTACCAGGTAAGCATGTATAAGCTTGCAGCCTGAATCATGAAGTGATCACAGGAGCCTTATCCTGCGATTAAAGTACATCACATTTCCTTATTACTACATACAGTACTAGCTAACTATAGACTATAAAATTGCTTGCTACATGAAAATGCACAGGAAGATACAGCAAGCATTGATTTCCATTTGGCCACAACTCTGTGTGTGTGCGCGCATGCATGCGTGCGTGCGTGTGTGCGTACGTGCGTACGTGTGTGTGTGTGTGTGTGTGTGTGTGTGTGTGTGTGTGTGTGTGAGAGAGAGAGAGAGAGAGAGAGAGAGAGAGAGAGAGAGAGAGAGAGAGAGAGAGAAAATAATCATCCCATAAACGGTCATTGGGCTACTTGGACTGTCCCTGTCTAAAAGGCTACTTTGGAAACATCACAACCTTGTGCATATATGCTCAGAAGTAAGTCCCATTAGATTCACTGGGACTTACTTCCAGAGAAATGTGCTTGCATACAGATTGCCACCCAAGACTATCAGTTGACTATTACAAAGGCACACAGTCCAGATAGACAAAGACAGAGCATTTGCATAATTTCTCTCCCCTCCCCCATTCCGTCGTCCAAAGTGATATCAAGAATAAAAGTCTTCATTTAGTTTGAGTCAGAACTGATTCATAGGGTGTATACCCTAAATATGATATAACCATGTTTAGTTGGAAGTAAGTTCCATTGATTTCAATGGATACTTAATATTTCATTGACTTCAATATTGATTTCAATTAGCCTTAATTTATTGTCAGGCTATACACCTGTGGGACGTCTCCTCTCTGACACCTCTCATCCTTCAAATTCTTCCTCCAGTCCCACCTTTTCTGTGAAGCTTTTGCCTAATCCTTTTACTCTACTACAACAAAGCTTAAGTGTGCGTACATGAAATAAGCACATATTCCTCCCTATCTAGTCTGGCACCAGTGTGCCCCCCTTCCTCTGTTGTCTTTCTTGCTTCTAATTTTAGACTGTAAGCCCCCCGGGCAGGAACCTGTCTTCTCGACTGCTGTAAAGCACCATGTACGCTGATAGCACAACACAAATAAACACATAATCCTGAAATGAGAGATTGGGAAATAAATTGGCCCATGTTCAACAAGACGTTTCAAGAAAGAAAAACAAATATGTTGAGAGAAAAATCTTTGTTCCAGAGTGGCTGTGTCTGCCCAATGGCTTTCTTTCCTCTAGTAATTTACTTGCCGATTGTTAAAAACCACTTCTTTTAAGGAGCTCCTACACCACAGATGCAGGTGCCACTTTTAATCAGTTGAAGCAATTAACAGCTATCTCTGGAAAGGCAAAAAAGCCAATTGGAGAACCAACTGTACTGGGAATACGCTTCTTGCAGATAACTTGGGGATGAACATGTTTATGTCTGGCGTTTACTCCCCTGTAACATTCCACTGAAGAATTCTTTCAAAGTTCTGACATTTGGGGACTTATGAATGCATAATCCAATCCAACTGTGCAATTACTTTTGCGTTAATTCACATGCTGCTGTGAAAGGATGTAAAAGGGGCAACCAAAATGATGAGAGGGCTGGAGCACCTTCCTTATGAGGAAAGGAGGTAATTTTTCCACACAGTGTATAATTCGTCTGTGGAATTTGTTGCCACAAGATGTGGTGCTGGCCACTAGTTTGGATGGCTTTCAAAAGGGTTTCCTCAAATTCATGCAAAACAGTCTGCCAAGAGCTATTGGTCATGATGGCTTTGCGCTACCTCCAGGTTCAGTGGCAGTATCCCTCTGAATACCAGTTGTAGGGGAGCAATGATGGGAGAGAAGTCTGCCTTGTTTGGGCTTCTCGGCAGGGCTGGTCAATCCATGATGCAAATGAGACCATGTGCATCGGGTGGCAGATTGGGGCCCAAGTAGAAGGACAGTGAACTCACTGCTGCCACCTCTCTCCCACTCCACCACCATGGATGGAGCCCGCCTCCTTCCCAGCTCCAAACGGCTCTTTCATCAAAGCAGGAAATGCAGGGGGCACACTCCCACCTTCCTCTGGCGGGGTTGGGGGGAGCATAATTGCTCCTTCCTACACGGGGGCTCTTTAAACAGAGGAGGAAATGCAGAGTTCACTGGGAGATATCTTGGTTTGCTTCACAATTCCTGCTTTGATTCAATTTGATCGAATCCACACAGGAGGAGGATGCAGGTAAGGCGGGTGGCAGAGCTACATGCTTTCTCAGGCAGCCCAACAGCCTCAGCCTGACCTGCTTCTCAGGGTGCTGGACTAGATGGTCCTGATCCTGCTGGGCTTTTCTTACAATCATATGTTACCACACTGGCTGTCATAATGAGATGGCACACAACCATTTAAGTAGTTCTATATGTTACAGAGTGGGATGAGAATTACTTGCAATGGGAAGCGGTGCTTTCAATGGTGTCCTTTCGGTAAATGCGGTGCACGTTGGCCACACAAAAGTGTGCTTAAGACTATAGCCTAAAAGGGGGTCCAACCCATGTGCAAAACAGTGTGATTAAACTTCAGTGGGGCTTAGAGTGCAACTTAATTATCTTCAGAATAGGGATTCTTCAACATTTCACAAGTCTGTATTTTTCCAAGAGGAGAGAAAACCTAAAGTTCTAACCACATGTGGTCATTAAAGATCCCATGGTACTTTTTACAAGCATAAGAGTGTTAACCCTGATGTCCTGGCTGAAGTCCAATGTGTCTAATTATATCCTGCTAATATTAATTCTCTCTGTAGTTTCAGCTGGTTATGATATTCATTGTTTCCTGTCCTGGATTGCTGAAGTGTGGCTATGATCTCTCTCTCTCTCTCTCTCTCTCTCTCTCTCTCTCTCTCTCTCTCTCTCTCTCTCTCTCTCTCTCTCTCTCTCTCTCTCAGCAAGTGAATAAATTTTCCAGAAATTATGATACAAGTAATTAGGTGTAGGAAAAGAAGGAAAAGGAGTCCCCTGAGCCCACAAGTCAATGCATGCTTACTTGAAAGTAGGTCCACTAGAATTCGGTGGGTCTCACTTCCACACTGATGTGCAGTGCGAACGGGAGGCCCCAGAATGGAAAAGGAATTCAAATCCTATCCAAAGGGGGATTCAAAAGGGATTTGAATCACCTTTTGTTCAGGTTTAAACCTGTTTTCCCCATTAAATAGATAGGGACTCGGGACTCACAACCAAAGACTTGGGACTTGACTTGAGACTTGGACCCAGAGACTTGGGACTTGACTCAAGACTTGGAGCCAGGGACTTGATCCACATCCCTGGTATCTGTTTTAATTCTTTCTATCATTACTAATGAAAACTATGATCAAGAACCACAGGGAACACAAACAGAACGTTCTAGTTGAACCAGTGTGGCCAAGACAACACTGGTTTCCAGTCCTGCTCTTCCTAATCTAGGGCTGGATGCTGAAACTAGTCCTTCCTTCAGATCTAGCTTGGTAACAAAACCTGAACCTTCCTCATCACTAGACTTGGGCCCATCATAACTGTCTTTTTTTAAAAAAGCAAACCTGATATTGAAGAAGTCTTGGTTATGATCTTTCAAACCTTTGCATTATATGTGTGGGGAAAACATTCTGGCCCAGTTTCTCATTGTAGATCTATTGGTTTACAGATTGTTTTTATTAACTGTCAGAACTGCCTACCAAGGATTTATTCCATTCCTCTGATAAGATTCACTAGGCTGCTACCGTATGTCAGCTTTTCAGGGTCTATCTTTGTTTGCTATTTAGTAATTAAAAAAATAATAATTAAGAGGTTGAATAATTGATTTCTTCATGTTCCAGATCCTGTGCCTCAGTGGAACCTTTCCCTTCTTCATAACCAGCTGATGAAGAAGTCATTCAAATCGCTGGACATTTGCTCCTTCAAGGGTTTATCTTTCAAAGTCATATTTCTGTTTGCCATGACCCCAGTGAGATGATCAAGCAACTTGATGCCTTGAGATGTGAGGATCCATCACTCATGAAAATCCGCAAGGATAAAGTTCTGTTAAGGCTGAGTCTTGAGTTCCTACCAAAGGTGGCATCTGCTTTCAGTGTTACTCAAGTCATGTAATACTGCAGACTGGTATTCCATCATGCAACCATCTCTTTCGCTCTCTTTCCTCATCTGTTTGTTTGTTTAACGTTGAACCTGAGAAGTTCTGTGAAACTTGAAAACAAGTCACTGCTTGGTAGTTTTCTGCTGATCCTTGGTTGGTCCTAATCCAATTGATCCCAAGACCCCCTAGTGCCTGAGGCAGCATCCAAATGCTGCCCCCCCCATACCTGGTGATGTAGCAGCCTCTGCTTCTCCTACTTTCTGGATAGGAAAAGGAAGCCATTGACACTCTAGCTCACCACTCTCTTCTCCTTCACACTTCCTCTTCTGCTCCACCACCCCCATCTTCCTTTTCCAATCCGGGGCATGGAAGGAGGAGAAGCAGGAGTGGAGGCAGGTGGGCAAATGGAGGTGGGCATCTCCAGTCAATCTACTGCCTGAGGCAATCACCTCAGTTGGCTTTAGGATGGGCCACCCAATAGAAAAACTGTATTTTCTTTGAGACAATACTAACTTTTACCCCTCATTCTCCAAGCCCTAGTCTAAACATTTGCATCATCTTTTTTTTTTAAGCGGGAGTGGTATTGTTGAGCCATATTTTCATTTTACAGTAGCCTTAACATAAATACAGATCACATTGTGTGTGGTTTTCTTTTTAATGAAAAGATCATAAAGTTCTTTCTTATTCATGAGAAAGCCAGACATTAATGAAGGAGCTTTCTTGGTCTTATTTATTCCGAGCTAGTCCTTATATCAGTAGCATGATCCTCCAAGAATGGTAGTATCCTTGGCCCACTGGCACCTCCCTGCTTCTTAGAAAAACGTGGAAATGAGTGCCCAGGAGCTATCTCCAAATGAGAGAGGCAGTTTTGTTTTCATTCGCCAAATCAGTAGCCTTGTTTTCAGAACAAAATGTCACTGATGGGAATAACAGTTCCTTATGGTGAGAACTGAACCAGTTCGCTGTGTAACAGGCTGTGATAAATGTCGCCTTTGTGGTTTGACCGCACCAAAACAACTCAGTCTTTCCAAGCAATTAAAATGCTAGTGCTGAAGACCATAGTGGAAAAAAAAAGTGAAATCAAATATAGATAAGTGAATTGCAGCTGGGGCAGGTCAGGTTCACAGTAGAGAACCTGAACAAGTTTCATGTGAATCTAAATAAGGGTGGATTCGTGACTGATAACATGAGGCACCAGGGACGCAGTCTTCCACGCTGGAATTTTGATCTCATTGACATTCCATGGGCTTGCCTTCTCATCCTTTCCAAGAAACTTGGCAGTTAATATATTTGTTCCATATCACTATCTGGCTGAAGCGGACGAGATGGAGTCATGCAGAATGAGAACTGATCATATGACAGGGACTATAGCCTATAACCTTGAATCATCAGGGACACTTACTGTGGTGTGCTACAAAATGTATCCTAGACAACAAATTCAATTTATCTGTAAAAAGTCAAAGTGAAGTGAGACATTTGGCCCTGAGAAATTCTCTTCCAAACTTTGTAGATGATGTCTTTGGAGACCAGAAACCCACTTGTTTTCAAGAAGACTGAAGCCGAAAAGACTCACCTTTCAACTGTACAGAATTATATACATAATTAGGAGGTCTGAACCACTTTCACTTCATGTGAAGTTGCTAACATGGACCTTTAATTTCTGGTGCTTTGAAAGTGCAGCTGGTAAAGTCTTTGAAGTCTCTTGTGATTTGTGACTAGACTAGAGTAGGTGTATTGGCTAGGAAATGAGAAAAGACAAAGTAGTCACCAATAAATAATTTTTATGCATTTTCTTATTTTAGGAACTTTGGCTATACTCAGGACAAAATCATGTGTTGAATTTGTCTCTTAAAAAAATAATGATTCAGAAGTATTCCTCCAAACTGGATTGCTGGATTGGCATGTCTGTCTACTTAGAAAAAAAATCCCATTGAGTACAGTCAGCAAAATGTGTTTGCAACCCAGTCCCACTGAACTCAATAAAGCTGAAGTAATGTTTGATTAATTCCGATTGTGTTGCTTGTTAGCGGGCGGAACTGAGATAACCATTTGCTGGCTTAGACAAATAGATGATTTCCAAGTAATGGCCAAGATCCCCATTGGACACCATCACCATGGCTTTTCAGAATCTCTTCTAAGGTTGTACATAGTGTACAGATTTAAAATGATTTAATCGTCACTTTCTTTCCCCAGGTAATTCTGGGAGCGGCAGTTCTGTAAAGAAGGGGCCTAGGCTAGCACCCTCACCAAACTAGAATGCTCATATTCCTTGCAGTAGCTTAGCTGGTGTTTTTCCAAGGGGGGCTGTGGGCAGGACGACGTGTCTTCGGCCAACCTTTTGGCTCCGGTCCCGCTCCATTCCGGTGGCGGGGGGGGGCGTGGCGGAGATGTGACGTCCCGTCCATGGCCCCCTTGGAAAAACGCCAGCTACGCTACTGATTCCTTGGAGGTAAATTAATTGGTATGAAACCACTTTGTAGCTTAGAAATACTCTGCTACTTCCTGAATTTCAAAAGCAGATTTTCATGGAGCATGCACTGCTCCATTGGCGCAGCTGCTTGTTATACCATGGCAGGAGATAGGATTAGGCTGTAAGTAAATTTAGGCTGCAATCCTATATACACTTTTGTCCCCCGCTTAACGACAGGGATATGTTCTGAAATCTCCGTCGTAAAGTGAAGTCGTCATTAAGCGGGTCTTGCTGTGCTTTGATGTTTAGCACTGTGCTTAAAGCCCCAGCATTAAACATCCAAACTCTTATCTTGCCCATTAGCTGTTTGGCTTTAGATAAGGACTTTGAAGTTCAGCACTGGGGCTTTAAGCACAGCACTGAACTTCAAAGCCCTTATCTAAAGCCAAACAGCTAAAATGCTGGAGATTTAAAAAGATGCGTGTTTTTAAATCCTTTGCTCTTTTTTACTGGGGACCTCCGTCATATATCCGGACCGTCGTTAAGCGATCCATCATTAAGCAGGGGACACCTGTACCCTGAAGAAATAGTTACATATCAAGAAGAGTTCTGAAGTCTAAGGACGTCTCCTTATCCAGGCACTAGAAACCCCACCTGTATGCATCAAATTCCTTAACAATCTTCTGCCTTAAATTTCTGTGTGAGACTTGTGTTAACATTATATACTAAAGACATTATATCATTACCTTTATTTTAGTTAGTTTCATGCCTATAATGGTAACATAAACAAAGGTGCTGACAGGAGCCGCAGTTTAAACTGGTTAAAATTTGAATTTGACTTATGATTTTCATCAGGGAAAAAGACTAAACAGTTTAAACTGATTAAATTTTCTTAAAGTGGCAGCTAAATATAATGAAAGACAGTTGTGTGTTTTTCTAAGAAAAGCAAAAGAAAAAAAGAAGAAGAAAGAAAGGAAGAGAAAATTGAATATCTTGAAATTAATGACCGACTGGTCTGCATGTTGAATTCCTTTCTTATGAAACAAAGAGTTAAAACAATTTCCGTTTCTCGCAGGCCTCCACCAGGTAGTTTCAGTTTTCTAATTGTTAGAGGATGTTTAGGTTTTTTTTTTTCCTTTCTTTCTATAGCACGCCTGATTATTAAACCTGAAGATCAGGTATGCCATTTCCAGTTTCAGTTGGGTGGGGGAGATTACAGTAAGGGAGGAGACAGGATTTCCAGCAAAGGTCACTGCTCTGGGATGTAGTCAAATTTAAATTGCAAAACAACAACAACACAGCTAGTCTGTTTTAAGAGCATTTGTTGTGTTCCTTTTTCAAAACATAATAACCAGAAATAAAAGGGCTCCTTAGAAATAATCACCTATGGCCTGGAACACAGAGATATTGGGGGAGAACTTCACCTTTTTGTTAGGTGGCATCCAATATGCTGATCTACTCAAATGTAAGTACCACTGAACTCAATGAAACTTACTCCCAGGTAAGTGCATATCAGACTGCAGCCTAAAACACTAGTTGATAGTTAATCAGCTAGGTAACATTTGGGTAACAACCCTAAGTATAAACCCTAAGTGATATCCCCAAGTGTGTCAACTGTATGGTTAGATATGTGTCAACCATACCTCACATTTATTCAAGAATAGGGCCCTTAGGCCTAACTATAAGGATGCAATCATAGAAATGATATATATGATATATACTATCTGAGGGGGTAGACCATACAGAAAGCTGCCCATCAGTACTTCAACCATTTTTGTCCATGATAAATGCTGTAAACTCACAACTGTCAAATAACAGGTGTGTTTGCTATTAAGACTTTGGAATATATTTTTGATGATGTGCTTGATGAAATATTATCCAGATTCTCATCTGTGCATGTTTTAATATAAAATCATTGTAACTGAGAAGGCCAGGTATTTATCAATTGGTAATGTGGCATTTTATTCATTTATAGAAGCCATACGTATTATGTTTTTTATTGCTGCGCAATTGGTCTCTGTGTTTTTGGTTTATGTGGTTTCTACATTTCCACCAAACTGGCTCCAATAAATGCTATGCTGTTGTCTTAGACATTGCATTTCATTCTGTAGAAGATCCAACGTGTCAACAGCAATTCTTGAACTAAACTATTGGTATCAGAGAGCACATCGGAATAACCCTGGGGAAACTTCAACCTGGGCAGGATCCAAAGAATGAGCAGACTGGTTCTGTGGACCCAAGGGGGAGCATTATGCTTGTATTTCTTGAGCAGCAGCCCCCATGCATTCTCTCCACAACGACAGACTGCTTTTGAAATGCATGAAGTTTCACAAGCAGTTTTTGATATGCAGGGGCGCTGACAGGGAGAAGCGCGCGGGCCGGGCCGCCCGGGGGCGACGCATGCACAAGGGTGCTGCGCGTCCCCCTGGCACTTACATTTTGGTGCTGGAGGTGGGCCTGCCCGCCCGCCCTCGCGTCCGTTTGGCTCGGAAATGAGCCGAAAATGGCGCGTGGGGGGGTGCTCCGCGCCTGCACATGATGTCACGCGCGGGGGCGGAGCCGCGCACTTAAAGGTGACGCGCGACCCCGCCCTGTGACGCGACTGGTGATATGGGATGGAATTCAGCTGTTCAAAGAGAAAAAAAAATCACTGGGTTATCACAAACCAGGTAAATCTCCAGCCTCTGGAATGGGTCCCTTTGGATCCATGCTAACTATTTAGCTGGTGTAAATCGGGAGGCCCGTGTCAGGAGAAATGGGCCTGGGGGTAGGATAGAATGTGGCAGAGGCCTGCTCTGCCGGTCCCACCCCCCTCCTGGGCCTGATCTGCTCACCCCCAACCTTAAAACACTTCTGGACCGCCTCCGAAACGCCCTTCCCTGCGCTTCCACTGCCCGGTGGGGAACTTACCTTCCCCGGCGGGTGCTCCACGTCGACTGGGGCAAGTAGAGCAGCACCAGCCTCTGTGCTGGCATTACCTACTTGCTGGGTGCCGCAAACCAAACATGCCTTATGGCATGTTTGTACTCCACCAGTCTTAACATTAGACAGGATTGTGCCAAAAATGGTTTTTTCGGATTTTCTTTTCTTTTTGAAGACTGAGATTAATTATTATGATGCTTTCAAGACTGCACTTTTCTTGTACTGGATAGGGGACAGAACTGTGTTCTTAAGCACCAGGATAGATCCCAAGATCTGCTCACAGTCGGATTAGAAGTTTCCTCACTGCATTTCCTAGTCTATAACCAGCATTGAATTATGGCTGGAAAGGTAAGGTAAAGGTAAAGGTGACCCTGGACAATTAAGTTCAGTCGTGTCTGACTCTAAGGTGTGGTGCTCATCCCCATTTCAAAGCCAAAGAGCCAACGTTGTCCGAAGACGCCTCCGTGGTCATGTGGCCGGCATGACTCTCCTTGCCACAGCGCATAACATGCGGCTGGAACATGGAGCGCTGTTTACCTTCCCGCAAGCGGTACCTATTTATCTACTCGCATTAACATGCTTTGGAAGTGCTAGGTTGGCAGGAGCTGGCCAAGCAACGAGAGCTCACTCCATCGCGGATTCGAACTGCTGACCTTTCGATCGACAGCTCACGGTTCAGCGGTTTAACCCACTGCGCCACCCACTGGCCCGGCTGGAAAGGTAGGGAGCCCTTAATGAAATCCACAAACTAACATCCCCTGACTCCTCCCAATTTTAGCTTTCTGAAAACTGTATCAAGGACAGGAGTATATTTTAGTAAATTTTGGATTGCAGGAGTTTATCATGACACCCCCTGTAGCTGTGGTCGGTCCCACTGCACAGTGCTACTTCGGATTTCCAGAAACAATGCTACCTAATTCTGTGAGCAGTGTGATGATAGGCAGCAAGAAGGCAGGAGACAACTTGAGGAGATAGGTGGACAAGAAGACAAAAGCAATTACCAGGACAGAAGATATCATAGACTTCTTCTGCCTTTTCCCCAGATTAAAAAAAAAATCTAGATTTTCCACTGAAATTGGGAATCTCTGAGGAGCCCCCAGGGAAAAGGGCCAAGTTCTCACCACCACAATTTATTTGCATTTCGTTAGCCCAGAGGCTGGAAGCCAGCAACCTTATCATAGTGTACACCTTGAGGATTCTTTCTGGATCCCTGTACTCTATATCTGCATGGAAGTTGCAACTGATTGTCATCTGACACTTTCAACGTTGTTTATGGTTCTGTGGAACAGGCAGACAGTTGCAATATCTTCTCACCAGTTTGGGGGGTTGGTCAGGCGCCCCACTTTGAACAATCATAATCTAATTGAGGGACTCTATTTTGGCAGCTCTAGTTCTATTCAGTTGACATTTTGTGACCATAATGTAATCCTGTGGCAGCTTCCCTTTGGTCGTAGTACTAGAAAATATCCTCGGGTATAATTGGCTCTGAATACATGGAAACCTATCTTGTTTCTGGTATTCAAGTTCCAAGTATATCTTTGGATAGTTCCTCTATCCAAGGGTCAGGAAGTGCATGGGAAAGAGGATCAGGAGAACCCATTTAGACAATCACATACAGTGGTTTGTGCCAATAAGAGCTTTCTACCTAATAAAAAGTAGAGTGGAACCAAAGCTTGCATTGTTGCTTAGGAAGGTTTTCAGGTACTGAAACGTAATACCTGGGGAATTTGTTTGCTTTTATTTCTGAAGCTCATTGTAACTTTGTGTGAACAGAAACATGACAGGATCTGACACGAAGCAAGGAATTTTTTTGGGGGGGGTGATATCGTCCCTGAAAGCTTCACATCAGCAGTATCTTCTCTTGGGTCGCCCACGAAGAAAAACTACGGAGCTTGGTTTAACAGGAAGCTAGTGGATACCCTCTAGCGTGTGGCAAAGGAAAATGGGGACGCTTCATGTGGGAGTAAGCAGGCTGAATGCCATTTCTGTGAGGTCTTGTGGTGTGCTGCACCCAAAGCATTTTGAAATATTAACCTCAAAATATAACCCACAGCCTATAAAAGACACGTTTTGGATTTAGATAGCATGAGTTAGCACATACCACAAGTCAATCCCCCAACAGAAAGCTCTTCAGTACTTCAAATTTCAATATATGCTAGTAAAGTTGTCAGCTCCAGTAACCTAGTAAGGCGGCGGACAGCATCCTGCCACCAAAAGCTAATAAAAATGGTGTTATATGAATCAAGTTGCACACACGGAGGCATCCGAGTAATCTTTCAGCAGTAACGTCGCATAGGACAACTGTTGAAAAGCACGCCCTAAATGCACAGCCGCCTGGCCATGTGATCTCAGTTGCCACGGGCTTTTATTTTATAAGCATTCACTTAAGCACCACACAACAAAAATGTAACACTCTGCAACTGCCATTCTCACATTTCATAACAACGTGTGGAGAGCTTCTCCAGTATTATGTTTTTCTCGATTACATGCCATGTCGACATTTGGGAGGATATGTATTGCGTTGTATTGCTGGCATGAAGGAAATTGTCGCTTTCATGTTTATGGTATTCAGAAACAACCTTTTTGAAATGGATCCCAGACTCACACTCAGGCTGATGGTGAAGCGCTGTGTTAGGAAATATGCTGTTACTTCTTGGCTGGCAAGAATCTGTATTTCTGGTCCGATCTGTTAAGGTTTTGTTTTTGTTTTGCTTTGCTTTTCACCATCCACTTCTTTTTGAAGATAGAAACATAATTATTTCATAATATGTGCCTGCATGCCTCATGCAAACAATAGGATGGCCCAGATCCTTTACTGCTTTCATGCATGTAACACCTCTGATTACATGAAATTCTGCACTTGGGAGATCAAAGCATTATATGAATGCTAACTCACAGCCCAATCCTATCCCCCACCATTGGTGATGCTGCAGCTGCGCCAAAGTGGTACATGCTGAATCCAATGTTGGGGGGGGGGCTTGATCAGGAGGCCTGGGAAAGGTAAGGAAACATATTTTTCCCTTACTTCTCTGTAGGCCTCCTGGTGGCCTATGGGTCTTCTTGGACCTATGCCAGCTATATAGTCTGAAGAACAAAAAGGAATGGGATAGGTTCAAAAAGAGGGGATAAGATCCTAGCGCAAATCACTGCTGCCAGGATCATGCCCTCCCCCGAATGGCTCCCTGCCCTCCCCACCCTGAAATGCCCCTGCCCTCTCCACCCGTGACACGCCCCTGTTGCCAGCTTACCAGGAACAGCAGAGCCTCTAGGAGCCGCTGCTGTGCATGCTGCACCGCTGCCCATTTGCAGCAGTGGCCTGGAAATGCACAACAGTAGCCCAACTTTCATGCAGCTGTAAAGGGCCTTGTGCCACCAGAACCCAGGATCTGGCACTGCAGCACAGGGCCCAGATAGAATTGGGCCCTTACTTATGTACACATCAGTTCATACTAGCAAAGTTTTAAAGGCGTTAAAACACCAGTGTCTAGTTGCTCATATGTGATCAGTCACATATCAGAAGTTTGGTGGCACATTAAAAGCTATCAAATACTGTATACTGTTGCACAGCAAGAACCTATTTCACATACAAGAGCTTACCTCATCAAATTTAGGCATTAATTCAGTGACCAAAACTATCCAAAGTGACTGTTTACAAGGAGAGACAGAGGGCTCCTGGACCCCTTACATTTGGTGATGGCCAGTGATGTAGACTTGAGTCTATTGACTCAGACTCGAGTTGGACTCAAGTCGCGTCAATGACTCAACTCGGACTTGACTTGGCGATTGTAAAAGACTCGAAATACTCGACTTGAGATTTTGGAGGGTTTTACGATAAGTCGAACTTTATTCAGGCTTAAACCAGTTTTCCCCATTAAATAGATATGGACTCGCAACTTGCAACCAAAGACTCGGGACTTGGGGGCAAAGACTTGGGACTTGACTTGAGACTTTGACCCAGAGACTTGGGACTTGACTCGAGACTTGGAGTCAGAGACTTGATCCACATCCCGATGGCCTCCTTATCTACTGTTTTCATAAGACTATGAAGAGACAGGATACAGCTAGGCTTACCAGATTTCTAGCACCCCCAAGGGGGACGGGAGTGACATCACGGGAAGGTGGGTCAAAAACTGTGATGTCACTTCCGCCGGAAGTGGGCGTGTCCACCGGAAGTGGGCGTGTCCACTGTAAAATAAGCTGTATTTTACCTTTTCCCGTGCCTCTGAGCATGTTGTCTTGTGTGTCTTGTGTGCTTGTGTGTCTTGTTATCTTGTGTGCTCCCTGAGGCATCTGGTGGGGCCACTGTGTGACACAGGAAGCTGGACTAGATGGGCTTTTGGCCTGATCCAGCAGGGCTCTTCTTATGTTCTTATGTTCTTATGTTCATGTGCAGAGTGCCGCCGCTGTTTTTGTCCCAGCTAGCCAGGTGCATTGTAATGGCCAGTGCTGGCCATCACAACGCAGCCAGGTGGCTGGGACGAAAAGAGCGACGGCACTCTGCACATGCTCAGAGGCATGGTAAAATGGTAAAATGCTGTATTTTATTTTCTGAGACTGTGCTATATTATTTTATTTGTGTATTTTAGTTTATTTGTGCATTTTATTTTATGTGCTGTTTGTGTACTTTAGTTTACTTTATGTTTATTTTATTTTATTTTATTTTATCTTATCCCCTGTCCCCCCTAATCTCTTTTAGACCCGGCCCCGGCCCGCCGGCTGCATCGCGGCCGGCCAGGGCTCTTCCGAGACTGTGCTGCTGCCAGCTGCAGCAGTCTCTCTCTTGATCTCTGACTCTGCAGTCTCGCACTCCTGCGCGAGACTGGAACCGCTCTGAAGATGTCCGAGTGAGCTCGGACAAACTCGGAGGCATTCCAGCCTGGCGCGCATGCGCGCGAGGCTGGAACGTCTCTGAAGATGTCCGAGTTCACTCAGACAAACTCGGAGGCATTCCAGCCTGGTGCGCATGGGCGCGACACTCGAACGTCTCTGAAGATGTCCGAGTGAACTCAGACATCTTCAGAAACGTTCCAGCCTCGCGCACATGCGCGCCAGGCTGGAATGTCTCCGAATTTGTCGAGCTCACTCGGACATCTTCAGAGCGCTTCCAGTCTCGCGCAGGAGCGCGAGACTGCAGAGTCAGAGATCAAGAGAGAGACTGCTGCAGCTGGCAGCAGCACAGTCTTGGAAGAGCCCCGGCCGGCCGCGATGCAGCCGGCGGGCCGGGGCCGGGACTAAAACAGAGTTCGGGGGGGACAGGGGGGACAAGGGGCGATACCAGGACTCTCAATCTTCTGAGCTGAAGATAGGTAGGCTGAGATCTTATTCCAGCTCTCTCAGGTTATTTCCTTGCACAAAACCTTCAAGCAGAGTAAAAACCACAGCAACGAAATGACTTTTTTTTTATCAAGCCTTCTGATGTTAGCTAATTGGTACCATATATGCTTAGCTTCTTCAGTATTTACATTTGCTAAGTGGATTTACTTTTAATACGACTCATAATTATAGGGCTTGTAAAAACTTATTCCCTTGCATCAAATGGAGACTTTTCTAATAGGGTTTTACAAGTCATTTGCACCTCCTCACCCTTTCAAAATATAAATATGTTAATTAAGAGTTGGTTGTCTGTTCACCATTGTGGTTTAACTCCTGCCTTCAATCTCACTTGAAGTAAGAGCAAATGAGCCGATAACTTGCACTTTCTTGCTATTTAGGTTGCACATCAATCGTTTAAAATATTCTGCCTTTACCTTCCGCCCTCCAGATAGATCAAATGCACATACGGTACTTGAGGGACATCATCACATTGTGTTTCTTCTTTATGCAGCAGTGTGGAGGAACACATAACATCCCTGTTATTTCTCATAACATGTTATTCTTCTTACGGTACTTGTCTTTCTGACACCCTGTCCTCTTTGAAACTCTGAAGGTTAATTTGATGTTATTACCACCATTGCCATTTCTCTAGTCACCTTTTTTTTCTGTATTTTCATCAGTGGCATTTCGTAGCTCTGCTCTGTGGAAAGCTGGTATAGTGGCTAAGGCTGCATTCCCTGTGCACACTTACCTGGGAGTACGTCCCATTCCATTGGACACAGTTGGAATTACTTCTCAGTAAACATGCATACCAGTGCAGTGTAAGAGTTTGAGAGCCCAATCCTAACTAACAGCGCAATCCTACCCAGCTCCTCCACTGGTGCAGCAGTGGTGGAAGGAGAATGGGAGGCTTTGGGAGGGAAAGGGGATTTAAAAGGAGCTGGGTAGGATTGTGCTGTAACTTCCCCAACGCTGATGCTGCACTGCATCCTGTGGTGCGTGGGGTGGTGGTGTTGTCACTCAATGGGTCTCCTTAGATCTACAGCTATTTTGCTGGCATAAGTCCAAGGAGAGTAAGGGAGAAGGAAGAGGAGAGGGAACAGGAATAGGATCCCGGCACAAGTTTCTGCCACCAGGATCTACCACTCCCCTCTCCTGTTCTGCCTCCCACCCTCCCCCGCCCCATTCCTCCCACCACGTGACGTGCCACCTGTGCTGGCTTACCTGCGCTCTGGTAGTGGCAAGCGAGCTGCTGACACTGCTTCCGTTTGCAGCAGCAGCTTCAAAATGGCCGCTGTATGGCCATTTATGACAGTGGAACTGTTAGTGAGGATTGGGCTATAAGCTGTGAATCAAGATGGCTTCATATGTCTGAATCTTCCCATTGCCAGGAACTCACTCGGTGGGTGTGCCTAAGACCTAGCCTCAGCTGCAATACAAGGATAATAAATACTGACCTTACAGGGTTGCGGCACGTAAAACAACAAGATAATCCATGTGAAGCATATTTGCATACTCAAAAAGTGCTAAATACAGTATATGTTTTTATTTATTTTTCACATTTTTATACCACCCTTCCTCCAAGGAGCTCAGAGTGGTGTACATATTTCCTCCCCTCTTTTTTGTCCTCACAACAACCCCGTGAGGTAGGTGGGGCTGAGAGATAGTGACTGGCCCAAGGTTACCCAGGAAACTTCGTGGCTGAGCGGGGATTTGAACCTGGATCTTCCAGGTCTAAGTCTGACTCCCAAACCACTACACCATCCTGCCATCATGTTATAACATGCTTTGAATGCAGAAGGTCTCAGGTTCAGTCTCCCTCAGACCCCTGTCTGAGATCAGCCACTACTAGCTCCTGGACAGCCACTACCAGCCAGTGCTGACAATACTGAGCTAGACAGACTGATGGTCCAACTCAGTATAAGACAGCTTCCTATGTTCCTATAGAACAGGGGTGGCCAACTTGCTTCATTTAAGAGCCACATATGATAAATTTCAGATGTTCCGAGAGCCACAAGAGAGATGTTTAAGAGCCACAATATTTAAGAAGCATTGAAATTCTTAAATATATTTATTTTTATTTTATTTATTTTCTGTATTTATATCCCGCCTTTCTCATCATCAGATTTCTCATCAGATTTTATTCAAGGCGGCTTACATAGGCAGGCTATCTTTAGACCTGATAAAGGTCTTTACAATATTGTTCTATTCCTATATAGAACCTTCCATGCTCGAGATTTTTCCCCTTCCGAGTGCAGCCCTCCTTCTGGCTTGTGCTTTGCACTTCCAAGCTTCACTGTTCACCGCAGTTCACCCTCAGACGGTTGTCTTAGATGTTCTCTCTCTAGCTGACTCCTCCGCATCCCAACCTCTCAAGATGCCTTCTCAGTGTCTTTGCGAGGTTCGTCAGCAGCTTCTGTCTCCCATCCAAGGTCGACCCTGCTTAGCTTCTTCAGGCAGGGCACTGGCTGAAACCTCCAGGCCACACCTCCTGCCTGGTTTACTCACCATTAACATTAAACTTGTTTTTTAATCCAGTGGACTCGCAGTTTATACCTGGTAAATAATTATAAAGCTTGAAAATGTCTTCTTTACCTTTGTAATTGTGATGCAAAAAGCTCAGCCAACGTATTTCCGAGAGCCGCCCATTATAGGTCAAAGAGCCGCATGTGGCTCAGGAGCCACAGTTTGGCCACTCCTGTTATAGAACATGCTGCAAAATTTCAAAGAAGTTTATCCAGACTGTTTTCAGCTACAGACTTTCATACAGATGTTGCAATATCAATCTCAGAATGCTGCCCCGGCTCTTTCCCTACATGACAAGTAGGTAGGTGCTGTTGTAACAGTGGAGGGAGTGGGCAAGGCATAGTGGTACAGCCTAATGCAGAATGACCAAAGGGATATGGAGGCTGCCTGGTTACTTAAAGTCAACTACTAGGTTATTGGAAGTCAACAAAGACACCCTCTTTTTTCCCAGTGTGCAGATGTGGTGTTTTCCTCTTTTTTTTCCATTTTGCATGATGGCCTGGGAATCCCATGCTTCCTTGAATCCCATGATGGGAAAAAATGGGGGACAGTTATCCAATGAATCAATAAACATAAATACCTTTAGTTGTGTATTTATGTATTTAAATCCATAACATTTATATTTAGAATTGTCAGTCAATTCAGGAAATCTTTGTCAATTAGTCATATGAGTTTTAGGTCAATTAAACTATCTATTGATAGTAGATTTTGCAGACATTTTCAAAGGAGTATAATGTATAAATTTGCAGACATTTTCAAAGGAGTAAAAACCATCATTCAGAAGCAAAAAACATACCTTTCAAGACGATGCACACATTCGTCGTAGCAGGCACCACCTATGGGAGAAAAGCCACTTTTAAGATGCAGGCTTCCCATCTGCAATCTGTACGTACTTGTATTAAAAATAATATCTTTTGAACAATCTGCTTGGTTAATTGGAGGCACATTTTTAGTGGAGGATTTCCGACTAATATAGCAATTAATCAATTGAATGTTGTGGATCTACTGTTTAACAATATTTCCTTTTAATTTTCCTCTTAAGCCTTTGGGATAAAAGAAAGAATCCTTAACATGTGACATTTGAGGCATTTGAGGCATTAGCAACTAGTGGTAAATTTCCTTGCATGCTCCTGACTATATGTCAAAAGCATCCGGCTCCTTTTTGCTTTCCTCCCCTTTTCAGTTTTTGTCTCTGCTACACTTTGAGCATTATTCAGTGCTACTCTTTTCCTCTTCCCTTTTCTCCTTCTTTCTCTGGCCTGTGAAAAGGCAGTGAGTGAGTGATGACTGAACCAAATGCTTTAGCAAACAGTTGACCTCCATCCTTGGCAAAAGGCTCAAGCGAGAGATTGAAAGGACCCCCCTGATGGCGAAATGGGACTCTGCAGAGGGATCCCTGGACTTCATTATGTAAGAGGTCGACACATGCCGACTTGTAGCGTGAATTTAAGAAAGCAAAATAATTATTCTTTCTTAAAGTCTGTTTGAGAAATGCATCCAGAAAGAAAGAGCTTGCTGCTCCCCCCTTCTTCCTCAAAAGTTCATACAGTTACTCTGCTCCTTAGATTACTGCATTCCAAATAGAATTTCACTAGGGAATTTCACAGGAGTAGAACAAGTATCTGAACAGCTAAAAGCCTCCTGAACTAGATACGTGGACATCCTTCCAAGACCTGGAATGCCTTTCACTCATGTAGGTGTTTAGCATCTGAGTAACTATTTGCTATCCCTCATATCTAGCAGATACTCATTCATCATTGTAGCACTTGTGAGTAACACCTATACTGCTTTGACCGGATTGAAGTTCGTAGTTTGCGTAAGGTTGCTGACAACTATTCCATCTCAATTCTGTCCCATCTTTTCCCTTCGCCTGATTTCCTAATAAATTCTGAAGCTTGTTTTCTATCTATTGTGATTTTTGTTTGACCACCTTGGATGTATTTCCAAATTATGAAATTTAGCTTAGGGCAGACCGTATTGAATTCATTTGGGGTGGGGTTTTTTGGGTTTTTTTTTTTTTAGTATCCTCTGGGAAGATCCAAATTTTCTTTTCTCATATGTTTGGAAGCCTCCACTGATATTGAGCCAGCAGAGAGAATGAATCAACTGCACATTATTTCTAACAGCATAATCCTGGAGCTGTTGGGCAACAAAGCAGAGATTTACTTTGATTGAAAAGGCTCTTTAATGCTTTATACAATATATCCGTGTGACATGAGGATTCCTCAATATTTGGAAACTCAGCACATGTGGAACTCTATGCACTTCAGTACATCACAGGGCTCTGTCTTTATGGGTGCAATCCTATCCTACTTACGCCACCATTGTAACCAACGGCGCAGCGAGAACGGGAGGCCCCAGAACGGAAAGGGGATTGAAATCCCCTTTGAATTCCCCTTTTGGAGGGGATTTGAATCCCCTTTCTGTTCTGGGACCTCCCGTTCTTGCTGTGCCACTGGTTACACCAGTGGCGTAAGTAGGATAGGATTGGGCCCTATATTTCATAAACTATAATAATAAATATTTAATATACTGTCTTTATACTGCATTTAATATTATTGAGTTTTTGGGAATGGCGTTTCTAACCCTAACCCTTCTAATTCTTTCTAGGTGGTAAAATAAAAATAATTCTGGAATACTCCATATGAATTCTGGTTTCTGTTGTGGGACCCATTGGGTACAGAAACCTGAAAGCCAACACAGCAGACACTTCTGAGCTGTGTGGAAGGTCTGCTTTCTAGAGGGGGTGGCTATTTACCATCCATGGCGGAATGTAGTGGTTGGCCCAAGGATGTTGGCAGTGTTAAAATGAATCTTTAATGAAATCAATAAATTACACGTTGTAATGTAATTACACTGTACTACGCAGCCAAGTTGGCCAACATACAGGTGGGCCCCCATATCCACTGATTCGCTATCCACGGTTTCAGTTATCCACAGATTGTAGGGACCCCCCCCCCCCAGGCTTTTAATTTTTTCCCAGTAAGCTTCATTTCTTCCTTAAAGAAAGAGGAGAAGCAGCCTCTGGCTGTTTATTACAGGCAAGTAGAACAAGACTAAGTACTAGAGAGGCTCTGCAAGGTTAACAGAAACCTTTCAGAGCCTCTCTAGGACTTAATCTCGTTCTACTTGCCTGCAATGGAGGCTGCTTCTCTGTTTTAAGGAAGAAACAAAGCTTGCTGAAAGAAAAATAAGAGCTGGGGGGGAAGCATGCCTGCCTGCAGGGGAGGCAGTGTGGGGGGCCCTCAGGAAACCATGGAGGGGGTGTTCGCTCTTATCCATGATTTCAAGTATCCACGCAGGGGCCTGGAACATATCCCCAGCGGATATGGGGGCCCACCTGTACTTTATTTTTGAATGTGAATTTCATGACACTGTGCAAGTGTGCATAAGACCCTTAATATGTTTCCCCTTGTTAAGATGCTTGCAGCAACACTAGAAATAGCACACCCATGGAAAAGTCAGGCCTCTTCTTCAGTAGAACAGTGGCATTAATGGACCAAGTATCAAAACAAATCTGTGCCTGTAATAAGCACAACGACGGACAGTACAATCCAATCTCAGGCCTATGGTGGCAGATCTCGCAATCTGCTGCTGTAAGTCGCAGTGTGGTGTTACAGAAAGCGCACCACTGTCGTGCACTGTGAGACTGCTGGCACAAATGGCCGGAGGGCGAGGCCCATGCATGTCATGCTCACCCAGGCCATGCCAGAGCTGGTTAGATGGGACTGGGGGTGGGTTGTGGGTGGTTTGGGGAAAATCAGTGCAGGGAGCAGGGCAAGCAGGGGGGCATTTTGAGGGCAGTAGAGGGTGGATTGCTGCAGTCACATGCACCAGGATCCTAGTTCCCTTTCCCAAGAGCCTGATGCACCCCCTGAGGCTCCTCGGATTTATGCCAGAAAAATAGCTGGCATACGTACAGGTGGCTTATGGGAAGTTAAGTAAAAATATTTTTACTTACCGGTACCTCTTCCAGGCCATCTGGTCACACACACCCCACCATAGGTTGCAGCACATGCTTCATTGGTGCTGCTGCATCATGTAGGCTGATGGGGAATAGGAATGGGGCATTAGAGACTATTTTATGGAAGAGTAGTCCATCCAACTTGTTTGTGAACCAAGAGCTACTGGCTAGACATGTGTCGTTTTTTTCTGAGACACATGTCATTCTGCTCAGATGTACTTACAGCATGGTTTCCTTCATTAGTGTTCTGTTTTATATAAGCATAATTTCACAGATCTTGGTCTTCCCCTTTGGGTCTTCATAATTCCTATGCTAGTGCTGGGTAACTGAATGGGTATAACTGATGGGCCCAGGAGAGTGTATTGGACTGTTAAGTCATCTTTGTTCCAAAAACAGAAAAAGGGGGCATGACAGGAAATAGGACTTACAGTGCGCTACAGCAAATCCCTCCTGTGTCACTCATATTCCTTTGGGGTCTTCAAGAAGTTGTACAATTTCCTGGAGCACCCATTTTCCTCATGTAACATACCCAACCATATTCCTGATGTCCCCTGAGCTCAGTAGAAGATGGATGAAATATATTGTACCATATTGTCTCATACCAGCTTGAAATATGCTGTTTTGTTACTCTCGTCAACCTCCTGTCCTCTGGTGAGAAGGGGAATCACATTTACCCATGAAACTACTCTCGACAGCTCACTACAGAGTATGCAGGATACAAAGTAGGAAGAATAAGGATGACTTCAGTGTCAAACTAAACAGTTACCATCTGTAGACTGTGTGTCACATATCATGAAGTGTAATTAGAAGGACAACTGTGACCATGGGCAGAGCTCGCCTCTACCTAAAACAGTGTTTTTCCACCTCATTTGTACAGCATGTGCTAAGCAGACCTGTATGATGTAACTGGAAGAGAAGACTTTACCTAAAAACCTTTGGTATTCGAATGCACAGGGTTTTCTCTCATTAGGTAAAAAAGTAAAGGTAAAGGTATCCCCTGACAATTAAGTCCAGTCATGTCCGACTCTAGGATATGGTGCTCATCTCCATTTCAAAGCCGAAGAGCCAGCGTTGTCCGAAGACGCCTCCATGGTCATGTGGTCGGCATGACTCTCCTTGCCGCAGTGCGTAGCATGCAGCTGGAACACGGAGCACTGTTTACCTTCCCGCAAGCGGTACCTATTTGTCTACTTGCATTGACATGCTTTGGAACTGCTAGGTTGGCAGGAGCTGGCCAAGCAATGAGTGTTCACACCGTCGCGGGAATCGAACTGCCGACCTTTCGATCGACAGCTTATGGTTCAGTGGTTTAACCCGCTGCGCCACCCGCTGGCCTCATTACTAATCTGTAAATATAGCAAACAGAAATGTCTATTTCAACATCTAGTTGGTTTCCTTGGTCTTTCAAAAGAGCTTTATATAGAGAGAATATACAAATTACAAGTAATTACTATTTACATTTCATGGAGGGGGATTGAACTGAAAAACAATACATTGTCAGGATCTCTTGGGCTTCTGTATTCATGTCACATCCACCCTAGTTTTTCTTCCTAATCAAAGCTTCATGGGCTGCATTGGAGATGACTCCCAAAGTTCTCCTGAGTATCAAGAATGGCTTGCTGGGCAGCATGGCGACGTTTGTTTGGAATTTTCCACAAAGTCCATTATATTTGAGCCAGTTATGTCCATCCCAGACTGCAAACTTGAATATAGGTTACACCTCTCCAAGACCAACTCCCACCCTAATAATCACATGACCACAATGTCTGTTTGTGTGAAAAGCTACGCTAAAACTTGGAGAATCCACACTTTTCTAAAGCAACAGAATAGGCACAATATTTTGCATATATTTGCTTTATTACCTATCCGAAAGAGAGCAGCAGCTACTTGGGTTCACTAAAATAATCACTACTCTTCAAAGTTAGTATTGGCTCCACATCTGAGACTGCTTAGAATGTTGTTGGGTACACTTCTACCAGATTTCATGCTTGTATCACAAAAGGAATAACTGTAATGTAAATGAGTATACAGGTATATCGTCTCCATTAACTTGGCAGCCATTTTAAAAATGAATGGAAATCTTCAGAACTGCTTATATGTACATGTGAAATTGTTTGTGATATCAAGGAGAACATCTCTGCCAATTTTTATTATAGGTGTAGGCAGGTTATTGCTGGGGACCAGATACTGTAGGGGGCTCCCCATGTACCATAGTGGACTTTGGCATCCCTTTGGCACATGTGGGCTTCGGCATCCCTACACACTAGAATCAAGAATCCTTGGTGTGATCTACAGATGAGATTTCATGTGTACAAATGTATTGCACTAAGGGGGCAGCCTGGAAATAACACCCTTTGCCCTGAACATCTTTTCCTTTAATCTCCAATGTTTTGAGCCTCACTGTGTTTATGCAGTGGTAAGGAAAACACTGTGTACATTCTCAAGGGCATTGTCTTGTGTGTGTGCATTTCCCCCCACATGTCTAGGGGGTAAAATGCAATTAGGAGGACCCACCGATAGCCTCTTGACCAAAAGCTCACAATAACATCCAAATCGGATTCTGCAAGTCAAATAAAATATTCTGGAAGCAAATTACTGTACATGCATCTTCTGCATCCAATAAACAATATTGGTCTCTGAAAAAACGCAAACTTTGCTGCTTATTAACCACACAAATTCCATGTTTCTTGCTGCAGACTGCATCCATATCAGGGGAGATACTTTGCAAAGATGTACTGAAAAATACCTGACTAAATGAATATATAAAGTCTTTGTTTTACAAGAGAAAAGAAAAAGGAGGTTACTCTTTGGAATATTACCAAATGATCTTTTGAATCTCAGAGTAAGCTGATACTGTTCAAACTTTTTTTTTGCTTTTATCACACACACATACATTCTATTAAAGGAGCCCCTTGACATAGAGTTAATCTAAAGAAGATTTGAGTGCATGATGCAATATCAGCTGCGTTTGCATAACTCATTTTTGTTTTAATTCGAAATCTCAAGTTTAGGCTCAAATTACAATTTTGGAATTCAGAGTTTTGGAACAAGGCTGGAGTGAGTTGATAAAAGGTGTTTTTTTAAAAGAAATAAAAATAAAAAACTTGTCAACTCTATAGACACTATTTTGTATTAAGACAGTAAAAGTGTAGTATTTACGAGTTATAAAATAGCAACCTCTTTCATATCTAAGAATCTAGACTGAAAATCTAATAGAAAATTTGAAACTTACAAGTAAACACAATTTATCTTTCATGCACAAACAATTGAAACCATACAAAATCCATGTTCTTCTTCTGATCTAAAATCTATTTAAAAATAGTCCACTTTCCTGAATTCCTCGGGAACAGAGAAACAGATTTAAAGAAAATAAAATCAGATTGGTTTACTTAAATAACTATAAACTCTACTCCGGGTAATGTTTTATGTATCAATGCATATGTTTAATCTCTCTCATCTTCTCTCCCCCCCCCCCATCACCTAATATGCCTTCCCCTGCAACCAACCCACCTCCATTTGGAAGAATGGTGAAAATTGTGTCTGATAGACAGATATTTTTTGTACACTAAATAGATTGCATTATTATAGATGGTATTCCCAGGGTGTCTGTAAATGCTTTTACTGTGCAGGATGCCTCCCATATAGTATTGTATCAAATTTTATTCATATTAAATGCTGAACATATGCTTGTTTTCCATTAAGGCTATTTTTTGAACAAAGAATATGTGATATAAATTGAATCAGCCCTTTATGATTTCCTCTGTAACTTTATTTAAAAAGTCATTTGAAATCAATAAAAACCTCAACTCAAAAAAGCATGTTTCATAATGCAAGGTTTTGTGTATTCTCTATCTATTGTATTGATTTTCACCTAGTAGCATTACAAGGATCATATTATTTTTAAAGGCTTATATGTAACCAGAAAATGCCAAGTATCATTTAAAACTTAGACTGCACACCCACTTCCCTAGGAGTAACTCACTGGACACAATGAGACTTACAGCACAATCCTATGCATGTCTACTCAGAAGTAAGTCCCATTGCATTCAGTGGGGCATACTCCCAGGAAAGTGTGTATAGGATTGTAGCCTTACTTCTGAGTAGACATGCCTAGGACTGCACTGTTAGTCCTTTATATACACTCTGCACTGTTCTGCAAGTTGACAGATTCAACTATTGTTACTCAATGCCTACTCTTATGAAATCTCCCATTCCAAGAGAAATACTTTAAACTGGACCATATACAGACTCAGTCGAAATTGACGCTCAGAGATGTTTCCCATAACTGAAATCTCACAATACCTGGAGCAAATGGCGCAAATAGGACAGTATTTTACAGCTGTTTTATCATATAGTCCACTGCTGTTTGACAAACATTCAGACCAGAGTTGGGTAGGTTTGAATAAATTTCCTGGTGATTCCCCGTTTGATTATGACTATCATATTAAAATACAGGGATTTCAAAGCAGGCTTCAGTGATGGCTGTGATATTGTGTTACAACTTGGCTGAATATTTAGATTAGAACATGGCTCACTTGGTTGTTGGCTGTTTATTGATGGCTGCGGCAATGATTCTTAGTGTTTTTGTTTTGATTGTAATTTTATTATGACTGTTTGCGACTGGTTGCTGCAAGTCACTTTGAGCGTTTGCACAGAGAATGGAGTGGCGAAATGTTTCTAAATAAGTAAATAAAGGTGCAGAGAAATTATAGCTCTGTTTCCCATCTAGATTACTGTTGTGTGTCAAGAAGACCATTGAGAGGAAGAAGATGCCAAAACATTTATAGTCAACATGCTGTTTGTTGAGTATAAATGTGATCAATATGCATCCAAGGCTACAAAACGTTTGCAGTGAGGAATCTATTTGCTCACTACCGCTTTTAAAATGTACATTCCTCATCAGGATGAATTACTGTGTGTGGTTTTGTGTGTATGTATGCATCCATCCATTCTACCTGTATCAGTTTCATTTTTTAGGTATGCTTGGGAAGCATCTTCTAGTTCTCTCTGTAGTTATTGTCCTTTCAATTCATTAAACTGAGAGCTACAAAAGCCTAACCAGTTGTAGGGTACATGGATGCTCTCAAAGCATCAGTGAAACCAAATCTATTTTATGTTTGCTTTGGGAATAAAAATGAAAAACAAGTTAATTTCAGATGAAACCTCCAGACTTCCTCACCTGTCTGGTTTAAATGCATAGAGTCTGCATATGGGATACCTTTGTTTTAAACATCTGTTGTGAGATTAAAAATAAGATTTTAATTTCTGGCATGCTATTGATGTAAGGAAAAATAGAGGATAGAAAGCATTATTAGCTATCTGCTAGTTGACAAGAGGGCAGGATTAGGTTTCTTTAAGGGAATTACACTTTTGATGACCCCAGTACATATAAAACATGTTAGCTAATGGGGGTGCGGAGGGGGCAGATTTAAGTGTTTGATCAGGAAATCCTGCATGAGCATATTGATATTGGATGGAAATTTGATTAGTAACCTTAGTGACAAGGGGATCAGATCCACTCCCAACGCACAATCTGATCTGGCAGTACATACGTTTTTGTCTCTTTGAAGGAAAGAAACATTTGTACAGAATCAAGACAGCGTATTGGATAATTTAAAAAGTTGTCGCATATTGAAACCTGAAAATCACCTTTTTTATTTTTGTTTGGAAATATGTTTGCAGTTAGTCTGATTTAAAACATAGACATATATTTTTAATCAGACGCTTTCTACTAAAACATAAAAGAAATGTATTTTTCCAAGAAAAGGCATTCTCCCCCCCCCCCCAAGGAACTGCTATCTTTTAAAGTTTCTCAATGCAAAGGTTGGTCAGAAATGAGAGGAGCAAGAAGGACGAGACCGGTTCTAAAGCTATATACTGGAGGAAAAGTTATTATTTTGTATGTCACGTTTCTCTGGCAGTGGTATGGGGCCACCCCACTGAATAAACTGCCATTCTTACAGTACTGTAGACGGAAGAACTGTTTCAAGTTTTGCAATCCTGTTTATTTTCTTAACTAGTTAAGAAATGGTATCACACTTTAACTAATGTGTTAAGAATAAATATCTCCTTGTTTTGATAGTTAGGCTGTTTTATTTGTATTTAATTTGGAGGGAAGCTAATATTAACTGTAACAATCACAAGGCCCCCATGGTTTGTTTTGCTGAGGAGTATGTATTTAAAACAAGCCCCTTCAGCTGGCGAAAATCAGTTTAGCTTCACTGGCATCAACAGAACTGGACCAATCTCTGCCAAATGAAGATCTGACCTCATTTATTGTGTCAATTCAAGCTCCCGCAATGCTGCCTTCTTCATAAAACTAGACTAACAGTTGAAAATCACTTTAGGAATGTAGTTCAAAACAGTGTGGTTCCATTTATTCTGAATCCTGCTCCTATGATTTTGGAGGACACACACACACACTGGCATGTTTTCTGATGACTGTGATCCACATACAGCCTGAATCAGGAAGCTGTCAGAATGACATTGATGAATATGATGTATTTTTAACATCTGCATTCTTGAGTTACTTTAATGGTCTTGAGCCAAGCTATCTTCAATCTTCTAGAATTTTAACTCTTTCAGAACATAAAAAATCCCCACCTCTAATCTCACCAAATACCATAGAGTGAGGAATGACCTAGAGCAAGTTTAACAAAGTGTTCTACAGTCTTAACAGCGCAATCCTGTGTAACCAGTGTAACAGTAGATGAACCGGTGTAACAGCAGATGCACCAGTGTAAGTGCACTTAAGTTACACCGGTGCATCTACTGTTACACCGGTGCAAGGTTACACAGGATTGCGCTGCAAGTCTATGAGTCACTTCATATAAGAATAGGCTTACCATATCCAAAGGGGGACAGGGTGCCTACACATTTAACCATTGTATAAACATTTGGGCAGGTGCAGCTTGTTGCACCCTTCCATTATGAGCTGCACCTGCCCAAATTTCCTCTTTTTACAATGGTTAAAGGCGTAGGCACCCTGTCCCCCTTTGGATATGGTAAGCCTATATAAGAATAGTATCAAGCTGGAATGTATAGGGACATATAAGTAGTGGGGTTCTTTTGGGTCAGAGCATTCAAACATGCAGATTCCACACCTGAAACTCAAAGTAGTAAATGTAGGGAAAGGTTTACATTTTGATTCTGCTGATTGTATAAACTGTACAAAATACACAGTGCAATGTGATGTAGAGTTATGACTACAAATTCCATGATGAGCTGTGCCTTCAAGCAAAACAGCATGTGAGAAAACATTGAGGTCTACAAGTAAAGTGAACCACTGTGAACCACTGATAGAATGCAGGAAACTAGAACTGCAACAGGAACTTGCTAGTTACAAAAACTCGCAGCACAATCCTCTGTTACTTTGGAGCCGTAAAGCATGTTTGTGATGACATGGGAGTAAGGGCCACTGGCGTGGAGGCACCATGGCAGTGGGACCAAAAGGCCATTAGTAGTACTGTACCGTGACATATCACTAGTAGTACTAGCACAGCTGGTTGAAAGGCACTGGGCTAGTGGCCTGCATAGGGACAAAATGGTTGATGACATTATCAGCCTGTATAGGCTGCAAGGACTTCTGTCCAGCTGCAGCAAAGTACAATGCCTGTACCATATGAGCAGGGCCCTTCCTCCTGCCCTGCTGTAAGCCCTGGTTATTCATGATAGCCATGAAGGACATCACACACCTTTCCATACATGCTCCATCTGTGTGGAAGGTCAGAAAAAAAGATGTGAAGAGTGAAAAAGCACCTCCCCTTGGTGAAATGAAATTTAGCCACCTGAATGCTTTCTCAAGTCTGGTGAAGAACATTCCTTCCCCACCCCCCAGGAGACAATGACAATGAAGTCACTGCGTTTGGTGTGCCCCACACTGAGTGACACCAATTTGGGGGTCACGTGGGGGTGACACCATGGCTGGGTAGGCTCAGCTGTGAGTGGTATTTTTCACCACTCACAGCTGAGCCGAATCAGAATTGTGGTTTTGGCTTGCAGGCGGAGCCACAAAAATGTCAAAGAAGCCAAGGGGGTGTCACCCTTCCCCAGGAGAGGTAACACCCCCCTTGGCTCACTAGTACTACTAGTGATTTGGCAGCTCGCTCGCCTGTGCACTGAAGCTGTGCAAGTTGGAAGCAACCCACGCGCCAAAGGCTATCACCCCTTCACTGCCTTCTGTTATGATAACCCTTTCTTTCCCACCATGTGGACAGTCCAAAGTGACCACATTTTGGTTTCTGGCTGGCATTTCTGAGAAAGCTAGGCAGTACTTTGCTCTGAAAAAGGGTGAGGATAGGCTGAACTCCCAGAGGTCATACTGAAGTTCAATTCAGGATCATTAAGGGAGCATCTGTAGTCTCCTTCCTAAAGTCTTGCAGATTTGGGGTGCTCCAGTCTGACAAAATATTAGAATATAAACATAAGAAGAGCCCTGCTGGATCAGGCCAAAGGCCCATCTAGTCCAGCTTCCTGTATCACACAGTGGCCCCACCAGATGCTTCAGGGAGCACACAGCCAACAAGATAACCTGTTTCCTGCTGCCACTCCCCTGCACCTGGCACAGATAAAACCTACTTCTAAAACTAGGAGGTTAGTTATGGCTTGTAACCTGTGATGGTCTTTTCCTCCATGAATCTGTCCAAATCCCTTTTAAAGGCATCTAGGCCAGATGCCATCACCACATCCTGTGGCAAGGAGTTCCACAGATGAATTACATGCTGGGTAAAGAAATATTTTGTTTTGTCCGTTCTAACTCTCCCTCCTCTCAATTTTAGTGCATGTCCCCTGATTCTGGTGTTGGGCAAGAAGGAGAAGAATTTCCCTCTATCCACTCTCTCCATCCCATGCATAATTTTATACGTCTCAATCATGTCCCCCCTCAGGCGCCTTTTTTCTAGACTGAAAAGCCCCAAGCGCTGTAGCCTTTCCTCATAAGGGAGGTGCTCCAGCACATGAATCATTCTGGTTGCTCTTTTCTGCACCTTTTCCAATTCAACTATATCCTTTTTGAGGTGTGGTGACCAGAACTGGACACAATACTCCAGATTTGGCCTTACCATCGATTTGTACAAAGGCAGAATGATATTGGCCATTTTATTCTCAATCCCTTTTTAATGATCCCGAGCATGGAATTGGCCTTCTTCACAGCTGCCGCACACTGGGTTGACACTTTCATCGACCTGTCCACCAGCACCCCAAGATCTCTCTCTTGATCCATCACAGACAACTCAGAACCCATTAGCGTATATGTGACATTTTGGTTTCTTGCCCCAATGTGCACCACTTTGCACTTACTTACATTGAGCACATCTGCCATTTTGCTGCCCATTCTCCCAGTTTGGAGAGATCCTTCTGGAGCTCTTCACAATCCCTGCTGGTCTTCACCACCCAGAAAAGTTTAGTGTCATCCGCAAACTTGGCCACCTCGCTGCTTATCCCCGACTCCAGGTCATTTATGAATAAGTTGAAAAGCACCGGTCCCAAGACCGATCCTTGGGGCACACCGCTTTTCACCTCTCGCCATTGTGAAAATTGCCCATTGACTCCCACTCGCTGTTTCCTGGTCTTCAACCAGTTCCTAATCCACAAGAGGACCTGCCCTCTTATTCCCTGAATATTCACAGGTTCGCTCGCATCCACATGCCTGTTGACCTTTTCAAAAAATTCTAAAAGGTTTGTGAGGCAAGACAGGTTTGTGAGGCAAGACTCCCCTTGCAGAAGCCATGCTGACTCTCCCTCAGCAGAGCTTGTTCAGCAGAGCTTGGTCAAGAGGTCAGCAACTTCATTCTTGAGTTCCTTCAGAACTCTTGGGTGGATGCCATCCGAGCCCGGTGATTTATTGATCTTTAATTTGTCAATTAAGTCTGAAACATTTTCTCTTTTAACCTCTATTTGACTTAATTCTTTAGTCAGGGGAGGCCGTTCAGGCAGCGGCATTTGTCCGAGGTCTTCTGCCGTGAAGACAGATGCAAAGAATTTGTTTAATTTCTCTGCAGTCTCCAAGTCCCCTTTTATCGCCCCTTTCTCTCTCTCACTGTCCAGAGGACCAACCATTTCCCTGGCAGGTTTCCTGCTTCTAACATATTTAAAGAAGCTTTTATTATTCCCTTTAATGTTGCCTGCCATACGTTCCTCAAAGTCTTTCTTGGCCTCTCGTATCATCTTTTTACATTTCTTTTGCCACCGTTTGTGCTCCTGTTTATTTTCCTCATTAGGGCAAGACTTCCATTTACAGAAGTTTCCTTGCCTTTTATAGCCTCTTTAACTGTGCTTGTTATTTATTTATTTATTTTTATTTATTTCTGTATTTATATACCGCCTTTCTTATCCTCAGATTGCTCTTCAGATATTATTCAAGGCGGTTTACATTGGCAGGCTTATCTAGATCCGATAAGGAACTTTACTATATTGTTCAGTATAGAACCCTACAATTCCAGCTGGTTTCCTCCATGGTGTAGTCATCTTCACTAGCTGCTGAACACAAGCCTTGAGCTCTCTGCAGGACACCACAGATCATGCTGAACAGGGAAACATTTTTCCAGTTGTCATTGCTCTGTCACTGACATTCTCAGCATTTCAGTCTGTTCTCTCACCGCACCACACAACAGCGACTCCTCTCTGCCACCGAGGGTCATGACAGCTTATCAGTGACTTCCTGGTCTCCCAGCACGAAAACTGACTGTTCCTGCTTAGCTCGGCAGTCTTCAGGCAGTTCAACCTCGGGACCACACCTCCTGCTTGTTAGCCATGCCGGCACCCTCCTGGACTTAGTCGAGCCCTTTGTCCTTTGTGGGATACACGCTGGGCCTCTATTACTGTTGTTTTAAACAGCCTCCATGCACTCTGGAGCGACTGGACTCTTTTTACCTTCCCTTTCAGCTTTTTTTTAAACTAGTCTTCTCATTTTGGGGAAGTCTGCCCTTCGGAAGTCAAGGGTTTTTGTGTCAGATTTGCTCGGCACTCTCCCCCCGACATGCATGGTGAAACAGATCGCAGCATGGTCACTGCACCCCAATGGTTCGGTAACATTTAAATCCCTGACCAGATCTTGAGTGCCACACAATATCAAGTCCAGAATCACCTGTCCTCTGGTTGGTTCTGTGACAAGCTGCTCTAAGGCACAGTCATTCAGCATATCCAGAAATCCAGTCTCTCTTTCATGTCCAGAGCATGAATTGACCCAGTCGATTTGAGGATAATTTAAGTCCCCCATGACTACAACCCTGTCTCTCGTTGACACCTCCCTGATTTGCTTCCTCATTTCAAGATCCCCTTCAGGTTTTTGATCTGGAAGACGGTAGCAAACACCTACTATTACATCGCTCCTCGAGCCTGGTAATCTAACCTACAGTGATTCTACGGAGGGGTCAGAGCCCCCCTCAATCTCTACTCTGGTGAATTCTACCCCTTCTTTGACATAGATGGCCACCCCACCTCCAACACGCCCCTCTCTGTCCCTCCTATAGAGTTTATATCCTGGGATTGCAGTATCCCATTGTTTCTCCGCATTCCACAAGGTTTCTGTTATACCTACTATGTCAATGTTTTCCCTAGCCACCAAACATTCCAGTTCTCCCATCTTTGCCCGTAGACTTCGGGCATTTGCATAAAAGCACATATACCTGGTCCCCCAAGAAGGGCTGCATGTTTGCACCTTTATCCCTGCAGCCTCTGTCCTGCTGGACTGGCTGTCATGTCCCATCACGCTACCACTCCCAATTTTTACTCTGCTATTACTTGACTGTTCCCCATCCTCTGCACCCTCATTCCCTAGGGATGAGGAGTCCCGAACCGGATGCCTCTCAGCTCCTGTCGGCTTTCCCCCAGGAGTCAGTTTAAAAGCTGCTCTGCCACCTTCTTAATGTTATGCGCCAGCAGTCTGGTTCCGAATTGGTTCAAGTGAAGCCCATCCCTCTTGTACAGGCCTGGCTTGTCCCAAAACGTTCCCCAGTGCCTAACAAACCTAAACCCCTCCTCCTGACACCAGTGTCTCATCCACACATTGAGACCCCAGAGCTCCGCCTGCCTAGCTGGCCCTGCGCATGGAACAAGTAGCACTTCTGAGAACGCTACCTTTGGGGTCCTGGATTTGAGCTTCCTACCTAGCAACCCAAATTTGGCTTCCAGGACCGCCTGGCTACATTTCCCCACATCATTGGTGCCAACATGCACCACAACCGCTACCTCCTCCCCAGCACTCTCTACCAGCCTATCTAGACGAGAGGTGATGTCTGCAACCTTCGCACCAGGCAGGCATGTAACCAGAGGCGTCGCTGGAGCGTGGCGGGAAGGGCGGACCGCCTGGGGGCGACGCGCGTAATGGGTGACGCGCGGTCATGTGCGTGCACCTGCGAGTCGCGCGCAAGCGGTTCTCCCTTCCCGCTGCGCTCCAGCGACGCCTCGGAGGAGGCCTCGGAGCGTCCGCCCTCGGCGGAGCTCCAAGGCCTTCTGAGGGAACCCCGATGCGCGACGTCATATTTACAAGGTTTAGCGCATGCGCAGAACGTTTGAGGGCAAATTTGCCCTCAGAAACGTACTGCGCATGCACGAAACCTTATAAATATGACGTCACGCATCGGGCCTCCCTCAGAAGGCCTTGGAGCTCTGCCGAGGGCGGACGCTCCGAGGCCTCCTCCTGCCCAAGACAACTGGCCGGTGAGGAGGCCTCCGCTGCTGCCGGCTCCGGAGACATCCTTGCCGGCTTGCTGTCGGGCGGCACGGGGGTCATTAGGGCGGCGCGCGCCGTCACACAGGGTGGCGCGCGCCCTAGTGACGCCGCTGCATGTAACCATGTGGTCCTCACATCCATCACAGACCCCCCTCTCTATGTTCCTGACTATAGAGTCACCCACTACAAGAAGCCCCCTTCCCTCCCTCCCCAGAGGAGTATCCATAGTGCGACTGGATACGGGCCCATCACTTGAAGAAGGGGTCCCCACTGGGGGATTGTTTTCCTCTTTTCCAGAGTGATGTCCTCCAGCCCTGAGACTCCCTTCCCTGGCAGCTGAGAAGCTGCCCAACTGGGGCAGCTTCTATTGCAAGATTCTGTTGTCTTTGTCTATTGCAAAGACAAGTCCTGCTGTGTAATAAATTAAGTTTTAAATAGCCTACTGGCTAGGCCGCCTGGACAAGCTTTTCAGTATCTCCCAACAACTACCTGAGCCTGAGGACAACACACACCCTGGTTTCTCAGGAACTTCTCTGATTAGGGAGCAATCAAGCCTTTGTGTCCACCTGGAAGGACACAGCCAAACTCAGGGTGCAATCCTGATCTAAATTCGGCCTGCAGAATGAGCGTTCTGACGGCCGAAGACGTCACGAAAGTGCTGTAAAGTACTTTTGCGATTACTCATGAGCAGGGAAGGCCAGCGCAAGGCAAGCCTGCCCTGCTCTGCCGCCTGGACCATCTCCCGCCCTCCGCCAGACCCAGGTAAGGATCCAGCGGAGGGGGGAGGTTCGACCGCAAACGGCGGGGGCCAATCGTCCCAGCTGATCAGGGAGGGGGCGGGGATTGGCCTCGGCCGAATCCTGACCCCCGCCAATTGGCTGAGTTGTTACACAGCCTCCTCTGACTTCCGCCAGCAAAATAGCTGGCGGAAATCTGAGGAGGCCGATCGACCCCAGCCTCAGTTACACGCGGGGAAGGGGATGAGCATCCCCTTCCCCGAGTAGACTTTCCGCTGTGGGGTGCCTGCCCACAGCGGAGCTCCAGAACCTCAGGATCTGGTGGGTGGCCCTGGGCTGCCCGGTGGATCCTTACTTTAGGATTGGGCTACCCATCAAGTTCAGGAATCCCTTTGTCTACCCAGAAATTTTTTGTTTCCTTTATGCAGAAGTCCTATAACTGCCCCTGCTCTGGAGGCAGAACTTTGTCATTTTTCCTCCAGCAAAGATGTCCATGTGCTTTTGAGGTTTCTCTTCCTTTTTGGGACCATCCTTCCCTCAGGAAAGATGTCCTGCTGCTATTTTGGGGGGCTTCTTTCTGTTTTTTGAGGCTTCTGTTGTTGCATTTCTCCCTCCACTGTAACCTGGATCTTGCAGCCCTGCCCTCGCTGCTCAGGAAGGACTTCCTACTCAAACCCTGCCCAGCAGAACAGAACAGGATTCTCTCTCTCTCTCTCTCTCTCTCTCTCTCTCTCTCTCTCTCTCTCTCTCTCTCTCTCTCTCTAAAAAGCCTCCATTGAATTGCCTTCTTGTACTGGCTGACTGGGGAGGAACCCAGATTAGCCCAGCCTCGTCTACTAACTCCTGCTGTCCAAATGCAGCTATTTCTTTCTTTCACGTGCATCCATTTAAATCTCTGTAACTGATCTTCTAAGCGAAGTAATTGAAAGCAAACACTATTTTTACTTGTTACCTATATTTTTTTTAATAAACTCTATCTTATTTTCAAAAGCTCAGTCTCCTGGTTACATTTTGAGGCACTTTGAGGTTGTTTGCATCGCTCACCCATGTCAACGATATCCCCAAACTGTCAGACACTGCTGAATTGGACCTCTTGCTCTAGAAATGTTGCTAATTCCCCCAATTTGGTTCAATTTGAGTTACTGTGTGTATGTGCATGACACGTGTAGGAACACACTTGTGCGTGTGCACGAGCAGTGTTGGCAACACTTCGGCTTTTTTCGCAGCTCTGCGGCCCAGATGTAATAGACTTCCGGCTTTCGGCTGGTGAGCCACACTAGGCGCAAATAAGCTAAGTTATGCCACTGTGAAGCTCCAACCGCGGGGTGAGCTGCCCATTCCTTTGCACAGCTGCTATCCATAGCAGCAGTGGTGGCACTCATAAAAGTGGTACCTGCAAAAGGTGGTACTCTTTGTGTGTGGGGTGGGTGGGATGGTTAGGAAGCCCTGCATGGATGCGGCAATGTTTCCTGTTAGTGCAGCTAAGTCTTGCCTCTGTGATGGTGGTCTGAAAATGCAGCCCTCACACCTGTATCCCCCTGGAATCCAGGTCTCTCTTGCCTCTATTGACCTACCCATCACCTGCCAATATCCTGGAGACCTGACTGGAGACCAGCTCAAATAGAGCAAGGCTTCTCTAGTTCTTGATTGAACCTAGAAAGCTACTTCTACCAAGTAGGGTCACCGGTCCATCTAGCTCAATGTTGTTGGCAGCAGCTCTCCAGAGTTTCAGCTAAGGGTCTTTCCCAGACATATCTGATGATGCCGGGGACTGCAGCTAAGAAGACCTTCCTTCTGCATGCAAAGCACTTGCTCTAAGCACTGAGCTATTGTGTGTCTCCTAATACTGAATTCTAGAGACAATCTCCTCTTTCTTTCTCAGCATCCAAAAAAAGTACAAATTCATCACACATTCAAAACCAGATGGAAGTGTCTAACCAGCTGCAGCTCAGTGGTGACAGATAAAAGCACTCATTAGTGCCACATCTAATAATCTAAGTAGTCACTCCTGATGTACACTAAGACCTCAAGAGCTGGGAGCAACATGGCTGAGCTTGCATCTTAGTTATTACACTGTACAGTTAACCACACATACAGTTCAGTGTCAGTTAAAGTGCTATGAAGTACCAAAATACCTTAGCGATAATTAAGATAAGCACCAAAAATATTTGCAAGAGCTGAACTGATGGATAATGCTCCTGAATCCAAAAGGTCTAGAGGAAGGAGCGCCCATCTGTACCCTTGTTAGCTTCCCCAGCTAGCTAAAGACCAAGTAAGTAAGTTGGTGATGGCAGGGAAGGGAATATTTAGGAGGGTACAGAGAACCCAGCTATGGCAGTGGGGGTGCTGGAGCACAGCTTCCCCAATGCTTGCCTGAGGACTTGGCACAACCCGACATCACCTCTGCCCCCCCCCCGCCAAAGTTAAGATGTGGCTTTTTTATTGTGCCTGTTGAGGGGGGCTGTAGCTGCGACAGGCTGGGTTACATTATTACTCCTGGTTCCTTTGGTGGCTCTTTCTTTGTTCTTCTGGTTGCTTTGGATTTGCAAAAATATATTTTATTGCATTTGTTTTATGATGTTTTTATTTATTTTTAAAAAGGTAGGTCCTGCCTTTCCTGTACTCATAGGATATTGTTGCTGTTGTTCACACAGATAGATGTTATTGACTGGTTTGTTTTATCAAGACATCATCATCATCATCATCATCATCATCATCATCATCAACAACAACAACAACAACAACAACAACAACAACAACAACTTCTCCTTGGGTCCTGACATCTGCTGTCTCCTGCACAGGTCACCCAGCATCCCATTTGTTCCAGGGATGACTAGAGGAAAGGGTGACTGCACTATGTCCCATTCCTGAAAAAGAGTACAGTACATGAATTTGGAAAGAACATACTTGTGGAGAGTGGTAGATTTTACTCATAGCATCTCTCCCAGGGGACCCCTACCTTGGGAGGAAAAAGAACTGTTTGGTGGGTGGCACTAATTACTTCTATAGTATAGCCCAGAGGAGATTTTAATCAAACCTAGAAGGCCCAGTAGTATTAAGGAACAGACACGCAGCATCATTATCCTATCTGGTGCTGAGAATGTACACAGTGCTTTCCTTACCACTGCATAAACACAGTGAGGCTTAAAACACCTGAGATTAAAGGAAAAGATGTTCAGGGCAAAGGGTGTTATTTCCAGGCTGCCCCCTTAGTGCAATACATTTGTACACATGAAATCTCATCTGTAGATCACACCAAGGATTCTTGATTCTAATGTGTAAGGATGCCAAAGCCCACATGTGCCAAAGGGATGCCAAAGTCCACTATGGTACATGGGGAGCCCCCTACAGTATCTGGTCCCCAGCAATAACCTGCCTACACCTATACTAAAAATTGGCAGAGATGTTCTCCTTGACATCACAAACAATTTCACATGTACAGCTATAAGCAGTTCTGAAGACTGTTTCACAATGCCAAAGCCCACATGTACAGGGGCCCCATACGGTCTCTTGGCCCCAGCAAAAATCCACCTACACCTACAGTGCAGTAGCATGTACAGTGCTGCTGCTAGCTGTAGCAAATGTGTCGTAAAGATTGCAGCACTGGCGGGAAGGCTTGAGCTTCCAGGGATGCGCACCAAAGCAGGTATGCCATCCTAGGGGCGGTAAGCCATCCTAGGAGGGCGGAGAGGGGGTGGGGAGGATAGGGGGTGGCAACAGGGGCAACGACAGGGTCAGATCGGGTTCGGGTAGGCTATCTCAATGCCAGATGCAAGGGAGTGGCGATAGGATAGAGATACCTTATTGTTTTGTGTGCTTTCTGAGGCATCTGGTGGTTACTGTGAGATACAGGAAACTGGACTAGATGGACCTTTGGTTTGGTCTCATCCAGCAGGGCTCTTCTTATGCCCTTCAGTGAAAAAGAAAAAGGATTTAGGGGCATAATGATGAGACCCATGGGCCTGGAGAGCAGTGGCGTAGGAATGGGGGGCGGATCGCCCCCGGGCAGCAGGGGGCATAACTTATCCCCCCCCGTTGCAGCAGTTTCGACGGCGGCTCCATTCGCGCCACTTTTTTTCTTTTTCCGGGCCTCGGCAGTGGCAGCGAGCCTTGTAGTGTCGATGCCGAGGCTCCACGAGGGCAAGGGAAGCGTTTTCGGTCCTCCCGTCCGCCCCTGGGTCCGTTTCTGGGCCTCTCACGGGCTGTTTGATGTCACCCCAGGGGCGTGACTTCCGGGACATGTCACATGGCCAGGGGTGTGGCCTTCCAGGGGCCATCACCTTGGCCGGCGGCCCCTAGTGGGGGGGGGAGGCTCCTAGCTTCAATGCATTTTGCATTAGGGTAGCAGTAGGGCAGCAGCAACTCATTCATAGGGGCAGTTGGCTTTGTTTAGTGAGACTTGAAATCCCTCCCCTCTCTCCTTTGTTGGTGTCACTGCACCCATTTTACCTCCCTCTTCCCCCAACGCAGCCAGGGTTCTTCCATTATCACCTCCAGTTTTGCTGCTGCATCTCCATTGCTTTGTGCTGCCTGCCTGTTCACTGTCCAGAGACTGTCCAGGACCAGAGGGGAAGAGGTCTGAGTGTACAGGCAGTGGTGATGTCAGTGCTCCCTCCACCTCTAGAACTGACTGCAGTGGAGACGAGAAGAAGACTCGGGACTCAGTCACAGGATTGAGAAGTGGGTGCTAGGGGTAGGGGCTTGAAAGTTTCCCGGCTTGCTTTCATAGGTCCCCAGAGTACTGCTGATTCTGGGAGACTCTCAGAGAGTCCTGGATGGTTGGCAACCTTATTCAACAGGAACTAAAGAGTGACCCCTGACCTGGAAGTTGTGCCTTGTGTTAGGTTCTCTCTGCATCAAGCTAGGAGCTGTTTAGGACAGAACTCTATCATCACCCCATAAGACCTCTGTAAAAAGGGGGGACTCAGACCATCTCATATGAATAGATTTGTGGCATTTGATTGGCCACAATTTGTGGCACAATAGATTGACATTTGATGCCAATCACCCACTGGGAGCAACAGGGTGCCAGCCTGGAATCAAATCCCTCCAGACTGGCAACTGGTTATTTCAGAGTCCTTGCTCGGGGTGGAGTTCATTAGTATTCATTTTCTAAAAATGGTTTAATGAGCCCTTCTTATAAGTCTGATAATATTAAATTGGAGACTGTTAGTTTCTCAGCAGGCCATTCAGTACTTTTCATTGCAATTAACACACTTAATGCCTTAAAAAAAGACACCCAGAAGTTAATTAAACCTGTTACCCTTAGGACACAATAGATGTCTGAGCCTTTAAAAATATGTTTTAGCTACTTGATGTCAAAATATTTATAACATTTTGCTTCTTAGTTCACAATATTTTCCTCTTATTTAATATGCTGCTGTCTTAATTGCTGAAGTCTATTATGGAATGACAAAGCAACACAAAAGAAAAAGGAAAACCTCCAATGAGATTATAAAAGCTAACAGCTAACCAGGAAAATGAAACTTTTTTTTAACACCATCCAATGATGTCACCAGTTTGAGGTTTCCCTGGGACTTTATTAAAATGTTTGTGACAGAGCCAATGTAAACCATCCTAAATCTAACACAGAGCTGAAAAGGACTGATTTTAGGGAATGCAAAGATATGGATCATTGGGTCTGTCGAAGCAGCATCTTGAGCCAATTATTGGTGTCATCTTGAGCCAATTTAATCAATCCGAGGGGGACTCGAGGGAGGGAGGGGAGTTGTAAGTGTTGGTCAAACATTTGGCTCAGATGTAGCTAGTGTCCAATCTGTTGATGTGTCCTCTTTAGATGCTTGTTTCGATGCATCCTGTAACGATACTGATTACTGACTTCAACTTTCTTCTGCACATAGGACTGCTTTTTGCAAAAGAAAATAATAACATGAAGTTCTCAACACAATATTCTCTCATTCCCAACATTTACATTCTGACATTTTGTTTTGAACTGAAAGCTTTTCATTTAAGCACCCTTATTCTAAACACAGCTACTTGCAAATAAATTCTATGGAAATAAACGAGTTGATTTTCAACTCACCGATAAACTTTGTTTATAATTAGTGTGCAAGTTTCTTTTTCCTCAATGAGTCCACTAACACGTCAAGTTTATTTTTTAAATTTAATATACAGGTACGTTTCCTTGTCAACTTCCTTGGTGATAGAAGTAGGAGAAGAAAGCAAAGGAATATTATTATTCCTAGTCCTTTAGCTTCACAACTAAGGCATAGTCTGACATATCCCATCTGACATAGTCTGGGACTTAAAAATCTTTTTACTATTGCTTCATGCTATCATCTAACATAATTTATAGATACGTATAACTTTATAATCATGATCATACTACATTATAAAAATAGACCAATGACGATGCTATACTAGTATTTATTTACACTTCAATTTTGAACTAAAATTTCCACTAACAGTGCTTGTATGGGATTTGGTTACGACTCACAAGTCACATTAATTTCAGGGAAACATGGATCCTGATCTTATGCATGTTTACTTGAAAGAAAATCCTACTGAGTTCATTGGTATTTATGCTCAAGTAAGTGCGCACTGCAGTCATAATAATGGCTAACTATTTTTGTAAACCGCATTGATTGATTTCAGCGAAGCCCACTTTAATAGATGCTTATGTGGTGGCAGTAGTCAGAACTGCCTTGGCTCAGCTTGGGCTGGTACGCCACCTAAATTCCTAGAGAATGCAGATCTGACCATGGCTAGATCGAACACGACTAAGTTACATCATGCTTGAATTACTACAGTGTGCTGCATGTCGGACTGTTTTTGAAAAGTGTCCAGAAAGAAACTTTGGCTAGTCAAAATGCAACAACCAGGCTGTGGACCAGAGCTGATGTTGCAAGCATGTAACTGAACTCCTTTATTAGAGCAGTTACGCTGGCTCTGGATTTGTTTTTCGGTCCTGTTCAAGGTGCTGATTTTGACTACCATCTGCTAAAGCTTTATAGACAGCTTGGACTCCAGTTGCTGAAGGACCACCTGTTCATTCCCTAACAGTCCAATCCTATCCTTGGCCAGCCTATAGGGTGCAGGCTGACCTATCCTTGGCTAGCCTACAGGGTCAGCCTACAGGGTGCCTCTGCTTCATCCTGCGGGCCAGCGGGAAAGCAGGACGGCGGGGAGAGGTAAGTAACAAAAACTTTTACTTAATGAAAGCAAAACTTCTCCACTGTTCCATGGTCTCTATGGGCCTACTTAGATCTATGCCAGCTCCTTTGCTGGCCTACATCTGAACCACTACAGAGCATTTGCCAGACCTGGGATGGGAGCTCCGCATCCTGCGGATCCCACTGCTGCCGAGATCTGCTCTGCCCCGCCCCTGATCCACTACCCGGGCAGGCCAGATCCCCACGTTGATCTCCCCCACCTGCGCTGATGACTGGTCTGCAGCCTGCTGTGGGCCACAGACCATCAGAGCAGCTGCAGTGATGACAGCCCAACTTGATACAATGGGGGACCATGAGATCCACCAGTGTATAGTGTGGACAGGATTGGGCTGCCAGATCTTCTATGGAGAATCTCCTTTGCATCCCACAAACATCTGAGTTGAACTTGGTTGAGGTATGGGAGGGGGAATTTTCTGTGGCTACCCTTGGCTATGGAATGACCTACTTAAGGAAACCAGCCTCCCCCTCTTTTATGGCCTTCCATCACCAAGTGAAGATTTTTATTTATAGACAGGCATTTAGCCTGTAGAGTTTTTCACCTCCTTGGTCTGTTATGCTTTAAATGATCAATTGGTTTTATCTATTATATCTGTTTTGATACTGTGTATTGTCTTTATTGTCTTTTATGTTTTCTATGATGTGGGCTGTTTTGAACATTTTAATGGGAAGGTAGGCTATAGCACCTCTAACAAACAAACAACTATGCTGCCTTGATTCAGAGCAAAATATTGGATATGTTTAGGCTCAGGCCTTAGCATATCTGGCCTAAATATCTGTAGCAGTTATGTCTACATAGCCACAAACAGATTCACGGTTGCTACATGTTCTGTTTTTCTCCTGATATTCATTGTATTTCCATGCAATTCAGCCACAGCATTTATTTTCATAACATCTAAAATATTGGTAAGCGTTTTGATAAGCATAGATTTTGGACAGTGTGCTCTGTTGCAAGCACATTCATTCATAGTTGCTTCCTGTCTACCAATAGCAATATATATTGTACATTTGCTACTCATAGTAGACACAAACACAATTTTTACTATTAATAATTTTGTCTGCTATATCTACATGTTGGCTTGCACTAGTATCAGAGTGGATAAAGTTGGTGCATCATTTCTCCACTGACTTTTAATGGAACTCAGACCATTGTTTATCGGCTTAAATTTCAGGCCAGTTGACATAGCCACTTTTAACTTTCACTGCACAAAGTGAATTATGGAGAGGGGATTAAGAATTAAGGGTCCAGGCGCCTTAATTCAGCACTTTTCTTTTTTAGGGCAAAGTTAAAGTCACAAAAGATAAAATATAATCATCAGGAAACAGAATACTGGACATCAAAAAGTTGGTACTTCAGAATTATAATTATAATTATTGTTATTGTTATTATTAAGAATATATTCAAACATATTATTCAAAAGTATATGTCGCCATTTCAATAGTTAATATATTTTGACACTTCATTCATCATATTTTTCAGTGGCAAAAATGGTCTTTAAATTCCGATTCTACGGGATCTTGGCTTTCCAATGCAACTTTCTGCTTAACAGCTTGTCCAGAGCGAAAAACATTATAGTTCTGTCAAAATTGTCAACAGAAAAACTTTCTTCTTTGTTTATAAAATCATTTCATACTGTTTATTACAGCGACGCAGTCACTGTTTGCCCCTTATGCGTAGCAACATATTTACAGCGGTTTAGCTTCAGCTAGAATCCGCTGGCTCGGGATCTGTAATTTATTATTTGCAGTAAAAGATCAGGTCCAGAGTTTAAATGTCCCTAGTTGAAAGTTTATACCAGTCAGGATAGAAAATTATTCTCTATGCCTAGGTTGAAGTACATTACTTCTTTATTGAATTAATTATGATAAGGATCATAACTTTAAACTAGGGGTGAGGTGCTGGCTTTCTACGAGGATTGCTTGAAGCAATTTTCATCTGAACATTTTTGTAGAGTTATTGAGTCTGGCAGGTCTGAACTTTATGAGAGAGTAACTCACTCCATAACTTAAAAGAGGTTGGACATTGATCCAGGCAAAGGTTTACCATATCCCATGTCTCTAGCCAGAAAAATTTGCACTGCATACTGAACAAATAACTGCAGAACCAAATGAAATACATCGGACAATTTTTTTTATTTTATTTTTATAAAGCAAGCTGGCCTTTTCCCAGTGAGATTGATCAGAGAACTGTTTTCATGTGGCATCTCCCCTTCTTTGTTCAGCATAGTAAGTGGCCAAAAAAAAAAAAAAGTTCTGAGATTCAGGATAAAGAAAAATTCCTCCCCTGTGTGAAAAATATAATAGTTCTAAAAGTGATTATCAGCAAAGGCACCGACTCCTACTTCATCAGTTATGAATATAGTGCTACAGGCAAACCTGGATTAATTGGTGGTCTGCTTTTTAAGCCATGTTTGGAAGTTACCTGCCACATATTCAGTGAACTGGTGGATGGGGGAAGCAGGAGTGTGCCCCTTGCCTTTTGGAAATTAGGGACAATGCCATCTGCAGGGCACTGAGTGGGGGGCAGTATATTGTCCAGGAGACTCAGAGGCTACTCATCCCAGGACCCATTCCTAACAGCTAGTGCCACCAAGACAAGCGTTCCGGTGGCGGCCAGCGCATGCTCTCTGGCACGTCACCTTTCGCAACAGTCGTAAAATGCCTAGCGCCACCAGAACGGTTGTTATGAATATGGCACTTTCCAGCTGTCACAAAAAGCAACAAACCAGAGTGTGCAGGCTGGCTGCCGCCGAAAGTGGCAAGCAGCGGGCTCTGCGTGGCCGCAGAATCTGGACGCCCACCAGCCCAGGTAATATCGTGGGGGTGGGAGAGAAGTGGGGTGGGCAGAGCGGAGCAGGAGTGCGTGGAACAGGGAAGCAATGGGGTTGGGAGGAGGGTGGATTGGGACTGAGAAAAGGGCAAGTTCGGCGGCAGCTGCGTCTGCCGAATACAAACCCCTTTCCCATGCTCAATCTGCCTTCACGGATCCATGCAGACTTACCCCAGCAATATCACTGGCGCAGATCCAAGTAGACCCTCTGGGCCGGCAGGGGCTTACCCCAGGGCAAGGGAACAAATGTACCCTTACCCTGAGGAGGCTTCCGGAAGCCAGAATTCCCTGACAGGATGCAGCAGGCGCCACATTGGCACCACTGCATCGCCACGTGGGGTGTTATGGTGGATTGGGCTGCCCATATATATATATATGGGTTGATGGAGAGCAATTACAAAAACACTATTCCTCCATATGACTCAGCTTTAATTTCTATCCATACCCCTTTTTCCAACAATGGCAATGCACCTGCTGGCCACATTGCCAAGCCATCTACACATTCAGCCTCTGCCTGCACAGGAAAGGCAACATCTCTTCTAAGCCATCGGAGTTCCAAATCATGCGGGGTCCCCCACATTTGGACCAAGGCAAGCTCAAGGTGGAAACTGCAGGCATCAGGAAGAAACCAGACAATGTAACAGAGGCTGGGAGGAGAAACAGGCTAAAGCAAAACAAGATTAAGAAGCACCAAGGCGAAGTGTCTCCATCTCTGCCTGCTGCTGCTTCTCCAGCTGGGACTGGACTGGGCCCCTCTTTGCCTCACAAAGGCAACTAAAACCACCAACTGTCCTGTAATCAGGAGCAGGAGAAAGAGGAGGAGAAGCCTTCAAGGTGGAGGACAAAAGACAAAAGACTTTTATTGACAACCAGATGCCACATTCCAAGTACGGATACTTGTTTGTCTACCTGCATTATAATGTACAGTATTCTCTTATTCAGAGCCTCTTGTGTGCTCTGCAGAATATATGGAGCTCCCACACCACAAGTCTACCCATTCATTCCTATGGAGGAGACAACTCCTTCTGCACAAAGGCATGCATGTGTGGAACGTTCCCCTCCATTTAAACAAATGGTCTTTGGCATGCAAGGCGCTACATGTGGAAGTCCCTGTGCTCGCTGCAAATGACAAGATCTAGTGACAGTCTTTCCCCCTTTCATCTTACATCCAACGGATCTGTTGGTTTTAGAAAACATTTACATTTTAGAGAGTTTTGGGGTTTTGCTTTGTTTTGCAAACTGTAAAGACTCTTATTGCTCTATGCCAATATCAATTTGCCAATTTATTTTTATAAAATGCCATAATAATTAAGCAGCAAAGACAGCCAAGAGCCTTGGAACACCCCAAAGACCAACCAACCCACCTCAGCACAAGTCTTCGTGGACTGCCATTCAACTGTAAAGTTTATGCTGAAATAAATTTATATTTTGACATTTCATATTAAATTATGTTTAATGCTGCTATCATTTGGAAGATATTCTTGTATTCTGTTTGTGCAGGAGTCTTATTGACTAATGGACTTTTTACGAAAGAGCAACTTAAGCTAATGAATTGCCCATGTTAGATCTAAAGTAGACTCAGATCTCTCTTGCATGAACAGCTGAAGTTGGTCGTGTCAACAAGATGGAACTTGACTCCGCAGAGGCTGTAGCACCCACACAAATAGAGTGTGCAATGTTTTCAGAGGATATACACATAAAGAGAGGGTATCATTAGCATCTTAGAAGTGGCTGATGGATAACATCTGCCCTACATCTCATCAATTTAGAAACAACCACCCAACACGTATCTTTTGAGCTAGATTGCATCCAGAGCATGCAATTCTGTGCACTACTTAAAATCTGCTGAGAAATCATTTGATAAAAGCATGCACCACTTGTGATCTAAGCCGAACACAACACACCAAATACACATTGTGGCTTGCCATATGTTTCATAAAACATCTTCTTTTGCCGTTCCTGGCAGGTAACCCAACCACAGAGTTGCTTAAGTCCCTGATGGTCTGCCATGCCTGGATGGGGATTGTGTTCACAGTGATGGGTTACAATTTGTAAAGGCCTAATTTTGTAGGAAGAAATAAAAAAGGATTGAGTCGTTGACCTAAAAGTACAAAATGCTAAAGAGATTGGGAATTTGCACATTGGCCACTGGTTTGCAAGTTTGTAAACGACATCCAGATTCCTGCCCTTCCCTAATGTTTAAAAGATTGACAGAAACACTCACAAGGTCATGCTCAGAGTTGAGAAGAGTGCTCATTTTACTTTTTTTCCATCTACGGTGTCAGCAGTCAGTGCCAGTCGCAGAAGGCACTTCAGCAGTGTGCAAGACTGCACTGCTGGAGTACTGGCAGAAAGGCCTGCGCCTTCTGGCCAGCTCCAGCAGACCCCCCGACACTTGCTGGAGGAGGTAAGATGGCGGAGGAGGTGGGAGGGGTGGGGGAGGGTGGAACGAGGGTGGGGGATAGTGACGACAGGGACGGAGGTGAGTGGATTGGGGCCAGGAGGGGAGGGATCAGTGGTGCTGGCACACACCATATCCTATCCCACTTCCTGGAGCCAATCCCGCAGTGTGGGTCCACATGGACCTGCGCCAGCTATTTAGCTAGCACAGGTATGAGTAGACTCCCCGTGTCACGGAGGCTTACCTCCGTGTCACGGAGGATAGGATCGGGCTGTGTGTCCACAGAGGCAAACGGAGATCTTTGTGGGGTGGGGGCTGCCCCCACACCCCACCCCGACATAGTGCACCTCCGCGGCACGGAAATGCCCCCCCAGGTGATTTTTGGTTCCTTTTTGGAGCCAAACAGCGCAAGGGCTGGCGGGAGGGCTGAAACTGCTGCGAGGAGGACGCAATGGGGCAGGTAAGAGCGGCCCGTGCCCTGGGGCCCACCGCCCCAATCGCCCCCAGTGGTACAACGCCTCTGTGTGTCCACTTGGTCCATTATTCTTTGCAAGAATCCCACGACCACCAAGCACTAATTGCTTTACAGAAAACTTAATGGTGATCCACAAAAGCATCAAAATTTACCTTCTGTCTTTCATGTATAAGAGACAGAGTGCTTGATGTGAATTGGGGAGATATAAGTTCAAGCCCTTATTTCTCATCATCATGAGGCCGATAACTGGATGGGTGTCTCACACTGGCTCTCACTGGATTTGTGATAAAGACCACATCCTGCCTCATCATCATCCAATGTGATATGGGAGAGATCTTGCATTGTTCTTGTGTTTCCCTGTGTGTCACTTTTAGGAGAGGAACACAAATATCCTTCTTTATTCGTCATTGTGGCATTACTACCCCAATCCACATATCTTCACATGGGTTGTATGAACACAACAATATGCAAGGGTGTTTGCACATTCATCTGCGAGACATAATGTTGGTGCTGATTTTGGGAGGGGGGTCCCAAAAAGTAGCATAAGATGGAGCCTTTGTTCAAAAAGTTGGAAAAGCAGTAAGAGAGAACCTGCTGAGACGCAACAGGTCATGGGGCCTAAAAAGATTGGTGCAAAGGATTGAAGCAATGTCAGGATCTAGTGCAGTAGGTGAACGATTCTCATATTGCATCGAATTCCTACGATAAGCCTTTCTTTGGGGTGTAATGATATAATAATGATTGTAATTTAAACAGCAGTGGCTTTAAAGCCTCTTGGAAAATCCATTGTACATCATTTGGGAGAGAAGAACCTCTTAGAGAATGCCAGAGCTGCTCGTGTCCCACCAAATATATAACTGTCCAGCTGTCATCAGAGGAAGGTCCTGTTCCAGGTACTGCAAATGAATTCCGTGTGTCCACATTTCTGATAAAATCAACTGATAGACTGCAATTTTTCAAAGGCCTTATCTTGAAGTCGTTCATCTGACTTGAGTGGGATTACTCCATACCACATGCTCAGATAGCTGAAGTCCTTGGGGAACTCAACGTTATTGTATATCCAAAGGGCAACCTCAGAAAGGTCTGTGTGTTCTTGTAATTAAATTCTTAGCTGTGGAATGAAAAAAGAGAAGTAGCGAATGGACAAAGTAGCTGTACTTGCTCCATATAACATTTGGTAAGATTTCAGTGGAGATCTTGTGGCACAACTAGACAGGATGGAGGAGATCTATGATCAAGGTCCCTCAAATGTTTAAGTTTATAGCAGCCACAGAAGTAGGGGTAGAGTTTGATTTGGATTAACAATGCAGAACGGAGGGAGGATGGGGTTCATTTTTGCCATTTTCCTGCTTAAAAAATAGCTATTTGCTCTCTGGAGGGAAACTACTATTCAGGTACTAAACAGGTTGGCATCTCTGACCCTCCGGGCTGGCCCAAGACCTCCCAGTGCCACTGAGGTGGTGTGCCAAATGTTACCTCACCTCCATCTTGCACAACGCCTTTTCCACTCTCCCTTACCTGGAAATGTGCCAGCCACCATTTCCCACCTCTTCCTTCTGTGCTCCATGGATGGATGGCTAGAGCATCCATTAATCTCCTCTTCCACTCCATTCTTCTCTACTTTTTCAAATCCATGGAGGGCAAGGCGACTGCAAGAGGAAAGGAACTATAAGTACGGAAGTACGGTCCAATGCTATTAGTGGGATATGATGGCGGATCTTGCAATCTGCCATCATAGCTCACGGGCTGCTAGTGTGGCAGGTGCTCCACATAGCTGCCTACAGCGCAAAGTCTGGGATGCTGCGCATAGGTAACAGCGGCCTGCAGAACCTCTGCCGTCACCAATAAATTGGCAGCAGGAGTGGATTGGATCAGATCGGGCATGGGGATTGGGTCGGGCTGGGGCCGGTTCAGGGTTAGCAAGGGGTGTATCTCAGCAACAGCCATGCATGCTGGCCGTTATTCCCCTTTCCCATCCCACACTTGCCACCAGAGGCTCTTCAGACTTACACCAGCAGAGGAGCTGGCAGAGGTCTGAGAAGACTCACTGGGGACCAAGCAGCCTATGGAGAGGTAAGAAAAAAAAATTACCTCTCCAGGCTACCTGGTCCCCAGCCAGCCCATAGCATGCCATGCATTCTCCATTGGCAACACAGCACTCTCTGGGCCAGCCCTGGATAGACTTGGGCCATATATTATAGGACACAGTTTGCATCTCCATCTCTTCAAGCAACCTCTTCAGTCAGCTTCATGGACAGGCTAGCCATGCTGACCCCAGGGAACAGGTTCTAGCCCCACATGTGGCCCTTGACAGCCAGAATTTTGGGTGTGTTGTGGCAAGAATTAGTCCAAAGACTTGTACTGCAGTCTGCTTGAGAGCTAGTGGTTGACCGTACAACTATATTAAACAAAACTATGGGCCCCAATTCATATGTTACTGTTGCAGGGTGGATGTCAAAGAACCATTTACAGATAGGTTCCATGTAGAAATGGTGACCCATGGAAGTGGGTCATCACATGGGTGATTTGCATGGTTGCTTCTACATAAGTACAAGTAGATTTTGGTGGCAGCCACACTGCAGTAGTAACGCATGAATCGAAAAGAATATCCTTGCCTCCCATGCCTATGGAACTGCAGTCATTCTATGTGCCCCCCACTCCTTAGGCATTGCAGTACTACTTAGGCTTCTGTTCAAGAGAAGCGACACCACAGCAGGCTGCATGTGTCTGGTATATTACCTATCAGCAAACACAGTCTAGCTTTGAGTGACAGGACTGCATGCCTGTAACCCTAAACATCACTTGGAAGGCCTTTATCCTCAAGCCAAGTTTACAGATTTCATAAAGACATTATACAAACAGTGTAATGTTTTCATATAAACAAATGTTACTAACAGAAATATTTGCTCCATTTCCTTTTCCTCACTGTACCAGCTTCATGAAGCTTACTTAAGAGCTTTTGTGATGAATACCTCTGTGTGAGTTAAACGTTTCCTCAAGCTACCAGCTGCCTTTATTAGGCTGCGAGTTGAAATGTGCTTTGGTGGGGAAGTAAATTCAGTGGGAAGCAAAAGGGGCATACACTCTTTAGCCCAGGGTACCAGTCCAGCTGGTGGTGGTAATCATTGGTCGAGATCGTTACCTTATTGCTTTCAGAGTTCTCCTGTTATTAATGACTGCATTTCCAGCAGAAATTCAACAGGCAAAGCTTTTTTCTGCACTCCTTCGCTATTTATGGAAAACCAAAGAAATTTTACTTGCTAAATTTTACAGCGAAGGGGCCATCATAACTCAGTAGCAGAGCACAGGCTTTGTGACAGAAAGGTCCTAAATTCAATTTCTGGCATCCCCAGGAAAGGCAGGGAAAAATTCCTGTCTGAAGCCTTGAAGATCTGCTGCCGATCAATACGGGGCTAGATGGACCACTGGTCTGTCTCAGTATACAGCAGTTTCATTTTGTACTTCTTTGAGAGAATTGGGGCTGAGATGGTTGTACAGTATATAATTTTAAAATAGACAAATTATCTTGCAGAAGATCAGTTTTGTGCGTTGTGCTCAGGGTCTGGGTATGTTGTATTTGGCTTTGGGAAGGAATTTTCCACAGGGCCATAATGCTGATATACCAAGGGGTTAAAGTGGCGGGGGGGGGAGGGAGGGCATATCCAGATTATCCTAATTCATCTAATAGAAAGCTTCTGCCACAGTAACAGCCCAATCCTAACTCCCTGCGTGGCGATGCAGCAGCGCTAACGTGGCACCCACTGTCTCCCACAGGGGAGTTTCAGCCTCCAATTCAAAGTTTCTCTCCTTCTGCCAGTGTCATTTATTTTTATTTTGAATCTTACTACAATATAGTTCATTTATAGGTCTCTAGCTCATTTTATCCCAGACTCTTGGGGTGAATTGTAATAGTTTTAAAATGTATAAAAATTGAAAAAATGGGATTTAAAAAATCCCCTATATATGAAAGGTATGCGTGAGTGCTAGCCTCTGCATGTTTACTCAGAAGTGAGTCTCACTGTGTTCAGTAGGAATTACTCCCAGGCAAATTTGCACAGGTATCTTGAAAAAGGTTTCAAAGGCATTTCAAAGGAGCGTCTGAGCACTCCTACTGATGATGTCACCACTCCTGCTGCAGGAGAATCCCAGCGTTCCTTCGACGGCACCCCTGAGTGCGTAAGAGTGTAGAAGACACTTTCGCTTACCCCTCTATTCTCCTCCACACTTCCTCTTCTTCCTTTTCAAATCCAGGGAGCCAAAGAAGGAGCAGCTGGTGTGTCATGGGTTTCTTTTTATGTGGAAAAGCATGACGTAAAGGGCAGAGGGTGGTGGCATTTAGATGCTGCCTTAGGTGCCACGGTGTCTTGGCCTGGTCTGGCCTACCATGTTCTTAACTGAGATGAGAAGCTTCTCAAAAAGCTTCTCCTGTCTTTTGTTTCTGTTTTTTCTTTCTAAAGCCCTCTGTAAAGTGATGAAATGCTAGTATTTGTACAACAATAACAGCAGCAGCCATCCAAACCCCAAGCTGAAAGCAAGTACGGAGATGGCTCTCCCAAAGGGGAACCTGCAGGCATCAAAACCTGTGCACAATGCTATATTATTTATTAAGAAATAATTATGCCCTGCCTGCAGAGTCAAGGCAGCATACCACAATATAATGCAAACAAAACAACACAAAAAAACCCAACAACAATGCAGTCATAAGAGCAGCCAGTGCAATAAAATAACAAAAGCTACATGAAACTAGGCAAGACAATCAGGAGACCATCATAACATAATCAGGAGACCATCACAAGTCTACAAAAATCGCAAATGCCTTGCCAAGCGAGAGCATGTTTAACTTCCCCCTGAAAAAAATGGCAGGGAGAAGGACAGCAGATGTTCCATAGTGCAGGATCCACCCCAGAAGACGCCGTTCCAGGTGCCGCCACCAACCAAACCTTCAAAGATTCTTCATTGCTCCAAGAAAAACCTGAATATACTCAAAACACATTGGGCTTCTTCATATTGTTATTTATAATATATAATGCCATTTGGGGCTGCCCATCTATCTCCCCTATCTGAACACCATAATGCCACAACAAGGGCATTATTCTTGTATTCTCAATTTTTTCCCATATCAGATGAAAGAAAATGGTTGAAGAAATGACCACAGAAGTCACAGGCAGAAGTCAAAGATGTAAAACACCCAACGTATGGTATTTGGGTGCCGCATACCAAGAGATGGTAGACTGAGTTTTCCTTTGGATGTTTGACACACATTCCATCAATCTTTCAGGGAGCTTATTTGATTTCTCTAAATACCAGCACTGCACTGTCAGTGATTACGGAGCAGTTTGTTCTAGGGAACCTGTGAAGCATGCTGGAATGTCTGGGCTCATTTGGATGCATTCTCTAGCTTGCAATATTATCTCTACTGGTTCTAGGGGCCTAGCAATAACATGGAAATGCTTCAAAGAGGTTCATAATAATTAGGCTTACCAGATTTTCCTGGTACTAAACCGGGACAACCCCCCCCAATCAATCAATTAATTAAATTAAATAAATAAATAATTCAAATACATTTTGAAAATCTTGGGGGGGGCACGAAGCGCCCTTTTGCCGCCTAAAGGATGCCCAAAATTTTATTTATTTATTTATTTAAGTTAGCCAAATTAATTAATTAAATTGACTTGCCTGTCCTGTCCCACCGCTGCCATTCTGCTGTCATCTTCACCACCAGCCGTGGCTGCAGCTGTCCCCGCTGCTCCCAGCCCCCAGCAGCAGCAGCCCCCATCCCCCAGCAGCAGGCATGGCTTCCCCCACCAGTCTCCTGATGGTGCATTGGGTGCTATCATTCCACTGGAACTAGGGTTTGGCCCAAGACCTCCCAGTGCCACTGAGGTGGTGTACCAAATGTTAGGTAACAGCGGCCTGCAGGTACCATCTTCCACACCCAGCTGAAAGGGCCCTTTGATAGGCATGTGCCACATCAGAATCAGAGGCGTAGCTAGCTTCTGCTGCACACCCCGGTGACATCGCTAGCCCCGCCCTGCCAGCAATGTTACCCCAGGGGTTTTACGGCCACAATCAGGTCCCCCCCCCCCGTGGGAAAGGTGGTGGCAAAAGGCTACTGATGGCCTGGGCGGGTGGGTGGGCTTCCTGCCGCCGCAAAGCATGCGGCCGTCTTTCGGCTGCTGATGCAGCGCCTTGTGCACCCCTGCGTGCTGGCTGGGGGCAGGCCGCCTCCTCGCCCCACCTGCCCCATCGTTGCCTCCGTCTCTGGTGCTTGTGCCAACCCCTGACATTTTCTTTGACCCTAGAGAAGGTCTTTTTCTGTGTATCTGAGCAAACTACTCCCAGGTGAGACAGTTTGCCAAGTGTAAGGAGGATTTGTTTTATATATGCAATTTGCAGACTATAGGTTGTGTGATAAAATCCACATCACCCACAAAATGTACTTCATATATCCTTGTCCTTGCTCTTATCGATTGCTCTGGCAACGCAAGCAAGGAGTCCCAAGGGAAGGCATCTTAACTAATTGATAGCCAGACAATAAGGGCTGTCATCTACTCCAAAAACATTTGAACAGACAGACACATTATGGACCGCACACCTTTGTTGTCTGAGCAAACTCAGTGACATTTCAAGTGTGGCCGCCCCCTGTGAATGCTCCATGCTATTGGTTTTCACCCAAATGATTCTGTTCTGTTCTCACATGCTCTCTGTCTGACTGTGCAGGCACACAAAAAAAGAAAAATGGCTGCATCTGGCTGAAACGATCCAATATCAGATGATTTTTCAACTCTCCAGCAATGCACAATGCCAAAAAAGTAAATCTGCCAGACCTCCCAAGAACACCAGAGAGATTCCCTCTCTTCTGCTCTCTCTCAGAAACAGTAAAAAGGCGTAAGGAAGATAAGATCGCTTTTTATCTTACAGGGGTGCCCTTAAGTCCGTTACATTTTCAAAGAGAGAACTGTCTCTCAGGACTCGCTGTCCTGTTTTGGGTTTTGCCCTTTCACTGTTCCCCCCCCCCAAAAAAAATGTTGTACAAGTGTACAAATGGAATATGTAAATTGTAAAAGAAAGAAACGAAAATCACTTGAACCTTTTGAAGTCAAAATGAATGCAATATTGGGCTGGCAGCAAAGACTATTATTATCTATTTCTGTCATTTTAAAACATTTTAAACTCACTTTCCCCATAAACTGCAGCAGCTTGCAGTCTTCAAAATGGCAAACAATACATAACAAAAAATAAAAACATGAACCCCAATTATCCAAACCGAAAACAGTAGAGCATCAATTAAAACCACAGTTATGCAGAGCAGAATGTGAAATACACAATAACTAGAAGAAACCCCCTCCCCGAAATCAAATGTCTTGTGGAAAAGCTAGACCTTCATCAAATGCTGGAAAGAGAGTAGGGTGGGGGACAAATGGGCCTCCAGTGGAGAGAGTTCCACAGAGCTGAAGCCACCACAGAGAAAGCCCTGCTCTTGGCAGATGCCCACCTCACGTTGCCAGCCATGCACAAAGCATGGCCTTAAATGTAGAACTGAATGTACAGGGAGGAACATTTGGGCAAAAGTGGTCTGAAAGTACCCAAGCTTCAAAGCCATTTATTTGAAACATCTGTTCTTGGCCACCCATTACTGAGGAATTCTCTGTAAGTGAAATTTACATAATTGACATGAACGGCAGTAGGGAGGATACTTGAAATGCCCCAAAAGTTGCATTCAAAGCAGACATTACACCACTTTTTTTGGCTGTCAGCTTTTACCCAACCCCTTGAGCCACGTGTCTTTATCAAACCACCACACAGACATTTAGGAATAAAATTTCCAGATCTGCATTGCGCAAGCAAGTAGCTTACTGTGTGAAACAGCCTCCGCAGAACTGTACTGGGAGTAGCATCACATGTGGACTGCAGGTTGTGGGAATCAAAACTCCCCATCGACAGTGATGAACATGCATTTCTCTAAAAATCATTTCATGGTGAACTCTATTTAAATGCTACTTTACAGCCTGAACAGCAAATTGGTAGTTGATATCATGAGATTTTCCTGTCAAAAAAGAAAATTCTTTTTCATGATAAACATATAATTTGTAGGACTGCACTAAATATTTTTCAGTTTTGATTTTCTGGTTGAACATATCAATTTTTGTTGGTAGAAATATTTTCGGAAAACACTTAGATTGTGCAAATATTCACACATTTCTTTTTTCCCCCAATCATCTTTACTGCTATTTCTCCGGGCTCTTTCTCCTCTTTCTCCTCCTTTCCCCAATCCTATCCCCACAGTGCACACAGTGCAGATGACCTGGGAGAAGTAAGTAAAAATATTTTTATTTAACCCTCTGTAGGCTACCTGGCCATCAATGTGTCTCCTTGGACCTACACCAGATATTTTGGTGTAATATCTCCGAGGAGAGGCAGGGGGCATACTGGCCAGGAAAGCAGGAATAGCATCTTGGTGTGTGCTGCCACCACTGAGATCCACCCTGTTCCTCCCTTCAAATGCCCCCTTCCCCCCTGCTCCTCCCTCTCCTGCCCTTGAACTGCGCCCTCCGCCACCTGCTCCAGTGTGGCATCTGGGAGCTGCTGCCGCACATGCAGGGTCTCTGGTCGTTTACAGTGGGGGCCCCAAAGCACACAGCAGTGGCACATCTTTTATGACTCCAGCACTCACAGTGGCAGGCTGGCAGTTCCGCTTCCATAAGTGCCCAATAGGATTGGGCTGTTGGATTAGTCACATGAATGATCCCTTCCACTCAGGGATCATGCAATGAAAAGGATAATATTTCAATACTATGCAGCCAATCAGATTTGCTACATGTTAACGTCATTTCGGGCAAGTGCATTTAATTAAAAGCAAGAGAGACAAGAGAGGATAATGTCAGTTAATAGGTAAAGACTTTCTTCAGCAGGAAAACTCATCAAAAGAAGATGTGTTTTTCAACACTGCCACTCACTCCCACCCCCTTTCTTTCCTGCCCCCCAGTCCAACGTCTTTGTTGTCAACTGACAGATCTAAGTCCCCTAGGGTCATGAGGCTAATGAGGGCCTTTGTGCATCAGTGCCTGCACACAGAGCCAGCCCTAGGAGCTGCTGCGGGAAGCTGTGGGGCCCAATTGGAAACATTTTTTGTGGGGGCCCAGGTTCATAGCCAAGATCTGTAGAATCTTAGAGAGATAAACAAAAATTATTATAGACTTTATATCTCTATGGTAGAATGGCAATCAAATCAAAACGTGCGCTTAAAAAGTGCATGTGAATTAATGGACCAAATGGATCTAAGCACATTTTAATATAAAATTGCATACACGTAAGCCTACAAGTAAACAAATAAAATGTGTAGATTACCTTTGAAAAGTAAATAGTTACAAAACCACTTGTTTGAGTGACTGTGGAATGATTTAGTAAAAAAAAAATGTGTTGTGTGTATTTGACAAAATTAGAGTAGATTACTCTAGTGTGGGGCTCCCTTGGGCGCAAGGTCCAATTGGGAGCAATTGGTCGAACTGGCTTAAAGCCAGCCCTGCCTGCCCATTAATGCTTTATTAAAGCATTTCCAGGAGGAGTATTTTCAGGAACTGATGCCACTTGCATATCTGGACCAGGAAGCTATGCCTCAGTGGCTGTGTAGCCTTGATTTGCCAAGGCCCAGGGAGCCATGTGGGAGTCTTTAGCAACTAGCACAAGGACCGCCTATACAAGGAAAGTCCAGAAATGTTGCGCCTTCTGTGTGCTGCTGGATTTGGGTGCTATTTGGGCAATTTCCCCTGTGCACCTGATGCATTTTCCAGTGCACCTCAGGGCAGCTGGGAAGGCTTTAAGCACACTGGTGTTTTTTTTTTTTTTGCAATCTCTTCTCTCCTGTGCTAGTTTTGTACATGTGTCTTTAATGTGTGAAGAGCATTTTAAGAGGATGCTCTTAATTTTAAGAGGCCAGGATGGTGTAGTGGTTTGGGAGTTGGACTTAGACCTGGAAGATCCAGGTTCAAATCCCCGCTCAGCCACGAAGTTTCCTGGGTGACCTTGGGCCAGTCACTATCTCTCAGCCCCACCTACCTCACAGGGTTGTTGTGAGGACAAAAAGGAGGGGAGGAAATATGTACACCACTCTGAGCTCCTTGGAGGAAGGGCGGTATAAAAATGTGAAAAATAAATAAATAAGAATGGGATCAATCAGTAATGTGATTCCCCCACCTGCAACAGAATTGGTACAGTCCATTCTACGACTTCCAAACTCGTCCACTTCATTCCTATCTTATTCTGGTGTGTGTATAGACCAGACCTAAGTGAGTTGATATAATGGGAAGGAAAGAATATCATAGAAAGAGTCAGAGAGAATGAAAGAACATAATTTCTCAACAGCAAACATTTTCTAATATAGAAAAATATTCCTCATTTAGGCTGCAATCCTATACATGCTTACATGGGAGTGAGTCCCATTGAACTCAGTGGGGCTTACTTCTGAGTAGACACAGACTGGATTGCACTGCAAGTAGCAGACATCACCAGGGTATCTTCACCTCATGCAGGGTGCATTGGAGCCATTTGTATCCAAGACAGAAATTCAACATCAAACTCCATTGTGTCGAATCAGTTTATAAACCAACATAAGACCCATTCAGGGGGGAATTTAAAACCTGTCATCTAGTTAGGAAGAAAACCTTGTCAACAACGTACTGCATCTGAAAGTGAAGAAAGAAGACTTTCCAAGAAGTGGTTTCTTCTGGTTCTGTTACAGGCCGCTATCTTACTATGACATCAATATTTCAAGCGGAAGGATCAACATTGGAAACAAGGCTTTGGGCTACAGGCCAAATGAAATAAAACAAGAACCTGAGAAACATGCTGCAGAGCTAGAGATTAGACCGAGAAAAATCTCTCCCCAGACTTGGCATTTGAATTGTTTCCCAGTTATTTGTGGAATATTGAGACATTTCTTCTTGACTTGGATTCACATGCTCCATGTGCTTCTAGCTGCTCAGCAACTGAAGATGATCTCTTTGGTGCATGATGCTCTCCAACCCGATGAATTTCTTCTGTTCCTTTTAATCATGGGACTGTTGCCCTCTTTCAGTTCTATCCTACAACACAGGCAGGCGATTCTGATTACTGTTATAGTTTATCTAGCATCATCAACGTGCATGGGGCTTTATTACATGGGACTTTATTTATGAATTACAAGGGGATACGTCCCTACCTTGAAGTGCCTGCTATCTACAATTTGACATGGATCTGTGGACCTGTGGCAAGTAGAGCGGCGCTGGTCTCGGCACCAGCACTGTCTACTTACTGGATGCCATAAACGTGCCCCAAGGCATGCTTGCGACACCCTAGACCGGCGGAGCAGCACTCCACCAGTCTGGAAAGTAGACAGGATTGTGCCGTCAGTCTATAACTACCTACCAGTCATGATGGCTCTATATCACCTCCAGGTTCAGAGACAGGATGTATCCAAAAATGAGTTGCAGGTGAGCAACAGGGGGAAGAGGGATATGCCTTCATCTCCTGCTCATGGGCTCCCCAGAGATAGCTGGTGGTCCACTGAGAAACAGAACACTGGACTACATGGGCCTTTCAACTCCTCAGGGCCATTCTTGTGTTCTTATTAGGACTGGGATAATGGAGTGGCATTGCTGGAGGGAGTGCAGAGCACAGTGGCGTCTTCAGGCCTTCCAATGCCTGGGGCTAGGGGGGCGGGGCTGGCCGAGCGCCCCCCCCCTCGGACGTAACGTGACGTGTGACGTCACGTGACGTCAAACTACGCAGTTCCTCCTCGGAATCAAAAGCTGGAGCGCCGCCCGCCCGCTATGGCTGCGGGCGGGCGGCGCTCCAGCTTTCGAGTCCGAGGCGTCATCGTCTAGGCAACGCACACAGCGCGTGCCCGCAGCCACAGGGTCTGGGCGCGCGCTGTGCGTTGCCTAGACGACGACGCTGTCGCTCACCTCGGACTCGAAAGCTGGAGCGCCGCCCGCCTGCTATGGCTGCGGGCGGGCGCCGCGCTCCAGCTTTGAGTCCGAGGTGAGCGCCCCCCGGAAGCTCGGCGCCTGGAGCCCTGTACATCAGGGCCCCCTACGTTACGACGCTACTGGCAGAGCAATAAGTGGTGCAAGATGCTGCTACATGGGGTAAGCGGCCCCACCCTCTCACCGGTCAGAGCCATTCCCGGCAGCTAGGGCAACGCACAGGTGCTCACGGAACCAAACAGAGCTTCCTGCACGTTAGCCATCACCACCCGGAATGGCTAACCCTCCAACCAGTGAGGGGCCGGGGCCGCTTACACCTGTGTAGCAGTGTCTTGCACCACTTACTGTTCCACACCCTCTCCAATGATGCCACTGGGATAATGGCATCAGCCTTGGGACTGTGGCCCATGCAGGCCACTTGACACTTTTCATTTTTAAGGCATACATTTAAGTGCGCATCTAAAAAGCTCAAATGTGAATGCAACAGAGAAAAGGAAAGCCATTAACTACTCCTATTAGATACACACGTAGAAAATGCCTTGCTTTTGCACTTCATTCACTGATATTGTTTATTGGCAAAAAAAAAATGGCAAGAATGCCTGGAGTTATTTTGCATGACATTTGAAATGGGCCATCAGTATGGTTGTTGTTACGCATACCGAAAGAAATCAGCCACTATGCAAAATTATATTTTTAGCATTCATGGCATGGCATGTGTGCTATGCAACCCTAAGGCTGTAGCAATTGTCATAGCTTCCAATGAATGTTTCTCGTATCCTCAGCAATGTAATCAAATGCAATCAAATTCTAATCAAACACTGTTTAGGAATGCAGACATTTCTTCATGTCTCAGTTTTCAGAGTTTGGAAAAGAAAGCCTGGCTTTACAGTAGTATTATAAGAGCTAGCACATCATAATGAGGCTCCACTATTTATTCTTCACAAATTATTCTTTATTTATACTTTGCAGAGAACTCACCAGTAGATTTTTTTAAAATATCAGTTGTACGTATTTGTTGTACCTGAGTTTTACTCAGTTTCTCCAAGAAGCTTTATTTATTCTTCTGTGAATCTGCATACCTACATATTTATATGGCATTCTGTTATATGCAGCAATGTACAGAAAGGTTGAGAAATGCATAGTTATCTCTGGGGGCTCCCCCCTCCCCCACACACATACATTTAATACAGTTATTCTAGAATGCATTCTTGTGATGCATCATTGCACTATACATGTAATATATTTTTTAATTTTTCCTCATGGAACAATACTTAACTAGCTTTATTTTAAAATAAATTATTAGCCTTCTTTCTCCCTTGCTTGTTCTTCTTTTCCTGTTTCGTTCTCTCTTTTCCCCAGACCTTATTTTACTTGAAAGTATAAATCTACTCACCTGGAGTCCGTTAAGGGAGCCAGGCCTTCAGTATTAAGTGATACTCCAAGAACAAACAACTTTTGTAGCCCCATGATGATCATCCCTATTTTTTCTGTGCTGGTCTTGGAGATATATGCCCAGGCTGGATTCTTAATGCAGAATCATGGTTTGTTAGCTAAACCATTTGTTTTGTGTTACCTCTGAATGGAACCCAAGCCTGCCCACAAACTGCATTTTGTTTGGAGCCAGCAAACCAGGATCTGAAACCATGGCTAGAAGTTGGTTTACAAACCACAGTTTGTGTGAACTATGGGTTTGCATTATTGCAAATTATTACATTCTGAAAAAATGTGGAAGAGGAAATAGCCGTCATTAGAAGTTGTTAAGAAAGTAGATAAGCACTGAATAGTCTTGTAAATGTATTATATGTCAGGACCCTCTGTCACATTACTTTTGAGAAACAGTAAACACACAGATGCAGCACAGGGAATCTCATGTGTTGTGTGCTTGGGGATCCCACCCTTACCAAGTGATCCTACTGTATGTAATTTTAATCAGAAGTAAATTCTGATTTGTTCAATATGGTTTGCTTCCAGGTAAGCGTGGATAGGCTTGCAGCCTCCACTGATGTGGACTGGATTGTTTTGATATTTAGACTGAACTGATTTTGTCTCTTAAAGTATATAATATATACATAATTAATTGACAATAATGGAGGATGGTTGAAACTCTAGCATGTTACTTCATGCATACGCTTACCATTCGTACTGGAAATTCCTGGACAGTCTGGTAACCCGAGCTCGGGTCCTAGAACGTTTCCGGGCCAGTGCAAGCCCCCGCAGCTGCTTTGGGGGCTTTTAAAATGTTAAAACTTACCTTTTTTGCTGGCGGTGGCCATCTTGGATCTCACGAAATCCAAGATGGCGGCACCCAAATCTCGTGAGGGCATGAGGCAGTACAGTACTGCCTCATGTTTACTTATGAGATTTGGGCGCCGCCATCTTGGATCTCTTGAGATTTCGTGAGATCCAAGATGGCCGCCACCAGCAAAAACAGTAAGTTTAAAAATTTGCAGCTACTTGCTGCTGCTTGTTGTAAGGAGCGGCTGGAGGGGCTGCTGGGGGGCTGGAGGGGGCTGGTGGCTGCTGGGGGTGACTGGGGGGCTGCTGGGGGGGCTTCAGGCTGCTGGGGGCTGCAGTGGCTGCAGGCTGCTGGGGGGCTGCAGGCTGCTGGGGGGGGGCTGCTGGGGGCTGCAGGCTGCTAGGGGGGGCTGCGGGCGGCTGCAGGCTGTTGGGGCCGGCTGCTGGGGGCTGGGGGCTGCTGACCACGATGGAGGCAGTGGGGCAGCAATGATGGTGGCGGCTGCGGCTGGCGGCGAAGATGGCGGCAGAATGGCAGCAGCGGGACAGGACAGGCAAGTCAATTTAATTAATTAATTTGGCTAACTAAAATAAATAATTAAAATTTTGGGTGCCCTTTGGGCAGTAAAAGGGCGCTTTGTGCCCCCCAAATAAAAAGATTCTGAAAAATTATTTAAATTTATTTATTTATTTTTTATTTATATAAATAATTGTTGGGGGGGTCCTGGTTTAGAACTGGGAAAATTTGGTAAGCCTATGCATTTGTCCTACGAATCGCAATGATGCTTGCTTCCAAGCAAGCATATATTGTAGACACCAGTCCTGATTCATAAATACTTTAAATATGCATGTGCCATGTTGGGTTAACAACATGCCAAGCTTTTCACCTGACAGCGCTGTCAGCTTTGACCACACTGATTAACTGTTTGGAGAATGGGAAGCCTGCATTTCCCTCCAACCCCCCCCCCCCGACTCTGTGACTTGGCATTAGGACCACACATGTAGGCCCCCAAGTGATGGGTGCAAATCCCAGAAGTCGTGCAACACCCTTTTCCCTGCAGAATTCTCAAGCCAGCTCAGGATTCATATACAGAAACCCATTTCCTCACATACTTTGCCCTCCTCATATCAGGAAAAAAAGTTAATGAAACATACCATGATATTTAAAAGTATTCTCCAGCAGCTATCATGAAATGCCACTCCATTGTTCGGCTTCCAGATGAAAATGCTGTTATTATTTATTATTGACAATTTAAGAGAAGCTATTTTGTTGAGAGCAGCAGCGACTTTGCTTTCTCTGGTGACCTTCCCACCAAAGTCAATCACTTCCCTTGCAATCATTTCATGTTGTCGATTCAGTTTGCATCCATGCTGCATGCTTTCAAAGTCGTCTGTCAACTGTGATCAGACATGCTGTTCGCTGCAAAGCACAAAACTCAACCTGATGCCTTCAAATCCAGGCAGGCAGGCAGCAGGAAGTTCCAGCTGAGGTTCACAGTTCCAAAGTCTGCAACCTCCTAATATTTTCAAGGTTTCATGTGCTTTGCACAGGTCAACACATGGTCTGTTTCTTCGAAAAGTTCACCAGCAGTTTAGTAACATCTTGTGCTCAGAGGGAGGGAAAAGATTATTCGGGATGCTTATTTATCTTTTGCAAGGCAATTTTATATAGCAATAGCTACACATTTAACTTCCCCTTTAAAAAAAATTGAAAGATTTAACAAAACAAGGATCTGATCTTTTGACATACTGTAACATGGTGTGTGCATGTCTCAAAAATCTACATGCATACAAATTGGATGTTTTAAATAATGGATTGGCAGAGGATAGACTAGATCTACCGGTACGTCTCTGGATGATTTGTACTAGAATGAGAGTTTCTGAATCCCAATTGTTTATCCATTGCAACAACAAACTTTTTTTTCCTAAATAGCCTGTTAGAGTCTTTAATCTGCAGTGATGTAGACTTGAGTCTATAGACTTGGATTTGAGTCGAACTCAAGTCATGTCAATGACTTGACTCAGACTTGTCTCGACGATTGTAAAAGACTCGAGAGACTCGACTCGAGACTTGGAGCCTTTTATGACAAGCTGAATTTTATTCAGGTTTAAACCCATTTTCCCCATTAAATAGATAGGGACTCGCAACTCGCAACCAAAGACTCAGGACTTGGGGGCAAAGACTTATTTGAGACTTGGACCCAAAGACTTGGGACTTGACTCAAGACTTGAAGTCAGAGACTTGATCCACATCCCTGCTAATCTGTTGCAACTCAGATATAGATTTGGACAAGTATGCAGGTCATTCCTGTGTATAGCTCATGAGATGAGCAGTGCAATCCCTTCTAAGGATCCAGCCGGCGGTCCAGAGCAGCCCGCCAGATCCTGCGCCAGGGCTGCCCATCCGACCGGCGGGCTGGAGGTCTACTCGGGGAAGGGGACACTCCTCCCCTTTCCCGGGTGTAAACCAGGGCCGGCCTGATAGGCCTCCTCGGATTTCTGCCAGCTAAATAGCTGGCAGAAGTAGCGGAGGCCGTGTAATGCAGGAGCCATCCCCCTCCCCCTCCCAAGCCAGCTAGGCAAATGGCCCCCCTCCCTCGCCCGCCAAACGGCCCCCGTGCCCTCCGGATCCGGACTTACTTGCTCTGCCGGCCGCCTGGGCATTCTGGCAACAGAGTGAGGGAGGCCGGTCTCTGTGCCGGCCACCCTTACTCCCAAGTAGTTGCAAATGTGCTTTCCGGCACGTTTGCAGCTGCTGCCAGAGCACAACCTGCCAGGCTGCTTCCAGCGCTGGAAGTTTAGTCAGGATTGCGCCCACAGTAAGTAATTTGGCTCCTCTGTCCCCTGACCCACCATTTTGCATTCCCCATTCACCCCACCTCACCCCACTATTTTGTGCCTGAACCTCAGGTTTCTACTATAAATCAAAGATGGAACAAGGCTGAAGTCTGCCCATGCCTGGTTTCAGTGATACTGCGTCACACAACCAGATATTCATGAATGCTGCAATTTCAATGTGTTAGTCATAATCCAAAAAACCATGCAGCCAATCCTGCAACATGCCCATGGGAGGCTTGAGCTTACGCGTCTTGAACACAGCTTCCCCTTCCCCATGCTACAAGCAAACCAAGGCTCCAGAACTATGCATTGCAAAAAGCTGGTTATTTTTTCCCTCGTTCTCACCTTTTTTTAAAAAACCCAAGAAGCTCTGTCCAGGCTGTAGCTAAGCTGAGAAATGTGAGCAGAAAGAAAATGCTTAATTCTTTTTTCAGTTCAGAGTAACCTTTCCCAAGCTTGCTTTTCACCTGCAATGGAAAAGATAGGGGGTTTCCATAGCTTGCCTGTATCCTTCCCCCATCAAGGATGAAAAGCAGCTTGGGAGGGCAGTTTGGAATCGGAAAAGAATGAGAAAGAAAAGAGCACAGAGCTGTTTAAAAAAAAAAAAAGGAAATTATCACGGAACTCTGTGAAGTATGTAGTTTGACACTGAGGAGACTTCCAAAAGCAACTTTCATGGGATATCTCATGGGAGTTAGCCATTATTATTATTATTATTATTATTATTATTATTATTATTATTATTATTATTATTATTATTATTATTTTAAAAATACAGAATCCCACTGGGCTTGCCCAAGGCCATTGGTAACTCAGGAAACTCCCTGCGTGTTGCCTTCACCACTCAGACTGGTTCCGACGGTGAGTGGGCGGGGCCACCATGGAACGGAGTGGTTACCGCTGTGCAAGACTTACCGTTCCACCCCACCTCTAGCAACGCCAGTGATCCTATGCATGGGTATAGGTTTGCAGCCCAAATCATAGACACTCCAGATATATATATGAAAGGCTTCAGATTACAACCTGAAAACTATTTTTCTGGATTTATAACACAATCCTGTGTATGCTTCCTCAGAAGTAAGCCTCACAGTGTTTAGTGGGGTTTACTCTCAAGTAAGTGCTCATAGGAGTTAACCCTTTGGGTCAAATTAGAGATTACAAGAAACGTGTTACCTTTCCAGTTTTTAAAAAAACTTTTTAAAAAGTAGCATCCTGGGAGGAAGGGGTAATGTGGATCAGGACCATGGCGTAGAAGGAAGGAGGGGTTACCCTGTCCTCTCATGCCACATTCCCAATCATTGACTTGCTCCCCCCGCCCCACAGCTGCTATTATTTTTTTAAGTAAACCCAATGGATAGACAGCGACACATTCAGCGTCATGACTGGTTTGACCCTTAGTCCTCTGGGAGTGATTGCGCAACTGCAGAGTGAGTACTCTGTGAGTTACAGCCATATTGTGCCGCTGTCACAGCCTAATTTACCCCAGCTGTAAATCTGGCCTACATTGGTTATACTCTGTTGGACAAATGCTGCATTATTTCCTCCGTATCTTTGTGGAATCATCCATGTCCCATAAAATATTTAATTACAAATTGTCCTTCGCTGACAAATATTCTCTGAATTACTATTCACTGCCCAATTGTGATAAGCTGCACAAGACACAATGGACTTGCTCTTTTGTAGTTCTCAAGATCTCTTTTGCCTTGTAGATAAACAGTTTCAAGTAATTAGGTGATGGGCATTTGGGCTTAGCACTAAGAAAAATGGACGAAAAATAAGTAGCATGCCAAAAGAGAAAGGACTACTATACAGAAATTTATTAAATTTTTCGCAAGGAGACTGTACAATGAAGTCAAGAGAAAAATTAATGGAAGAAGACTTTAATTGCCAATGGTTTGTATATGCTCAAATTTTGGAGAGATTTAAAGTGGGCAAGAAGGCATATGGATTTGTAGAAGAAGAATCAATACTGGAGGTACAATTAAAATCTCTGAAGACCAGGTGATCTCAAAAATGTATAAATTGCTTTTGAAGTTTGAGATGGAAGAAGAACAGGTTAAAGAATATATGATTCAATGGGCGAAAAATGTAGTTCATGTTATTTTAATGGAGCAATGGGAACAATTATGGTTAAAACAGTTGAAATTTACGTTAAATGTTAATATTAAGGAAAATATGTATAAAATGATGTATAGTTGGTATATAACCCCAAGCAAATTAGCAAGAATGTATGAGAAGTTGACGAATAGCTGTTGGAAATGTAAAAAACAAGAGGGAACTTTTTATCATATGTAGTGGACATGCCCCCAAGCAAAGAAGTATTGCACTCAGATTCATAAACAGATAAGAGTTGATTTTAAAGATTAAGGTTCAAATGAAACCGGAAACCTTTTTGTTGGGTATGAGGGATGATCATGTAGGCGAAAAATTTCAAACTTTGTTTTTATATATGATAACTGCGGCAAGAATTTTATATGCACAATATTGGAAGAATTCGGAGATACCTTTGCTGGAAGATTGGTGGTTGAAAGTTTTGGACTATGCTGAAATGAAATGAATTACAATTTTAATTAAGGAAAAGTCAGTTAACCTTTTCGTGAATAACTGGAAACCATTTATTGATTTTTTAAGAGAGAGAGAGAAGAATGATGTGATGATATGCGGATTTAATGAATAGAATGTGGGTGTTATTTTGGCTTAGTTGGATTATTATATGTAGAAAATAGTGAATAGTATGCTAGTAGGATGTATTGCTTCATGCTCACTATAACTTTATGAAATATGTATTGTTTTTATGTTTTAATATAGTAATAAAATATAAATATAGGCGGGGGGAAATGGACGAAAAATGTGCCAGATCAGTCTATAGATGATCTAATATTTCTGTACTTAGAAGGTGGACAGAATGTCTAGTAGTGATCCGTGCTGATAACTTGAAATAGCTGGCATACGCAGATGTCAAGGGAAGGCTTTTGTCCCTTTACATAGGACGTTGCCTTCTACCAGAGTTAGGCAATAAGGTCCATCTAGCTCAATAATCTACAGTCCCAAGGCCTGAAGCTGGGGCCTCGTAGATACAAACCATGTGCTCTTCCACTGAGCTCCCCTGAAGCAAGGTTTCATGTGTGTAGTTATATGCTAGGCATACTTAAGGTAAAACATTTTTGTCTTGCCCAGTTGGGTGGCTGGCTAATGCTATAAAGTTTATTTGGGAATGTTAAAAATTCAAAGACCTTAATGGAACTGAGACATCTTCCAGCTGCAAGTGAAAGGCAAACAGTTCTGATCTCCATTAAAGGCAGCCACCTAGTAACAGCACAGTAAATTTTCATTTACTACCATTGATCTATTCTCTCAAGATGTTAGTTTCAAGATAAAGTGTTTGTTCTCGGATGTCAGCGTATAAAAGGTTTGTGAGTAATCACCTTTAAGCATCCAAATGGACTGATTAATCCACAAGAATAAATGCTACAGTGAAACCCAGTGAACAGTCATAGTACTTCAGATGCTGCTCCTTTACTGAAGCTGTGGACCTGGTCAATACCCTCCATGGGAGACTGCTGGAAACTCCAAATAAGAGCAGGATATACATAGGACCAATGGGAGAACATTTTGATTGTGGAGCATTCCAAGGTTATTCAATTCAGTGACACTTTATCATTGCTGAAAACTGCTTCATACAACAGGGTCCCTGAATGACATAAGCCTCAACTTAAGTCATTTTGATTGTATATAAAGTCTGCAAGAGGAGCCACATGCGCTCATCACTCTTTTTGCTCTGTAAACTGGGGTCATGACCAGCGTGTCCCGCATTTCCTCTTTCGTTCAAAGAGCCCACATGGAGCAAGGGGTAAGACTGCCGCGTTCTATCCTCAGAGCACAGCGATGTGGCCCCTTGCCTCTCCAGTGGAGGAGGGAGCTAGGTGAGAAAGCAAGGGACCAGACTGCTGTGCTCTGAAGATTGGAATGCAGTGATCTCACCCCTTCCTTTCCAGGGGCTCTTTAAACAAAAGGGGGCACACGCGGTGCACTGGGACCCATCCCTGCTTTGGTTACAGAGCAGTGAGTATGGGGGGCTTCTCTTGCAGAGCCAGGTTGTGACATATGTAAAATACCAACATAAGGATGTCCAGAACAGAACCCTGTCCCTTATGTAAGTCAGGGAGTGCCTGTATTCTTGTTTTCAATATGCAAAGTAAAGGTATCCCCTGCCCAAAAGCCAGTCATGTCCGACTCTAGGGTGCGGTGCTGATCTCCATTTCTAAGGTCGAAGAGCCAGCGCTGTCCGAAGACGCTTCCGTGGTCATGTGGCTGGCATGACTATTGGAACTCTGTTACCTTCCCGCCGCAGCGGTACCTATTTATCTACTTGCAATTTCTTGCTTTTGAACTACTAGGTTGGCAGGAGCTGGGACAAGAGATGGGAGCTCACTCCATCACACGCCACTCGGGTCTCGAACTGCTGTCCTACCGACCTTCCGATCTGCAGTTAAGTGTCTTAACCACTAAGCCACCGTGGCTCCAATGTGCTACACTCTTAATATGTATGAAGGATGGTGTTTATTTGTTCAAGCATTTCAGTCACTCCTAATTTTTAAACATTCCAGATTGCAGGGGGAAAAAAAAACAGGTCACATCGATAATGAACAAGCAATCAATGGATGCAACTAATGTCATAGGATCTAAATGACAAAAACTAATACACAAACAGTCCAGTTCTGTGCCTGTTTATTCCGAAGGAACTCCTGTTGCGTTCAGTGCACTGGATTGCAGCCAAAGACTCACTAAACTCCATTAGTCATCATTCAAGCACAGTTAAAAACATACCTAAACAAAAATGTTTTATGGCATCAGTAAAATAACTGCATGGTAGAACTGTGGTAGGTCTCCATTGACAATTAATTCAAAATGATTGGAGTCACTATGGGAAACTCACTACTGTATAGAAGAAACTGTAAGCAATACCCCTGTCCCAGAACTTAAATGATGGATTGGTTGTTGTAGAGGGAGACATTCCCAAAGACATGTCTTTTTAAATCTGATACACACATTGGGAAATGGATACATACAGTAACAGTAACTACTCTTCGGGTAAACCTGGGGAGAAAAGACAAACATACAGATGTTAGGAAAAGTAACTTATGAAGCATCCTGCAGGCATCTATGCACTCTTACATTAGGAGCAAGGTATTACAGGTTGCCAAGCACTGTGTTGGACTGATATGTAAATAACACAGTATCTTGGAAATATAGTACAGTCGGACCTTTCTATCCATGTTTTTTTTTATCTATGGATTTGACTCAACATGGGTGGCAAAACTGTGGAAGTGGGAGTCCGACCGCGTCACATGACCTTTTTTTTCAGTGTTGGCGGGGGCCTGCCACCACTTCCTGCACACATCCAAACCACTGAAAAAAGAAAAATGCAAGCGGGAATCTGTCGGGGGGGGGGGGGGGCTGCCAGCCGCTTCCCAGTGTGTTTAAACTGCTGAAAAGAAAAAAAAATGCAACCAGGAGTCTCTGGCGTCATCTACAGGTTGCTTCTGGTAGCAGTTTTTCTTTATTTCAGTCAGTTTAAACAAACTCAGGAGCAAGGAAGCGGCAAAGATGCTGGGGAAAAGGTAACGTGGCACCGCTCCCCACCTCCCACCCCAGTTTTCATATAACACTGATTTTTTTTATCCACTGGGTTCTGGGAACAGGACCCCAGTGGATAAAAAGGTTGGACTGCAATTGTAAATCACTGCAGTTCCTACCCACAAACTTTGGACCACCTTGTCATCATCAATCCATGGGAGAGAACTCTGATTATTGCACATTGAAATACTTATTTTTTTTTAAAAAAAAAAACAGGTAGTAAGTTCATGTGGGCCACAGTGAACTTGACAGGTAATCTGCCCATGCCCACCTGGGGCCACTCGTCGCATCGAACATTCACAATTAAAGTTTGGTCCATTGAGGAAACAATTTCTAGGGGAAAAGTATCCTTGTCTAACTAACAGCCCAATCCTATTCCAGATTGGGCTATTGGGGGCAGGGTGTTACAGCAGCAGAAGAGCCTTGTAAAAAGTTGTAAAAGGTTGTAAAATGACTGCCAATGGAGCACACAGTGTTCCGTCAGGAGCCATTTTGGGAGTGCTGCTGCAAGAGGCGGCAGCGCTCCCGGCCATCACTGGACCATGCCGTGCCCACCGGAGAAGGTAAGGCAGTGGCAGGGAGGGAGCGGGAGGGGCAAAACTGGGCAGGGAGGGGGAGGAACAGGTGCGGGGAGGCTGCGTGAGGGGGTGGATCCAGTGGGTGATGGCGCACACCAGGGGCTATCCCCTCTTTTCGCTTAAGCTGCAGACCGTAGAGCAGGACTGTCTGTCTTCCTTCCCTGAAAAAAATTCTTCCTTTCATTTCTATACTACCTTATGGCTTCCACACTAGTGTGTCAGCTCCAGTGTGCCAATGTACCAAAGAATAAAATTCTATGAAGCGAGGAGCCAGAGTGAACTCCACATCCTGCAAGAGCAATGCAATGACAAGAGCATGAATGGGGTTGGGGGGGAGTACTGCTGAAGGCAGAATTTGCACCTGCTGTGGAAGAGCATAAGTTGCCATTTTGCATGAGCGCAAGGGAACCCCCATTAGAGCCTATGAGTTGTCCGCTTGGCTTTTCATTTGTTTCTGAGGCTGCGTTCTTAATACCCACTGCAAGGGACTCGTGTTAACATGTGTGGGATTGGACTGCGTGGCTTGCCATGAAAAACAACATGAACAACAATGGGGAAAGGCCAAGTCAGGCTGCTTTACAATCCGCAAAAGGAGACGCCAATCTGTGAGTGACATCAGCAGGGAGTAACAATTAGCTTGCAGTGACCCGGTGCTGACACTCATTCCTCGAGAAAGAGATTCCCCCTCCCCGGCTCCAACTCACCTTCAGAAAGTACCGAGCTGTCAGTGAACAATGGCAGACTTTCAGAAAGAAAAGACAACGGCTTTGTAGTGCTCAAGGGCCTTTCTTGATCCTTGCTGGCTGCTGAAGTTTGCTTTCCATCTGGCTGGGGTCCTGGTAGGCCTTTCTGGTTTCGCCTATTGATAAGAGCCAGGTGGTCAGGTTTTGGGAGCTGTCTGTCATTTGTTCAGAAAGGGGACATGGCTGTATCGGAGAGAAAATAGGATATGGGGGGGGGCAAAAGACACTGGCAGCTGTGGCAACAGGATTCCACTCATTCCTCCGAGGCCATTCTCCTGTTAAAACTCAGCAACACCTGGGCGTTTGGTTGGTAATGGGTCCTCTAGGGAGGAGCGTAAGACTGTGCTGAGTGCTAGGAGTGTGCAAAGTGTTGGCAAGCCATGTGGACACTGCCCAGATTTCCATGGCTGAAGCTCTGTAATGAAGCCAGGCTGAAAGTGACTTAAGCAGAGCGACTGATGGCGCTTTTAAAGAAATCCCAAATCAATGGCTCATCATACTATCATACTATCCCCAGAGCAGATCCATATTTATTGATTTATTTGTATCCATCGTTTCTGCCCTGCCTTTCTTTTCTAAAAGAAGAGAGTCAAGGCAGCTCACAATTAAAATAAAACACATGCACACCAATAAAAATGGAAACAATTTTCCACCAGAACAATCAAAACCAACTGTACACCAAGCAAACTAGCAAAAAGACAACCTTGGGGCACAACTAGGCCAAAGATCTGACAAAGCAAGAATGACTTAACATTCCTACAACTGATGACCAAGTGGAGGCCATACAGATATCTTCCCCCCCCCCCCCCGGGCAGGGACTTCAATAAGACATGTGCCAGTAAGGAGAGGGCTTTGCCATGCATTACTGCCAATTGAGCCTTGATTATTTGCCAAAAAAGTGTAAAGTTAAAAGGATTAAATAAAACTCATGATCGTCACTTTAGGCTTCTGTCCTATGCACACTTATTTAGCAGAATGCCTCATTGAACTTGGTGATACAGACATCCGAGTAAATATATATAGGATCAAGTTGCAGGCATATCAAAGCTGCACAATTATTCCATTCCCCAGATTTAAAACTCAACAAATCCTGCTGATCTTCTCTCTAGAGGGATGTATAAATTAGATGTCCAGATATAGCATTCTGCAGTGCAACTGTGACGAATTAAAAATGGGTCTGTCTTGATTACAAGCTTTAGATTTGGAGAACGTTGCTTTACAGACATTTCTAAAATAGTCTGGCATCAGTTGTAAAAGAGCAGTTTAGAAACGAGTTGTATGCAATTAGTTTGGGTAATTGGTAAATATCAGAGAAATATTGCCAGACAGACTTGTCATATGAAACCTATGGCAGACCACCCTTCCCTCTGGACATTGATTAACAACACCCTCCTTCTACGTATTTAAGGACACCAAAAGATTGATATTTTGTCGCTTTAATACTCTACCTTTCTCATTGTTAACATGCAATCTCCACTGTTACTGGCAAATCTCAATTCTCATTGAGATTGAATACTCAAAGGGGAAATTATCTATCAGTAGATGTCTATCAGTAGATAATGTCCAAGAGAAATTTAGACTTTACTAACAGGAGGCCCCAGAATGGAAAGGGGATTCAAATCCCCTCCAAAGGGGGATTCAAAGGGGATTCAAATCACCCCTCCCCTCCAAAGCCTCCCGCCCTGCCCTGCTGGTTATACTGGTGGTGTACGTTGGATAGGATTGTGCTGTTTGTCTGTGTATTCTTACACAATTACTGTGGCATGAAGTCTAAATTCAATTTTCATTTCATAGAGAAGAAAAAGAAGAACTTGCATACCGTAGTATGACATGAAGTGTCCAGAAATCAGCATGTTTGCAGCTCTGCCACGAACAGCATGTGCTCTCTGACACGGCACAGTTTAGATTTACTAAATAATTACAGGGGTGATCGTATTTTATAAAATGGCGCCTGGCTATTGTTATACAATTACTTTGCAATAAAGTCTAAATTCTGTTTTCATTTATAGAAAAGCCAGAGAAAATACAGACACAGCTAAGAGGACATGAAGGGTCTGTATCTTTGTAGTTGCACTCGGAATCATAAAACATAGTTTCTCTTGCAGGCTCTTGATCAAGTCTGAGTCTTTTTTATTTTTTTTATTTCTAGAGCATTTTATAATGTTTGGAAAAAAAAATACATTGACAATATATGAGCCATATAGGAAAGGGTTGTTTGAGAATAAGATGGCTAATAATATAATGCCCCTGTACATATCTACGGTGCAGCCACATTTGGAATTCAGAGTATTCCACACCTCAAGGAGGATACTGTAGACCTAGAAAAGATGCAGAAGAGAGCAAACAAAATAATCAGGGGGCTGAAGCAACTTCCTGATGAGGAAAGGCTGCAATGTTTGGGGCTTTTTAGCTTGGAAAAAAGACAATTAAGGGAGGACATGATAGAGACAAAAAATTATGCATTGTGTGGAGAGGAAAAGCAAAACTTGAACCAGGGGTCATCCAATGAAATTAATTGGTGGGAGATTTAGGACATACCGAAGAAGTGCATAATACATCTTAGGACATACCGAAGAAGTGCATAATACATAATACTTCATCACACAGTGCATAATACATCTGCGGAATTCATTGCCACAAGATGTGGTGGTGGCCACTAGCTTGGATGGCTTTAAAAGGGGATTGGACAAAGGCATAGTGTCCAATAGTCTATCAATGGTTTAGTCAGGATGGCTATGCGCTACCACCAGGTTCAGTGGCAGTATATCTCTGAATACCAATTGCAGGGGAGCAAACATTTCTCTTGTGGTTGTGGGCTTCCCAGAATCGACTGGTTGAACACTGTGAGAAACAGGATACTGGACTGGACGGGCCTTTGGCTAGGTCCAGTAGGTTTTCTTCAATGTTCTTATTTTATTATTTATTGTTTATTTAAAAAAATTATATCCCGCCTTTCCTATACCAAGGCAAATGCCCAAGGCGGCTTACAACAGAAGTTAAAATACATGACTTAAAAAATACATTAAAAAGTTTAAACAATATTTATTTATTTATTTATTTAATGGATTTCTACCCCGCCTTTCTCCCAATAAGGGCAATCAAGGCGGCTTACAGTTAAGAACATGTTAAAATACATAATACACAATAAAACATAATTAAAAACAAGTAATTAAAACAAATAAAACAGACAGTCCCAGTGGGTCACCTATAAAAGCCATTTGTTAAAAAAGCCATTTGTTAAAAAAGCCAGCCCGCCATGTCAGTCATCGAATGCCAACCTAAATAAAAACGTCTTGAGGCCCCGCCGAAAGGTCTCTAAGGAGGGAGCCGTTCTTAATTCCAGGGGGAGGGAATTCCATAATTGGGGCGCCACTGCTGAGAAGGCCCTATTCCATGCCGCCATCCCCCTCACCTCCGTCAGTGGCGGCACGGTCAACAGGGCCCCCCCTGATGACCTCAGAGTACGGGTCGGATTATAAGGAAGGAGGCGGTCCCTCAAATACCCTGGACCCGAGCCGTTAAGGGCTTTAAAAGTCAAAACTAGCACTTTGAATTGTGCCCGGAAACGAACCGGCAGCCAGTGTAGCCGCCGAAGCAACGGTCCGACTGAGTCGAACCGACAAGCCCCGGCAACCACCCGGGCCGCCGCATTCTGCACTAGTTGTAGTTTCCGAACAGTCTTCAAAGGCAGCCCCACGTAGAGCGCATTGCAGTAATCTAGTCTAGATGTCACTAGGGCATGGGTCACTGTGGCCAGGTCTGCACGATCCAAGTACGGTCGCAGCTGGCGCACCAGCCGAAGCTGGGCAAAAGCCCCCCTGCCCACAGCCGCCACCTGAGAATCCAGGAGCAGCTGTGCATCCAGGAGAACCCCCAAGCTGCGGACCTGCTCCTTCAGAGGGAGTACAACCCCATTCAGAGCAGGACGATGATCCAGTACCTGAGTCGTGGACTTCTGGACCAGAAGAACCTCTGTCTTATCAGGATTTAATTTCAGCTTATTCGCCCCCATCCAGCTCCCAACTGCCTCCAGACAACGATTCAGGACATCGACCGCCCCCTTGGAATCAGGTGGAAAGGAGAGAAAGAGCTGGGTGTCATCCGCATACTGATGACTCCCTACCCCAAACCTCCGGATGACCTCTCCCAGCGGCTTCATATAGATATTAAACAGCATGGGGGATAGAATTGACCCTTGTGGCACCCCACACCTCAAGGGCAAGGGTGCCGAACAAGCATCCCCCAGCACCACCTTCTGGGATCTGTCAGCCAGGAAGGAGCGGAACCACCTCAGAACGGTGCCTCCAAGCCCCAACCCAGCCAACCGACCCAGGAGGACACCATGGTCAATGGTGTCAAAAGCCGCCGAGAGGTCCAGCAGGACCAACAGGGACGCACTCCCCCTGTCCAGTCCCCGGCGCAGGTCATCCACCAAGGCGACCAAGGCCGTCTCTGTCCCGAACCCCGGCCTGAAGCCAGACTGGAATGGATCCAGATAATTAGCTTCCTCCAGGGCCCTCTGGAGCTGGGACGCCACTACCCGCTCGATCACCTTGCCCAGAAACGGGATATTTGAGACTGGCCGAAAGTTGTTCAAAATAGTGGGATCCAGGGAGGGTTTCTTCAGGAGGGGGCGCACCACCGCCTGCTTCAAAGACGGCGGCACCACCCCCTCCCTCAGAGATGAATTTACCACCCTCCCTGTCCACTCGGCCAGCCCCGCCCGGGCAGCCCTAATCAGCCATGCTGGACAAGGGTCAAGCGGGCAAGCGGATGGTCTCACACTCCAAAGAATCCTGTCCACATCCTCAGGTTCTACAAGCTGAAAAGAATCCCAGGAAGAAGAACAGACAGGTGCCTCAGGGACATCATTAGATACTGCTAACGCGGCGTCCAAGTCATGCCGAATCCAATCGACTTTGTCCACGAAGTGCTTGGCAAACTCATCACAGCGAGCCACCGTGTGTTCCGCCCCATCTACTGGGGGGGCCAGATGGAGCAGGCCCCGGACCACACGGAAAAGCTCAGCTGGACGGTTCTCCGCAGACGCGATGCCGGCAGAAAAGAAAGCCTTCTTAGCTGCCGCCACCGCCACGGAATAGGCTCTGAAATGAGCTCTAGCCCGTGCCCGGTCGGAGTCAGCACAAGTTTTCCGCCACCGTCGCTCTAGGCCTCTACCCTGCCGCTTCATCGTCCGCAGCTCCTCAGTAAACCAAGGGGCCGCTCTGACTCTGCGGCTTGGTCGAGGACGCTCAGGAGCGATCAGATCCAGAGCCCTGGTCATTTCCCCATTCCAGAGGTCAACCAGGGTGCTGGGTGAGTCGCCGACTCTGTCAACAGGAAAATCCCCCAGAGCCCTCAGGAATCCATCCGGATCCATCATCCTCCGGGGGCGGACCATAGAATGAAGTCCCCCACCACTGCGGAGGCGACAAGCCGCGATAAGCCTAAATCCCACCAGGAAGTGATCTGTCCATGACAAAGGAGTGATGTTAATTTCCTCCACATCCAGATCACCATCCACCTGTCCAGCAGTAAACACCAGGTCCAACGTGTGTCCCGCATCGTGCGTCGGGGCAGATATTCTTTGAGACAGACCCATGGTTGCCATGGCGGCCATGAAGTCCTGAGCCGCGGCTGTCCTCGGGGCCTCAGCGTGGACATTAAAGTCCCCCAACACCAATAGGCGAGGGCACTCCAACGCCAACGCCGAGACCACCCCGGTCAGCTCAGGCAGGGAGACTGTTGGGCAGCATGGTGGGCGGTACACCAACAGAATCCCTGTTCTGTCTCGCCCTTCCAACACGACATGGAGGCACTCAAACCCAGTGGACCGTGGGACAGGGTACCCAGTGAGATGGATGGTATCACGATAGACTATCGCAACTCCACCTCCCCGCCCCTGTAGTCGTGGCTGCTGCAATACCCGGAAACCTGGCGGGCACATCTGGGAGAGACCCTCCCGCCTCATCCAGCCAGGTCTCCGTAATACACACCAGGTCAGCGCCTTCATCCAGGATTAAATCCTGGACTAGGCAGATTTTATTGTTGACCGACCTGGCGTTCAAAAGCAGCAGTTTCAGACTCAGGGGACTGTTGCCCAGACCGCCAAGGGTCAGAGGGATGGGAGAAGGGCCAGAAAGGGGGACAGTCTGTCTGTGACTGACCCTCGTTCTCCTGAAACGGCCTGCCCAGCCCCCACCGCCATATCTTCCGTGACCCGTCACTCTGCTAATAGTGGCTGCCCGCCCCTCCCCCAGACTCCCTCGAGGTGTCAAACACATAGCCCTTCAGCGGAGCCTCCTTCCTAACCACACAGCCTAAAACACTCACACACTCCACACCACTCTCAGTCACTCCCACACTCCCAATCAATCCACAATCCACGATCTAAAAACGCCTCATCCAACCTCCAGCCACTCCTGTCCCGCAACCCCCGCCTCCCTCTCACCGAGGCTCGGGTCACTGCACCCCCACACCCCTTGCCCCCCTCTCACTGGGGCAGAGGTCCCACTCACCCCCCAGGCCTCCCTCTCACTGAGACCGAGGTTAAGCACACCCCTAACCCATTCGCAGAAGTCCCAAACACTCAACAACCACACACTCAACCCTCACACTCAACCTTCACCAACATACAAAAATCAATCACCCAACTTTTCTCTCGATGCTGACATGGTTGCTCCAATCTCCGTAAAAGTATCCTGTGCACGACTAAGCAGCGTGCATGGAGAAAGGAGGGGGCTGGCAGTTGGTGGCAAATGATGGCCCACTGGATAACAGCAGCTTGGAGGAGCTCAGCCACGGGGTGCAGTATTCTGGCCTGCCTGGTCTTCGATCCACAGGCAATACATAACTGTACATAACAATTTTAAAAACAATAAAATCCACGGGGGGGGGGGACAGCATGGAGCAGATAAGCAGCATGGCAGAGCATCTTGAGACATAGGAGGCAGACCATAGCCCATCACCCAAACACTAGATGAAACAAAAAATGTTTTGAGCCCTCGCCGAAAAGTCATGAGGGAGGGGGTGTTTCTCAGATCCCCTGGCAGGGAGTTCCACAGTTGTGGCGCCACAACAGAGAAGGCTCACCCACGTGTTGCCACTCCCCTAACTTGCGAAAGAGATGGCACTCGCAGGAGAACCCCCTCAGATGACCTTAGAGAGCAGGCTGGAATGTATGGGAGAAGGCGGTCCCTCAGATATCCTGGACCCAAACTGTGAAGGGATTTAAAGGTCATTATGAGCACCTTGAAGTGGGCCCGGAGATGAATAGGCAGCCAGTGCAGCCGCTGAAGCAGCGGCTCAACAGAGTCAAACCGCCTAGCTCCAGTGACCACACAGGCCGCCGCATTCTGCACTAATTGCAGCTTCCGAACTGTCTTCAAGGGCAGTCCCACGTAGAGCGTGTTACAGTAATCCAATCTTGAAGTCACTAAGGCGTGGACCACCGTGGTCAGGTCCGATCGACTCAAGTATGGCCGCAGCTGGCGCACCAGCTGAAGCTGGGCAAACACACCCCTGGCCACAGCCGCCACCTGGCTTTTCAAGGAGAGCTGTGAATCCAGAAGTACTCCCAAGCTGCGCACCCGTTCCTGCAGGGGGAGTGCAACCCCATTCAGAACGGGCAGGTGACTCAGTACCTGCATCGAAGCTTTCCTGACCAGTAGGACCTCTGTCTTTTCTGGATTCAATCTCAACCTATTAGCCCTCATTTAGACCCCAACCACCTCCAGACAGCACTCCAGGACTTCCACAGCCTCCCTGGAACGAGATGGCAAGGAGAGATAGAGCTGGGTGTCATCAGCATATTGGTGACACCCAACTCCAAATCCCCGGATGATCTCTCCCAATGGTTTCATGTAGATGTTAAAAAGCATGGGACACAGAATAGAACGCTGTGGCACCCCACACTGTAAAGGGCAGGGCGCCGAACAGACGTCTCCCAGCATCACCATCTGGGACCTGTCAGCCAAGTAGGAACGGAACCACTGCAAGGCAGTGCCCCCTAGTCCCAAGTCAGCCAGCCGACCCAGAAGGATACCATGGTCGATGGTATCGAAAGCCGCCGAGAGGTCCAAAAGGACCAGCAGGGATGCACTCCCCCTGTCCAGTCCTCGGCGAAGATCATCCAACAGGGCGACCAAGGTTGTCTCTGTCCCAAAGCCCCACCTGAAGCCGGATTGAAAAGGGTCCAGATACTCCGTTTCATCTAGTATCCCCTGGAGCTGAGACGCCACCACCCACTCAATCACCTTACCCAAAAAAGGCAGATTGGAAACTGGCCGATAGTTATTTAAATTGGAGGAATCCAGAAATGGTTTTTTCAGGAAGGGGCGCAAAATTGCGGTCTTCAAGATGCTAGGCATCACTCCCTCCCGCAATGATGAATTCACAATGGGTTCCACCCAATCGGCCAGCCCAACCTGCACAGATTGTATTAACCAAGCTGGGCAAGGGTCAAGTGGGCAGGAAGACGATCTCAAACTACAGAGAACCCTATCCACATCCTCAGGCTGTATAAGGTGAAAAGAATCCATAATGATGGAATTGACAGATGTCGTAGGGACAACTTCTGGAACTGTTAAACCAGAGTCCAAGTCGTGGCGAATCTGAGCGATTTTATCTGCGAAGTGCCGTGTGATCTCATTACAGCGGTCCATCGAACACTCCAACTCACTCGCTACAGGAGCCGAGTAGAGCGATCCCGGACAACTCGAAAGAGCTCCACTTGACGGCTACTCACAGACGCAATGGTGGCAGAGAAAAATGCCTTCTTCGCTGCCATCACTGCCACGGAGTAGGTCCTGAAATGGGCTCTAGCCCGTGTTCGGTCAGATTCATCACAAGTTTTCCTCTACCGTCGCTCTAGGCGTCGGCCCAGTCGTTTCATTGCCCGCAGTTCCTCAATGAACCAAGGAGCCGCCTTGGCTCGACGACAAGGCTGTGGCCGTTCGGGAGCAATCTGATTCAAGGCTCTAGCTGCCTCCCCATGCCACAGGGCAGCCAGAGCATCAGATGAATCACTAACCCGGGAAACTGGGAAGTCCCCCAGAGCCCTCAGGAAACCATCCAGATCCATCAGTCTCCGGGGGCAGACCATACAATTCGGTCTCTCAGCTCTGCAGGGGTGATTAAACGTTGCCAGTCTAAAACTCACCAGATAGTGATCCGTCCAAGACAGAGGAGTGATCTGGAATGTATTGGTCAAATTGGGCAATTTTAAAATAATATTTTCATGTATGAGTGTGCTCTTAGAAAGATTCCTCCTGGAGCCATATATCTGGAAAATATATTGGAATAGGTCTTTCATTTTTGGAAGGACCTGCAATTAGGTTTCCAAATTCTTTATAACTCCTGCTTGCAGACAATATTTTGAAAGGCTCAAGAGATCGCCCATACTGACAGGGACCTGTGAACTCTTGAATCTATCTTCAGCTTTTCTCCTGCTTGTGATCTTGTCAGAGGCAGCTGGTGGACTATTGTGGAATTCAGGATGCTGGACTAGATGGGCCATTGGTATGATCAAGCAGGATTTTTCTTATGTTCTTATATGAAGCAGACGACAGGTGACAGCTTCATTTCTGATGGTGTAGAGGAGAGGACACTGGTGTATCAAAGATGCTGTATCAAAGATGTATCTAGTGTATCAAATATGTTGTTGGAATATTCCTGTGGGGGCTGTTCCCACAGTCCTGACCTAGTCTAGTCTACGATCTTCCTAGATCTTAGTCTAGATCTTCCTAGTCTAAATTCTAACACTCTTTTGCTCATTGTTGCTCCACACATGGATTTGGTTTACACACAGCTGCTCACATTTGTTTATCTACTCCTGATTAGCCTTTTAGGATTCAAGCTACAGTGATGTTTCATCTCCACTAGATAGAATTGTGTCATGCTCCAAGCTTGAATTAAAATATGTATTTGAAAGCTGCTTCTTCTGTGTGTCATGTTTTTGTGGTCCTTTATTAAAACTAAATATCATCCCCTCTTAGGCAGTGTTCGTAGAAAAGATGGCCTTTGCCAGTCTTTCCATTTCCAGGAATCTCTTTAATAATGTATATTTGACCTGTTCTGTATGTCTTGGAATAATGTCAAAACCAAGGGATAGGAGATGTGCTGAGAGGTACTACATTCCTTGACCCTCACGCTGGTTTTCCCAAATAGGGCAAGTTTTAGAGTTATTGCAAAGAAAGGATTTGAAATACTGTAATGGGAAAAGGAAACACCACAACACTCTTTTTTGGAAGGAGACAGAGGCAAAGCATGGAGTTAATATAAAAATCCTGTTTTTCACTTAGCTAAAGGATGACCTGCAGTTTTTGGAATTACGGTATGTTCAAAGATATGTCAGTGAAATAATGTAATGCCACAGACATTAGGCCATAATGACCTTAAAAAGTATGTGTTTAGTAGCTTGCAGCTGGAGTCAAGGAAGAGAAAAGCCACTTGAAGTGAGCCAGACCCACACATTCCAAAAACTATTCTTATACCGGGGGGAAAAAAAACTGGGGAGGCAAAATGGGCCTAGCTAAACAGTTTTGCATTGGTTCAGATTGATATGTGATTAGTCATTTCTGGGGCAAATGTTTAGATTTTTTCCATCCCCGTTAGACTGAAAGATAAGAAAGACCACCTGAAATATTTGGAAACTAACTCATATGTGCTTTTATAAAAATCAATATGGTGTTTCCATACAGTTTACAGAGATTTAAGATTCTAATAAGATCTTTCCGAAAGGAGACCTGCTAGAGTTCAAGCAAGTCAACAGTCATCAGGGGTGTCAGTAGGGTTGGTGACACCAGGGCGAGATCTCATGATGTCATGGACAACATGGACCTCCTCTGATACCAGACCACACAATGTGGAGGCCTCCTGGGAAATGTGATCCCCACGCGAGTCATTTTTGGGACACCCGGGGCGGTCCACCACCACCCCGTGATGCCCCTGGAAGTCATGTCATCTGACCCACTTAATCATGGATACTGGGAGGAACTGGCTCAACAACTTCATTTAGAATTGGTTCGAGGACTTCACTAGGAACTGGTTTGAGAACTTGGCTCTGCTTCTGAGACCCTTCGTGTTGTTTCCTTACCAATAAGGGTATGATTGGTGCAGATGAGAGAGAAGGACTTTTTGGTTGTGGTGCCCAAATTACGGAATAACTTCCCAGGGGGAGGTTTGTCTGGCTCTTTCATTGCTCACTTCTAAGCATGCATTGAAAACTGATTTACAGTCTATAAATATTGAAATAAACAAATAAATAAATATTACAAAAACCAGACAAGTCTCCAGTACTATATCTTCTGAGAAGAATACCAATCTGTTAAAAGGCTGTCCTGAAACATCCAATTGCTTGAGAGAATGGGGAGAATAATGATGTGTTCACCAATGCATTGTCCATTGCAAAAGGAGCAATGCAGTGTGTAGCCCTGTGAAAGGAGTTTCGAAGAAAACGGATCACATTAGCAGTACATGGAAATTGTAGAATGGAAAGGACTGAGATCCAGCCTTTGGGTTTCCTCTGACAGTGTTCAGATGACAGATTTGAAAATGATAAATGCTTCCTTAACTGCCCTAGTACTGTATTTCCTTCATCTCTACTTGAGATTTACTGTGTCAGGTCAGGTTTTCAATTACCAGTGTTCTGAGAGGAAGAAGGGACTGACTCTAGAGATAATAAATGGCAGGGAGAAAACTGCACTGGTCTGAAAGACGTGGCCAGGAAGGACTCTTTAATGTTCTAGATAAAAGAGGCAAACTTGCACCATTTGGATGAACTCTCCATAATGAAGGCTGTGCTTTCTCCCAGTAGTCGTGTGGTCCCTTTGTGCTAACCCAGCTACAATAGTTGACTTCAGAACATCTTTGATTAATCAGAAACAGAGAGATAAGCTATGTGATAATTAATACATTATTAGCACTCACTATGGTTCATCAGATAAAGCAATTAATGGCTCTTTCTTCCGAAAACAAGGCTGCATTGAGCTGTGTTATTGCAAGCTCTCCTTTGAGAAAGTCTGCTTTGACACAGAAAAATGTTGGATATAGCTCCCATTGCCTTCTCAAGGCAACTTGGGCTGCAGTCCTATCCACACTTCCCTCAGAGTAAGCCCCATTGAACATAGTGAGCTTTACTTCTGAGTGGACATGCATAGGATTGTGCTGCAAATGTATTTCTTGCCCTTTTTGGCAGGGATGTGGATCACGTCTCTGGGTCCAAGTCTCGAGTCAAGTCCCAAGTCTCTGGGTCCAAGTCTCAAGTCAAGTCCCACGTCTTTGCCCCCAAGTCCGAGTCTTTTAAACCTGAATAAAATTCAACTTGTTGTAAAAGGTTCCAAGTCTCGAGTCGAGTCTTTCGAGTCTTTACAATCGCTGAGTCAAGTCCGAGTCAAGTCATTGACGCGACTTGTGTCCTACTAAAGTCCGAGTCAATAGACTCAAGTCTACATCACTGCTTTTTGGTGAGATTTCACACATACACACCCACTAGCTATACTCAGATACTTGCATTGCATTCCTGCCTTCATCCTAAATGGCTTTTCTTCTTTTAACATTAGCAAGATTATAGATTTGGTAGCATGGTGGTGTTTATGATGCTACAATGTAACTCACTTATATTTGATGACCAGTCTTTAATTCCTGGGAAGTTCATTATGACTGCAATTCAGCAAGAGGAAACCAGGCACAGACCCCCACCCTTTACAGAAACAGGGCACCTAATGAACCATGGAGCAAGCTGTGAAGACTGGGAGGGCACATTTCCAGTTGCTCAGTATGCGCGTGGCTCGACCTGGAAGTCCTTCATTCTGAAGGGCTCCCGGGCCTCTTGTGTGCGGCAATCTAGGAGAGAAATGGCGGCGGCCATGTTTTTTACATGGCGGCCGCCATTTTAAAAATAAATAAATTTGGGGGGGGGTCATGGCTGCCAGGAGCCTCCCGGAACCCCGTCCGTGATGGACCTGGAAATACCTGGACTGTCCCGGGTGGACCGGAACGTCTGGTAAGCCTAGTTGGAGCAGACCCATAAATGATCTGTCACAGTTATGCAGTATCTATGATATCTATTTCAGTTAAAATGTAGTTCAAGAGGTAAACTCTGTTTTTTTTTAAAGTATCATTTTATCTGTCTGCCTGTTTTGAGTGGCATGTAATACAGTCTTATTTCATTCATCTTAAATGATGCATGTGGTTGATAATGTATGTGCTTATGGGGGATAAATGTGAGTTTCACAAGGACTCCAAGAAACAAAGGCATATTGACACCCTTCCATGTGCCTAAAGAACTGTCATGTCTAGGCAGGCCAACAAGACATGTGGAGAGTCTATTTATTTTTGTTTGTGATTATATTACATCAACCAGCAGGCACAGGCAGGCAGTCCCAATCACATACTTCTAAGTTATACTATCAACTCAGTTTGAGAAAAGAATGTAAAGGTTGGCAAACTGAAGTGGCAACATTTTTAAAAGTGTCATATGCTGTATAATTTTAAGAAACTGTACAATGTGAGAACTGGTTCTCCTATCAGATATGTAGATCTTCCACTGTTCTGTTCCATCATTACCAAGATAAGTATATTAAATTGTTATTATAAGTGACATTCAACTAGACGAAAGAGGCCAATTAAGAAAGGTGCTCTGGGTTCCAGCACTGGATTCTAGCTTCCTTCCTTGCTTTTCATCTGTCTCCCAGTAGCCAACTGGCTTTTCATCCACCGTCTTGAAAATATATCTTCATAACTTGAAAGAAGAGCATCATATAATCAAATATATTGAGGCTTAATTAGAACTAGTGAAGAGGTTACACCTAAATTGGTGCTTTATTGCCCCACCCTTCACTTACTGTCATTTCAAATTGGAAAAAATGTGTCCTGACCCCTGAACTAACTGAACTAACTGGCCGTGTAAGGCCGGCCTGGGCTGTGATGGAGCAGAATATCGGTGCAACTCAACACCAATATCCCCGTACCTTCCCAGCCTGGGCCGGCCAATGACCCCCTCTCTCGCCACCCCTGCTCACCCTCCCCCTGCTCCTGCTCTGACTGGTGTGGGATTCATTCAGCGGCTGGCGCAGAGTTGGTCCAGCGGATGAGTGAGCGGCGCCAGCCTCCATGCCGGCGCCGCTTACTCACAAGGAGCTGCAAATGTGCTTTACGGCATGTTTGTGACTCCTTAGGCTGGCGGAGCACTCGCTCCGCTAGCCTAATTCTATGCTGGATTGGGGACTGCCCATCTGATACATGAGTGCCTAACCTCTAGAACACTGTCCCCTGTCTAGAGCTTTTTCATATTCTCTAGGGAGGGGGGAGGGAATATTTGAATGGGAGTGGTGCTCAAAAGTGCCTTTTTTCCTTTGACTGAGAGTTCAAAAATTCTCTTTGTTTGCATGTTATTCAGAGCAATATAACTCCACCCTCAGTCCAGATCCAGTAAGAGCCGATAAATTGTGTGAGTGTCACTGTCGTTATGTAATCCAGGATCTAAATAGCAGGAAGATAGCAGACAAGTACTCAAGTCAACTTCAAAAGGCCATGACTTGATGGGAAAAAAAGCCACAATTCCTGTAGCAATTAGTTTCAATAGATGTGTACACCTGCAGTAAGGAACTTGGCCTATTTGAAGAGGCTGATCTCCAAAACTATAAGCATAGTGGATTCTCAGATTTAGGTTTTAAAAGCTGACAGGATTGACCTATTGACACTTCTGAACCAGTGACCTACAGGTGGTAAGACATATTGTTAGCATCAGGTAAGCAGATTGTAAGTCTGGGTTGTTTTGATGTTTAAGATATCCATTTCATCTTGGTGCAAAGAACAACACAGAGATGGGCTGTTTGATTAAAGGTGACACTACAATTGAATTAGCTTGGCTACAAAAGATAACTTCTGCAAATATTTTTACAACTTTAAGGATGAAGACAGGGCAGTTGCTTTTGAATATTATTCATCTATTCCTGCATGTGCCATCGAAAATACATTAAAATCCTTTTCCTTAGAAAATAAAGTACAGTTTTTAGCCGGGGACTTTTTATGGAAAAGAATCGGGAGTCATATATTTGTTTATTTAAAAGATTTACATGTATTTGTTTAAAAGATTTATATCCTGCTTTTCCCCTCTGTCTTAGGGAAGCATTTTTAATATATTAAAATTCATGAATAAATGAATAAATAATAAAAATAAAACATTAAACAGTTTTTAACATATTAGTAGAATACAAATGGAAAGCCTTCTCTGGCTTCTTCCTCTTATCTTCCTCCTCCTCCTCCTCCTCCTCCTCCTCACAGGGCAGTTGGTGTTTCTCTTTGAGGGCGTAGTAGGGGCATAAAGGTAAAGGTATATCCCTTGACATTTAAGTCCAGTCGTGTCCGACTCTAGGGTGCAGTGCTCATCCCCCGTTACAAAGCTGAAGAACCAGCGCTGTCCAAAGACACTTCCATGGTCATGTGGCTGGCATGACTCTCCTTGCCACGGCGTGTAGCGTGCAGCTGGACACGGAACGCTGTTACCTTCCCGCAAGTGGTACCTATTTATCTACTTGCATTAACATGCTTTCAAACTGCTAGGTTGGCAGGAGCTGGGCCGAGCGGTGAGAGCTCACCCTATCGCGTGGATTCAAACTACCGACCTTTCGACAGCTCATGGTTCAGTGGTTTAACCCACTGAGCCACCCCACGGGTGGCATAGTTTAGCTTAAGTGGCACTAACAGGTGGAGATGATGATGGTGACTCTTTACCTTGGTGGTGTTTCCTCCTTGTTCTCCTCCTCCTCACAAGGCAGTTACCAGTAATTCTATGTAAGGGGGAAGGGACACTGTTCTGGTGGGTTAAACTGAATATCCTGTCGTTTGCCTATTGGATCCATTACTTTCTATGAGAGAATAAAGTAACTGTTTTTGAACTCTGATGGGTAGAATATATACTAATGGATTAAGGTGATAGTTTGCCTGGAATGTCACCATGTGTTCTGCTTTCGTTGATCTAAAAGGGTAATTCAGGTAATTCAGGTAAAGTACAAAATGGTAATTCAAGACTGATGGAAATTTGTCAAATGAAATTTTCCAAAGTCTAAGAGGTGTTTTTTTCCCTCTAATGACACTATAGACTCTTTTTGCTTAAGAACGTATTGTAGCTTAATATTTTTAAGATGCCTTAAATTTTATCAATTTTAAAATATATTATCCTGTTCTGTTGAGTGCCCTGTTGAGGCTAAATAAAATATAAATATAAATAAAATATACTGTATTATCACCTGTCCTGTTGAGGCTCTTTTTCTTGCTAGTTGATCTAACTCATGTAGCCAGTGTGATGGCATCACAGCATCATGTGGCTGATCAGATTTGCCTTTGTGACTCTACTTACAAAGCCATGTCAGGGCCAGGACAATGTATCTTGCCCTCACTCTGAATGGGAAAACAGGGGGCTTGTTTTCCCCACAAAATATGTCCTTCCTTTGGTTTTGGCTTAGTCCTAATGCTGTGTGTGTGGGTATGTGTAGAATCATTTAGTATTGCTTTCTAAATATTTAGTAATTATAACTATCTTCATTCTTTAGCCCAATAGACATTTTCATTCTTTAGCCCAATAGTTGATCCCCAGTGCTGGTGACAGGTTTTGGGGGGGCCTTGGGGCAAAGCCCTGCACTGCCCCATGATTTGTTAGCCCCTACCCCATGCTTACCATCAGTGAGTGATGGGAGATGAGTGGTGGCTGTTCTTCCTGTTCTCCCTATCAGCCAATGGGAGCATTCCCTGGAGGTCCCATGATGATGCAGGGGCCTCCGGGGGGATATTTCAATTTGTAGATGGGGGTACTCAGCACAGCAGTGATGTGAATCTCTTGGCTGATTCCTGCCACCACTACCATACTGAAGAGGGTTAGGGGTCCGTCTAAGCGGATGGGCCCTCGGATGGGCATCAACCCTCAATAGGCGCCCAACCTGGCAGACCACTGACACTACCCAAGTCATCTTCTAAGCTATTATTCCAAGTCCACCTTTTCAAACAAGTTTTTCCCCCTCAAATTGGCATATCAAGAGCATAGCCAGGTGAGTGTAAGATTGTGTGGAGAGATGACTGTCTAGATTCAGGAGGGAAGAAATGTCAAAAGTGATGCTTTAAATGATAAGCAATTATTCTTCCTGTGCTCATGCTAACATTGTCTAATATAAAAATCTTCCTTTGCCCATTTAGTCTTGCACGCAGAGGTATCCCAACAAGACAGGATAATATTAGTTCTCCTTGTCCGGGGGCGGGCCCGTCCCTGGCCCAGAAGACACCCCAACTCCCTTGCAAGGGGAGCGCTACGCTGCTCTTCAGGACGGACCCACCTCCGGACTCGATCTCCCCGCCGTGGCGGGCCGGTCGCAAGCCGCGGGGAGATCAAAGGACTCACCCGAGACTGCTGCCAGGCGTCCCCGGGATGACGCGGCCAGAGGGGAATCCCCCACGGCCGAAGACAGCTACCCGAGAGAAACCCACGTGGCCGTCGCCTCGGCAGGGACGGGAGACGGAGCTACGGCGACGCTCCTCCCTCGGCGATGCGCCCCAAAGCCGGAAGTCCGAATAGCATCGGACGACCGGGCCGGAGGGGGAGGAGGCACAGGAGAGGCCCAGAGGGCCTCCAGCGGCAAAGACAACCCTGATAGGCCTGATGGCCTATCAGTAAAGGGAGCGTCATGGTGGGATTGGTTACGGGGGTGGGGGAAGGACCGGGGGGAGGCGGGACCAGAGGGCAGCCCACAGTATAAAACCAGCCTCAACTGAGGCCTTGCCCATAATACCAGAACCTGGGTTGACCTGGCCTCGCTTAAGGATACTGTCCTAGTGGGTAGACCTGTCCTCCGGGAGTTACTCTATAACTAAACCTGGCAACTAAACTATAACTATAACTAAACTATAACTTGACCTGTACATCCAAGAGGACTTCAGTTAGATCTCTCTCGGGTAGACCTGTACCTTGATCATCCAGCCATCGGATGAACTGGGTAGACCTGGACATCGGATTCTCAGCTTCACAAGGCATCTACAGGTGGGTTGACCTGTCCCCTGGGGAACTATCTAAGCAGGACTGCCGGACTGGAGGTTGACCCAGCCCCTGAGGAGCCCGCTGGGGCGGAAGTAGCTCTAACCACACCCCTACCAGGGTCGCCCTCACAGGTACGCTCACACTCCTGTTTGAAAGAATCCCCCCCCAAGAACTGTCAGTTGTAATATCTGTCAGTTGTAATATCAAACAGAGCCATAACATGATTTGTGCTGAACAATGGCATCACTAGAGGGTGCAGGGGGTGCGGACCACACCGGGTGACACCCTCAGGGGGGTAACACCACTAGAGGCCAAAATTGTGAAAACTGGATATATAACATGATGGTATTTATGAATTATACCATCATGTTATATACAGGTGGGCCCCCATATCCACTGATTCGCTATCCACGGTTTCAGTTATCCACGGATCGTGGGGACCCCCCCCCCAGGCTTTTACTTTTTTCCCAGTAATCTTCGTTTCTTCCTTAAATAAATAGGAGAAGCAGCCTCTGGCTGCTTATTACAGGCAAGTAGAATGAGACTAAGTCCTAGAGAGGCTCTGCAAGGTTAACAGAAACCTTGCAGAGCCTCTCTAGGACTTTGTCTCGTTCTACTTGCCTGCAATGGAGGCTGCTTCTCTGTTTGTTTTAAGGAAGAAACAAAGCTTGCTGAAAGAAAAATAAGAGCTGGGGGGGGAGCATGCCTGCCTGCAGGGGAGGCAGGGTGGGGGGGCCCTCAGGAAACCATGGAGAGGGTGTTCGCTCTTATCCACGGTTTCAAGTATCCACGGAGGGGCCTGGAACATATCCCCAGCGGATATGGGGGCCCACCTGTATAATGTGATGTGTAATTTCATGTAGAATGCAATATAACATACCATTATCTGTATTCTATCAAAAGTTATGGCCAAACTGCCTTATGTAACAAACAGCGCAATCCTGTGTAACTTTGCTAACTATGTAACAGTAGATGGTGTAACAGTAGATGCACCGGTGTAAGTGCACTTACACCGGTGCATCTGCTGTTACACCGGTGCATCTACTGTTACACCAGTGCAAAGTTACACAGGATTGCGCTGAAAAAGTGGATTTCCTTAACTCAAAACAGACCAATGAGACTGATTGTTCCAAGAGTTGAGTTGGTTACTGATTTGTTGGGTGACCTGTATTGTTATATATTAAAATAAATAAAGTTAATGGGGGTAACACCATGGGTTACCGGGTGACAACAACCCTAGTGACACCACTGACCAGGAGTAATCTGTAGAAATACATAGTCCTAGCTGATGAGCATCTTTTGTAGAACCCAGCTCAGGCCAACCTTGTTTCTCCCTGTTCACTTCTGGGGTCCATCATAGGGGTGACGTGCTGAGCTCTTGCACCCGGTGACAGAAACTGTAGTGACGCCTCTGGTGCTGAAGAAAAAGAACAACCCATTTGGCAATTAAATGTAAGTGTTCCTGATGAAGCGGTGATGGGAAAATAAATCCCAGAGGGAATTATAGTAGCAAGAATCTACAACACCTGCCTGGCCAAAACTGTCTGCTTTATAGGATACATACAAATAAGTTATATGAAACTGGAACACTTGGGTTCAAAATAATTTTAATAATGACTGATCCATTTAAATTTAAGCAGATGAAGGATAAGCTGAGACAGAGATAAACTGAAAAGAGCACGTTAATTACCTGTGTAACTAGAAACAATGCACGATTGCACTTCATCATCTGCTGAAATCTCCCTGCTATCTTCCTATTTAATTTTCCTAAATGGCTGGCCTGCTGCTGCGTAGATAAAAGCATCTAATATAGGAAAGGGTTCAGATGTGTCTACAAGGTCTGCCTAAGCTACTCCCCCTCCCCCAAATGTCATCTTGATTTATGCTTTTCTTTTTCACTAAGTAATAGACATGAGGATTACAGAGTGAATCTGGAAACCAAATTTCACTAATGAAACGACTGCAGACATGAAGAACGTAAATAACAATTGGCTACTGGTGCCGATGTCTCAGGAAGAAGCTACTTGGAAAAGAAGCGGAAAGTTTCCATTTCATACTGATTTTTTTTTTACACTTTAGAAAAAAAAATGGACAGATCCATATTCATTAGGTTGCACCTTGCATGTCGGTATTTTTTATTCATTAGTCAACAGTCCAATAAGATGAGATTTCTTTGTCAACATGAGTGAACTGTGTTCTGAAACATGGGAGTCTAAACTTTCTGCCAATGGCATTTGCCTAATTCCATCAAGCATTAAAAGGAGGAGAGCTTGTAAAAGTTACTACAACTTGTAAAGGTTATTGGTTCATTAAAGTGGGAGCAAGTACTGCCACCCTTACACCAGAAGTAAACATGAGTGTCATGGGGGGGAGGACCAACACACAGCACTCTTGCACAGCTGCTAGGGCTCCAGCACTCCGGTAGGGCCCCTTGCTAATATCTGTTTGTGGTTGCACTCCCTCTTCCAGCTTTGAGTCCAGCTTCCTGTATCTCACAGTGGCCCCACCAGATGCCTCAGGGAGCACACAAGACAACAAGATAACCTGTTTCCCGTTGACAGTCCCTTGCACCTGGCACAAAGAAAACCCACTTCTAAAACCAGGAGGTTGCTTATGGCTTGTAACCTGTGATGGTCTTTTCCTCCATGAATCTGTCCAAACCCCTTTTAAAGGCATCTAGGCCAGGTGCCATCGCCACATCCTGTGGCAAGGAGTTCCACAGATGAATTACACGCTGAGTAAAGAAATATTTTCTTTTGTCCATTTGTCATAGCAAATTCCATGATTTTTGGTTCAAAACGTGCCTTCGACGTTATCGAAGAGATTGACTAATAGACAAGTATCTACGGTAATTATATCACTTATGACCCAATCTTATTCAAGGATTGCGTCTGTCACAAAACCACCATATAAAGCGCTTTGTGACAGCGCAGGGCCCTGCCATGGTGGTGGGAAGGCCAGAGCCTTCCCACTGGCACCAGCGACCACACAGAAGCATGCTGGAACAGGTAAGCCCGTGCAGGGGGCGGGCGGAACAGGGTGGGGGAGGGTGAGAACATGGCAGGGGTGGGCAGATCAGGCCCAGGAGGGGCGAGATCAGCGGAGCTGGTGCATGCCATATCCTATATTCCTTCCTGGGCGGGATTCGCCGACACGGATCAACATGGACTTGCGCCAGCGATATCACTGGTGCAGGTCCCAGTGGACCCGATGCTGCTGCTAGGGCTTACCACAGGGCAAGGGGATAAATGTCCCCTTATCCTGAGACCTCCAGCATGCTAAATTCCCCCGCAGGATGCAGCATGGCCTGCACCGGCACCACCGCATCACCCTACCGGTAATTGCAATTGTTTGAAACAGATAATACAATCAATGGTAAACAACAGAGTCTGTCATCAGTGTATATTAATACGTAACTGAGGCCACAGAGATTTTAAAAGCCTAGACTAGTGATCCACATCCTGAGCCTAACTGTATTAAACTAAAAACTGTCATTGGCTATGAGTCTCCATAGATAAATATACCTTTCCCTCTTTATACATACCTAATCCATTTCTGAAAACAGCCCTTATAGTGAAAATCTGGATAAGTACAATTATTACATTAATTTCAATGGGAAAAATTCTAACTCATTCCAAACTCGTCCCCAAATCACCTAAATGCCTAGTACCATAAGGACAATGTTGTCTGGCTTGATAAAATAGAATAGACAACAATTGATAACAGCATTATACATCATCAATAGTTAAAGACGACGATGAAAATGTTTCAGAAGTTCTTGCATCACATAATGAGGTGTAGCACCTCAAGCTTTAGTTGCAAACTTCTCTTAATATTTCATCTGTTTTCCCACTTTTCCCATCTTCTGTTCTTTGGGACCCATATTCACAGTAATTTTTAGAAATACAGCATAAAAACAGATACACTGTAAAAGGAAGTGTATAGTGCATGTCCCATGAAAGAGTGGGGATGCCATACCCATCAGGCAGTGCATCCCATCTCACACAGAGGGTGCTTCTTCTCCAGCTATGCTTGGTCCTCCTAGGGTCCTGAAAAGTGCTTCCCCTAAAGCCTGCAGGAGCACACCCGAGAAAGCACGGCCCTTCTGGACCTTTGCCTTACCAGGGGGAGAAATCAAAAGTTCGATTTGACCTCATGGAACTCCTTCTTGGGTATGTGAAGTAAATTCATCCCCTTCTCTGTCTCTGGAACTCAAAGCAGAGGGGAAATCTACCCATAGGGTAAAATGGGAGGTAGATCTGGCCTTCGTGAGACACTTGGTCCTTCACCACCACCCATTCCCAGACCTTCTATCAAAAACTTTGGTATGGATAAAGAGGGATGGTCTTAATATGTGCAGTAGTGAAAATCTGTATAGCGAGAATTCACACTGGAACTACCAATAATGGCTACAGTGAAATGGGATCTCTTGGTTAAGATAACTTATAAGGAACTCATCATCAAGTAATATCCTATCACTTCAATTAATCATTTGAACATGCCCTTGTTTTAGGTTCTCATGAAAAGACTTTTTATGGGCTAATAGAATCTCCCATTGTATATAGTGAACCTAACAAGCATCAGATTACAACTAGAACTACTGAACTAGAAAACAGATTTAATGGACAAATGGGGGGAAGGAGTGTCCAATAAATGCCAAAGGTCCATTAAATCCAAACGCACTGAAGTCAATGAAGACGCATATGTGCACAATGTATATGACTAGTTTTCAGTAGAAAATGTCCATTTCTGTCGTCTGTTAAATCGAGGGTTCACCGTACAGTGAGAGCTTCACAGTAAGGATGACATTGCAGCATAAACCAAAGATGATCTTAACTCTCAACTAAACAAAGGGTGAGATTTGCCAGTATTCCCTTTAGCCTCACTTGAAAGCCCATGCATTTATTAATGTGTATTCATAAAACCTCATATTTGAGGTAAAGAACCAACTGTTAATCAGGGATTGTTATAATTCAGGGGCTTGGAAATGGAATATAATGCCTTTGATTTGGCTCACTAGTACAAATTTGACTCCCTTCAGTTCCTAGCAATAATAGTTTACATCTGATGGCTACGCAGATTTCCTAAATGAAACGAAACACTGATCTCAGTCCAGTCTGCAGCATCCACATCACAGAAGCTGCCGTCATGCACTTGGCAGCATTGCTAAAGATTTCTTTCATAAAGGCCGTGGATTAAATTAATGCAAAAATTAATTTAACATTTCCATAGAATTGGACTGGAACTCAAAGATAATCTTCTCCAGCCCCCACATCAGTCCTGTAATCTGTATATCTATTTTGCCATGATGTGGTTCCATCCCCAAGAAAACTGAAAATAGCTTTTTGCTTCTACGTTAATAGCTAGAGGATAATTAAATAGAGGAATTTTGACTTCAGTGCTGCTTTCCTTTAATTCATATGAAACACAATTTATTCACTGCTGGAGCAAAACTAGTGTTAATAATGTAGAATTTCATTAGGTTAACAAGTATGCTGCAGCATATGATCTTAGCCAAAATTTAAGGTCTGCCAAAGCATGATGCATTTTATCTAATATAACTAGTGTACTGTGAATCTACTCCTTGCACAGAGATCATTTTAAATGTGCATGCAAATTAATTTACTTATCTGCAGACATCAAAATAATCCATTGATTACCATCAACAGTGAACTAAAAACTATTTGATTGGTAGTCTTCTTCCTGCATGGAGTATGAAAACTGAAGGTGATCTTACAGGAAGGTTAGCTGAAAATTTTATGGCAAAATCCTAACCCCCTTCCTGGCCTCGATCTCCCGACCCAGGTCCACATGGATTTCCACCAGCCTTAGAGCTGGCGCAGGTCTGAGTAGACTTGATGGTGCTAGATGGGCTTATATCAGGGCAAGGGATCAAATGTTCCCTTACCCCAGTGGTTCCCAAACTGGGAGACGCGGCTCTCAGGGGAGCCGTGGAAACCAGCCAGGGGAGCTGCAGAGTGCCACAAAATCCTCTTAGAAAACAGTGCAATGCCAATTGGCAGGCTTCAACAGAATGTAATGGAGAGCCGTGGCCAATGGTCGCCAATGGTCAAGGGAGCCGCAGGTCAAAAACGTTTGGGAAATACTGCTTTATCCCGAGGAGGCCTCCAGGTGTCAAAATTCCCCTACAGGATACAATGGGTGCCACGTTGGCTCTGCTGCATACCCATGTGGGGAGTTGCATTGGATTGGGTTGTAATTTTCATTACTGATGGTGCCACAGAGGCATCAACAGGGTTTGCATCACCTGGTGCAAGAGCTCTTCGCATCACCCCAGTGGTGTCAGTATGGTTGGTGTCACCCAGTGTGGCAGTTTATGGTGTCACCCCCATTAACTTTATTTTATATATAACAGTACAGGTCACCTAAAAACAAATCATATAAGTTAGTTGTGCTTTCTTTTTCCAATTATTTGGCCATACGTTTTGATAGAATATAGATAATTCAACACAGTTTGTTTTATTACATTCTACATTAGGTTTTTCCAGTGATATATAACACTACAGTATTATTCTTAAATACAATTTTTCCAAAAGGTTTCCACAATTTTGACCACTAGTGGTATCACCCTCCCTGAGAGTGTCACTTGGTGCGGTCCGCACCTCCCAGTGATGCCACTGTGGTGCCGCGCTATGCTGATAGGTAACTGTACAAAAATGTTCATGATATTTAGAATGCTTGATAGTCTTCAAGACATAAGGATGTTTGAGAGTGAGCTACCATATCTGCGGGTATTACGTTCCAGTCCCCTCCCCCCTAGATATGTGAAAATCGCGGATAGGGGCGAACGCCTCCTCCATGGTTTTCTGATGGGCCCCTGCGCCCTGCACATGCACGTGCTCCCAACCCCCCCCCCCCAGGCTCTTACATTGAGTTGATGCAAGCTCCGTTTCTTCTTTCTTCCTTCCACAAACACGATAAGCAGCCTCATGCTGCTTATTTCAGGCCAGGCCAGGCCAGCAAGACTAAGTGCTAGAGAGGCTCTGCAAGGTTAACAGAAGCACAAGGCTGCTTATCACATTTGTGGAAAGAAGAAACGGAGCTTGCATCAACTTTAAAAAAAATGTTGACCAAAGCCAGCCCCTGGAACACTAGCTGCACTTACTGTCTTACTTCAAATACTGCTGAAGTTGCCACTACTCACAGAGGCATGGTGATTAAGTGGAGTGTGTGTCCCTGCAGCTGGAACAGTCCTTCCTCCTTCCTGGAGTCCTCTGTTAACATCAGTGCTCTGCTTGCACAGGAATTGGGGGGCACTGCTCTAGTGCACTCTGGCACCACTACACCCCATGTAGAATCCATGTTTTGTTTTGTTTTTCTTGACAGCATGATGGTTGACTTCCATCTTGGTTCTCAAGGTCTGCCTCTTAGCATCTGAACCTATCTGCTAACTTCCTTCTGCCAAGGAAGAACTGTTCTGTATTTCAGCCCTAGTGGAAGAATGGCGAGTGGGCATGCAGGTTGCTTCCAGGCTTTGGGTCTCCTTGCCAAAGGAGGTTTGGTTAGCTTCCTCTAATCCTGCTTTTTGTTATTATCTAACAGCCTTGTTGCTTTACAGCCCAATCGTATCCTCCACCAGCCCATAACATGCAGTGCCACCAACGGAATACACACTGCATACTGGAGGGGGGGGGAGGTGACCAGTCAGCCTGGAAGAGGTAAGTAAAGATCTGGCCTCCAATGGGTCTTCTTGAACCTACACCAGCCCTACCAGGACCTACACACTTCCCCGAGGCTCCTTTTCAGCTGGTATAAGTCCCAAGAGCCTCAGGCGGCATGTCAGGCCAGGAAAAGGAGGATAGGATCTTGGCGTGCACTGCTGCCACCATTGAGATGCTTCCCCTCCCACTTCTGAACCACCTCCAGTTTGGCCCAGTACCCACACAACCCTCCCCCAACCCACCCACCCCCACTGCCACCTTATCTACTCCAGCAGGGTTTTCAGTAGCCACATGCGGAGCCTCTTGCTTTCAAAGCACCGGAATGAGCTGGTGCCAATCATGAGATCTGTCAGCCGCAGCGTAACCCAGCATTGAATTGGGCTGTTAATGTACATTGGCTACCCTGTTTGGAGTTCCCTCTAGTCCTTTTTTTTTCCATTTCTGCTTGTATTTCTGCTTCTACTGCTAAGTTTCACTATTTCATTGTTAGCTGTTTTATCTGATCGTAAGAGGCCTGGGGCCTCCCATGTTGGGACCAGAAGGTGGGTTAATTATAATAATTATAACAATAATCATTTGGTCCTATCTTCTGCCACTGTCTCCTACATTGAAGAAAGACAATGTATTCATTAAATCTGCATGACATGAGGAGTAGACTGTTTTTCATTGCAGCAGGAAAAAAAAAACACCAATCAAACAATTTATTTTTAGAATATAAATTCCACAGTGAACAAGAGTGCATAACATTCTCCATGCCACAAATGGTGCATAGTAGTTTTGCAGACCTTGAGGCTATTAGAGCATTCTTATCCAGAATTCAAAAAAGAAGCATTCCAAATGTTTATGAAATAAATTAATGTGGTTTTCTGCAATACAAAGAATTCCATATGAGGGAAATCCTCATGAATGCCTGACAAAACTGCCATCCCTATGCAAATAAGGGTGCTGAACTTCTTGGGTTCCTTTTTCCTCTGCTTCAAACTATCATCATTTGCATTAAAGCATCATTTGCAAAATATCATCATTTGCATTAAATGCCAAATGTTTTGTGTTTTTAATATAAGGCCACACCAAAACTGAGTCGGTACTCAATTCTGTCAATACAGTATCTTACTTGGCTGAATGATGGAAAAACAGGAAAATAATAGCAAACTGGCTCATACATGGCTGTTTTGCCCACATAACCCAATAAGTCAAGACACAAGACACAAGCAGCTGTAATATAAACAGGCCACTCTTGATTACAACTGCATAGGTAAATACTGCACAGGCTCCCAGCCCCTGTCACTCCACTCCCAATTAAAGTAAGGGTTCCTACCTTGGGGAGCAACCAGCTACTGTCTATTTCCCCATTCAAGCATCCCACCCTGAATCAAAGCTGTAGACCATGTGATGATAATGCCAGCTTCTCAACAATCCTCCATAAGGATTCAAGGCAGCTGAACTTCATTGTCTTCCACAAGCCAAACAGTCCTCTGGGGTTGACTCTGCAATCCCAGGCAGCCAGCATCCACAAGCTGAGCAGCCTCTGGAGACTGGTTCTGGGCACCCCTCAAACCATTTGCTTATCTCAGGATGTGTAACAATCTCTATCCTGAATCCCCTACCCTCATTAATGCCTCATTCCTATTCGCCACCATTAACACCTATGCAGCCATGCTGACAGGGCACACACTGCATCAAATTGGGGGGGGGGGGGAGAGAGAGAGAGAGAGAGAGAGAGAGAGATTGGACAACCAGCAGGAGGCAAGTAAAAATATTTTTTACTTAGCCCCTGGTAGGCTGCCTGACTACCTATGGTTACACGACCTAGGGCCTATGGCAGCCATTTTGCTGGTGTAAGTCTGAGGAGAGAAAAGGGGCAGGGCAGCCTGGGAAAGAGGGGACACGATCCTGGTGCAAGTCGCTGCCACAAGGATCCTGCCCCTCCCCGTCCTCTGCCTTCCTCACCCCAAAGCTCTCCCTGCCCTCCTCGTCCCTGCCCACAATATGCCTCCACCAGCAACTTACTTGCACTGGTGGAGGCTTTGGGATCTTTTGCTGTGCATGCCGTGCCACTGTCTATTTGCAACTGTGGCCCAGAAGTGCATGATGGTGACCCAGCTTTCACTCTGCCGTAAAGGGCTTTGCGCTACCAGAATGCAAGTTCTGGCAGTGCAAGGCCCACATAGGATTAGGCTGTAATCCTACCAGTTGTGACCACCCTGGCTAAAAAAAACAGCCCTCACAAACAGTCTGGAGTAGGTGAAAAACAGCCATGTGAAGAGCAAAAAAAATCCTACCCAACTCCCAAAGGCAGCCAGCTAACCTCAGACAGACTGATGTAAATGGGATGGTATTGACTTGAAATACAGTCAGAATGCCTCTGATGCGGGGGGGGGGGGGGGAGGCAATGGCAAAACAAGGTCCTCCTGCAATGCAATTAGCTAGCACCATTCTCCCGCTTCACACCGTTCCAGGGGATGCACTGCAAAGGCAAATGGCAGTGGAGCCCCTATTGTCCAGACTACTCCACCTCCTGGTTCCACTCTCTGCATGCAACAGAGCAGCAAAACAACATGATATGCTCTTATGAACCCCAGAGACTGGGGTAAAAGTGACTGCAGGAAACGCAGAAGTCTGAATTGTCTCTCCCAATGGAGCTTAGGTCTGTATCTGTATCTCACCCTGAGAGAGTTCTGAAGATGAAGAGCAAGGTGTTGCCTGCTAGTTTTTGAGATATACATGTGAACATGTGTATGGAGTGCTGGGTGTGTGCCAGAAGATCACGAGCCAGGCCAGTAATGTGGCATAAATTCCAGGACTGATGACAAGAAGCCTGAGGGCCAGGAAGACTCCACTTTTGATATCAGAGCTACCACCATCCCCTTCTCTAGATGGTGGAGCTTTGTTTTGCTCCAAACGTCAACTGGAGCCTCACTCCCAAAATCAAATGGGCTCCAAAATTCTAATGAGGCAACTGCATCTTACTGGTGGCACAACAAGTAAGAAGCCATCTCTTAGGAGCCTCCTGACCCAGGAAAACAAGCTGTTTACAAGACAAAAGAAAAAAAAACCAACCCTGGTTGTCCTCACCAACTCCACCTGTGAATTCAATCAAGGAGACATGGTAATGTGCTAACACAGTGGTGGCCAACCTGCAACATGCCGCGTGCCACTTTTTGTGTAGATAAACTTGAGCATGCCACTAAAATAAATAAAGGTTTCTTCGGTAATTAAAATATTTAAATGTTAAATATATTTAAATATCTGCACTTCCACTCCAGTGTCTTTATGAAATTTGGCCCATCTGGTCTCTCGGAGTGGCTGGAACACCCCATGCAGCCAATCATATACTGTAGCCAATCTGCACAACAGTCCTTTCTACAGCGTTTGGCTCGGCTCCAGGCACTTTTGCGTCTCGGGCAGGAATGCTGGCATGTGCCACTTCAGAAGGCTCGACGTGCCACTAAGTGGCACATGTGCCACTGTGCTAACCAGAGATGTCACTAGGGCGTGCGCTGCCCCAGGGCCTGGCGCACGCTTCACCCTAGTGACCCCTCCCCCCCGACACACACCCTTTAGTAATATGCGGCACGGCCTATGGTTGCACCGCAATTTTGGGGGGCGCCCGATGGGCGCCACTCCGGGTGCCACTCCGGGCGCCCCCTCAATTGTTGCAGCCGGCTCGGGGACATCATCCCCGGCCATCTGTCCTGGGCCTTCTGAGGAAGGCCCGCTGCGCGAATGTTATTTATAACGTTCTTTGGCGCATGCGCAGACTGTTCCTGAGGGAAAAGGGCAGCCAGCCCCAGGCAGCCGGCCAGGGAAGACGTCCCCGAGCCGGCTCTCCCGGCCTGGCGAGGCGGGCGGGAGGCCCCCAGGCGACGCACGCGTGTGCGCGCAGGAGAGGCGACATGCGTCACCTTTCTGCGCGCGTGTGCGCGCGTCACCTGGGGGGCCCCGCCCGCCTCGCCATGCAACAGCGACGCCTCTGGTGCTAACAGATCTCCAGAGCTAGCTAAAAGAACCTTACTTGGTTGCCCTGCCACCCGTGGCCATTCTGTTTCTCCTGCTGTTGAACCGTATATATTTTTATTTCTTTTCTTCAGTAAACCATTTCTACAAAACACAGATGATTCAGATTTCTGTGGCCTCTCTCAATAAAAGTTACTGAGCTGTGGAGACTGAATGGCAACAAAGAAAATAACATTTCTTGGAACTATTTACAAATACCGCCAATACAAATTTGGAATATTAACAATATTTTTAATATTTGGCACATCCTCTGTAGAAAAATATTTGGGTTGTTCCCAGCAGAACGTAAATGGTATTTTTGTACAGCACCAAAGAAGAAACCTCTGTAGAGATACGTTATCCAAAGGTGAACTAAGGACATCTATAATATTGACTGAGATCCTTGCTTCATGTTTTCATTTGCATGAATGTGTTATCATAAGCAATCATTCATCTCCTTGGCTTTGTGATAAGAATGTTTTGGAGCAAGTCTCCTGGGTTCTCTCCTTTAGTACACATGCTTCTATAAGCGTCATGTGTACGTACCTGCACAAGAAGAGCTCTGGTGAATCAGACCAGGAGTCCATCTAATCTAGTATCTCGTTTCCAACAGTCGCCTGCCATACGTTTCCAGAAATTGCTCACATGAAGGCAATAAGGACAGCAAGGGACACCCACTTTAATCATAAGGTGAGAAAAACAGATAAGAAAGGCAAAAGAGAGCTAGAATCAGCAGTTCCAAAATGCCAGGTGGTTTTGGGAGTGGCAAAATCATGGAATCTACAACAGGAGAACTCAATGACCTGTGTGAATAAGGACTGCGGCAGTACAAAGCTTGGAGAAATCACGTTCTGCAGAATCATTTTGCGTCTTTTACAGGCTTTTCAGTTCTGCAGAATGGAAGCACTGGAGTTTGCTTTTCCTGTTTGATGCCTTTTTTAAAAAAAGCTTGCATATCTTTGTGCAGCACACTCATGTACCATGATATGAACAACAGATTGATACTTGTCATTGCAACAAATGCCAGCCCATATGGGTAATGAGTGCTGTATTTATGGAAATGTCACTTGTTTTCCCATTGCTTTTGTACATTTCCTACCAGTGGAATTGTTAAGAAAACCCAAACAGTAGGATGTCCTGAGGGCTAATTCATCTGCACTAATATGTAAAGAAAATGTAAGTATGCTTTCAATTATGTTGTGATTGCTGCAATGAAAATAGACAGAATTCACCAAAAAAAGTATAAAAAGCTTCAAAATCCTTACAGTCTGTAGAGCTCTCTTGGATTTTCTTCGCTACTATTGCACATTTCAAAAATGAAAATTTAGTTTTATCCCTAGTTTTTAGACACTAGATTTTGAGTTTGCCAACTGTTTCATCCCCTGAAAACCCAATCCTAAGCATGTCTACTCAGTACATTCAATGGGACCTACTCCCGGGTAAGCATGAATAGGATTACAGCCTTGGACTGTAATCCTTATGACACTTGCCTGGGGGTAAGTCTCATTGAACTCAATAGGACCTGCTTCTGAGTAGACATGCCTAAGATTACACTGACAATTGCCAATAACAAGAAAATTATGAACTGCTGATAAATTTATCAAGAACAAATAAGTATGTTTAATGAATAAGCATCATATAAAATATATTCAAATCTTTGATTGTACTATGAGTGTCAGTTACACAAAGATTCTTGCTTGCTTAAAGAATTCAGCTAACAGGTTCAGCTGCTTCTCTATAGATGTGCTCAGACGTAAGTCTCATTTACTGCAATGGAACTTATTCCCAAGTAAGTGTGTGTAGGATTGTAGCCTGGGAAGCAGTATAATTACCTGCCCTATAATGCTGGATTATGATACAATAACATTACCAGATGCAAACATACTAATATTTCAATCAGTAGAACATTTGGAGAAATCAGATCTAATTTAGCATGACAAAAAGTTCGTCATTTTGGAGTGTTAACAATGCTAACTGCACAAGGATAGTGAACAGTTTTCTTCTTTTTTTGTTTTGTTCAATTCCCACAATTTTGTCATAGTTCTCTATGGCTCTATGATAAAAGTAAGGCTCTATGATAAAAGGGGCAATATTAAGATGATGTTACCAATACTATTATATTGCTTCTATTTGTGGGACAGAATTGTAGTTTTGGGGTGTAATCCATTTATTATTTATTTTGCTATGTAAACTGCTTTGTGAACTACTTTTTGTTGAAAAACAGTATATAAATATTCATCAATCATCATCATGCCTAGTTACACTTGTTTAAATAATATTGATTTCAATGGATTTCCAGTACGCCTACTTGTTTCTTGACATGGTACCTGGATATTGTTGCTCTAGTGCTTGGAGAAATCTACAGTGGTGGACGATCAGAGACCTTTGTCCATTGGTTGGCATTGGTGCAAAAATTTCTCCTAAACAAATATTTTTCTTCATTCGTGTTAGAAAAATGGAGAAGCAGCAGAGGGGAATTGTGGGCTGTTTCTCTTTTTCTTCTTCTACCCTTTTTGCATTACAGGATATGACCGATGATGGAATGTGAACTGTGTCCATAAAGCCACAATGTCTGCAGCTATTATATACCTTCCTTCAGATCCTAGATCTACATGTATTGGTAGAATACTCCTACCATTCCTCCTTTAAATTTCTGGGTTATACAAATGCAACAGTGATAGGTACTCCTCTCTCTCTCTCTCTCTCTCTCTCTCTCTCTCTCTCTCTCTCTCTCTCTCTCTGCCACATGCACAAACATGCAAGCACATGTACGTACACACACACACACACACACACACACACACACACACACACAGAGAGTTGTTTCCAGTATCTATTCTAGAAAACTGCCACAGTTTTATCCTAGCTCAAATAGAAAACTATAGTGTGCAGGTGCGCCAAAACAGGCAGCACTGTATGCTATGGTAGGGAAAGGTGATCAAGAGACTTGGGAGAGGCAAGGGAAAATATTTTCCCTTACCCTTCCCTAAGTTCCTCGATCGCCTATGACCTGCACCAGCTATACAGGTGGGCCCCCATATCCACTGATTCGCTATCCACGGTTTCAGTTATCCACAGATTGCAGGGACTCCCCCAGGCTTTTACTTTTTTCCCCAGTAAGCTTTGTTTCTTCCTTAGGAGCAGCCTCTGGCTGCTTATTGCAGGCAAGTAGAACGAGACTAAGTCCTAGAGAGACTCTGCAAGGTTAACAGTCTCGTTCTACTTGCCTGCAATAGAGGCTGCTTTGTTTGTTTTAAGGAAGGAACAAAGCTTGCTGAAAGAAAAATAAGAGCTGGGGGGGGGGGCGTACACCTGCCCACAGGGGAGGCAGGATGGGGGGCCCTCAGGAAACCATAGAGGGGGTGTTTGCTCCTATCCACGGTTTCAAGTATCCACGGAAGGGCCTGGAACATATCCCCAGTGGATATGGGGGGGAGTACTGTATAGCTGACGCAAGTCCAAGGAAAGAAAGGGAGTGTGTTGGGAGGCTCCAGAAGGGATTGCATCCTGGTGTACGTTGCTTGCACCAGGATACACTCTCTTCCACCTCTGACATGCCTCCCACACTCCCCCAACCCATGCCTTCCCCACCCAGAAATTCCCCCCCCCCCGCCAATGTACCAGGATTGGCAGAGACTCTCCCAGGCACTGCCACTCACAGAGTGCTGCTCACCATCTCTGGCAGCGGCCCAGAAGCACATGGCAATATGCTCCATTTAATCAATGTTTGTGACACTAAGAGTGCAATCCTGTGCAAGTATGCGGCAACAGAACGAATATTCTGTCACCGGAAGTAGTTGTGAATGTGCTGTAAAGCACGTTCACGACTACTCTGGAGCAGGGAGGCCTCTGCGCCGGCCTCCCATGCTCTGGCACCAGAACGCCCATGCATCCACTGGCCGAGGTAAGTGGGGATCTGGAGGGTGTGGGGGCGTTTTGCTGGACGAGAGAGGGGGGCATTGGCCCAGACAGACCGGGACGAGCATCCCCTTCCCCGAGTAGACCTCCAGCCCGGCAGCAGCCTAGCCGATGGAGCACAGGATCCAGCGGGCGGCCCTGGGCCGCTGGCCGGATCCTTACGCAGGATTGCACTGTAAAGTGTGTTCTGCTGCAGGAATGCTGGTTCTAGGAGCAGAGCCTGCCCACAGGATTGAGCAGTTCAAGTGTGATCATAATGCTATAGTGCAGTGGTTCCCAAACTGGGAGGAGTGGCTCCCACGGCAACCGTGGAAACCAGCCAGGGGAGCCGCAGAGTGCCACGAGTGCCAGAGTGCCTCTTGGAAAACAGTGCAATACCAATTGGTAGGTATCAACATAATGTAATGGGGAGCCACAGCCAATGGTCGCCAGTGTTCAAGGGAGCCGCAGGTTGAAAAAGTTTGGGAAACACTGCTATAGTGCCTGTGTACAATGTACTGTAGTGTAGTTCATTCCTCTGTCTTGAAGCCTTGGTGCATGTAAAATTAATGAAAAAGCATGCTATACAAATGTTGCCACATGCCCCTACACAGTAAGAATTCTTATTCAGTTGAGAAAGGTAGCTACAGTATTTCTGTTTTATGTTCACTCTCTGTTTATGGGTGTTTAGTGCAGAATATTTGTATGGGCAATACTTTTCAAGAAGCCCTGAGTAGCTGCCCCTTTCTGGTAGTGGTTGGTGGCCTGGGATTTCCCCTCAGCTTGCTGTTGTGCCACCACTCAGGGGCGGCCCATCCATTAGGCGAGGGGATGCGGGTTGCATCAGTGACAGATTGCAGGGGAGGGTGAGAGGGCAGCAGATTTGGGGTTCTCATCACCCCATCTGCCGCCACCACCACCTCCCTCCAGCCCATCACAGGTATAAGCCTTGTTGATCTGGTTTCTGCCCACTACCAGCGAGCAGAAAGAGGATCACCTGCCTCCTTAACTTTCTCCTTATGCAGTTTCTTCAAATGTGGAACTGTTGGACTTCCAGCTTAATCTAGAGGGACTACGGAAAACGAAGGAGCTCCTTTATTCACATGGTCCCTTTAAATAAAACCAGAAGTCCCACACTTCCACACTTGAAAAAACCTGTGTGAGGAGCACTGTAAGGAGCTTTTCTTTATAGTGCAGAGGCGGCAGCGCTGGGCCCAAGGTGGCATCAGGTAGCAGGTTGTGCTGGCCCTGCCACCACTGGATGGCTGCAAGTGCACCTGTGGCTGCTGTGAAATCTATGCCTGTGCTTATCTATGCCTGCTAAGGGGATGGGGGCCCACTGAGATAGGAAAGGACCCACCACCTTCCTGAAGGCCCATTCAAGCCCCCCCCCCCATGTACTGCCTTCAAAGGCATAGGAGCATTGCCAGAAGAAAAAAAAGTGTCAGTCTAGAAATATTTGGTATGTGAGCTGTAGGCATTGGGGTCATTTTTTCTGACCCTGCTCCTGGAACCATAAGAGTAGCCTGACACAAAAAAAAATCAAGGAAGAGAAGCTTTCCTGGCATGGAGCAAAAGTGATGGGAAAAGCTCTATCACCTTCATTACTTCATGTCAGTGCCTGTTAAAGCAGTTGAAACCTGAGAAATCACCCGTGCCTTTAAGAGATGCAGGGAAAATTCCATAGGTGTGGTTTGTCTTGACACCACAACACTATGATGGGAAAAGCCACTTCTGGCAAGGTCTCTCCTGTGCAACTCCTTATATGATGCAGAGTCCTCTAAAGGTCTAGATTTGCAAATCTTAATGAGCAATTGATACCCGACCAACCAAAACTATTACACAAGGAAGTCACGGCAAAATTTGAGCCAGGCAAGCCGTTGGTTGGTTCAGCTTGGCTCGCTATGAAGGGCATGGCAGGCAGTCCGACATGGGAAACAGAGGCACTGGGCTTCACTTGAGCCTCTCACACTCCACATGTGGCAACGGCTCTGCTTTCGGAGAGGCACGCCCGCCCGCCCCCACTGCTGAAGGAGATCAGAAATGTAGAAGAACCCCATCACAATTTGACCTAGGCCCCAATGCTATAGCATCCAACCATGCCAACGGAGGCTGCGCTGCATGCTATGGCGTGCGCGGCACTGGCGTAGCTACGGTTGGTGTCACCTGGTGCAGACACTCATGGTGTCACCACCACCCCATGGACCGCTAGAGTTATTCCACCAAAATAGAATTATTCCACCTCATGATGCCCATGCAGCCAAGCATTTCTCTGCTTGCTATGAGGGGGCATGAGTGCACTTTCGGGTGCACTTTCAACCATGCAAGCCGAAGACAAGCAGGAGGCGCAAAACCTTCAGGCTCAAGGCAGCGCGTACATGATCTTCAACACCATCTTCTACTGGGAGGCAGCAAAGGCCCCTGCCTCTGGGCTGACAGTGTGGCGGCGGGGGTGGGGGGCTGCCAATGACCCCTTGCCACCTGGCCTCTTGCCTGCAGATGCTGCTGATCATGGGGATGAACCTTTCCAGTGTTGGCAACAGAGCCAGGCACGGCGTCTCAATTCTGCCATGGCACAAATCGGCCGGAATTTCAAAGGTGAAAAGCCCAGGGGAGCAATGCAGAAGCAGAGAGCATGGCCGACCAGAAGCCCACTGCACTTGTGGGAAATGACTCATTTGAGAGGGAGAATAAAGGGTCCTCCACAAACACACCCTGGTGAAAGGCAGGCAAGGAGCCCCAGGCACTAGGGATCCCCCCATCTCATGCCCCACAACCCTCCCTCAGCATATTTACCAGACCCAGAGAACCCATCAAACTGCTGCCTGAGGTGACAGCTTCAGTTGGCCTCATGAATGTGCCGGCCCTGAGTGTTGCTAATATGTTGCTAATGTGAGATTCTAAAGTTCTTGTCAGCCTTCTGGATTCAGCTCCCTTCTCAGGGTTTCTATTTATTTTTATTTATTTATTTATAGAATTTATACCCCGCCTTTCTCCCACAAGGGCAACCAAGGCAGCATATCTTCTAGAAGATATGTCTCTGAGTAGGTGTAGTGTCTCTAGCCTTACCATGCCCCACACTGCCTGCCATGTTACATACTTTTAAGGCCAATTTTGAACTGATAACATATTGTTAGGCAATTATACTTTTCAAGTATATCCTTAGCCAAGAGTCGTGTGTGTGTGTGTGTGTGTGTGTGTGTGTGTGTATAGACAAGCTCAGGCAGGGCTCCTTGTTGTTGTTGGAACGGAGGCATTACAATCATGCCCCTATCTTCATCTCTGAAACGTTGGAGGGCATGGTTTAGTACAAATCCAGCCAAACGTAGCCGCAGTGACATCATCGTTAGCAATGCTACCCTTGAATCCTCTTGGATTCTGCTCTGGAAAAATGACATGCCAGTCGAATGCTAATTGCCACATAACATGTCAATGTATAGGTACCATATGAGGAGTTAAAAAGCTTGTCCGTGGATCCAAAGCATTACATTGGACACCTCCCCCCGCCCAATTCTTTAATTACACCTGGTGTTTCGGGCCTCTGCTGACAAACGGGATTACTGCAAAAATATGATATCATTTTTAGCACAAGTGAGATTTGGGAGCTTCATGCAGAGGACACCTAAGTCATGTCTAAAAGCAAAAGTTTAATATTAGTCTCACTTCAAGGAAATTGTTCTGAGAATAAATCTATTTCCCCATCCACTCCCACCATTAGTAATGAATACAATTGACAACTCAGCACTGTAGGGTGCTGTACTGACACCTCTGAAACCATCAGCCCCATCAAACCCCAGACAAATATGGGACAGGGAGACACCAGTGGTTGGGCCAGCTGTCCTGCAACTCTGCTATGGCAACAGACCTTGTCAAAGAACCACACGCTTGTGACACACTGTTCCCTGGCCAGGAACTGTGGTGAATGTTTGAGTCTGCTATAGCAGTGCCAGATATTTCTTTCATGACCCATCCAATCCCCCAAGTCAGTGTTTCCCAAACTTTTTCGACCCACGGCTCCCTTGACCATTGGCGACACTTGGCCGCGGCTCCCCATTACATTATGTTGTGCATTGCACTGTTTTCGGAGAGGATTCCGTGGCACTCCGCGGCTCCCCTGGTGGGTATCCGCGGCTCCCCTGGGAGCCACGCCTCCCAGTTTGGGAACCACTGCCCCAAGTCAAAGTATGACTAGGGATTGCTGGGCTCAGCTTCCTACACTGCCCAGAAAATGAGGAAAGGAAGGTCTGCACACTCAAAGACGTCACCAATTCCATAATTTTTTTGGTGGGATTTTCTCATCAGAAGACAACCTTAAAACAATTCTGGTAGAGCAACAAAGTTTATTTTGAGTTCTCATTTGTTAAGCTTGCGCTATTACATGACCTTTCAGAGTGTTGCATGAGCCAAACAACGAAGCCAAACAAACTTGGCTTTCTGTTGTTGTTTTTAGCCTGAATCTCCCCTTTTCAAACTCTTTTAAATGCAACATCTAATTTTTAATATACTACAGCTAGATTACTGGAAGTTCTTTTCATGCGTTTCACTTTACCAAATATGTTGTGCTAAATCTAGAATTGGTTACCCAAATAAAAATGTTCATGATCAGCCAGCTAGTTGGTTTTACATTATTGAACTTTCAGACTGAGGATATGACTGGTAAGGGCATGCAGGGGCAATTTCCCAAATAACCAAAAAGAAAAAAAAGTATGACATGAGGCCATATCTCTTGTATAAGAGTTAAACGTCTCATTTGTTCATGTCTCAGATCACTCCTAGTGTGCTGTCATGAATTCTAATCTGGTTGCAAAAGACCCAAATAAATATTTATAAGTGCAAACAGGTTCCTGAAGTTGAAGTTTTTTTGTTAAGGCACTTATTTAAGACAACCTTGATCGTACAATCATATTTGTTACCAGTGGCGTCCCTCTGCTGGTGCGGGTGTGTGTGTGTGTGCGGACCGCATCATGTGACACCCTCAGGGGGGTGACATCACTAATGGTTTTTAAGAATAATATCATCATGTTATATATCATTCGATTATATATATATATTCGATATATGTGTATATATATCATTCGATATATGTGTAATCACATGTGGAATGAACTGAAACAAACTGTTTTGAAATAATGTATTCTATCAAAAGTCATAGAAACAGAAACAGAAAACACAACTTCTTTGTGTCACAAAAAGTGGATTTCCGTAACTCAAAACAGACCAATGAGACTGATTGTTCTGAGAGCTTAGTTGGTTACTGATTTGATGGGTGACCTGTACTGTTATATATGAAAATAAATAAAGTTAATGCTCTTATACTGGGTGACGCAAACCCTTGTGATGCCTTCGTTTAGGCTGCAAACATACATTAGGTTGTGCGTATAATATTGTAAATTTAAAGGTATAATTTTGATTAAGCAGGAGGTGGGGCAATGGCATGGGGGTGGGGAGATGATGCTTTCCCCGCCCACTGCATGAGAGAAGGCTGATCATGGGGGTGACGCACTGGCCTCCCACACCGGGTGACGCAAACCCTAGGAACGCCCCTTTGTGTTACACTCACAAAAGCAAGTTTTCTTTAAAATAATTAATCAGCCAGCTGTCTTATGACATCCATGAATAAATGCATGCCACATTGCTCAACTGTTCAACATGGCTCTCCACAAAATACTCCAGACAATGAAGGACATTTGGGGTAAGAGGAACATGGGAGAATGGTATCATAACACAGTATACAGAAGTACTGTATACCATAACAGCTTCAAGAGGAGTAGCCATAATAGTCTGTTGCAGCAAAAACAACAAAGTGTTGTGTTGAAGACTAACAAATTTATTTCAGAAGTCGACTGTAATCCACAAACACTGATGCTGAAATAAATTCGTTAGCTTTCTTTTCTTTTCCTTTTTTATTATTGAGGTTACAATGTGATTCACGATACTGATATGGATTATCATGAAATTATTTAATAAAAATAAAAAATAAAAAAATTGTTAGCTTTCAAAGTGCTACAAGATTCTTTGTTGTTACGATTTGTAGGTTTGCACTAAAGCACTAAACCAGGAGCATAAGATGGTGCCATACAGACAGAACCAAGGGATCCACAGACAGATTCATTCTGGGAAGAGTGTTAATCCACCAATGATAGGTGCCAATAGAGGTTTCTATATTCATAGAAAGAATGCAGACCTCCAACCTCTCTATTAGGCTTTTATTATTATTATTATTATTATTATTATTATTATTAGTAGTAGTAGTAGTAGTAGTAGTAGTAAGATAGCCTGTTAGATAGCCTGTTCAGATAGTAGCCTTAGATAGCCGATTTAGGTAGCCTGCTTACGTAAACCACCTTGAATTAAAGTTGGAGGAGAAATCCAATGAATAATAATAATACCACCAGCATTTATATACCTCCTGCCTCTGGTCATCAGATTTCTCCTCCGACTTTAATTCAAGGTGGTTTACATAGGCAGGCTATCTAAACCGAAGTGGTTTTTACATATTACAAATGTTCTAATCTTGCATAGAACGCTCATTCCAGGTGGTTTCCTTCACTGTCTGGCCTCTCTCTGGCATTCGCCTTCCATGCATCAACTTGATAGCAACACTGCCTCCCACTCAGTGTGCCAGCTGCAGAACTCTCTCTCCCACCGAGGCTTCTGCAGCTTGTCAGCGGTGTGTCAAAAGCTCTTGAACTGCCGTCCTTTCTCACACAGAGGCCTTGAGGTATAGCTCTGAAGTGAGAGTTTACAGTATGTGTAAAATTAAGCCTATAGTATGATTCCTTCGTCCAGTGTTTCCCAAACTTTTTCGACCTGCAGCTCCCTTGACTCTTTTTCCCAGAGAAGTTCTCCAAAACCTGCCATTCTCTGTTGGCATCCCAGAAAGTTTCAAGCATTGTTTTACTGTGATTTTTTTTTCCCAGTGATGTCTGCTGTTTGATGGTTGCTTTAGATTGAACTGTAATAGATAGAAAGAACTGCAATAGATAGAAAGAAAGCTGTTCAGAGCTTTACAGGGGAAAAAAAGCATGCTACACATTTCAGAGAAATGAATGATACTGAACTTATTTGGAGGGGCAAGATAACAAAAGGCGTGTGCCACTCACAGCCCCATGCGCTGCACAATCCCATGGAAGTGCCGGCTGTGTTCTTCACATCTGCACGCCCCTAAGCGACATGAAAAACGGCAACATGAAATCAGTTCAATAGACTTCTATTACCTCTTATTTCCTGTCAGGTCTTCAAGCTGTAATCCCGCACCATAACCTTGACAGAATTAGATTGGTCTTTGAAAAAGAAAATAAATAGAATTATAATATGACACATTTGGTAAGCTTTTACAGTGCACTCGTTGGTGTTTCCAAACATTTGACCTTGGTTATCATTTCTGTGATACACAGTGCAATCCTGTGTAACCTTGCACCAGCGTAACAGCAGATGCACTGGTGTAAGTGCAATTACACTGGCATAAGTGCACTTACACAGGTGCATCTACTGTTACACCGGTGCAAGGTTACACAGGATTGTGCTGACAGTTACTGAAGTAACACTGGACTGTCATGCTACAGCAGCGTTATCTGAGATATGTCCACAAGCCAGCATTCAAATAGTACAGCAACAGTCAGCCACCACAGTCCTTTGACTGCCTTATATGAGTGCCAGAACAGGGCCTGAGTATGGGTGAAACACCGAGATGATTTATTTACCTGGAACTGGAGTCTAGGAAAGGGAAGAGGACGGCCTGGGCTGCCATGAGGAGAAATTGAAGCTAAGTTATAGATCATGCATGGGAATGTTTCTGCAGACTTATTTTCCTGTACCTAATATGGGGTGTACAGATCTTGTAAAATCTTGCATGCTGCAAGGTGAGCCAATCAGAAGCATAACACGCAACAATGGACCAGTTCAGACAATACGTCTATCAACTGACTGGTCCTGTGCATGCTTTAAAGATGTGCACACTTAGCAGCATGTGTATCAGCAAGTGTAGATGGGGCAGTTCAGATGAACTGCACACATACACAATCAAGAGCCCAATCCTATCCTCCCCCCCCCCCATTGGCCACCTCAGATTTCCGCCAGCTATTAGCTGGCGGAAGTAGAGGAGGCCGTGTAACGGCGTAGCCGGCCCAGTGGGAACGGGGATATGGCGGGAGCCATACCCCTCCCAGGCCGGCTAAGCCAATGGCCCCCCTCCCTCACCCACCGAACCACCCCTGCACCCGCCGGATCCATACCTACCTTCTCCGGCGTCCACCAGGGCATTCCAGTGATGGAACGAGGGAGGCCTGCCTCTGCACCGGCCTCCCTTGTTCCTGTCACAAATGTGCTTTATGGCACGTTCATGACACATTAGAATGACAGAGTGTACACTCTGCCGTTCTAACGTTCCACAGGATTGCACCCTGAGAAACGTAAGTTCATGTAAGTATGTTCGTACGACATAGGGCCAGGATACCTCAAGGACTGCCTTCTCCTATACAATCCTGTTCGTCCCCTAAGATCATCTGGGAAGGCCCTTCTTAGGATACCACCGCCATCTGAAGCCAGAGGGATGGCGGTAAGGTGTAGGGCCTTCTCCATTGTGGCACCATGCCTCTGGAATCGGTTGCCAGAGGAACTGAAGACAGCCCCCTCGCTACATGGTTTTCAGCGGGGTTTAAAGACCTATTTGTTCCGTCTGGGAATTTGAGGGAGGGAGGAACTACCTAGGGACCCTTTTTACTTTTGCTGCTGCGACATGTTTGTTTTTCCATTTTAATCTGCTCTGTACTCTCTTTTAATTGTAATTATATTTTAATATTTAATTTGAATTGTGGATGGTTTGAATGGGTTTTTAATTATGTATTAGTTGTTTTGCTATATGTTTGTTGTACACCGCTTTGAATTTTAGAAAAGCGATATAAAAATCCTTTAAATAAAATAAAATAAATAATAAAATAAAAGTATGAAATGGGTAGTGCACAGTACCAATTTCTGAAATTACAGCAGTATTTTTTTATAGATGATGCACTTAAAAAAAATCTGCTAGTCTATCCGTATGCTCCCAGTTTACCTCTTATGCTTATCCACATGTCCTGTTTGAAATAGCCCTAAGTTTTCTGGTTGATGAAGATTTCAAAGTTCTTTCTTTGTTGATAATCTTCAGAGTTTTCTCGCAAAAATGTGAGCTCATAGCTGCAATGTGAGTGACGTGTACAGTATTTACCAGTCACCTTTTCAGCTCAGTACAAAATATATTCCCAGATATTTGGCAAGAAAACTCTGAAATCCACAGTAACAATGCAATTGGACACGGTCTTAATTCACCATGGATGTTTTTACCAAAAGTCTCCCAAATCATCCTTATTTCGTTTTGTTTCGAAGATACTCTGGAGTTTACAGGTAAGAATTGTTTTGCATTATTTTTCCCTTTGACCCAAAAGTTCCACTAGTATGGGTTCACTAGAAACAGCAGTCTTTCCCACTACCTGAATTTAATTCAAACCATTCTGCAAAGTTCTAATATTAATCCTTTCATTTTGGTTTTAAGTTACTGCATATATGGCACAATGGAAATATTTTTTCAAACATAAATTAGAAACATACTTTGAGAACGTAAACCTACTCCCTTCAGTGCAGAATGAAACTGCTTTAAGTAACTTTCCAGCTAAAATAGAATATTATTTCACTTGAACTGTTACGTGGAAAAAGAAAAAAATTGAGAATGATGAAGTAAAGAAAAAATGAGGATCTATGATGAAAATCCTGATCAGCAGCTTTTCATGAGTTGTCTGCTGTGTTGATACAACAAAATTCCTGACTCTGGTTTAATCCACCAAGTGCTCATTCTATACAATGAAATGGGATGTGAGTGGAACACATTACACTCCTAGCAAATTGGGCCCTTGGACTATGTGTGTGTACATTAACAGCCTTAAATATGGCGCAATCCTGTCTAAGTTTAGACCGGCGGAGCGATAGATTTCCCGGTCTAGGGTGTTGCAAACGTGCCGTAAAGCACGTTTGCAGCACCTGGTGAGTAAGCGGCGCTGGCGCAAGCCTCTCCACCAGCACCGCTTACTCACCGGGTCCTGCAAATGGGCTTTACGGCATGTTTGTGACACTCTAGACTAGCAGATCTATCACTCCACCGGTCTAAAGTTAGACAGGATTGTGTCGTTAGTCGTGAACTAAAGCTCCATAGGGTAGATCTCCACTCCATGAAGTCATGGTAGTTCACATGAGCAGAGGTTGCCCTGTTCTTGTCAATGTCAGGGAATGAACTGTGGAGTGTCAGCAATTTGGACTATTCTCTGCATTGAAGAAAATGGAAGAGAGTATGCACATATGGAACTTCATGTTCACACTGCATCCCTTGTTAGATTTGATCTAAAAGTCTGGTGAGACAAGATAGAATGCAGAGTATCTGCTTAAATTTGACTGGATCCTTACAGGTCACATACAACTCAGTCCTATTTGGACCTGCACCAACATCGCACCAACACTGGCACAACTTCCATCATATCTTAAGTCAGTCCAGGCAATGTCACACCAGTGCAGCCCTCCCAGTAACACTGGCACAGCCCTTTCCAGTAATACCAACAGCATCCATGGAAATCCTGAAACAGCCCATCATCCACAGAGAAGCATCATGACATTGATGCATCGTGATGTCCAAGGAGCCAATCACCACATCCATCCAGCACCAATGCCATTGGCCAGAGAAGCACTACCAGAAAGAATGGACCAGGGGGTGGGGGCAAGTACAGGGTCAATGAGCAGCCAATGCTAGAGGGACGCCCCCTGTCAGCCAGTGAGAATGAGCAGCACAGCAACAGGCAACTCCGCTAACCATGGGAAGATGTCTCTCAAAGACACCACACATACACACTCCCACTCCCTACAGGAGCTACTGTGGCATCCGCGAAGAAGGGAAAAAACAAAGAACTGCTAGGAAGCCCTTCACCCAGGGTCCAAGTCCCCTTATCCCTCCCACACAAACACACACATCCAAGGAATAACGTTTTGACCACAGCAGAGGAAGGGCAGAAAGATAACTCCCTCAAAAGAGGGCATCCATGTACAACAGACACACATGGTGAAAGTTTGAGTCCCTGTGGAAGCATTCATCACCTCAAATGAACCTACAAATGTCCCCTCACTCCGAGGAGACCTCCAGCAACCACAAATCCTCTATGGGATGAAGCGTAGCCCGCGGGCGCTGGCACCGCTGCTTCATCAAGTGTGGATTTAGGAAGGATTGAGCTGCCCGAAAGTATAGTTGTGCGTATGTCTTAGGAACTATTAACCATCCAATAACATTCTGCTTCTGCTCCTCAGCCTACTCTCAGCAATACTTCTCTTGTTTTAAAAATGCTAATTATTCACTAAATAAGGTGTGTTGCAAAAAAATGCAAAGGCATCAAAGCAGAAAGGCAAGATTCTTATTATTAACTAACTGAATTGCAATTCAGAGATAGTGAAGACACTAACAGTACACCATAGTTCAGCTTAAAAAAAAATCATCCGCTGACCTGCATGCATGACTGAAATTGCTTTCATGTATTAATCTTGGAAAACATTTCTGTAGTCTGAGGACCAAGTCATAGACAACTCTCAATTTTCACTTGATAAAATTGCATATTAGTACAGCCTGAGAATGTCTTATGTTTTGAAATATACATATTAGGAAAAAAAATGCAAACTAATTATTTTAGTTCACCGGAGTCTATAGGCATTTCTGTTCTCCTGAACAACCAACATTTTAGATAAAACAAAGGTATTGCTTTCTTTTTCTTTTCTTTTTTAAATGTGTGTCAAACAGTTTGAAAGACACTGAGATCAAACATACCACTTTTGGCTCAAGGTATTGAGTGGCAAAGACAAAAAGGTGACAACAGATACAAAACCCAGCTGAATGATCCCTCTAGATCAGGGTGTGTGTGTGTGTGTGTGTGTGTGTGCGCGCGCACCTGTTTGTAGACATTGAGTGCGATACTGACATGGTGCAAAAAAGAGATGTAGTAGGATGTGGGTAGATTCAGAGAGAAAACCACAATCCCACATTTTATGTCCTGCATTTGGATTATGAAACAAATATTACCATTAAAATTTTAACAAACTTAGGAAAAGTTAGCCCTAGTAGCAGTTGTAGTGCTGAAAACCAGTGGCACAGTGGTTCAGAGCAGGAGCTCAGGCGATTAGGGTTTGCATTACCACCAAGCCAAGTGACCTTGGGCAAGTCCCTCTCTCAGCCTAATCTCCCTGTTATGACGATAACAGTGGTGGTGGGCTGCAAGAGAAAACTCTGTACATTACTTTGAGCTCCTTGGAGAAGGGCAAGATAGAAGTGTAATAAATAAACAAAAACTGGCCACAGTCCAACACAGAGTGAAGTATGCTTTTCGTTCCCAATCCTAAATGCACCATCAGGTCCCAGAGTGTTCCTATGTTCTTAACAGCAGAATCTTTACAACTCTGGAAAAGACTAATTGCTTTGCTTGTTAGTGAAGTCATGTCCCTGGAGACCATTACCTAATAACCCCATCTGCATAACCGCTTGTTAATACCAGACTCTTCCACTCCATACAAAGAATGACTAAACTGAAAGTGAATACAGGCTCATTAGGTATACATGCAGGTTTTCATGGCCAGTTGTTATGCTCAAAGTTACAATATTTAAGGGATTTTCAGCCATGTGATTTCAGTTCTTAAAATTGAAGAAATAAAGATCGATCTTACGATTGTCAGTTGAAATTCCAAATCCTGGTTCTACCGCGACGTGGAGCGGGCAAGCGGGATGGATTATCCAAAGCTGACAAAGTTGAAATCTTTAAGGTCTTCTGTGCTTGACGTTTCTCCCCAGGCATTAGGGGCTTCTTCGAAAGCGAAAAGAGAACCCAGCTGCAAGCTGGAAGGTGTCTATAACCTTCACGCTGGGGGTTCACGCTGGCTCACATGCTTTCAATGAATGCTACTATATCTGCAGAGACTTCTAGGGCAAGGTTATAGACACCTTCCAGCTTGCAGCTGGGTTCTCTTTTCGCTTTCGAAGAAGCCCCTAATGCCTGGGGAGAAACGTCAAGCACAGAAGACCTTAAAGATTTCAACTTTGTCAGCTTTGGATAATCCATCCCGCTTGCCCGCTCCACGTCGCGGTAGAACCAGGATTTGGAATTTCAACTGACAATCGTAAGATCGATCTTTATTTCTTCAATTTTAAGAACTGAAATCACATGGCTGAAAATCCCTTAAATATTGTAACTTTGTACAGGCTCATTATTGCCCTAATGATTGTCCACCTGAAAACATTATATTTGTTCAACAAAATTGCTGCTACTAATATGAAATATTATTATTTATAACAGTTGGAATAGTTGTAATTTTTTTGCAGTGCAGTTAAGTGTAGTATTTCTGTGTATTTAAACTGGTCTTTTTACTGCACATTTTCTTCCGGGGAGGGGGAGGGGCAGAAAGTGTTTAGAGCAAAAAAAAAAAAAAAGGCACTTTCAGGCAAGGGAGGAACCTACAGGAAAGTAAATTTGGCTAGACACGAGGAAGAATTTCCTAACTGTAAGAACTGTCCAGCACATGAACGGTTTTCTTTTGTGCAGTTGTGGGCTCTCTCTTGTTGGAGGTTTTCAAGCAGAGATTGGACAGCTACCTGTTAGGGATGCTATAGCCAGTAGTGTTGCTGGCCTGTCCGGGGGGGGGGCACAATGACACATTTCACATCATCACCCCACCCCCTGAACTCCCAGAAGGCTTCATTTCAAACCTTCCAGGACCCAGGGTGGGTAACGTGGCCAGAAAAATGCACCGTTTTCAGCGCAATAATGCTCAAAAAAAGCAGCCACGAAGCACAAAAGTTCCACTGCAGCTCCTTCTCATGAGGAGACCATGGCTGTCACCTGGGGGCATTGGACCCCCCCTGCCCTGACCCTACTACGCCTCTGGCTGTAGCAGTTGCTTGCACTGATGTTGGCCTAGGTGACCTCCAAGTTCTCCTCCAACTCTATGACGCTATGAAAAGTTTTGAGAAATATCCCCCCACCAACTCTATTTTTTTTCCTGTAGCACTGTTGCTCGGTTGGACTTTCAGTAGCCATTTTGATTTTCCCAAGGTGTCTTGCTCCAAGGCCAATAAAAATGGCACCTTCAGAATTCCAAAATGGTTAACACAATTCCAACAGAGCTTTTACCTCCCCACCCCAAAGTTGAGAAACTGGGCAGGTGGCAGGTGTAGTTCAACACTAGTTTAATCTGGTCTTTTGACTAGTTCAACATATGTCCAGGTCTCAATTCAGTGCATTCTAGGGGAGGGGGGGGACTCTTTTAAAAGTATTAAATCCCAAAGTCCTGAGCTGTGATCAGGATATGTTTGAGACCTAGAGTTGTGATGCACAGTCCAAACATATGGGCATACTGCACTGTCAGAACTCATGTTCTGGCAGCACAGCACACTTTATAGCAGTCTCAAATGGCAACACGCCATTTTGCATAGCCAGACCGTCACCACAAGCAGTGAGAGGCTGCAGCCATGCACCAGTGGCCTTCCAATAAGCCCCGGCGCCAGTATATCAGCAGGAGGTGGGGAAATGGGGCAGAGACTGAGGATGGGAGGGGGGATCAAGGCTAAAAAGGGAGAGGCATTGGCGGCAGTAGCGCCGCTGATATCCTATCCCCTTACTGGCCTCAATCTGTCCACTCAGACTTACGCCAGCAAATCCTACCTCTGCCATGGATCTCACTACTTCGTCTTAGGCAAACCACTCCCTCTCAGCCTCAACTCCCCAGTTGCAATATGGGAGTAGTAATATTTACCTTACAGAGTTGTTGTAAGGACAACATGAAGATAATACATGTGAAGCCCCTTGCACACTCATAAAGTGCTATACAAATGCTTAGTATTATTAATCGTTAGCAAGGTTGATCAGAGATGTACAAATCAGTTGGAAAAGACAATAGGTGCAGATTGCAAAAAATGTGCAAAATGGGCAGAGAGATGAAATGGGCTCTCAGGTCTTAAGTCTACTAGAACAATCAGTCTACTGGACCAATACTAGGAAAATTGCCAAGGACACGTCTGAGAATTTCGATACCTGGCATCCAAAAATAAAAATAAAAATAGGAGGTCACTGATAATGTCATGTATTGGGAGCAGTGTCATTTTGCAGCACAACAATACCCCAGTTGTTTTCTGATTGGGGTCAACCTGACTATAGTTTCTTACTTGTTTAGACTTAACTTCTAAGGCCCACACAAGCAAATCCAAAAGAAGCAGCTCACTGTGTAAGGAGAGAGGGCAAGCTCTTGTGGGAGGAAAGCACACATGGTACAGCTGATAAGTATTTTCAGCCTTTTTTTTAGTTTCCCAGGGATAGGTACAGCAGACTCTAATGAGAAGATAAACTGTGCAAGTCTTCATCTATCTATCAGGTTGTCGTCTGCATAGACCACTGAAAACGATCTGCAGGAACAAAGGCTATTTGACTATATTGTCCAGCTGTTCACATTAACTGCAATTGAGAATTGAGGTGCGGCATTTATTTATTCATTGATTCATTCATTCATTTTGGACATTTCTGTCCTGCCATTTCATCATAAAATTGATGCCCTGGGTGGCTTACAATAATAAATACACCAAACAATTAAAAGGCAAATTATAGCAGTGAGCAATAAAATATCAGTTAAAAAAAAGAAATAAGCAGGAGTTCAACAAAACAGAAACCTCAGAGAGCGCTATAAATTAAATGCTTGCTGGGACAAACTTATCATCACAACAAGGCAAAAGATGGGCAATGAAAGGCCAAGAGATACCTCAAGGCCAGGGCAGGACTTCCAGAGTCTGAGCCCAACTGCAGAGAAGTCTGAGTTCACACACACATCTGTGGATTCCAACCACACACACATTTGTGTGCTTGCTCCATTGATCTTTACATTCAGGTGGGTTCCTATGGGAGAAGGTGATCCTTCAAGTATCCTGGTCTTAAATAGCACTTTGAGTTGTGTCAGGAAGCCCACATATTGAATTAAATTCTAAATTGAACAGGATACAAAAGCCAGAAGCATTCTTCATGAGCACAATGATCACTAGTCTATGTAGTTTGTACATTCCACCTGCCAAGCTAGAACGTTGGGGGCAATTCACATAAAACCTTTTGGCTGGGGAATCCCAAACAATGCAGTTCTAGTGGAAAACATGGGATAGGCCCATTTACACTGTCCTGGGTTCCTTGAAGGAAGGAAGGGTAGGGAGGGTGTGATAAAGAGGAAGGGTGGGATAAGGCCTGGCCCAAGGGAAAGTGGCACTCAAAGTGGAGCTCCAATTTTCCATGCACATGCCTGGGGGAAAGGATTGGGCAGCCCCAGGTACCCCCTTCAGTTCACCATTTCCCCAAGTTTGCCACTGAAAGCAGTCACTTCACCTGGTCTCATGGGTGGGCCGGCCCTGGGTAAGATACAAATGACACTATAAACAAACAAACAAACAAACATTGGACTCTGGTGATTTCTGGTATCAGATGCAACACCTATAACCTTGGTTTCACTACACCTTGAACATCAAGCATTGGTATAAATTTATCCGTGACATGATAATAAGCTGCTGTGCAGCAAGGTATGCACAGTAAACCATAGAGTTGTTTCCTAAGTGTTAGTCAGCCAGCCAGTTTTTTTTCATATTTATACCTTTATCAACAGAAAAACTCATGGCATTTTCTCCATACACAAATGGGTCAGGGAAGGCAGAAGGAAGGGCCTTCACCATCCCTGAGTCTCCTTCAGCTCCCTGAGGATGCCCTCTGTGCATGGGGAGAGGGGGCTAAGTGGCAGTCGGTCCTAGCAAGGCAATGAACAGGACCCCATCTCACCATCTCCTGCCACCTGTAGGACGGCTGGTATCTGATGTAATTTGAAGGGGGGGGCAAGAGGGAACGTCCCAGCAGACCATTAAAACAGGGGTCTCACTGCCTTGTCCTCTGCTTCTGCCAACCACCAAGCTGTTGTTGCCCAGTCTCCTACTGAGCCCCACATTTTATACTCTGAAATTCTCACAGAATACTGGCTTCTGTGCATTATTTTTGTGACCCTAATACTTTTTGTGAAATTCTGAACTGTTCTTCAGACTGGCAAATTTGTCTAGTTTTATTCAAGTGATGCCAATAACTGAGCACAATATTAAGGACTTGAGAGAAAGGCCGTGATTGTTCTTCATTCTTCTCTATATCACAGTGTAATTAAGAAAAAGGAACTATAACTAAAGAGGAAGCTGCCTTATCCTAGATCAGACTATTGGTCTGTCAAAGTCAGAATTTTTGACACTGACTCTCCAAGGTTTCAGAGAGGATTTTTTTTTTATGCCCTCCCTTGAGATATCAGAAATTGAAACTGAGACCTGAGAAATTGAAACAAAGCAGATACTCTTCCATGTAGCCAAAGCCCCTTTTAAAATGAGATTGAAATAAATAAATATTTTGAAACAAAATTATAATATTGAATTTTAAATCCACATATGATTGGGATACCTCCTGCCAGGATGCTAATTAGCGTGGCCTCTCTCTTGCTGCGTCTGTATGTAAATTTCTTTGCTTTTCCATTTATTTTGTTTATTTCTTTGTTGCTTTTAGGATGCTAAGAAACTACACCAGGCTGCTTAGTTTGGGCAAGTATGGGAGTTGGTCTATCTATGCTTTCCTCAAGTAAAACAAAAATCCCCACACAGAAGCTAATATTTAAAGAAAGAGAAAATAAGATTAAACAGGAGGCCGAATGAAGAATGAAAATATTTTCATTACCAGGGTTTTTGCATGTCAACAGCTGATAGAGATGTGGGTCATTCCCACAAAGATTCCAGATTTTTTTTCCCCATAGAACCTCTCACAGAGTCACAGGATCCAAACTAAATATGTACCTGCAACATGACTAAACAATAATTGAAGCTTATTTACTGATTCTTCTAACCTATAATTTATCAAGGCTCTTTTTTTTCCCCAGTGTCATTCTCAAGCACAGAAGTGTTCAACTTTATTATTTGGATAATAGTCTTTGGAAAGAGTTTCTTTGCTCATTAATACATGATAGTCGATAGATACCTTTATTGGCATAAATACATTAAATACATGATAGTTTTCACTCTAGAATAAATAGAAATAATGATGTTGGTATATATGTCATACATAAGGATGACTGTTCGATGACTAAGAAATATTCATGTATTTCTTTTTTAAAAATCCAGAGCAGTTCACATTTTAAAAAAAGATTATAAAACAACAAATATGTAATAAGAACAACCACAGGGGCAGTGCAATCCTTACTAAAGATCTGGCCGACAGCCCAGGGCCACCAGCTGGATCCTGTGCACAGGCTGCCCAGTGCGCACCAGGTCGGAGGTCTACTCGGGGAAAGGGATGCTCGTCCCCTTCCCCGAGTGTAAACCCGGGGCAGCCCTATCGGCCTCCTCAGATTTCTGCCAGCTAAATACAGTAGCTGGCGGAAGTAGAGGAGGTCTTGTAATGGCATAGCCGGCCCGGCTGGGAAGGGGATATGGGCGACGCCATCCCCCTCCCTCTCCCAGGCTGGCTATGCCAATGGCTCCCCTCCCTCGTCCGGCCAGACCGCCCATGCGGCCAGCGATAGAGCGCTTACCTTCCGCCGCCATCCGCATGGAGATCCGGCGCCGGAGTGAGGGAGGCCAGCCTTGCCTCCCTTACTCCTGAGTCATTACACCAGCCTCCCTTACTCCTGAGTCATTGCGAACGTGCTTTACGGCACGTTCCCGACGGCTTCTAGCAACAGAATGCTCATTCCGTCGCCAGCACCAACATCAGGATTGCTCCCTAAGATCAATACAATAAATAAAACAGTGGAATAAAAACAGCAGCATGAAAGCATCTCAAGTTCAAGGGCCTGGTGTTGCAGATGAATACTACAATCTTGGGAGTCCCATCCCCTCCAGTTACCACCTGTTGTACTTCAGATGGCAGGAACACCCAAAGGGGACAGTTATTGATGATGCTGTTGCAGGTTGATTTGAGAGTAAATGGTTCTTCAGCATTTCAGGTCCCAAGCTACATTGGTCTCTATTTTAAGATCAGCATGAAGACTTTGAATCATGTTTGGAAACAGACTGGGAGCCAGTGCAACTCTTTAAGCACTGGTGAGATGTGCTCTTCATGACAATCCCAGCAATGTGGGCACCAAGTTGTTGGCTGCCCTGGGGCAAAGACCATCACAGGTTATAAGCCATAAGCAACCTCCTGGCTTTAGAAGTAGGTTTTCTCTGTGCCAGGTGCAAGGGAGTGGCAACAGGATACAGGTATCTTGTTGGCTGTGTGCTCTCGGAGGCATCTGGTGGGGCCACTGTGAGATACAGGAAGCTGGACTAGATGGGCCTTTGGCCTGATCCTGCAAGGCTCTTCTTATGTTATGTTCTTAAAGCCCTACACTGGAGCCTCCATGGCATCCCCTACCCACCCCCTGATGGTGCACTAGCTACCACTGCCAGTGGTACTGACTATTCAGGGGTTGGCCTGACCAGTTAAGCCCTCTAATGAGTGTGTGCCAAACCCTGATGCCACCCTTTGGTCTCAGTTAGTAGGCTCACAGGCGCATTTTGCACTAACTGCAGTGTCCAATCAATCTTCAAAGGCACTATAGAGAATACATTGCTCACCAGAACATTAGCAGAGGCAATGTGGGGACTGAAATGGCCTTGGCCACCCATCAGCAGCTGGGTATCAAAGTTCTTATGAAGACTTCTGGGCTAGGAAGTGGGACTGGAATAGCTTCAGGCCGTCAATAGCAAACCTCCCTCTCTATGAATTGGTCTCTCAAGGTTGGAGGACAACAGGCAGAAATTGTTTACAATCCACCAAGTGCTTTATCTTATGCAACTTTACAATACAGTATGTTCCTTTTACTTATCTTAGGTTTGGGTTCTAGCTGTGAACTGCAGAATTTCTTTTTTTTTTTCCTCAGAATTGCTATGGTTTGTCTCAGATTCCAGGTCCAGAGTAATTTCCCAGAAAGAGGCTTCTCACTTCACAGTATCTACTCAAGTGTGATACATGTTCCTCAAGTCAGTTGAGAACGGTGCATGTTTTTCAATCAACTTTTTTTTTGCTCTGAAATACATGGAAGCAAAGCAACCCTCAGTATCCTACAATTTAAGGTGCTTTCCAGAATCTATAAAAGCAATTTATGTGACTTCTTCTTCAGACATGAAGAAAGTTGGCAGCCATTTAGAAAATCCGGGTACATTTTTCCAGTCATAATGATTACACAGCCCAGTACAGTACATACAAACATTTCCGCGTGCAGCTACAGAGACATTCATCGATGAGGTGAAGCCACAACTTCCGTATAGGAAAAATGGGCTGAATAGGGAATCAGTTCTAAGATTGACAGTGCCCAAGCCCACTAATGTCAACATTTAGTGAATAATTTGCACAGTTTCCCAAGATGGTGGCACCCACACTGCTTTGACCAATTTTGTCTAGTCTGAGAGGGCTGGTTTACAGATTTATGATTCAATCCTATTGAGCCCTTGCGTGGCACTAGCTGTTACAAACATGCCATAAGGCACATTGTGACAGCGCACCAGAAGCCTGGACCTGAGTGCTGCAGGACGTACTCCAGTGCAGGTAAGCTGTCATGGGGGGCAGAACAGGGTGGGGGGAGAGGGAGGGGGTGTAACAGGGCAGCAACCCAGCAAGTGTATGAACTAGGCCTGTGCTTCTCAATGAAATTACCTCACACATTCAGGCACCAGGGAGGAAGACCTACTTTTCAAATCTGTGTGTGTATATCACTTGCTTTCACTATACTTAATTGCTATACATTTGATGACTGGAAGCTGAAAGAATGAAATATCCCACTGAAAAATATTGTGAGGTATTGTGCTGAAATGTGAAAGTTTTGGCCAGGATCGAGATTATTCTGCACCTGAGATGGGGGGCCAAACCTGCTCACCCCCACTTTACCCAACAGCACCAAATGCCACCCCCCCTTACCCAGTGGCCTGCTAGCAGGTGCAAAGACCTATTATCGTTCCTCCTCTTCTCCTTCTGCCCAAATGATTTGAAAAGGAAGAGGGGAGCAGATGGAAAATGATGTGTGGAGGAGAGAAGAAGAAAGTGGTGTGCTAGAACATCTAACTCGCCACTTGCCTATCCTCTACTTCCTTCTCTCCATTCCCCTCTTCCTGTCCAGATCTGTACAGCATGGGAGAAGGAGTGGTCCTGGCATCCAACAGCAGTATCCAGACCTGGCACCTCCCACCAATCTGCTGCTTGAAGCCTCAGTGATCTGCCTTGTGGACAGACTAGCCTTTGCACTGCAGACTTGCAAGTTGTTGCCTGATGTTGCCGTTGTCAAGCATGACCATGCAAGTGTGAACCCGTCCAAATGATCAAGTGTAAGAAATGTCCGTGAACTAAGCCTATGTAAAAGAACTGCGTAAACAAAAAAGTGAGAAGAACTTGAATAGGAGGGGCAGTGATATTTGCAGGATTCATCTTTACAGTAATCGGAACTGTCCATTGTTTTTCTTTTTTCTCTAATATGTCTTGGAGCAGGATATTGTATGTACCCACAGGGGAAAAATCTGGTGTCCCAAATAATTTTGTTAATCCTTGTGAAAGGAGGTCTTCACAGCTGTGTCTGGGGTTTACGGCGCAATCCAGTGTAACAAAGCCAGGGATAGGTGTCGTAAATGCGCCGTAAAGCATGTTTACAGCACCCAGAGAGTAAGGAACGCAAAGGCCGGCAGCTCTTTCTCCCCTGGCAGACCGTCCCCGCACCCACTGGGCAAGTTAAGTCCTGCACCAGCTGGCAGTGAGGGAGGGTGGCCATTGGCTGCCCCAGGCCAGGAGAGGGCAGGAATATCGGCGGCGAGATCCGCTGATATCCAAAGCCCTCTCCAGACCTGGTCCAGCCTTACATGGAGGCCTTGGATGTATGCCAACTCCAGAGCTGGCATACATCCAAGTAGGGCCTGGGCCACCTTGCACCCAGGGAAGGGGACGATCATCCCCTTCCCTCGAGGTGCACCTGAGCTGCCCCGGGGCAACCTGGGACCTGGATAGGATATGGAGGCAGGCCGCTGTATCTTACACAGGATTGGGCTGCCCGACAGATAAACTAGGATGAGTTAATTAATTATCTTTGGTCTTCATACTGGGCCAGGAACATCTGTAAGATAGCACAGAGAGGAGGAGTGATGAAATAATGATAGGCAGAATAACTGACAAAACCCAATCAGTATGACTAGAAGAGCAAAGAAGAAGCCCGAGTACAAGGAGACTGTCTGTGAAAATAGCAAAAATGTGATGAATAATCTGACTTAACAGTACAGTGCTCTATTCAGCAAGAGGTAGCCTTCACCTCTTGCTGTAATTTTGGCAACCACACGAGTTTATCTTTAAGTAACATGTGAAATTTAAGGTGGATTGCAGGAAAAGAATGTCGACAATGTTGCTATCAGTAGATTGTTTTGGTTAGAGCTCCACTAGACTTTGCAAAGCTCATTCGGTTTTTTTTTTTTAAAGTATTACTCCATCTATCCTTTGCTCCTTCCCCCATCCGTATCATCACTGAAACATGCTGCAGGAAGTAACATTTTAGAAGTTAGGATTGTATTGTTTTATTATTGCCTTATAAGAACCAGGAGTGGTGTTGGAGTTGGCCAGATGGACTAACCATGGACCCATGCTGTTCAGAGATGCTACCTGACCAGACCACCTCCCAAATACTCCAGTACTGGTGGCAAGAAAGTGTGAGTTGGCTGAGAGATTCACATTACCACTGCACCCAGCAACCCATCTACAAATGCCCTTGCATCATCATGGAGCCTCTAAAAAATGCCCCTCTTTGCAGCTGCGTTTATAGGTCATATGCCCCAGTGTTTCTATTATGTAATCACAACATTTCAGGGCTCTTTGAAAGCCAATTGCTGTACAATAGACCTCGTTGGTAGTCCTGCTCCATCAGGGCACAGGAAAGTCCACTTTAGCAGTGGCTACTTTATCAGATGAAAAGCCCATTAGCTGAAAACAGAAGCAGGTGCGTTTTCATTATAGGGAGTTATCAGTAGAGGGCCTTTAAGCATAAGTAGAGATGAAACTGTTTATTATTTTTGTTGTGTAAATGTTGCTTGATGTTTATATGCTTCTATCTACCTACCTTTTTTAATGCATTGCTACAGAAAACAATACTGTACACTCTATTTAGGCCAGGAAAAGAAGTTAAACTCACGTGGCCCTCAGGTTTTCTCAATCGAGTAATTTGACCCAAAATAGGCTGTTCATTAAAATCAGAATATTATTCTGAAATTACAGGCACCCGTTTCAAAAACCTACCATGTTTCTTCCCCCCCAATCTGCTGCACATTCGAGCAGAAGCATTTACGGGTTTCCAGTGCTATAAAACTTCAGATGTTTGAGAGCCGCAATATTTAAGAAGCATTTACATTCTTAAATATATTTACTCACCATGAACATAAAACGTATGTATTAATCCAGTGGACTCTCAGTTTATACCTGGTAAATAATTATAAGGGAGGCCAGCAGGTGGCGCAGCGGGTTAAACCACTGAACCATAAGCTGTCGATCGAAAGGTCGGCAGTTCGATTCCCGCGACGGGGTGAACACTTGTTGCTTGGCCAGCTCCTGCCAACCTAGCAGTTCCAAAGCATGTCAATGCGAGTAGATAAATAGGTACCACTTGTGGGAAGGTAAACAGCGCTCCGTGTTCCAGCTGCATGCTACGCGCTCCGGCAAGGAGAGTCATGCCGGCCACATGACCACGGAGGCGTCTTCGGACAACGCTGGCTCTTCGGCTTTGAAATGGAGATGAGCACCACACCCTAGAGTCGGACACGACTGGACTTAATTGTCAGGGGATACCTTTACCTTTTTAAATAATTATAAAGTTTGAAAAATTCTTATTTACCTTTTATATTAATTGTGATGCAAAAAGGAGCTGTCTTGCTTTGGGAAGCACCCCACTCTGGGGACCCCAAATGATTCAACCCAACTTCTTCTAGGAGCAAGTTTGTTCCCTTTTAAATGCCCGCTTTGACTGAAAAACACCTCAAATAGTTAATGCCGTGTGTAAAAACGAAAGCCGAACTCAGATGGACAATTAACCCAAATTTATTGCTTTACAGCATCCTTATCTCTAACACCATAAATCTCCCAAAAGCAAAAGACCCTTCTGCTAAACAGAAACAAGTCTATCTCCCCCTCAAACCAGTCTCTTTTGGCAGCAGAGTTGGCTTCTTTCTCCGTTGGGTCGGCGTCCCCCAGCTGGGCGTCGTCCTTTCGGAAGTGCAGCGTCACCGGCGTGCAGTCCTCTTCTCAGCCGAGAGTGGCAGTCCTTCCTCCAGTCCAGCAGAGCCGTCGTCGCTCGGAAATCCAGCAGCGTATCCCCGTGGCAAGCTGGCAAGGCTTCTTCCTGCTCCTACTGCTGCTGCTTTTATACTCTTAAGTTCCAATTAGTGCAAATTGGGTGCAGCTGCGAGCCACACCCATTGCACTCAAAGTCCCAGTTTCTTCCTACTTAGTAGCAACACCTGTGGGCCACGCCCAATTGCTTTCAGGTGTGCTTCCACCCACACAGTCCTGGGTGTTGACCCCTTGCTGCCCAGTCCTGTCAAAGTCCTGTCAAAGTCCAAGTCTTCATCTGTTAACTCCTTGCTGCCTGGATCTGTCAACAAGGGTCCACTGCTGACACCACACTTGGCTCCTGCCAGTCTGCTGGATCTTCTTCCACTACAGGAGCTCAGCCAATGTATTTCTGAGAGTCGCACATTATAGGTCAAAGAGCCACAAGTGGCTCAGGAGCCACAGTTTGGCCACCCCTGGTATAGGCAATGCCAGAGAAGGTCTGTGTGGCCTGATCTGTTCCTGAAGTGGACGGTGATACAGTTGCCCCTCTAACTTTGTGGGAGTGGCTGTCATCTGTATGGTGACGTGTGTGTGTGTGTGTGTGTGTGTGTGTGTGTGTGTGTGTGTGTGTGTGTGTGTGTGTGTGTGTGTACACTTGTGCTTCCAATTCTGCTGCAAGGGGAGTACAGACTCAGGCTGAAATCCTATCCACACTTACATGGGAGTAAACTTCATTGTTGGCTATAATGGGACTTACTTCTGAGTAGACATGCATAGGATTGAGCTCTAAATTGTGTAATCCTAGTGTAAAGCCTGGCTTAGGGGCAGCCTTTTCAGTGGGACCATGGGATCAGCTTACCTGTCTGGAACTAGTATTCAGTATACATGATTATGTTTTTAAAATAAAAACAAAAAAGCAAGATTAATGAATAAATTATTTCTGTAAGGAAAAGACTGGGAGCTTCTATTATCTAGCAGAGCAGATCTAAAACAATAATTCTGGGACATTCTTGTGTGGAAACTTCCAAATTACACTGTGTAACAAAATTTGAACAATTTCGTGTTTAGCTGAATATTCTGATGTACAGTATCTTTATTAATTTTGCTGCGAGGATTTCAAAAATGCCGCTATTTTGGGCGGAGCATCAATAGTTCAGTCATAATTTACGCTACTTGGGGAGATCTTACAACTTGCCATGCCATGCCATAGAGTGAAGGCAAATGACAATGTTTGGCTACCAACACAAAATTTAAGATAACTAAAAACGTTTTGATGATACAAAAAAACCCAAAAGTACCCTTGGTATCAGCGCCTCTGAATTGTATAAGAAACATTTAAAAACAAACAAACAATTTTGGTGTTACACAGTGTTGTGCTCTACAAGACATTTCATGTTTCCAACATTAGCTTTGCAAGTCTGACAAATGTTATTTGGAAGGATGTAGTAGTACAGGAAAACCTGCCTGACATTTTCATGCAAGAGGTTCGTCCCTTATTCCTGTGCAGTTGAAAGATGGTTCCTGATGGCAAGTGCCACTTATCGTGTAATGCATTTATTTCCTGCCAGCAGCAAAGCAGGCCTTGCTGTTGCTGATTAGACAATTCCCATGGTGCCACAACATACATTCTTAATGCAAATTTGTGAATATGGAGTCTTCCCCCCCCCATTGGCTGTTTTAAATAGTCCAAATAACAAAGCATAGGAGCAGAGTGTTCTAAGAAGCAGGGATGTGGATCAAGTCTCTGACTCCAAGTCTCAAGTCAAGTCCCAAGTCTTTGCCACAAAGCCCTGAGTCTTTGATTGCGAGTTGCGAGTCCCTATCTATTTAATGGGGAAAACGGGGTGGGTGCTCTGCTGGGGTGTGCGTGTGGAGGCAGAGCAGATCCAGAGCTGGCCCTCCCTCCCACCCTCATGCTTGAATCCAAAAAACGCTGAGAACTGAACAAGCCTTGCCTTCTCTATCGCCCCCTCCAGTCCCACCCACCACCTCCGCTGCGTTTGCCTTCCTTGTCTTCAGCATCACAAATCCTTCCTTATTTACAGTGGCCGATATGGTAATGTATAGGGACTTAAAATTTGACTTTTAATTGTCAATTAAATTGTGTAATTGGTTTGTGGAACTCCTTGCCACAGGAGGTGGTGATGGCACCTGGCCTGGATGCCTTTAAAAGGGGATTGGACAGATTTATGGAGGAAAATTCCATCACAGCTTACAAGCCATGATGGGGATAAGCAACCTGCTGGTTGTAGGAGTAGGTTTTCTCTGTGCTAGGTGCAGGGGAGTGGCAGCAGGAAACGGGTTATCTTGTTGGCTGTGTGCTCCCTGAGGCATCTGGTGGGGCCACTGTGTGATAAAGGAAGCTGGACTAGATGGGCCTTTGGCCTGATCCAGCAGGGCTTTTCTTATGTTCTTATGTTCTTATGACGTCGTAAAAGACTCCAAGTCTCGAGTCGAGTCTTTTACAATCGCCGAGTCAAGTCCAAGTCAATAGACTCGAGTCTACCTCACTGCTAAGAAGTGACAAAATAATTCAATGAATTCATTAGTCATGCAAATAATCAGGAATGCATTCTATTTACATATCAAAATGTTGCCATTCTAGATAACTAGGATTTGAATTACTGGGGTACTACTATATAGTATTATACTATACTATACAGGGGCTGCGGTGGCTTAGTGATTAAGGGCTCAGTCCAGCCCAACTCAGGCACAGTTGAGGCCCAATTGTGGCACAATTGGGGCCCAAAATAGGACCGAGTTAGGCTGCAACTGTGCCTGAGTTAGGCAGGAGGCAAGAGCAGTGGGCCAGGATCGAGGCAACACTTACCGCAGAGGCAGGCAGGCCCCTGTGGGGAGCTGTCAGTCTTGTGGAAGCGAAGAGCCCCCTCCTCAGCCCGTCTGCGTGCACCTACCACAGCTGCTGCAGCGGTCGCAGCAGATGGGCAGCCACAGGCGGGCCTGCAGGCACTGGGCGTGCGACAGTCAGCTGAAGGGCAGAGGTTGTGCCAGTGCCAGCTGCCCCAGGGCAACCTGGGCATTAGCCACCTGCCGCAGGGGGGAATGCCACTGCCCTCCCTCCTGCAGACTGCGATGCCACCCCCAAGCCATGGTGAGGCTGCACGTGGGAGTCATGGGGGGGTGAGCGGGGGAGAGAAGGGAAGGAGGGGGTGGGAACGGCACGCACAAGGGGGGTCTCATGAGGTCTGGAACCGCCTCCGCCATGACATGCCCGTGCGCTGCCTGAAGCCCTGGGACACCAGGGCCGTGGCTATGCCCACAAAGAAGGCATCCCGGTATGCCTTCTGCTCCGTGCCCCGGCCAAGACCGAGAGATGCCTTGGGCATGTCTGCTGTGAGCGGGAAGGGCTCACGCAGCTCATCACTCCCCAGATGGGGCAACGTAGGCGCCTCGCGGCAGGCGCTCTGGCGGGGTGGGGGATGCCAGCGTCCATCATCAGGGAGTGGGAGGGGAGGCAGGCACACAGGCAGGCGGACAGGGGGTGCTGGGGAGGGACACGGGTGGGTCAGAAACAGACAGACAACAAGGCTGGTGGGAGAGGGATACAGGGAGAGGGGTCTGCAGAGACCAATAGGGACACAGGGGTCACTTCGCAGATGGAGGCAATGCCGGAACGGGCGCCTCTCATGCAGACGGACCGAGGGCGGAAACGGACGCCGTTGACGGGCGGACTGAGGATGGAAACAAACGCCGTTGACGGGCAGACTGAGGGCAGAAACGGACACCGTTGACGGGCAGACACGGACGCCGTTGACGGGCAGACACGGACGCCGTTGACGGGCGGACCGAGGGTGGGTGAGAGCCCCGGTTGCTGAAAGGGCTCTTCACGGACGTGGGGGACGTGCGCCATGTCACCTGTCACTGTTTGCCTGCCTGAGAGGCCCCCCAACTCCCCCCTCCCCTCTGAGCCCTGAGGGTCTGGCAGCCCCCCTGCTGTGTTCTCCCTGGGCTGGCTGTGGCAGGCCCTGGCTGGGATTCATGCAGGGCCTTGTGTGGTGGGCGCTGTCTCTCTGTGTGTGGGGCAGTGCTTGTGTAACATTGGGGTCATGGTGTTCAAGGGGCCTTTGCCCAAGGGGCATCTTTATTGTTCTGGAACATTGGCAGGGATGGCCAGGTGAGGTTGCCAGGGGTAGGCACAGCAGCCACTCAGAATGTAGCAGCAGCTGAGGAGGGTTGCAGGGCAGGCTCCCAGACCTCTGGCAGCATCGAGGCAGACGACCATGGGGCAACCAGACTGCGGGCCCAGGGGTGCTCCCCAGAAGGTAGGTGTTGGTGGACATTCCTGGGGAGACATAAATCACAGGGGTGTTCCATGGCAGCTGCTGTGTGGTAGCAATCCCCATTGAAGAAATGCCAGTGTGCCGGTTGCAAAGGCCTGCAGGGAGAGAAATCAAACACAGCTGAGTGGTGTGACACACATAGCCTGGTCTGCGCTCCTTCCCTGGGTGTAAGGTGAGCATGATCCTGTAAGGGAAAGGGGTCAAAGAGAGAGACAACAACACAACTTGGGGGTCACAACCATGGCAATCCTAGCAATACTGACCTGTCAGTAGACCCTGTGGAGAAAAGAGGGGGGGGAACAGCTGGTGTCTACATATGGGTTACAGTTCCACACTCATGGCATTGTGTGCTCACATTCATACAGGCAGCTATGAGACAAGACATTGGTATAGAGGCATATCATGGCAGGCTATGCAGGCAGCTATGAGACAAGACATTGGTATAGAGGCATATCATGGCAGGCATTGCAGGCAGCTATGAGACAAGACATTGGTATAGAGGCATATCATGGCAGGCATTGCAGGCAGCTATGAGACAAGACATTGGTATAGCGGCATATCATGGTAGGCATTGCAGGCAGCAATGAGACAAGACATTGGTATAGCGGCATATCATGGTAGGCATTGCAGGCAGCAATGAGACAAGACATTGGTAAAGAGGCATATCATGGCAGGCATTGCAGGCAGCTATGAGACAAGACATTGGTATAGAGGCATGTATCCTACCTATATTTCTCTATGCAAAGAGGCAGATGTCAGACCACATGTCAGTATGAACCCTGCACTTACCTGCATTTACCTGCTGGTGTTGTTGCCTGTGGGGGGGGGAGAGGGGCTGGGAGAAAGACATGGGTTAGCAAACACTTGTATGGAGAGAGCTGCCCAGGCACAGGAGTACACAGTTTGGCCACAGGCAGAACAGCCCTCTCTGCCCTAGAGGGGGGCAGAGAGGAGAGAGGAGAAGAGAAGAGAGAAGTGGGGTGTTAGAAAAGTTTTCAAAGTCCCACTTTGTGGCTGCTGGGGGACAGAACCCCACGCCACGTGCTCAGAGAGAGAGAGAGAGAGAGAGAGAGAGTGGAGGGCTGGGGCTGGGCTTTTGTGGGAAAGAGGCTGGGTGGGGCTGGGTGCTGATAGGGTAACTATTTGGTCCGGTTCCAGAGTTAGGCCACAACTGTTCGGTCCTAACTCAGGCCCAACTCGGGCCCAGGGTGTTAGAACTTTTCAGGAGAGGGCTGGTGTGGGTAAGGTAAAATGGCTCCTATGGGTCTCCTCACATTTGGGTCCACCCTTTTAGTTGACCCAAATTTTGGGCCTGAGTTGGGCTCGAGGGGGCGTGTCAGGGGCTCTCCAGCGTCTGGAACCGGACCAAAATTCGTAACCGCCCCCGTCACACCCCCGACACGCCCCCGACACGCCCACTTTTAGGCTGCAATTGTGCCTGAATTGTGCAGTTGTGCCTGAATTGTGCCGGAACCCAATTCAGTCACAACTGCAGCCCAACTCAGGCACAATTCAGGCACAACTCGGGCCTAAAGCACTTGGGCTGCAATTGTGCCTGAATTGTACCGCAGTTGCCTTGGGCTGGACCGGGCTGTAAGACACTGAACTGCAGACCGAAAGGTCGGTAGGACAGCAGTTTGAGACCCGAGTGCCGTGTGACGGAGTGAGCTCCCGTCTCCTGGCCCAGCTCCTGCCAACCTAGCAGTTCGAAAGCAAGAAATTATAAGTAGAAAGGTACTGCTGCAGCGGGAAAGATAACAGCGTTCCATTAGTCATGCCGGCCACATGACCACGGAAGCGTCTTCAGACAGCGCTGGCTCTTCAGCCTTAGAAACGGAGATCAGCACCGCAACCTAGAGTCGGACATGACTGGCTTTCGAGCAGGGAATACCTTTACCTTTACCTACTATACAGTACTTCTAAAAAGACATAGGGAAAATTACCGGTTGTAGCTTTAAATGATAGTATCCCTCTTTGGAACTGGTTTCTGGGCAAACAACGCATTCAGTGCTCTCTTTCTTGATGTCATCATTTAATACTTTCCATGTTATATTACTAGGCGCTTTCTCTCACTGTCTACCCAATCACCTACGTTGGCAATAGGGCTCACTAGGACTGAGCCGTAAGTTCAACTCCGGAACCACTACACCTGGAACTCCATGTGTACGCCAAAGAAAAAGAAACTAGATTCCAATTTGCAAATCCAAAGAATCAGTGTGCTAATGCACATGCATGAGGTACCCTCTGTGTGCATTTGCCAACATGTACAAATGAAGACAGAACACTCCTTAGAAAAAAACGAGCCCCAAACTCTGCTTCTCTATGTGCTCTCTGAGACAAGCCAGAATGAAGAATGAATAACAAAATGAGTGAGCAGGAGTTCACCCATCACTAGAGATCACTCTGAAAATACTCAAAAGACAGAAGTATTGCTATAATTTAATTGGACTTGTACAACATCCCTGTAGAACATTTTTCCATTCCTCATTTTCTGAATTGCAACAGCTGGGTATAAAACAACACTGGCTTACTGATGCTGCAGTTGAGATTGTTCTTTATTAAGCTGAAACAGGAGAAGCAGCAAACCCTCATAGGGAGTTGAGAAGTTTTCCACCTTTTGCTGCTTGCAGATCATACAGGAAATGGAGGTTTTTTAAATGTTTCACCAAGTCATTCTGGGTCTCATCGTAATAGAGCTGACACCCTAAAATAAGCCCTCATCCTCTTAACATTTTCTCTAGATTAGCAAAATATTTCGCGTAGGTATTAAGTTGCAGAACTTTTCAGTAGGTCAACCAGTAAGTAAGACAGAAGAGAAATTCCCAAAATATGAAATGGTGATCAGTTTTTCTAGCTCTGTATCCTTGGGACAATACTGTTTGATTTATGTTTCAGCTAACAAAATGCCCCCATGTTATGATATGGGTAGAGGTAGAATTTGTATATTGCAAGCACAGTAATACCTCCCATAACAATATTTCCTTTAGCACTGATTCATTACAGTCCTCTTTGTCTTGGTGTGATTGGCAGCTATTGTAGTCAATAGAACCAGTGCATTCTGGGAACCTCAGGGCCAATAAGCACCAGCTCCCTGCCTTATCTTTAACAATGTCTCCTATAGCACTGTGTCACACATAGCATTTGATTTTCTGGTACTGTATCCCCCACGTTATGGGAGGCATTACTCTACAACTGTGGAGATGGAGTGCTGCATCGCTGTGCAATCTACACATAAAGGCACATTGGTCCCATCCAGGGCTTTAACTTTTCTTCTTAATAGTCATATATGTACAGTATTCCATTTGTATTCCTGTACAAATGAATATCTGCTCTTCTCCTAAGAAGAAATGTAAGTGGTACAGTTAGAACGTCATTGGCATGAGATTTATATCGCAATTCTAACTGACCTCTGTGGTGCACAAGAACATAAAATGAAATCCAAATATGTTCTTCTGCTTTCATAAATGCATGCAACCTCTGACACAAGCAGAACCATAGAAACCGCTGGAGAGCCTACCTGTGGCAGCACTGCAAGAACACTTGTGCAAGGACCTCTTGCAGAAAAACAGCCCTGGCAGGTGTGTTTCCTGGTTCTTTGGATTCATCTCATGGGTTCTTGTAATAATATGCTCTTTCCCAATAATAAATCCACCTCTGCAAAGGAAAGTATATTTAGCTTGAGTGCTATAGATAAAGTATCTTATTTCCTTAGCTACGTAATACAAATACACCCATATCTAGTAAATATTACAGATTATGACACGGGTTTAAACATCATTTATATTGCTTGCGGCTTTTGTCTGAGTGTACAATAAAATAAATTGCAGCATTCCTATGAAACCAAAAATCCAGATCAAGAACAATACGTTGTGAAGCCTATACTGTGAGAGTCCAGCTGCACTGGAAGTTGTGTTCACCTGAGCCATATGAACTGAAAATCAAGGTAGAACAGACCTCAAGAAAAATTAAGTACTCTTGAAAAATTAAATTAAAAATGTTTTTATAATTTTTTTGATGATGTGTCACAGACTATTTTTATTAAAGACTATTCCTATACAGTACTTTGAGTAGTAGCATCACTTTGGATTTGTAAGCAAAATCTTACAAAACCCCAAAATAAAACCATCTACTTTCTATTTAATTTCAAAAGCGATTCGTGTCATGGAAGACGAATTAAAGATCTTCCCAAATTTACTCTACCAGCCTGACAACCATTTCATGTGAACAGACTGACGTTTTTCAGAATTTGGGTTTGACTTAGTTGCAGCAGTTTCACCAGTACACCATAGATGTGATTGTTTTTCAATGTGTACTGAGTGCACAAATGAACCTGTATTTTGAGCCCTTCAAACATTTTGAATACTGTAAAAGTTTGGGGAAATGCAACCACAAAATAGGTTGTCCTCTGGAACAGATTACTCCACTCCATACATTATAGGCTGCTAATATATGACTGACACAGAGAGAAATATGTCAGAGAATTGTATTCAAGCCAAGATGGGAAATAACCTTATCTTCACCTCTCCAAAATAGTCCTCCGGGGTTGAAGATGGTCAAATGTTAGTATGCAGTTCTGCTCACTGAACATTCAGTGATAGGAACAGGGAATCCCTTGATTAAAATGAAGAAATACATGTACAGAAGAGAAGAAAATCAACAGCTAGAGGGTCCAGATGTACATATTCCTGCAATAATGTTACAGGCAGAGACTGGGATAAATCAACATGAACGAAAGTATACCATAATTGCCACTTTGTTGTTGTTGTAGCTGTTGCAGGAGACAGGCTTATCTGCTGATGAACAGTGAGTGAAGTCAGTGAACAGTGGGGGTTGTTACGTCCCTGGCATCAGATGATTGGCAGTATTTTGCTTCCCAACAAGGATAGAGTATACTAGGATGTTCTCTCTATAGCTCTGGATATTTTATAATTAACTCTGGGGCTGCTTTCAGTTGCCCTAAGTATTGCCAATTATTGTGACTCTTTGAAAAATAAAGAGATGAAGGCATACTCCTAACACACACACACCCTGGTGCCATTGCAGCACATCCTGGGCCAGCCTATAGCCCTCGCAAACACTGCCATAAACACAGTCTGTACCGGCCCCTGAGCAGCAGATCCACGCAGTGCATGGCCCAGGATGGTGTGTTTTACGCTGCTTGACGCGAGGGTGGAACAGGACAGGGGGAGGGCAAGGGGAGGCGGGGACAGGGCAGAGTGGGCAGACAGAGTGGGCAGACACTGGACCCGGGAGGGGGGCGGGATCAGCGACGCTGGTGCACATTGAATCCTATCCCCCTTCCCTGGCTGGTTTTCCCTACACGGGGCTCCGGATTTGCACCTCCAAAAAAAAGGGAGTAGATGTGAGGTCTTTACCCAGGGGAAGGGAACTTTTACCCAGGGGAAGGGAACAAAAGTTCCCTTCCCCAAGGTGACCTCCCAGCTCCTATTTTTTGCTCAAGATCCAGCATTACCAGCAGCAGCCCCACTGGATCGCTGGGCAGAAAGTTAAGTAGGATTGGGCTGCCCGTGTGATAAAAGATCAAATAAAAATATGTTGTTGTTTTTTCAAAACATTACCATGACAAAAGCAACATTGTCTGGAGGTGTGGACATTTCTCCCTTGTATCCTTTGGTGGCTCCATTGTACAAAGCATATTAGCCTATAATACTGTAATTCTTTAAAATGGACAATAATTCAATAGAATTGTTCAACCTAATTTAAGTTCATGCAGTGGTTTTTCCCTTTTCTGTCTCCCTCCCCTGTCCACTCTGTCATCAAAAAGATTAAAATGGGAAACTGGATATCAGGTAGGGTCAATTTGAGGTAACAAAAGCTTAAATTTGGACTCAAATGGTACCAACAGATGCTAATTTTGTTCAGCCCTAGCCAATGTTTAACTGGCAAGAAAATACCATTTTATATTAAAGTTGTCTAACTTCAGCTTGTGGCCAAGAGCCTAATACTTGGCCCATATTTTAGGAGTATGCTTTACCTTCTCAGTTTGATACCTGTAGTTATATCTGGACCTTTTTAAAAAGCCTTTTACAATTTTGATTTTTTTCAGTAGACATTCCAGTTCATTATCATTTTTTTCCCCTGCTCTCCTTTCTGGCTTATATTTCCAAAAAGTTTCAATACAGTTAAGTTCTCTTGTGCATTACTTAGAGTCATTTCAGTATTGCTTTTTGAGAATCCAGTAACTTTGTGCTGGTTGAATATCTTTCTGCATAATGTCCGAACCTGAAGTTAGGCTCTTAGACTTATTGAATTACATAAACACAGGATTTTCTTCCTGCTGTCTGTACAATTAGTGAGACATCTGCTAATGAAGTACGCGTCTTGAATGTCAGTTGATGGAAGTAGCCACATATTTATCGTTTTTATCCATCTCTAAAATACAGATTAATCCCATTATTCAGTCAAAGTCCTGTAAACTACTCAAACATATGCTTTCGAAATAGTACTTTAAAGGAGCTTGTTTTTCCCAGCTGGCTAAAGTGGTTTCTAACCTGTTTGCCACAGTGTCTAACAACGTGTTATGGGAATAATAGAAAGAGACTGACACTGAAATCCACATCTATTTTTATGGTCAGAAGACTTGAATCTGTTTCATTTTCCTGTTCAGTTTTGGGTGTGTTTCTAACAGCAGTGGCTTTTTGTGCAAGGAAGACACAAATGTATATTCATATTCGTTTAGAGGTCTGCTATTGTAAAGCCCCATTGCGCACATTGTCACTGCATCTGCAGTGCTGATGCAGTGCCTTCCACTGGTGGGATGCTACCTCCGTCAGCAGAAGGTGTCCATAGAATTGGGCCCTAAGTTGCTCAGGCAGGCCAAGCCCTGTCCAAATAAAAAGCTCTTTATAGTCCTTCCTGGTTTGGAAAGATCCAATGGCCAGGCTGGGTGTGCGGAACCAGTACATAGCCTGAGAACCCTTTACTCCTGTGATGCTGCTCCAAGCTGCCATTCTGGCAGTTCATCACATGGAGTAACTGCTCACAGAACCTTTCTCAGCAAATACCAGCACCAAGTTGCTAAGGGCCCTTGGTTAAACTCCTGCATTGAGTCCCCCCCCCCATAGAATTCCCACACACACTCCCTGGTGCTGGGTATTGGATATTACCACTGCCAAGGGTTCAGGGGTTGGTTCAGCTGGATGGGCCCTTGCTCAGTACTCAACCTGGATGACTCCAGTCCAGATGCCAGCCCTACTCTCAGTTCCAGCTCATGCAGCTCCTTCTGAATTATTATATTTCTTCCCTGCTTTTCAGGGATGATTGGCTCCCAAAGCAGCTTACAATTAAATACCCATCAGAAGATACAATAGAAGTTGCCAGAATGTGCATTCCAGTGGTGCAGTGTGCTTTACGGCAGTCGCAAAAGGCAACCTGCCATTCTGCGCAGCCGGGCCACTGCCACAAGTGCCGAGCAGCCATGGCCGCATGTCAGTGGCCACCAGAGAAGCCCTGGCGTCATTACGTTGGCATAGGGGGGGGGGTGGGCAGAGGTGGGCAGAACAGGGAGGGGAGGAGGAGGAGGAGGAATGGGGTGGAGACCAGGAGGGGGGAGGGGTGTATTAGGAAGGGGGTGGTATTGGCCGCATCAGCTCTGCCAATATCCTATCTCCCTTCCCAGCTTAAATTTCCTGGTCCAGGTCCACTCAAACCTGCACCAGCAAAATAGCTGGCACAGATCTGAGTAGACCCATCAGGGCAGCAGAGACTTTCCTGGGGCAAGTGAACAAATGCCTCCAGGACCCAAAACTGTCCCACAGGATGAAGTGCATGACCTCATTGGCACTGATGCACTGGCACCAGGGGAATTAAGTAGTATTGGGCTGTGTGTGCATGTGTGTGGGTCAATGTATGGTGTAAGGAAGGGAGATGGGATGTTTTGCATCTCACTTCCAGCTTCATGTTGTCCTTTCTTCCATGTTGAGTTGGTGGTGCTCTCAGTTGTTGGAGATGACAATGTGGGGAAGCAGCTTAGATGCTTAGAGTCCTAGCGTCCTATGGTAAGAGTTTCCTTCCATGAAGTGAGCCCCAACATTAAACAAACTGGGGATGATTTTCCTCAGAAGAGATCCAGTCGTTACTAGAGAAGGGTGGAAGGGCAGCAGTTTCCACCTGCGCTGTGTCTGAAGCCTCATGTGATTATTAGTTCTAATGAGCACCTATATCTCTGGTTGTTATGAAGTATATAAAAGAAACCACAGTAAATGCTCTTTAAAATTCTGCTGCCAGAGCTGCTTTGGGGAGCGGCTTTCAGCAGGACAATGGCGCTCAGGGAAATGGGTTATAACCTCTCCCTCTCCATGCATCATGGTCCCAGTCTGAATTGGGGGGGGTCCCCCTTATGCTGCTTTTGGTTGAAGAAGCATGCCTCTTAAGTATACAGTTAGGAGCATGCCAAGTTTGCCCTGCGGTGTACGTCCCCCTGAATCTGATGGTGCTTGTCTTAATAAAAGCCGAGGGTCTTAGGGATGCAGCCATTGTCTTAATGCCATGCTCTGTGGCTTTTACAGTAGATGCTGGAAGGAAAGGAAAGATGCTCAGTTCACCCAACAACCTGTTGCTCCTAGTGATCAAAATTATTAAGGCATCCATTTTGGGACACAGATGTGCTCCCATTTTGTGATCCCACTTTAGTAAATGTTTGCCATCGGTATATTCATACATTAGATATAATGAGACGTGAAGACTCCTGCATGTATGTCTGTGCTTCCACTGTAGCAATAAAAAGCAATGTGAGTGGCAAATACAATGTTTGGGTTGTAGTGCTCTGTTACTTGTTATTACTGTGATACTTTGCACTATCTATGCCCACTCACACCTGAGCAAAATACACATATGCATTCATCTGTGCTATCTTAACCATCTCCACCATCTTAACAGTCTGCCTCTAAACCTCCTTTCACCATTCTCTCTCTCTCTCTCTCTCTCTCTCTCTGACCCTGTTGCTCCTTCCATCTGGAGTGGCTTCCTGTGGTATTATTGCCTCTTGACTGGCCATCTATTTTTCAAACACTCTCTGAAAACTGAAATGTCCATTCAGGTCTGAAAAGTCCAAGGAAAACAACTGCCGTCTGTTACACGAAGAAGGTTCAATAACCTGTTTCAGTAACTGCCCCAAAGTATAGAGGTTGCCCATTCAAAACAAATAAAGCAAGGACCCCACGCATATAGGCGCACACTGGTTATTTTCAATATTATGGGTCACTAGGTTGAAAACAAACCTTAGCAAATTGTTCCTGGCTTTTGCCAAATAGTAAGACATTGTTGCATGTGTATAAACAGGCACACTTTCAAATTAACACCAAGACACAAAGGTATATTCTTTCCTCATCTCCCCAAAAAAATGTTCTAATTCTCAGCAGCTTGCATGAAAGATGTCTTGACTCTGTCGTGGCAGAATGAAAGTAATACTCTATTAATGCAATAACAGTCATTTTTGTTTATTTCAATCCTGTCCTTGCCAACTTGGACATAAGCAACACTGAGTTTAATTGGGCCTTACTCCCAAGTCAGTCCCACCGCAAAACATACATCCATAGGAAATCACATTCATGAGTCACATCTGTGAGTATCTACTCACATGGAATTTGCAAACACACATTCATTCCAGTCCAAGGGTTTTTCTGTGGAAAAAGCCACACTAGTTTCTTATCCAACGCTGTCAATCATCCTTGGGCTGTCTTCCTACATCTGCATGTGCCCCAGCAGCACTTGCCTGCTCCTGAGGGTTTCCCCTTCCTGGGAGACAGTCTAGGATGTTGTCTCACCTCCTCTGAGAACTCAAAACTCACAGATCTCAGAGAACCATGTGAGTTTTTCAACCACACATTCAAAACCTTTGTGGAAGATTCCAATGTCACAGATTAAGAAGGTAAAAGGACAAGGTACTTGGTTTATTCTGTGGGGGGAAAACTCATGGGATATGGAAACTCACATGAGTTTTGCATCCAAACATGCTTTACATCCATCCATGGGAACTGTGATTTGCATGTGAGTTTCTGCAAGTTTGTCCCAAGCATCTATATAGGGTTGAAACCTTAGACTAGTTCTAACTGTACCACTTTATAGGGAAGATGCGTCCTAGGATAATTTTGTATATGCAGGTTGAACAAGCAATTAGATGCAAAGTAGTGCAATCCAAACTGGAAAACTGATGACAGCTGTCTTAAAAGCAAAAATTGGTTGCAAAATAAGTTCACTGAAAGATGAAGCTTCTTCCAAGGTAACAGCAGCCATGGCTAATTCCAAAGTTGTTTCAAAGCCTGCACCTAGCAATAGGCTTACCAGATCTCCAACCGGGACAGAGTGCTAGACCTTTAGGAGAAAGAATGTGGGCAGGTGTAGCTTGTTAAATCTTAGAGCACAATCCTAGGCATGTCTTCTCAGAAGCAAGCCCCGTTGTGTTCAGTGGAGCTTGTTTCTGAGTAGACATGTCTAGGATTGTGCTCTAGGGTTTAACAAGGTAACAAGCTACACCTGCCCACATTCCTTCTTCTAAAGGTCTAGCACTCTGTCCCGGTTGGAGATCTGGTAAGCCTACCTAGCAACCAGTCATTTTCTTTCATGCAAATTGCATAATATATCTTGCCCCATATCAACATATTTTGTCCTTTTCACATCCTAGCTTTATAGCAAAAGAAAAAGAGGATCTGCAGCCAGTTTTCAAATCTTTCATGAAATGTAAACGCGCTAGATTGGCTAGATTTACCCTCAATGGTAAATTTTAACATACTGTACTTGGGAGTAAGCCCCATTGAACTAAATGGGGTTCACTTCTGAGTAGACGCAGACAGGCTTGCTCTGTAAATGACATTGAAGAAAATATGTTTAAGCATCCCTAATATAAGTACCAATGCAGTAATTGCTTCATGTACAGCACAATCCTATACATGTCTACTCAGAAGTAAGTCCCATTGTGTTCAGTGGATCTTGCTTCCAGGAAAGTGTGTATAGGATTGCCGCCTTTGATTTGCCTTGATTTTAAGCATGCAATTTTTTTTCTGACCTTAACTCTGCACCTGATGAAGTTTTTCTGAGGTTTTGAAGTGTTAGATACAAATAATAAAAGTGGATAACAATTCCAGTGATTTGCCTCCTTTTTAAAAAGGTTATGAAGCATTATAAGTGGGTCAAAAAGAAGCAAACCAGCATCAGTGAGAGGGTAAAAAATAAAAATCATAGAGAAATCTCTTCTCAAGCCCATCCCCAGGCTGCTATTACCAGAACAGCTAAACTGTATCACTCATCGCCAGCTCAGCATCTAACAAGGAGGAATGGTTCAAAAGTCTCTTGGAAGCTCTTAAATCAGTTGTTTGCATGCTTGAAATTTTAGATTTAACCTTCATTACATTTTCAAGGAAGTGAATATTTTCAGTTTACTTAGTGGGGCTCAAATTGCAGTTTAGGCTGCCACTCAGCTCAGCTTCAATCCATTGCATGTGTGGAAAATATTTACTGAGTTTTGAGCCTAATTATGCTTGTCCTCCTTGCATACGCATTCTTTCAATTGGACAGGTAAAAACCAAACTCTGTTTGTGGTTGCTGGTAGTACATGTAACTCTTCAAAGCATCCAAATAGGCACCTAAAAAATGAGGTTGATGATGATGACGCATTATTGGAAGCTAGGAGTTGGTCACGTATAGTTGATCTTGTATAAGAAAATAATCTTACATTTTCAGAAACAATAAGCTAATAATTGTATATTTCCTCTCTAAACAGTATAAATTTGATAACCCCAAAGTATTGAAAAATCTTTAGAATACTTACATGTAACTGTACTTTAGAGTCATGTTAGTAATAAAATGATATAAAAACAATATGAACGATGAAGACCCACTAACACTTTATCCCTAGTTGTCCCTTTTCCGAGTTATTTTATCTGCAATGTCTCAAGAACAGCAAATACTCAAAAGATCCGCTACCTTTTTTCTCTTAACATGTGGAAGTCAGTTGCAAAGTCAAACTAGAGATGATGGCAGAATATTTGTGAACTGTCTTTCAACGTGTATGTGTGCACACACACACACACACACACATGTGTTTTTGGGGTTTTTTAACTGCAGTGCCAATGTATGGAGAACTAGGAACAGTGGCAGGTGGAATGGGGTGCTTGACCCTTTTTCAATGAGATTGTTTTTCTGATCAGCAACTCTCAACTGCTTTCCCATTTCTGTTTGCTTTGGCAATAGAAATTTTTCCATAAACTTTCCCTCTATGGGAGAAAAGTGATGGGAGATGAATTTCAATAGGAAAAAGCCCCATGGAGAAAGGATTAAGCACCCTGCACCTGCTACTCTAATGAAATTCACAGCTTCCTGCAACTGACCTGCAGTTTAAAAAAAATCAAGTATCTCTTCTCTTTTAGCCCTTGGTATTGCATTGACTTCAAGTAAACAATAGTGATGGTGTATTTGGGTTCCCTTCCAGAGACAAGGGTTTAGGTTACGAGTGTCAAACCTAAGGCCCACTGGCTGCATACGGCCCACGGAAGCTTGTGATATTCAGCCATGTGATAACTGGGCTCTCCCAGCACCACACATTCAGCAGCGCTGCTTCTGCTGAAGCTCTGGGAGGGAGAGATGGAAAGAGCCCTCAGAAAGTAAGGAACGCTATGGGGGGAGGGGCAGACCAAGAGGGGTGAGAGAGGACTACAAAGGCGCTGGGAGAGTCCAATTATCACACAAGCTGCCCTTTCAGCAACGCCGCTTCTGCTGAGGTGTCACTTCTCAGAGCACCTCTCAGCTGCTGAGCTGCGAAGTGACACCTTTGCAGAAGCGGCACTGCTGAAAGGGCGGCCATGTGAGGACAAAGTACTTATTTCTGACCATCATCTTCTTAAGCTTAATGACATCATTTCCTGCTTAATGCTGTCACTTCCAGCCCACAGCAAGCACCATGAATACTATTCAGCCCACTGTATCAAATGGGGTTGATACCCCTGGTTTAGGTGGTCTAGAGGACCGAGCAACTAGGTGGGAAGGTAGCAGCAGAGATAGATCCTGGGAATCAAGAGCCTGAGCTTCCCTGTTCTTCATGCAAGAGCTAAAAGATAACCTGAATGTATGAGTTGCCACAGGTTAAGTAAAAGTCCAGGAGTAGAGAGGTAGGTGGAGCTCAGTAAAAAATAGCTAAGAGAATAGGGCATTCCGCAGTTTTTCCTAGCCAATGACAGTAACGGTAAGATGCCACCAATCCCAAGTTTGTTTGTTGTTAGTTGGCTGAAGGTTAATGAGTCCCAGTAGTTTGATACCACTTCACACAACTACTTTTTGGGGTGTTGTCACAGGAAAGCTATGCCCATATAAGGAAAGGGGCATGAGTGAGGAGGTTAACAGCAGTTAGGACCATATAAGGGAAAAGGGGCAGTTGGAAGGAAGGGGACAGTTGAGGGAAGAGATTAGGAGGATGGTTGGATCTGAATGTGTTGTTGTTTTTATCCTGTGTTCTGTATCTGTTCGTTACGTATCCTAACCGTGTAACCACATTGAAGTAATAAAGTAACTGATTTTCCTTTGAGTCATCTTAGTAGTGAATACCGGGTAAAAGTGGATGTGACTGAATCCAGTATCGCTACTGGTCCACAGAAGGAGCTGGGTGGTAACATCTGCAATGGTTGGCAGTTGTAGCTCATAGTACCAAGGCAGAGTACTATGAGGGAACCGATCACCTGGATCTGGAGTATTAGCAGACCACAGGTGACGGTGACATGGTGAGCAGCGATTTGGGATCGAATACATCCATTTACTCCCTGAGGTTGTTGGTTACATGGACAGAGTACTGAGTGATACAGAACTTCACAGAGTTTTTTTTTTGTTTTTTGAATAAGTAAGGCCTGTCTTGAGCTTTGCATTTTCAAGCTGTTTTCCTCTGCAGTGATAGAATTTGGGCACAACAAACTGGCAGTGCACAATTGTACATTTTGCTCACTATACCCCTCATCAAATCTGTTACAGATATATAAATACATCTCTTTCAAATGTAACAGTACGAATTTGGATACTATCAGAGAGCAGAGTGGCAGTCCTATACAATTTAATTAAAATGAAGCCAGCCAGTCTACAAGGTAAGATTCATTAGAATTTGGAATCAGCACCCCAAAATTACCTTAAAACCATTGGAATACCTTATGCCAGGAAAAAATGTGTTGACCAGTGTATTTTTTAATGCAGTGAGAAAAATGAAAAGTAATGGAAATATGTGCATCTTTTAGTTTCTACCCACACATTTTTGGGGTGAAAAGTCAGAAATGTGTACACACGCTAATTTTTACAGAATGAAAAAGTGCCTCAGTTCCTGATCATTGTAATTGCTGTATTGCTCCTTCTGCAGCCCATATAATATATTTAGCACAAATGTCAGAGTTCACAAAACCTCAAGAAGAATTTCCACTGGGAATACGCTGTGATTAGGCCTTGAACAAGAATTTGTAACTCTTGCTCTCTAACCTTTAACTTTGAAACTTTTACCCCATTTTGGTGGCTTTTTACTGTAATGCTATATGGGTCCACTGTAGTCAAACAGCATAGGAAATATGATTACAATAATTGTGTTAGAAACAAGGTGCTGTCATGATCAAATAAAAGGCCTCCAAAATGAAACTGATAAAATTGTATCTTTGACCTTCTTGTCAGCTAAAACTAGACACAGTTCAAATGCTGTCTATGAATATTAGGCTTATTATTTCTGAATGAGAGGCTAGTTTCTGCATATCATTTGTTTCCTTGGAGGATTTTGAAGGGCTATTCCTGTTTGCAAAAATCTATGGGCAGAAAAATATCATAGATCCTGAAATGGAACAATAGACCAACGATCATCAAGTCAGTGGAATAACTTGGCTGAGGCTCTTGGAAAGCATTTTCCTCTTAGATATCATATATTTATACCATTTGTCCACAGCAAATTAATTATGTTCCTCCTTCCATTGGAAAACGTCGCAGCCTGTAACTCGGAACCATACGTACCAGTATTTCTACTGATTCATCTGCCTAAATACCAGAGTAACAACTTGAAAAGCCAGAATAACGCCACAGTTAATGGTGTTGTCTTTATGCTCTCACAAGTCTTAAGATCAGGCTATTGCTAAAAGATAGTTCTGTATTATTAGTAGCTTATATATCACTTTGACTGAAATCCTCCAAGTATTTATTTCAGAGTAGTCCCATTGACATCACTGGTTAGATACGGAGTGATGTTTGTTTATTACTTGTCAGATCCAGTTTGAGGGGCCCTTAGTTAAATGACCTCTGGTTGCGCCCCCTTGCCCATACTAGTTTACTTCATGTTTGGCAGGCTAGGAGCAGCAACAGTGCTGTTCTAGCTGCAGGTGCTACATACTATGTTCTCCCCTGCCTGCCATTGCCTCAAATAGTATCACCCACCTAGCCAACAGCTGATGGTTGAATCCAATCTTTCCCAAGTATCTACAGCAGGGGGGGGGGGAAACACTGGTACATTGGTCACTTAGCAGCTGCCCAAGAGTGCCTTGTGCTGACACTGATCCTGACTGATGTACAAACATTGATTTACTGGGTTTTTTTAAATAAAAAAGCAAGAACCAGTATGCAATCATAAACATGTCAACAATAAAAACAAACCAGCATGAAAACATTACAAGCCATAGCCAATATAAAATAGCACAGTGCATATAAAGTGAGGTTTTTTAACCCATGAATTTGACACAGTCCCTCATGAAAGGCTCCTGAGAAAACTCCACAGTCAGGGAATAAGGGGGCAGGTCCTCTTGTGGATTAGGAACTGGTTGAAGACCAGGAAACAGCGAGTGGGAGTCAATGGGCAATTTTCACAATGGCGAGAGGTGAAAAGCGGTGTGCCCCAAGGATCGGTCTTGGGACCGGTGCTTTTCAACTTATTCATAAATGACCTGGAGTTGGGGATAAGCAGCAAGGTGGCCAAGTTTGTGGATAACACTAAACTTTTCCGGGTGGTGAAGACCAGCAGGGATTGTGAAGAGCTCCAGAAGGACCTCTCCAAACTGGGAGAATGGGCAGCAAAATGGCAGATGCGCTTCAATGTAAGTAAGTGCAAAGTGATTCACATTGGGGCAAGAAACCAAAATTTCACATATACACTAATGGGTTCTGAGTTGTCTGTGACGGATCAAGAGAGAGATCTTGGGGTGCTGGTGGACAGGTCGTTGACAGTGCCGACCCAGTGTGCGGCGGCTGTGAAGAAGGCCGATTCCATGCTCGGGATCATTAAAAAAGGGATTGAGAATAAAACGGCCAATATCATTCTGCCTTTGTACAAATCGATGGTAAGGCCACATCTGGAGTATTGTGTCCAGTTCTGGTCACCACACCTCAAAAAGGATATAGTTGAACTGGAAAAGGTGCAGAAAAGAGCGACCAGAATGATTCGTGGACTGGAGCACCTCCCTTTTGAGGAAAGGCTACAGCGTTAGGGGTTTTTCAGTCTAGAAAAAAGGCGCCTGAAGGGGGACATGATTAAGACGTATAAAACTATGCATGGAATGGAGAGAGTAGATAGAGGTAAATTCTTCTCCCTCTCGCACAACACCAGAACCAGGGGACATGCACTAAAATTGAGTGGAGGGAGAGTTAGAACAGATAAAAGAAAATATTTATTTACCCAGTGTGTAATTCATCTGTGGAACTCCTTGCCACAGGATGTGGTGATGGCACCTGGCCTAGATGCCTTTAAAAGAGGTTTGGACAGATTCATGGAGGAAAAGTCCATCACAGGTTACAAGCCATAAGCAACCTCCTGGTTTTAGAAGTGGGTTTTCTCTGTGCCAGGTGCAGGGGAGTGGCAGCAGGAAACAGGTTATCTTGTTGGCTGTATGCTCCCTGAGGCATCTGGTGTGGCCACTGTGTGATACAGGAAGCTGGGCTTTTGGCCTGATCCAGCAGGGCTCTTCTTATGTTCTTATGTTCTTAATTATACAGGAGAACCAATTGGCCTCTGGACCATAGCAGATTGAGAAGGGCTAGCACAATTGTGCACCAGTCTCCAAAACTAGGCTCAGGGAGAGAAAGGCCCCCACTGTAGCTCTTTGTCACTTGACAGACAGAGGACCTCACTTAATTACCTCACTTAATTACAGTTAAAGAGAATTAACCAGGCTGACAGTTATGCATACTGGAATTTCTCAGTAGTATCAGACTTGCTTTTCCGCAATCAAGCATTTTCCTAATGACACCCACACCTCTTTCCCATTTGCTGTAAGGCGCTATGGTATAAACCTTGCATTTATTTCCTGTTTAAAAATGTCCATTTAAATTAGATGATCAATCGTCAAATTAGATGTGCGACTGCACACATCATTCCAGTGTTTATTTTCTTTTCTGGCACACTTGTGGCTATTCAGGGTTGAAGAATGTAACTCAATTGGCATGAGCTCCAGTGCTAAAGTGGTCAACCCACAAGATGTCTCTGCGTTGTTTTGAAATGTACTATTACAAGGCATTTTAATAAACTTTGTTTGTATTTGCCTTGATTAATAACACATTTACTGGTGAATTTTCTGGGATGTTTGGTTCATGGTCTTTCCTTTCATTCCCTTAGAACTCCTCGGTGGTAGCAGCCTGTAGAAGGCCTGGTGGGACTATCCCATGGCGATCTGACCTGGTTCTGGCTTTGTCCAAGTAATTTTACGCGCACTAACACTTCTGACCTCCAGTGCCACTGATAAGCGCCAAAGCACAAAGTGCAGGGTCAAGAAAGTTTGAAATGTTGACGAAAAAAAACCCCTTAAAAATCATATGATTGGTGTTTGTTTGTTTTTTTAGAAAGATAGACAACACACTTGATGCTGGATTTTCCTAGCACTTCCATCAATTGGGTTTATGTTTTTCAGGAAATGATTCTCCGTAGCCAACTTGGCTAAGCCAAGAGATGAATTACAATCTAGGATGTAGTGTAAAATATTAAATGTGCTTCTCCAAATTTCTCCTTGCAGCGTTGGTGCAGTTCCATGCTTGCCATGTCCCAGGATGTGTGATTGACCCTGAAATCTAATTTGAAAGGAGTTGTATGCCATTTATGGCTTAAGTGTTTAGATCATAAGGTACTGATGCGAATGTCGTTCCATTCTAAACAGCTGTGTTTTGGAGTGGCGTTTTTAATTTCATAGGACCATTTGACTAATGCAACATTTAATCATTTCATTTTCTCATTTTTTTACAAGAGACAAAGCCTGCTTTTATATCAAAAACAGCAGAAAATTGACTTACTTTGAACTCATGGTGTGATGTCATAATAGCTGGAAGCAGTTCTAAATTACATTGCAAAAATACTGACATTTGAAGCTACATATTGGTATGTCCTGAAATGTAATAATATATGTTTTGCTTTGGAAAGACGTAGAACGCATTATTAGTGGTGGACTGATCAGCTTGAGTGCCTTCACTAAGAGAAATTAGCAATCTGTTTTTCCGCTCTATATATGGCAAATTCTTTTCTCTTTGGGGTCAAAAAATGCAAATACTGAAGGAAGGTCCAAGTATTACTATCTTGTGAGGTTACACAGCTGGTGATTAAAACCATCGTGTGGGCTCATTCTTTGCAAGTCAGATAGTGTACAGGAACCCTGAAGTGGCAGGAAACTGGTGTAGGTTTTTGGCAGCCTGCCTGCCACAAAACTTATTGCTTGCTGTGATGATCCTTGATGGTTCCGTGGGGAAGGACAACTATGCCAGATGAAAACATGCCCCCCCCCCATATCCACACTTCACAACACTGACTTGTTTAAGTGAATGATGCTATTGGAATCATATAATTAGATGACAGTCCTTTCCAGGAGGAGACCTGCTGTTGTGGATGGTGAAGACAAACACAGCCGTCAATGGAATTAGGTCCCAAATCTTAATCCCCTCTCTAGAGAATCGGCAGCAGGCCTCAGGAAGCACTTTGCACAAAGCTTTACTTCGGTCTCCCCAGGAGAGGTCCTGCAGAGATGTCTGCTTTTAATGCTGCATTCCTCTGCATAAATAAAGCCCGGCTCTGTGCGTAGCCCTGGAAAAGAAAGCATCCCTGTGCCATACATACAACCTGATATCTGGGCAGATGAGAAATCAGTGCGCCTATTTCCATGATAGGAGAAAAAACAAAATGAGAGGGGCACGCCAAAGTGAATGCCTGTGCTTTAACACTAGAGTTGAAATAAAAGGTCACCCTTAGTTCTAAAATTCAGATTTAGGTTTTAAAGGAGACATGTTTGAAAAAGTAGGTGGGTTATTATGGCCCAATGCTATCATGGATTGGGACGGTGCATGGGGGGCTTTATGACAGCAGAACGTAGTTCTGCTATTGTAAAATGGCTTTTGGCAGTGCGTGCAGCCATGTAATTCCAGCAGCAGTGCTGAAGGCCCGCCAGCGAACCTAAAAAGGTAGGTGCGACAGCAGTGGGAGGGGGGAACGAGGCTGGGAGGGGGTTCAACAGGGTGGGGAGGGAGACGGACTGGGGAAGGTATTAGCGCCGCGGCACTCACATGCGTCAATATCCTTACCCCATCTGTCTTCCTTACCGCTGCTGTTACAACACACCTCAGATTTACGCCTGCTAAGCAGCAGGTGTAGATCTGAGGAGTCCCATGGCAGTGGTGGAGGCTTTATCTGGGGTCAGTGACCAAACTTACCCCAAAGAGACCTTTCCAATCACTTCCATCCTGCAGACACAGCATGTGTTACATTGGTGCAGTTGCATCAGCAGGGAGGGATTTGGGTAGGATTGAGCTGTTTGTCTGTGGGTGGTTCATTTACACCTAGCTTACCCCAAATTTATACTGGATTTGGCTGAGAATATGTCCATACCAATGCCCCTTGTTGCTTTTCGTATTGTGTTGGTTTTGCCTGCCTTTGTTCTATTCTTTGTGCACTTCCCATACACATAGGTGAAAACTGAGACCAGAGCTTTTGTTTTTTTATAAAATATTTTGTTTGGAAAGTGGCATGCCAACTCACAAACAAATTTAATTAGACATAAATGCAGTATGTGTGGCTGCTCTTTATACATCCAAACAGTGCAAGGTGCATGGTGAGAAGGTTAGACCCCCAATCCTAGCCTTCTCCCCTGCTGATGCAGCCACGCCAAAAAGGTGTGTGCTGTACCCAGCAGGGATGGTGGTGGAATGGGAGGTTTGGGAGCTTATTAGCTAGTGCAAGTCCAAGGATAAGAAAGGGCCAGGCAGCCAGTCTCAAAAAGGAGGAGATAGGATCTGGTGGTGCACACCATTGCCGCCAGATCCACCCCTCCCGCCCCCTCCTGCCCCTTCCCCCGTTCCTCCCCCTCCGTGCCCAGTTTCCCCCCTCCCTGTCCACCCCACCCCCACTGCTGCTCTATCTGTTTTGGCAGGTTCATCAGCGGGGTTGTGGCTGCCTCTTGCAGCAGTGTTATGACAGTGGCATTTTACGACAGTTGGTACGGCTGCATGCTATAACGCGGTGAGGGATAGGATTGGGCTGCTAGTGCACCTAATTGTTGACATTTATAACATTTCAAATAGACATGATTGTTACTTAGTATTCATGTAATCAATTGAATAATTTTTATGTTTTATGTACAATTCATTAAAGGTTAACTAATGTGAAGTCATCAAAACACAGTAGTATTGTGAATTATTCGTGTCATTAAGAGTACATGATTAATTGCTCAAAGATGCCTGCCTGACAGCAATTCTTTCTTTTCTATAAAACTAATTAGGTGATGATAATTGGGTCTCTCTCCAAGAAACACTAGATCTAGAGAAGGCAGCTGGATTTAATGTGCAAGGAAACCCAAAACCAGCTACAGCTTTCTTATTTTGTCAAGAAACAGACATATTCTTTCCTACCTGAGTGTCACAGATAAAACATGTTGTTGGTTTATTTTGACAGCTTTTTCTACTTTTCATGGATTTTTGAAATTATCGAGATTACACACATCTTGGGTACGATCCACATCCGACTGAAATCAGTGGCAAAATACTTTTAGATTTTAATGGTGCTGGATTGTAATCTTTGATTATGAACAGCTTGGCTATGATCCAGTACACAGTTTCATGGGGGTGAAAAAGTTGAATAATACCCACTGAGAAGTAGACACTTCAAAGTTGTGCAGAGATTGTGTAATCTCTGTTTATAATTTTTGTTTCTAGAAACTTTTTTTTGTTTAGAAACTTTTGACATTTCGTCTCTAAAGAAGACAACCTATCTATTCTTACTTGGAACTAACTCCCAATGAAAACAATTGGAACTTATAGATTAGTAAGCATATAATGTTTGCACAGACGTGAAACTGTCAGACTGACTGCACAACTATCAAAGCATTAAAAAAATAGTTAACTATTCTGCCTTTTAATCAAGTAATTATATAAATTTAAATACATTTGCATGTTATCAAAAACACTATGAGTCCTTTTTAGATACTGAAGTGCAGCTTAAAAAGCCCAATCCTATATTTACCTGTTATCGTCAGTAAGGATCCTAAGCTGGTGCTGACTGCCATAAAGCACTCAGCAGTAGTCGTAAAAGGCTCTCTGACAGCACATTACTCAGCATGTCGCTGCCGGGAACACCAGTGGGAAGGCTTGCATTTTCCCGCCTGTGTAGTTGCTTCTCCTGCCGCTCGCCATACCAGGTAAAATGGTGGGGAGGCAGGAGGAGTGGCGGGAGGGCAGTAACAGGGTGGGGAATGAGTGAATCGGGTTCAGGAAGGGGGCGGGTTTGGTGGCAGCCAAATCCACCGCTGTCACCATAGGTGATCTCACAGCATAGGTCCATGCGGACCTGCACCAGTTATTTACTTAGCGTAGGTCCGAGTAGATCCCCCTGCGCCATGGAGGCTTACCCCCAGGTAAGGAAACATTGGTCCCTTACCCAGAGGAGACCTCTGCAACTGCCCCCACAGTAGGATGCAGTGGTAGCCATTATGATGCCACTGCATCTGTGGGGGGGGGGGGAAGGAATAGGATTGAGCTGAAAATGTAATAAAAGCTACAACTCTATGTTAGATGGAAAAGCCATTTTTTACATTCCCTTTTCATTCCATATTATAGTAAAATATGGGGGGGCATTCATGAGGCTAGGTGATGAAGGTTGCAGCAGTGGTGGATTGGGGGGGGCGAGAAGGCAGTGAGTTCAGGATGCCCTTCATCTTGAGTCATCCCAGGGTGTAATGCATCTGTGGAACTCCTTGCCACAGGATGTGGTGATGGCACCTGGCCTAGATGCTTTTAAAGGGGGTTGGATAGATTCATGGAGGAAAGGTCCATCAGCGGTTACAAGCCATAAGCAACCTCCTGGCTTTAGAAGTAGGTTTTCTCTGTGCCAGGTGCAGGGGAGTGACAACAGGAAACAGGTATCTTGTTGTCTTGTGTGCTCCCTGAGGCATCTGATAGGGTCACTGTGAGACACAGGAAGCTGGACTGGATGGGCCTTTGGCCTGATCCAGCAGGGCTCTTCTTATGTTCTTATCGGCGCAATCCTGGGGATCTTTAGAACGGCAGAGCGAATGCTCCGCTGTTCTAAAGTGTCGCGAATGTGCCATAAAGCACGTTTGCGACTACTCGGGAGCAAGGGAGGTCAGCGCAGAGGCCGGCCACCCTCGCTCTGTCGTCGGAGCACCCGCGTGTCCGCCAGAGGAGGTGAGTCGGGATACAGGGGGCGCGGGGGTGGTTCGGTGGGTGAGGGGGGGCATTGGCCTAGCCAGCCTGGGAGGGAGAGGGGGTGGCGTCGGCCTTATCCCCGTTCCCGTTGGGCGGGCTAGGCTGTTACACGGCCTCCTCTACTTCCGCCAGCTATTTAGCTGGCGGAAATTCAAGGATGCCCATCAGGCTGGCCCCGGTTTACACCCGGGGAAGGTGACGAATGTCCCCTTCCCCGAGTAGACCTCCGGCCTGCTGGTCGACAGGCAGCCCAGGCTCAGGATAATCAGGATTGCACTGCCTGTCTGTTGCCGCCACCTCCCTCCAGCCTGCCACAGATTGATCCCTGCCGCAGTCTGCATTGATCCCCTTTCCACCCACTAAAAGCAAGCAGAAAGTAGATCATCTGCCTCCTTACTTTGTTCCTGGTGCAGTTTCTTCCAACACAAGGATGCAAGACTCCCAGTTTAATTTACAGGGACCTCATGAAAGAAGTAGCTCCTTCATTCATGTGGTCCCTTTAACTCAAACTGGAAGTCCTGCACTTCTGTGTTGGAAGAAACTGCACCAGGAGCAAGATTAAGATAAGGGGCTTTTGTTGTTGTTGTTGTTGTACAGAGGCAGCAGCGACAGACCCAGTGGCATTGAAAGGTCTTTCAGGTCACACCACTTCCAAACATACCAGTAACAAAACAGCTTAAAAATCAACAAGCCTGAGCTTATTATTCAAATTCATTATCACTGATTAGATTAATCAACTGGCGCTTCAGTTGATTAAGCTAATGAGTAAAGCACTTAAAACGTGCAGCCTGATAATTTGGGGAAGTATTTTAAATAATAATAATTTGGAAAGTATTTTAAATGCAGTAGTTACACCCCTCTCTTATAAATATGCATAGTGAACATTATGTACAGAGTGCACAATCTGAGGTACTGAGAGACCTAGAACAGCATTCTGTGCTTGGCAAATAAAACAAAACTCAATTGCTCTGTTGCCAGTCAGTCAGTTGCAACCTCATTATACATTTTGGTTGCTTCACACATAGCAAGATTCCTGCATGGTGTCCATTTTGTGTAGATAACTGCATAAACCCTGCATATGCATCATCCCATGTGAGAATCCTGCACATGAGTGAGATTATTAATGTGAATATTAGCACTTGGGATACATGCAATTTTCTATTTAGAGGTAACTTCCTAGTTGGAATTTTGCAATATATGATGCAGTTCTTAGGCTCGTGAAATTGTGCTGACACGGCTGGCTCCATCATAGCAAAAATGTTAATAGGATACTATGCAGGTGAATTAGTATCAGTTCTATCCCTGACTTTACTGACTCAATAGCCAGTCATATGACAGAACTGTGTATGTATGGCTTACAGAGGAAGGTATGGCAGAGCTATTACACTGTGTAACACAAAAATTGTTTGTTTATTTCTAAACAGAAGCGTCGCTCCGGTAGGGGCGGGGCTGTAAGTATCGCTGCGGTCATAGTCTCTTTACCGAGCGAGGAGGAGGCAGCCCTGCCCCCTCACTGCCCGAGCCAGTCCCCTACGGAGAAAGCAGCAGGCAGGGTCTCTTCCCTGCCGGTTTCTCCGTAGGGGACTGGCTCGGACAGTGAGGGGGCGGGGCTGCCTCCTCCTCGCTCGGTAAAGAGACTATGACCGCAGCGATACTTACAGCCCCGCCCCTACCAGAGCGACGCCTCTGTTTCTAAATGCTTCTTATACAACTCAGAAGCTCTGATTCCAACAGTACTCATCAAAATGTTTCATCAAAATGTTTTTAGTTGGTATCTTAAATGATGTATTGGTATTGAAACACTGTCATTTGCCTAGACAAGGGTAAACATGGCCACGAGGTTGTAAGTTCTCCCCAAGTAGCATAAATTGTGGCTGAACTATTGATGCTATGCCCAAAATAGTGGCATTTTTAAAATCCTTGCACCATAAAGATAGATCAAAATATTCAGCTAAACGCGAAATTGTTCAAATTGTGTTACACGACGTTATCCTTCAACTGGAGGACAGTGAAGATCCTGAATATACCGAGCTGTATGGACTTATTGGGGTCCTTGAATTATTTTGAATTATCCCTGTTTTGAATTATTCCTACCATTGTGTGCAATGCAGAGAAAGCTAATCATGGGTGTACTTTCTCTGAATTGCACCCTTATTCTTGGAAGAAAATCCTATTGATTTGAATAGATTTTACATCCAAGTAAGGCTGCAGTTCTAAATGCACTTCCCTGGGAGTAAGTTCCATTGAACAAAATGGGGCTTACTTCCATGTAAACTTGTATAGGATTTGTCTTGATAGTGTACATAAAGTCTTAGTCTTCAGTTTTCATTGTATTCCTGGAAAGCATTTATTTTTTCTTGGGAGTCCATAACAGATGGTCTATTGAACTGTGTATAGACCTTTGGCCTATTCCCACAGGGCTCTTCTTGGGCTCTTTTCCTTCTACATCAGAAACTTCACCTCCCTTCCTTGCACTTTTTTGTTCTTCACTGGAATGCATACTCTATTTTTGGAACCCTTCACATTTCAAAGATCTACCATTTCTTTCCAGCCTATGAAGAAAAGTCTTCTGGATAATTGGGCACTTGTCATTGTACAATCTTTGAGGTATTAGTGCTTGTCAATATCTGCCCTGAAAATGCTGGTTCCAGATGGCTCAATTGGTTCACTAACTCTTACCCTGGGCATGGCGTTTCCTGCCTTAAAGGAACAGAAGGCCATTCTTCTACCCCTTCATCTCATCAAGCCCATTGCTTCCACCTTGAAAGGGATTTCCCACTGGGCATGCCCTTTCCTCCCAAGCAGCCCTAACCCTCTGGTCAGGAGGGGTTCAGTGTAAGAGATGCTCACCTTGAACCCATGAGGACAACTAGGCAACAGCGAAACCACGGCGGAGCAGGAGCTCCAGGCGCTCGATCGCGGGAGGGCGACAAGATTGTGGGCGGGGAACTCACCGTCTTCTGAAGAGCAGCGCCGTTTTCTGGGCCCGCCTGCCCTCCCTGGACCCAGTTTGGCTCCAAAATGAGAGCAAAACGGGCGGGGGGCGCATCGATGTGATGCGACGCTGGCCCCGCGCTCAGGCGCCCTCCCGGCGCCTTTCACCTCTGCAAGAAACAAGGTGCTTGTCAATCAGATGGAAGACCCCTGCTGTAGTAGGCTTACCAGATCTCCAACCGGGACACAGTGCTAGACCTTTAGGAGAAGGAATGTGGACAGGTGTAGCTTGTAAAGTACTAGAGCACAATCCTAGGCATGCCTACTCAGAAGCAAGCCCCATTGTGTTCCCTGCTGCATACCATATGCTGGTATGTGAATAAACCCCTTTCCTGCCTATAATTGAAGTTGTAGCATGTTCCTTGAGTCAGGATGGAACCCGATTTACCATTCTCCATCCCTTTTGATGTGGAACTTCCCGCTTGGGATGAGGTGAGAGGGGCAGGAGTCCCAACAGACCTTAGTACGTGAAGGATGGTCTCTTTTTGTCCTGTGAGATCATAGGGAGATCCTGTTACAGGTGCCATTTCCTTGGGAAATACAGTTGACCGTGACCTGTGACAGGACCTTCACAGTTGTGGTGCCTGACTTGTGGAACTCCCAGCCATTAGAGATTCAAACTGCATTCTGAAGGGAAGGGAAGACCCTTTGTAGCCTTCTTTGGTTGATGAGCTACCTCTTTTGTTGCAGGGTTTTATTTCTATTCTGCTCAGTTATACAGTTGTTACTTTTGTTTGTTTGTTTGAATTTTTTTGTATTGTATAATTATGCTTTAATTTAGTAAACCATCTTGAGTTTCTCATCGGGTTTTAAAATAATTACAATAAAAATGATTTAAAATAATAATTGAAAATAGTGTTTTAAAATAAATAACTAGATAGATTAAAACAAAAAGACCATCCATGTGGGGTGTTTCTTTAATATAACCTGTGCTGACTATGGACTTTTTTTTATAAGCTGCTTTCACAGCTGTTAAGGATTCCTATAAATATCAGCATTTCCCCATCATCAGAAGTGTAGTGTTCTATATTTCTGCCAGGTTGTGGATTTAGCTTCTTCTAAAATAATTACTTGGATGCACTGAGGATCGAATTTAACTTGCTCTGGTTAGAAACTAATAGCATCAGTATTTAAAACACACACACACTTAAAATAACGTCAGATGTGTTATGGCAAAATTACAATCAACCTTTTTTCCCCCCCACTTAAGCAATTTGGCCATGTAAAAGGTCCCCCTGCGTTTTTTCTTTGAAGTTTGAAAAAAAAAATCTGACCTGCTTTTCTTTACTTGGGGGAAACTAGTTTTGCTTTTTGCAACAATTGTTCCCATAACTCCATGGACACGTAGGGCACATTGTGTTGCCCTAATCCAAACACCTAACTCATGTATTGTTTTACACCCAGGACTACTCAATTGAGACCTGTAACATTTGGAGAGGAAGCCAAAGCCCCATTTAATAAGGGATCGTCCCTTCCATAGAACTATTGCTTTCCCAAAATGCTGTCTGCTTTATGTAATGTATTATAATTATATGACAGGGGACCAGGAGAGAATATGGCATAGAGTTTCCCATAGGTTTCCTTTTTCAGATAAGAAAGATAAACATTCTGCTTAGCTTCATCATAACAACAATGTTTTCAAGTCCCTCGGCAGTTTCCTGAGAAGCAATTGAATGCTTGCTGATCTTTTAGCTCTTGTCCTTTAAGCATCCAGACAATGATCTCTGTCATAAGGGGGAACTGGGTGCACAAAGTAAGGAAGCCCCCTGCGCTGAGGTGCAAGTCCTATGCTTCCTGTGAATGCAGAGGTTTATCAGAGAAAGAGCCCTGGACTTTCACATAAAAAACTTTATCAGCCCAGATCACGGTGCAGAAAGAGGTGAAGCTGCTTTTGTCTGATCTCTCTAGTTCTGTGAGAAATCATGATGGTCTGTATGTCATCTCCACGGAAGCCACTTTTCTGAAAGTGAAGGGCCAGAAACCAAGCTTGCATGGGAGTTCTGGCGTTTTCAGAGAACGGGAGCAGCAGTTAGTTAGAACTTTGGACTTGGATCTGGACCCCTGCTCAGCCGTATTGTTCTGTGGGTGCTGCTGTTGTTTATTTTATTTTATCTTGTAAACTTGTATCCCACCTTTCCATTTCAAATGAGGGCTCAAGGTGGGTTACAAGGATTAGAAATAATACCAGGCAATCAAAAACTCCATTTTGGACAAGTCATTTTCTCTCAGCCTTCCCTACTTGTTGTAAGGAAGGGTGAACTACTACTACTACTACTACTACTACTACTACTACTACTACTACTACTAAATAATAATAATAATAATAATAATAATAATAATAAATTTATGATGATGGTCAAAGATGATATGGGTGACACTTAGGGCCCAATCCTATCCCCTGCCAGCCCATAGCATGCAGCACCACTAACAGAGTGTGCACTGAATGCTATAGGGGCGCAACCACACAGCCCAGGAGAGGTAAGTAAAACTTTTTCTTCCTTACCGGCTGCCTGGCCACCAATCAATCTCCTAGGACCTATGCCACCTATTTTGCTGGCATAAGTCCATGGAGACTGTGGGCGGTATGGCATGGGGAAAGGGGAATAAGATCTCGGTGTGCGTCGCTGCCACTAAGATTCTCCCCCAAACTGCCCTCTGCCTGGCCCACTCTCCATCCCAAACTGCCCACAATCCTCTCCCAAACCACCCCTACCACCGGTCTACCTGCTCCCAGCATCTGGGAGTCGCTGTCACGTGTATGGGGCCTCTGGCCATTAGTGCCAGTGCCCCCAAGTGCACAATGTCAACGCCACCAGTCTAGGGCTTGTGCCACTGGTCCAGGGTTTATGGTGGCAGATTGCGAGATCTACCATTGTAAGACCTGGATAGGACTGGGCTGCCAGTGTCTGAGGCTAAAGAACAAGGAACGCTGGGGCTGTGAGATCTATGAACAATATGTGCAAGAAATTTCTTTTTCTACCTACTTCTCGGGATAATACTTCAGTAGAAGTAGAATTGGGAGATGTAATTCTCATTTAGGAGATGCATAATTTGACACTGGTTGACCCAGCTGTGTTTCAAGGTGACATCCTGATCTGGGAATTTGCCTGATCATCTTAGGCTGGCTCCCTCAACCTAGAGAGAAGATCTCTCGTTTCAGCAGGACAAAGGAACAACCATGCTACATACCGATTGTTCCCTTCTATGAATCACTTTTAATTACTGGCTGAAGTATGGCCAAGGGGAAGGACTCTCCCCCTTCCCTTTTCATTGGGCTACTAAAGGGAGATTCCAGTCCTTAAAAAGTATATTGCAATCCTTTGAAATTGCCTGGGAAGAAGTGCTGCATTTTAGTTAGGCAATATTTCCACAAGAAGTGTTTGGAAAAGTAGCTGAGGTGTGAGATTCCATATATTAAAAACATGTTAAATGAGAAAAGTCAGTTTCTCATTACTGCCAGTGCATTGCAATTTCCCGCATTTAACTTGTGCTATTGGTGCTTTCCACTTATAGTCTATATTACAAACTCCCTAAGATGTGTAATGTACTGACATCTGCTGTGTGTTTGACTAATACAGCACTAAGATTTAAAGGTCTAAGTAGGTTTCGTTGGTTATATGAAATATGTGTTTAAAATTAGGTCATTACATTGTTGTTATTGCATAGAGCAGACACAGATTAATCTTATAATTTCATGCCAACTTTTCAGCTATCATTAACAACAGTGACTTTCTATGTGGCTTACTCAAAATATTACAACAAGGAGTTCTGTGGCACCTTAAAGACTACCACATTTATTTCTGCATAAGCTTCGTGATTGTACAAAGTGAATACCTCAGTACAGGAAAAAAATTGGAAACAGCGGAATGGATTTGCAAGAGGAAATGAAACAGGGTGGATCTTGTAACAAGCTTAACATTATTCACAATAAGCACTCCAACAATTCATAATTAGTGATCATGAATTCATAGGAATGTTAAGTCAATTAATTATGTAATGTAATAGGAAGGAAGCCCTTGTTGTGATTCACCCCCCACCCCCACCCCTCGGATTGGTGCCGAGTCTTGTTATAAATTCTAATTCAGCTTTATCTAATCTCCCTTTGAAGTTTCCCTGTTGGAGTATTGTCACTTTAAAAACTGCAGAAGAATGATTTGGAGATGGAATGTGTTCCCTGGCCTATCCGTTTAGAGTTAGACAATATTGAAGTAAATGGACTAGGGATCTGGCTCGCTATGAGGCAGCTTCATATGCTGGGAGGAACTAGGGGTCAGTGGTAGAAGATATGCTTGCATACAGAAGGTCAGTCCCAGACAGGCAGCATCTCCAGGTAGCACTGGCAAAGACCGCTGTCTGAGAAGTCTGGACTCAGAGCTGCTGCCAGGCAGTGTGGACAAGCCTGACCTAGACTGGCCAATGGGCTGACTCAGTATAGGGCAGCTTATATGTTCAATGTGCTACAGGCAAAGAATAGAGGCACTGCACAAACGTGCTTGTAGACCAAGTGCTCCAGATCACTCAGAATCGCCCCACACCAACAAAAAACAAGCACAATACAAACTAAGGACTTCAAGGGTTTCCTGAAGCAATAACTGTAATAACTCATTTGCAGTTCTTGCATAATTTTTGAATATGTCCAGCAAATATCACACACCAGCTTTGTTTCATATAACTGGTTTCCTTTACTTCAGGGGACTACTTGTTTGTTTTTTCTTTCTTTCTTGGATGTGGGTAGTTCAATTCTCAAAATGCTCACGTCCAAATAATGACATCATCAAATACTTGTTCTATTCCACAGTACAGTGAAACCCACAGGTGTGTATTCTGGCTGATTAACAACACCCTAAGATTGACTTAGAAGCAAGTCCCATTCATTTCAATGGAACTTTCCTCCCAGTCAACATGCTTAGAATTGTGGCTTTAATGGTTGCAATTGAAATCAATGCCATTTGCTTTCACATCCATCCATCTCCAGTAACAAGTTGCATGGATATAATTAAAAACCCAGATGGGGATGAACATACCAACAGTCACACCTATCAGATTCAGTGGCAGTCCAGATGAGTGTCACTGATTCAGGGCAAGTATGTTTAAGATTTGATGCCTCTACTATCAACTTTGATAGAATGAAATGGAAGGTGTAAAGTTTGCTATGTACACCAGGTTGAAATGAGAGGTTTTCTATTCCGTTCATCAGGGTTCGCATAAGAGAGTTTTTTGGTACCATTTCTTGGTTCTTCTTCTGATTCATTAAATTCCTTGACTGTTTTGCTATTGACTTTAAAGGGCTGCACACTAACCTATACACATTTTCCTGAGAGTAAGTCCCATTGAACACAACGGGACTTACTTCTGAAAAGACATGCATAGGATTGTGCCTTAAGGCTCAGATTTAACCAACTGCCTAAGGCAGAGGTTCTCAAACTGGTGGGTCATGACCAGTGGTGTAGACTTGAGTCTGTTGACTGGGACTCGTGTCAGACTCAAGTCATGTTAGTGACTTGACTTGGACTTGACTTGATGATTGTAAAAGACTCGAAAGCCTTGACTTGAGACTTGTAGCCTTTTACAACAAGTCCAATTTTATTCAGGTTTAAACCCATTTTCCCCATGAAATAGATAGGGACTCGCAACCAAAAACTCAAGACTTGAGGGCAAAGACGTGGGACTTGGGCCCAGAGACTTGGGACTTGACTCGAGACTTGGAGTCAGAGACTTGATCTACATCCTTGGTCGTGACCCACCAGGAGAACCACTGGTTCCTGTTGGCCCTTTAAGGGGTGGGGATAGTGGGACAGCAGTGGCAGCAATCTTGGGGATTGCACCGCCACCAGGGGGAAAAGTGGTCATCACCTTACCAGGGGTTCTGATGACTTCCTAGGGTCCCGATGGCTTTCATTTCCGCGAAAATGAAAGTGATCGTAAATCACCACGGAGTGGCAATCTGAAGCTTGGGTCCGCAGAAGGGTCCGCAGGCCTCCCTGCATCCCCGGAAGCATTCAGAGCCCCCAGTGAGGTAAGGATGACCACTGTTTCCCCCTTGATCCCCGGGACCACTGCTGCCGCTGTCCTCACCCCTGCAAAGATTCAGAGTTCTCCCCACCTTGAGAACCAATGGCCTAAGGACTTTGGCAAAGGCTGTTGTCTTCTCTCCCCTCAAATTAATTTGTGATACAAATTGCCCGAGCTATAAATATAACAATATGTCTTGTGATACAGGAAATATGTACACCACTCTGAGCTCCTTGGAGGAAGGGTGGTATAAAAATGTGGGGGGGAAATCTTGTCCCAAGGCTTGAAATCATGCAGGATCCCTCATAGAATTTCAACTAAGCAATGAAAGGAGTAGGAGATATTCATGGTGCAATACTTACCCAAATCCACAGTAAAAAATTTTCCCTTTTTTTTTTGTTTTACCAACCTCCTGTTATTCTTGATGTACAGCTAGCTAGACCATTCAAATATTTGTCTTTGAGTTTGTTTTGGGTTTTAAAATATATACTACAGAACTAAGCAATGAAAGGAGTAGGAGATATTCATGGTGCAATACTTACCCAAATCCACAGTAACAAATTTTCCCTTTTTTTTTGTTTTACCAACCTCCTGTTATTCTTGATGTACAGCTAGCTAGACCATTCAAATATTTGTCTTTGAGTTTGTTTTGGCTTTTAAAATATATACTACAGAACTAAGCAATGAAAGGAGTAGGAGATATTCATGGTGCAATACTTACCAAATCCACAGTAACAAATTTTCCCTTTTTTTTTTGTTTTACCAACCTCCTGTTATTCTTGATGTACAGCTAGCTAGACCATTCAAATATTTGTCTTTGAGTTTGTTTTGGGTTTTAAAATATATACTACAGAAAGAAATACCAGAATAGTCTTCTTCAGCATAGTGTCTTTCCCTGCGTGAATGAGTTCAGTTGTGGAAAAGCATAAAGTAGCAGAATGTGTATTTCATAGTGTAATGAAATTACAAAGAACATTCTAAAACGTCAAACTTATTTTCATAACTGGTTGCCAATGTGTACAGTGTTCCTGTGTTCATAGGAAACTATAAATACTCTGGTGAAGCTTTCTGGCTTTTTCCATCCATGTGAACGAACGTCTTGAAATTATTCTGACGGAAATCACAGAGCGTAATGTGGGGGAAAGCTTTAATCTGAAAACCAAGCTGGCTTCACACAATTGGCTGAAGCCACACAAATGGTCATGTGACGAAATGTCAACAGTGTTTTTGTGGTATTGGATGGCAGTCCAGTTGGCTATTATGGGTTCACTGGTTACAGCTCTGCAGGATAATCCTGTGTTGCTGCTGTCCTCCCGTCACTGGCCTACAGCAGGGCTGCTGAACATTGCAAAGAAAAACAAACAAACTGGCCTCCCCCGTTTGGAACAAAAGAGAAACGATGTCCCTTTAGGAAGCTGTAAACAAAGACAGCCTGGCTTTGCTTCAAAGGCAAAGAACAGGAATGTTGCCTTTCCCTGGGCATCTTCTATCTAGAGTTGGAATAAAATTTTGCACAAAATAAAAGTTAAAAACATTGCACAATTATAAATGGTGGAACCTAATTGTCAATGTCAACCTTCTACTTATCAATGACATTCAAATACTAAGCTCATAACCAAATATTAATTATCACTTCTTTGTCTTCAAAGTATATATCTATTGTTGAAATGGTAAAACTTATTTTATGGTATACATTTGTCTTGGAACTATAGAAATGGGTTAAATCATTTCAAAGAGCATGGTAATCTTTCCTAAAACAGAAGACAGAGAGGAATAATCATTCAGATGTTAGTGTAGCACTAGTAGAGAGATGGTGGAGGAATCTCATTAGGAGAATATATTTAATGAGACAAATACAGTTTGCTCAAGAAAATGAACTGAGCTACAGGCAACGGGAAATAGTAGGAGAAAAAAACATCAAAAAAGCATATCTACATTATAGACCTGAGCTATTCAATAGTCATTCTCTCTTGCCAGGAAACTCTGAAAATGACTATGTATGCAGAGATTTCTAACAGTAAATTTTCAGCACATACCACTGTTGGGGCACAGTCTATCAGCAGACGTTAAAAAAAACCCAACATGGTCCATGAGACAAGGGCAGCCCGATCTTGCCAGATGGTGGAGCAAGCACTCAGCCAGCCTAAGGAGTCTCAAACATGTTGGAAAGTACATTTGTGGTTTCTTGTGAGTAAGTGGCGCTGGCGTGGAGGCCGGCACCACCACACTCACTCAGCTGCCGACCTGGACCTGTGCTGGCCAATGCAGGTAGGTCCTGCACCAGACAGACGGGGCGGGGGCAGGATGGGCAGGGGAGGCGGAGAGGGTCATTGGCCGGCCCAGGCTGGGAAGGGGCGGGGATATCGGTGCTGTCTTGCACCGATATCCTGTGCCCCGTTGTAGCCGGGCCGGCCTTACAGGCCTCCCTGGATACACGGCAGCTTCAGAGCTGGCGTGCATCTGAGGAAGCCCATTGAGGCTCATGCTGCTTACACCAGGGGAAGGCCCAGGCTGCGCTGGCACGGGCCGCAATCTGCACAGGGTGCAGCGGCAGGCCATTTAAACCAGCCGCACAAACCTGCGCAGGATTGCACTGTAAGTGAAGCAAATCACAGGCATGGTATCAATTTGTTCTTTAGATCAGGGGTTTTCAACCGGTGGTATGTACGCGTGCCACTAGTGGTACGCGGAATGCCAGCTGGTGGTATGCGGCTTCCCAGGAGCCTGCACTGCTGCCAGGGAGCCAGCACTGCCCCATGCTGGAGCCCTGGAACTAATGGTGCAGTAGCCAGTAAGTGAGGAACTCACTACTGATGGTGCAATATCCAATAAGCTCCATGCTGGCACTGGTGGGCCACTGAACCTCTTCCAGTGCAGGTAGGTCGGTGCTGAGGGTGGATCAGGGGTGGAACTGGGTGGGGAGCGAGTCAGGCCAGGTGTAGTTTGGGTGTGAGAGGAGAACTCAGCAGCAGTCAGTCACACACACTGAGATCCTATCCCCCCTTCCTGGCCAAGTCCCCCCCCCCCCGATGTCTCCTCGGACTTATGCCAGCAAAAGAGCTGGTGTAGTTCCAAAGAGATGCACTGAAGACCAGGTGGCCTATGGAGAGGTTAGTAAAAAAAAAAAGTTTTTTTTACTTACCTCTCCTGGGCTGTCTGATGTCCCCCCTCCCCAGCTCACAGCATGCAGCACATGCTCCATCAGCAGCACTGCACGCTCTGGGCTGGCGGGGATAGGATTGGGCTCTAAGGATGCAATCCTATACACACTTACCCGGGAGTAATTCCCATAGATCTCAATGGAAGACTTACTTCTGATTAGACTTGCATAGGTTTGTGCTGTTAGTCATATGTTACTAGTCTGGCCAGATCAGAGAGAGAGAGAGAGAGAGAGAGAGTGCGCGCGCGCGCGCGCGCGCGCACACACACACACACACACACACACTATTATAAGTATACTATCGAATAGCACTTCATAATGAATTGGATTTTCAAATAAACTTTGATTTCAAATGCTACATAAACAGCATTCCCAATTCAGGCCATTTGTCAGACGGTTCAATATGTTTGGGAGCCTTCCAAGACTAATTAGATAAATAGCAGAACCTAGATACACAGCATATAAAGCATTCTCAAGTGATTTTGATCTGGTCAATTACAGTGTCATGCATTTATATATTGAAAATCTTCAATTAAGATGCCCTTTTGAGGCTCCTGAAAGAATAGGCAGCATCTCTCTGGTATGAAATAACTTACCATTTGGAACCATTCTCACTGGAGGTAGAGATATCCTGGAATCCTGCACCAGGCATATATTCACTGAGTGACCAAGTACTAGAGGTTATCATTTCCCTGAATTCAATGGGACTTCCAAGTAAGTGTGTGCAAGAATGCACAGAATAAGTCATAAATCAAATGACTGTAAGTCCATCTGCAGACTCCAAGCACTGCTTTCAGCCGGACAGCGCTCTGATTGAAAACCCACAAGCCCATTTTGGTATTATTCAATCTTTTTATACGCTTCACGCTATATACCTGAGACACATTTACTGATATTTTTCTATGTACATATGTGCATATGTATACAGTATTACAGATAATTGGTAATTAAATGAGTGTGCATGCAAAGATATTGCATCATCAAGACCAGTCTTTTTAGGAGGAAACCCCCCCCCTTTAAAATAGGCTTAGGGTTCATCCAATTGAAACCTGATGTGCTTTTCCTCTTTCAAGAAGCATCACCGCTTCTGTTTCCCACACTGTATTTCCTGTGTCCTCATTAGAGAAAGGAACAGTACCTAAAATGTAATATTTGAATGTGTAACATATTTCTTTATAGGATTGTTTTTGGAACAACTAATTCAGGGTCTTGGCATGCTTAAAGGGGAAAGAGACAAAAGAAGTCTATAAAGTAGCCCGTCGGTTCTCAGATCTACAGTATTCATGCAACTAGCAGGCTGAAAATAGACACGGGAGGGGGGGGGATAGGTACCCACAAACAGCCACCCCACAGGCTTTTCTTCTTGAGAATGGAAGAGATCACATTCTCTGTCGTTTCATCTTGCTGGGGGTCAATCTGTGTAAGCGTCGGTTCATTCTCAGCAGAGCGAGGTAGGAAACAAGGGGTCTAGGAGGGGCAGGGCTACTCTCATTGCTTGGAATTGGTGTGAAATTGACAAGTTCCAAGAGACTGGGCCTGAAAGTGGCAAGGCTAAGTAGGTGATCGACGGGTTTGCAAACAAGTTCCGTGGAGGAAAAAAAAATTGCGCACTAGTTTCCACCTCAACCAACCCGCTTCTGAAATGTACCGAGAAGATCTTTTGTTGTAATTTCTAACCACACTTTTCCGGTCTTTTCACAAAAGGTGTGTTTACACTTGGGTATGCCTGGGGAAAGTTAAAACGCCCCCCACCCCCGATATTTTCTACTTACCTTTGCGTCGGGACACTTGAAAGCTACACAAATGACTTAGTTGCTTCAACGTGGTTTTCGAGTCTCAGTCTGCCCTACCAAGAGAGATCCACAGGTTTCAAGGAGACGTTCTCTGTGGCTCCCTTCAAGTTTATTTCCTTGGAGTCAGAATGTAACCTTTCAGTGGAATGAGAGCTGAGGTGACTTGCCCAGTAAATCCCACATTTAGGGCAGACAAACGCTGCAGCCAGCCACCACACCAATATAGCAGATTAAACTTCCACGGGCGTTTCTTCCTAGAATACAATTGACGTGGTGAGTATGAGAAGACACACCGGTCGGTTCTGAATAACACAGTATTTAGTTAAAAAATAAAAGATTGGGATGACAGCTAGATCTTGCCTAGCAAATTTCGTCTCCCCGTCCAATCGGAGGTCCCCTGGAGTGGAGACCTTTAATTATAAGAGCAATTGTTAAACGCTCTCATCTGCAAAAAACAAAACAAAAAAAGCATTCTTACGCACAGTGAAATATTGGTTGCTGTTATTATTATTGCTGTTATTCTTCCTAAATAACCGTATCACATAATAATGTTACCAGGAACAATAATCTTCCTCTTTTGCTTGTTAAATGTATTCAGGTGTATATTAAGTTACCTTGATATGTATCCAAGGATAGATTTATTCTATTTCCAGTGTCTTCCTCAATTGTTAAAGGAAGTTAAAAAGACCTCGGTGTTTTTAACGTACATCAGTCATTACCTTTCATTTATCATAGCAAGGGGTGGTGGGCGGCTGGAATTTTGAGAGACAATACTGTTCGTTCTTTCTTCCTTTTCCTCCTCGTCGGTTTCTATATTTATGTTCATAATATAAAAGCCAAATTTCATCCAAAATTGGGACGAAAGACTTGGGGCTGGTGAAAACTTCCGTGGTCAACGTGTGAGAAATTTAATCTGAATGGCCCAAACTCTCCGGTTACCTTTGGAACAGTCGGTGGAAGGAAGCTGTTAAAAGCCAATGGCCTCGATCCAGCCGAGAATGCCTCTGAATGGCTTTAAGATTGAACACTGCAATGTGTTGCATGTGGCCGCTTTAATTTGATTTTGTGCCCTTTTTGCGGCAATAGGCCAGATCCAGTCAATGTTAAGTGCGGGTCCTATTGACGCTAAATGGGAGACTGAAAGGTGTAACACTCCCCTCTTATTAAAATCAAGGGCAGACTGGGCAGTTAAAAAGACTTAAGACTGACTGAATAATTGTGCCCAAGCTAATAGAAGTGAGGCAATCACTTTTCATTATTTGACGTGTTGGCTTTGAAATCCCCACAAAACCAGTTGTATTTAGATAGATAATGTATTCGTGCGTCTGTTTGTTTGTTTGTTTGCTTGCTTGCTTGTTTAGTTATTCATTCATTTTGGTGGGTTATTATGCTATTGTGATGATGCTCTGCTCTACGGCACGGCAGTCTCTTCCTTTTTCAAAAATCTCAGTTTCATTGAATACCCCCTGATTGAACGTTAACACTCTTGTCGTGCCCATCATCCTGCGTCAATCTCTGTGATTGAAAGCAATTAATATTTCCTGAGCCAGAGTCATTTCCATGAAATGCAAGGGATCTTCCCCCTTCGCGACATCCTGAAGTGTTCAGGAACTCTTCTAGTCAATGTCGTTTGCGAGCCTTCACACCTTCTATGGTCTCAGCAGCCTACATCAATCTACTTTGAAACAAATTAATTGTAAATTGCACTTCCCCACCGAAATACAACCAGAATCAATCAATGGGAGATTTGCTACTGTTTCAGTGTGGGATAACGTTTGCTGCTTCTAGGCAACAGAGCTGAACTGTGTTGATTTAGAAGGAAATCCCGCTTGAGACATATTTCCCAGAATGGTAGTTCACTGTTTGTATAACAGGAGGATATCTTCGAAAACCCCTCCCCATAGCAGCCTATGGGAAGTTAAATCGAGGTATGTGAGATGGATGGAAAGGAATGGCATCCTATTCACTTCAGGTACTCCAGTATTCTTGGGAATGCCAAATAGATTTCAAAGGACATTCCTTCCTAGTCTGCTTTTTAACTGCCACACCGCTCCGTTTAAACCTACCACTCAAAAATCCTCAGTGTGGATTTCTGTGGACGTGGCTTTAGGACCTCGACGGACCTTGTCCACTGGAATCAAAGAGGCCGCGGCGGCCGGCATGTATTTTGGAACTGGGCGTAAATTTACGCCGCGTAATTAGCCGACTTCTCCCATTATATTTGGTGGGAACGATTCCGTCCTTTGACCGAGGAAACTGCGGTGTCTCTGCATTGCCACTGTCCTCCGATTTCATGATTTTTTTTGTCGCTGTGTTTAGGGAAAGGGGGCGGCATGCAGTCCCCAGCGGCATCTCCAAGGAACCGGTTGCCTCCTTGCTGCCTTTATTTTGTAGATCTATCTAGGAACTGGCGCACAAAAGACAAACAAAATGAAATCCTCACGCTTAAAGGGGAGAGGGGCTTCACGAACACCTCCTTCTCAGGGATCCCCCCCCCCCAAGATGCTACTTTCATCATGCTAACAGTACGGTTGACTGACTCGCCAACCACGACAGAGAGCCTTCATTTCTTCCATTTTTCCAGTGGAAGAACCTCTCGATTCGGGAACACTTAAATTACTTAATGCTTATTGCTGGATAACCGGAACCCAGTGGGCCCTTGCTGTGTTTTTACGTTCAGATCCTTACGTGTGGGGGTGGAGATTGGAGAAAAGGGGTCAGAAAGCGACTTGGCCACCGCAGAACAGCGACCCCCGCCAGTAACTGCGTGCCAGTCCTGCGCCTCCTCACCTTCCTTGTCACTCTGCCTGCCCTCCTCCTTCCTTCTGCCTTTGATTTCACTTGAAACCCCCCTGGGGGAGACTGGAAAGCCAGAGCTGGGTCGAGCGCGCTCGGCTTTGCCCTTCCTGTCTTCCAGAGTGAGAGAGCCTCTCTTCGATTGCTGCGGTGCCGCCGCCGCTCGCTTTCCAGGGGAGGAATCTGCAGTTTGGCGGAGGCGATGACACACACAACAATGCTGCTACACCTGCGGAAGGAAATGCCTGCGAGGGGGGGGGGACAGGCAGCTCTGGCCAGCCTGGGTGGTCAGGGGAAGGAACTGGCCCGAACTCGCTCACGCCGCCGACCTCCAAAGAGCAGCGGCTCCGAATCCCAGCAGGCGCCCGCTCGGGTTTCCGCTGGTGCCAGAAACTGGGCACCTTCGGATCCAGGGGCAGGCCGAGACAGGAGCTGGAGACCCCTTTTGATTAGAGAAGGAATCCGTGACGTCGGGCCGCAGACGGCTCGCTCCAGAGCTGACGTCTACTGGCCCTTTACTCGGAAGTGCGACCTGCTGAGTGCAGGGGGACCTACTTCCTCGCAAGCATGCTTAGAGCGCGGCCCCAGCACTCCCAGTAAACAAACCATTCGGGGTTGTTTGTCTGTGTACGAGCGTGGGCAAGTCCGGGCTTGGCTTCTTATCTGACAGCTGAAGCGGGAAAGAGCATTCCCGTTTCTAGTCTGTATGAATCCGCTTCAAGATTCTTCCGAGAAGGTGCTGATGATCTAAATTAGAAGGAGGTTGGCGTCTACAGCCATGAAATCAGTGCTGGTTTTATTTTTTTTACTTCCGCGGGAGAGGGTTGGCCCCTGAGGACCTCGATTGTAAATCCCGTGTTAGCAGTTTTACAGACGGACACATCATGTTTTGCAGTACTGTATAAACTTCCTTGAACTACAACCCACTGAATCTGATGCCCACCCGTTTATGCTAATATAAATTTGTTCCTCTTTAAGGTGACAGAAGACTCTGGCAGTAGAGTCCTATGTATGTGTATTCAGAAGTAAATTCCATTGCGTTCAGTGGGGTTTACTCCCAGGAAAGTGTGTACAGTACAGGATTGCAGACTTAGTTGTATTTGCTTCAATAAACTAAGGCTGCAGTCCTATACACACTTTCCTGGGAGTAAGCCCCATTGAACAATATGGGACTTATTTCTGAGTAGACATGCCTAGACTTCTGCTGTGAAATTGCAATCCTAAACACACTTGCCTGGGAATAAACCCCATTTAAGTATAGGGAGAGTTACTTCTGAGTAAACATGCATAGAACTGCGCAGTAACAGAGCTGCCTCTCTGGATAATGCATATTGTGATTTTAAAAAAAACTATTTTTTAAAAAAAAACTATTTTTTTTAAAAAAATACATGCATATATACATCTCGTGTTGTCCCCTTTTATACAAATCACATTGAGAGCTTTTATTTGAAAAGGAGATCCAACAATCTTTGTAAACAGGTAAATATTTACTTGAAAGTAAGTCAGGCTCTGTTCAATAGAGCTTCCAGCTATATTTGCTTCTGAGTTGCGAAAACGATGTCATTGTGGTTGCAGAATGCAAGTTCAGTTTAAGACCGTCAGAAAAGGTATTTTCTTGCCAATATTGGAAAAAATTGGAAAAAATACCGATCTTAATACAGCACGAGCCTATGCATGTCTACTTGCCAGTAAGTCCCATTGTGCTGAATGGGCATGCTAACCATACTTCCTTGGAAGAAAATCCCAGCAGAATCTCAGGCTTACTTCTAAGTTTCAGGTTCGGGCTACACAAGCCCTGAAATTGTTTTATATATCTAACAGATAACATCTTATACTTGAACTTGAGACTTTTAAAGGCTGCGATCCTTCGGGAAATAAGTTTCACTGAAATTCAGATCATGTGATTATGTGAATCATGTTTATCATTTTTTTTATATCACGCTAGCATTTTTCGCCTCAATCCTAAACATGTTTAATTTGGAAACAAGCAAATAAAAGTGTTTTATTGATCCAGACTAACCCAATGCAAGTGTTGTCAGTAACTGCATTTCAATACGTGTCAAATAGCCGAAAGAGAAAATTAAGCATCACGTAGGGGGCAGAAAATCTTCATTTTAAAATCCAGTGCTTGTTGTGTGAATAAACAAAAAGATAAGGCGGGCCCATAAAATGCAAAAAGAAAAAAAGAATAAGGAATCGTATAGGATGCAATTCAGACCAATCGATATTAGTGACGTTTTGCTGTCAAGCAACTTGGAGGGGGCGGGTATGGCGCCACTTTTTACAGTATTCGTGCCTTATTTTTAAGTCTTAAATGTGTACCATTTCTGATGCAACTAAAATAAACAAGGCTAAAGTGACAACATGAGCCGCATTCAGTGGCCTACACATAAAAAAACAAAAAACTAAATCTACGTTTTTAAAAGAGCCCCGGCTAAATGGTCCAAAAATAACCACCACTTCTGAGGAAGGACTGGAAATACTCTCTGCAGTCCTTGCCAAGCTAGAAAATGAGCGCGTTGGCGGTGCGCAAGAACTGCGCGGATACAGCCACCCTCGATTTCCGTCTGGAAGCGGGGACAGGGATGTCAAGCCCGAAGTGAATGAAATATGGACACACGTCCCTGTTCCGAGCTGTCCATGTCGATGCCCTTTCCGGCAGCCAGCCCATATGCAGGTAGATTTCCTTGTCTACTCGGGTGCCGCCCGCCCGCGACCTTCCGCAGTAGAAGCCTCGTAACCTGTGGCTGAGGTGCCGGTGATCAAGATAAGCGGTTGTTTACAGGTCATGCAGACACATAGAAACGACTCGTCTCTGTCTGCTGGGGAAACTTCAGAAAGTGGAGGCCCAGCAGGGGACGTGGCTGATAGGCTTTTGTCCAAAGCTTGACAAGGGCCGCTGCCTCAAGGCCGCCCTTAGCGTGGGATTTCTCACAAGGAACTGGAGCACCTGAAAGTTTGTGGGGGAGACACTGTCCCAGGCAGGCAGAGCGTCCCAATTAAGCTGGGCGAAGGAACAAGGTTCTTGACTAAGCGTTAGGGTTATTTTGGTAGTACTGTCACATAAAAGATTAGTTTCTCCTCATTATTTTTTTTCATTTTGCTGGCTGCCTTTCTACTCTCACCTCTGGGGGTGTCTTTGAAGCCTAGCAATAAACAAGTGGTACCTGGATGACATATTTTCAAACAACTTGTCTGGAGAAGGCAACCCGGCAAAATGCTGGAGGCAACCTGGTTTGGTTTTTAAATCCGAGGTGAATAATTGCTACAAGGATGGAGTCACCAGTATGATCTGTTAGGGGTTTTTAACTGTGTGTTGCTTTGCTTCACATAAGAAATACGTTAGCTAAGCAGAGAGCCCAAATATTATTGAAGATAAGTGGAAATCATGCCTGCATGTTTGGACAATAAGATTATCTGTCATTTCCATACCACCTGTTCATTTCGAGAGTGGCCCATAGATAATGTGCTAATAGGGTTAGTACACTCATCATCGCTGTATTTCTATTTACAATGAAAGCAAATCGTTCTTCTCAAAACAACGTGTTCAGCACGATTTGGCGACCTTTCGTGGGGCTCACAACAAGCGGCAGTTTCTCAACCCGCTTCCTCCAAAGCAGAGTCACCGACTACTGCACTGAAATGGTTGGCGACTTCCAGAGGTGCCTCTTTTTAGCGATTATTTCTGGTTTCCAGTCACCTTCCATCGTTGCCTGCAACTGAGGACCCCCACACCTCCTAGATGAGATCACAATCTGCAGCCACAAGGGTGGAAAGAGGTTTAGATTTCCCCTTCTTGTTTTTCTCCTAGGTTGTCTCGTGCGTTCGTTGCATCTGCAAAAGATGCAGCTTCTTTCTCCCGTGAAGACGTTTGAATGTGTTGTTTGCTTGCCATCGAATACTCCCCCCACCCCCGCACTCTGCTCTGGGACCCACCCACCCACCCACCTCCCCTTTGGCTGAAGCATCCGATTTCCTCGCTGGGGTGTACTTGTGCAATGTGACTTCGCCATGAACTCGCCCGTGCCCAGCTGGCTCCTAGGCATGGGGGGAGAGCGTGGAGCGGGTGGGGGGGGAGAGAAAGAGGGAGAGAAGGGAGAAAGGCATCCTGACGAAAGCGGAACTCGGCGGAGCCCATACAAATCAGAAAAGAGCTAGTCCAGAACAGCAGTGAGTGGATATCTGAGCCTGCTGATCAGAGACGACAACGCTGGGCTGGCTGCCTCCAGAAAGCGAGAGAGGCAGAAAGAAAGGGGGGGACCTAAAGCCCACCAGCCAGGCACAGGCAGGGCTTAAAGCAGGCCGGCGCGAGAGGCAGTTTCAGCAGATCCTCCTGCAAGATCTTGGGGGAGCCACCGCTGGAATCTGGAGGGCGAGAAGGGGGGGCGCTGATCCCCTTCGGCCACCTCCAGAACGAAGGACTTTCGAAGGGCGCCGCCGCCGCCACAGCAGCAGCAGCAGCACTGGCAGGTGGTGCCATGATGGCCACCAGCTACCCCGAGCCCCCTCCCGAGGACACGGTGGCCCTGCTGCATCAGGCCAAGGAGCCCGGCATGGGCGGCGAGGCAGCAGCAGGGGCCAAGGGCGAGCTGAGCCCGGCGCCCAGCAAGACGCCTTCGTCGGAGAAGGGCGACCCCTCGCAGAAGCCGCCCTACTCGTACGTGGCGCTGATCGCCATGGCCATCCGGGAGAGCGCCGAGAAGCGCCTGACGCTGTCGGGCATCTACCAGTACATCATCAGCAAGTTCCCCTTCTACGAGAAGAACAAGAAGGGCTGGCAGAACAGCATCCGCCACAACCTGAGCCTCAACGAGTGCTTCATCAAGGTGCCGCGAGAGGGCGGCGGCGAGCGCAAAGGCAACTACTGGACGCTGGACCCGGCCTGCGAGGACATGTTCGAGAAGGGCAACTACCGCCGCCGCCGCCGCATGAAGAGGCCCTTCCGCCCGCCCGCCGGCCACTTCCAGCCGGGAAAGAGCCTCTTCGGGGCCGAGGCGGCGAGCTACGGCTACCTTGCCGCGCCGCCCGCCAAGTACCTGCAGGCGCCCTTCCTCAACGCCGCCGCCTGGTCCCTGGCGCAGCCCGCGCCCCCGCCGCCCCCGCCGCCGCAGGCGCCCTCCGCCGGCTCCTACGCGGCCTGTCAGATGGCGGCCGCGGAGGGGGGCGGCGGAGGAGGGGGCGGCGGCGGCGGCAACGGCAGCGCCGGTGGCGGCGCCCTCAGCCCCGTCAGCGCCGTCAAGGGAGTGGGGCTCTCGGCCGGGCCCGGCGTGACTGCAGCCAGCGCCGCCTCCGCCTACGGCGCCTACTCGCGCCTGCCGGCCATGGTGAACTCGTACAATGGCATGGGCCACCACCACCCGCACCACCACCCGCACGCCCACCACCACCACCCGCACGCCCACCACCATCACCACCACCACCACCACGCGGCCCAGCAGCTGGGCGCAGCAGCCGTCGCCGCTGCTGCAGCCGCAGCCGCAGCCGCCTCGGCCGGCAGCCCCGCACCACAAGCAGCGCCCAACGGGGCCGCCGCCGGCCTGCAGTTCGCCTGCGCGCGGCAGCCGCCGGAGCTGGCCATGATGCACTGTTCCTACTGGGACCACGACAGCAAACACAGCGCCTTGCACTCCAGGATAGACATCTGAGCCGCCGGACCGCACGCTGAGCCGCCTCCGCTGGGGGTGCCCCGCTTCCCGCCCCTCCAGAACGCCTGGTGTTCGTTTCAAACGCCCCAAGACAAAACACCTTGGATTGCCATCCTCGATCCTTTCTTGTCCTGCCGATCCCCGATACATAAAGTAACTTTCAGTGCCAAAAAAAACAAAAACAAAAAAGAGACCCCAGCCAAATATCTCTCTGTGAAATGATAAAGCTCTGATCCGGGTGTGCGTGAAGGCAGCGTAAGTGCAGAGAACTTTCATCCTCATCCTTCTTGTTTCCGCAGCTTCGTCTTTCGTTTTCCTACCTGCTATGTCACTGGCTTTTAGGGTTAGCAAGGTGTCTTTGACAAATGAGAACGTCTGCACGCAAGCCCGCGGTGACACATCTCACTTGATGTTGTTTTGTTTCTTTTCTTTTTTTGCAAAACGAATCACGATCCTAAATGCATTTCCTTGACATTAAAACCCCGCTCTTAAACTTTATTAGGGAAAAGTAAATGTTGCCAAAAGCAGCAACATTTTAAAATTACATTTAGCTAGTATGCTCAAGATCGGGACGTTTCAACTGAGGGTACTTTTCAGTGTGAGTTGGCGGGCGGGGTGAGGTGGTTTGGAGTCACGGCAAATCTCGAGGACGCAATCCGGAGGACGCGAGGTCAATCGTATATAAGCTAACTAAGGAGAAAGTTCTATGCAAATCAATAGAACTTTCTTCCTAGTAAGCGTGCATAGGATCGGACTGCCTGTGTGAAATAGTGATTGGTACAGATGAAAACGTGACGAAGCAATACCCTGATCTAGAGCCCATCGCTAAAATGTAATATTAATGTGGCCCAAGCCAATCTAGAAGAATCCAAGTACAGTACGTTTACTTCAATGTAGAGCCCATTGAACTCTATGTGAATTCCCCCATGCAGTTAATTGTTGGGGGTTGTTGGCCTATAAATCCGTCTGAAATGAGGAAGTTTTAACGATGTGGTTCAACACCCTTGTCATTCCTCTAATTTCAACAGGATTTCAACAATTCAGTTTAGGGTGCAATCCACAACCATTTTGTGGGTTTGTCAATGGACGTGGATTGCAGCTAATAATGAGTTGATGATGGAACTGTCAACCCTCAGCCTCAAACATACAAATTTCAGTGTAATCTCTTTCCAAGTAAAGGGCCAAAACTGTAATGTCAAGCGGAAACCTGAAAACAGGGAGATTTGATTCCACCAAAGGGTGGCTTTGAAAGGGGCAAGGCCCAGTGAACTGCCTCTTGTCAGTTTCATGCCGATCCTAGTTTTGTTTCGAAATTTAATCTCAGATGTTTCGGTGACATATACAAAGCAATCCCATACAGAAGTAAGTAACTCAGAAGTAAACCTCCTATGTTCACTGGGTGTTACTCTCAGGCAAGTGTGCACACTGCACAGAACTGCAGAAATTCCAGATAGTTTAGGGTTGAGAGAGGAACCGTTTAATTCCTAGGAAATGAATTTAGGATCGGGGTGCAAATGTATACATTAAAGCGCTTCGATTTAACAGGATTGCTGATATGGCTGTAAAACACAAAACTGCTTTAAAGAAACTACTTGTATCCTGAGAAAATGGATTGATGCCGAATTAAACAGACAGAAGGCTCTAATCCTTTCCCAACCTGTTTTCCACATAGGCCTGTTCACTGTGATATCAGATTTTTTTAAAAATTTCTGCGGGGAAAATTGCACTTCTTTAAAGCTTTATGTTTCTGTCCAAAATAGTACTTATTTGGGGACTCTATTTGTGCAGGAGCTCCTATTTTAAGGGTGTCCAATAGCCACGTTGATTTGATCGTTGAAACGCGAAGGAAATTTGAGAACAATATCGGGAGCAATAGGTATATAAATATATGTATTTTTTTAACTAGAAAATGTCCTCGCGAGATAGAGTTATTTTATACAAGTCTAAAATTATATTTGGACAAAGCAAGTCTGTTTCCCGGAAATTATTATTAATAGTAATAATAATGGAGACTATTTTTTTTCCAAGTGCATTATTGTTATGTTATTTTTCAATGAATGTTAAGAGTACTTTTGGTATTTTTTTAACCTAGACAATCTTGGCTGTAATTGAATCTTTATTGGGCCCTTCTCAGCCTCTTTTTTTATACAAGCAAACCACAGTTCCGATCCTCGGACCTTAAAAAAAGATAATGCGGAGGAAAAAAATCTGTTTATAAATATGGGGGGAGCGCCAGATCATGGCGATTTCTTCAGTGCTTGTTTAGCTATTTTGGTATTATACCATTCTGGGACCAACTTTTCTAGAATAACCTAGCACTTTTATTGTATATCTTAGCTTTGTATAGTCTCCAATAAAATGTTTTCTTTCCTCTTTTAATAGCGTTTGATTTTTCCTTCAGCCCCGCTTTGCTCGAAAACTGAGGAGAGGGGAGGTTTATTTGTAATTGGCTGGTCCTTTTGCTGAAACGTCTCAAAGTGACGCTTTTGGTAATTAACGTGTGAACCATGGTTAACAACATGTAGAATGTTTTTATAGGCGCGTGTGAAAATCTTACATCGCAATCCCATACGTGCCTACTCAGAAGTAAGACCCATTGAGTTCAGTGGGATTTACTCCCTAGTAAGTGTGTATAGGATTGCAGCCCTGGGCTCTGTGCCGGCGACGAAATTATTTTTTTTTGGGGGGGGGGGGTTGCTTTTATCTTTCTGTCATGTGGCAGACGTTCAAAAGCAGCTGCTGGGGGGGGGGGAACAGAAAGACTTTAAAATGCTGAAAAGACCGTTTGAGGGTGTCCCCCCTTCCCCTTTTACTTAGTGGAAATAGCTGTTCTTTTCTCCTCCAGTGGGATGATGTTTGCTTGTGGCTGACAGTATTAAGGATGCCTTCAAACTGCTTACGCTTTTTTAATACCTTTCTTTGGAATGTCGATGGCAAATTGACAGGAAAGTTCCCTTCAAATCGATGGGATTTATTTCCAAGTAGTTGCGTTTAGGTTTGAGGCACCTACAGTCCAATCCTAACCATGTTTACGCGGAAGTAAGTCCCATTGACTTCAGCGGGGCCTGCTTTTCCGCGTGTCTGTGGAGGGCTGCAGACCTAACTCGTGTTAACTCGGACTCATAGAATCCCGTTGAAATCAATCGGGCCCAGTCAACGAGACTAGGTTGCAATCTTGTGTACATACACACACCTTCCTGGGAGTAAGACCCATTGAGCACAGTGTGGCTGCTTAGGTAGACAGGCATAGAATTGGGCTGCAGAAGGCGACGTGAAGTGGCTTGGCAGAGTCTCCCCGCGGCGGGGCCTCACCAAATCATTGTTCTGGTTTCCTCCAAAGCAGTTATTGGGCCAGTAGATTTGGCGTGCCTTAGTTGCTGACGGTCAAGCGCCGGTTTTTGCTTGCGCCGCGTTACTCTCCTGCGTTTGGGGCGCGGAGTTAAGATATCCCACGGCCTCAATTATTGTGTCACCGTGAGCTTTCCTTTCCCTTTTGCGCAAGAAAGCAACGGTGCATTAAAGAGTTGCAGATTCCTGTTGTCTCTGCGCTGCTATGGCTGAAGGCATGGAAGATCTAGGTCAGAGATGGATGGATGGTGTGGAAAAATCGCACGTTGTTCTTTTTGTTCCTTTTTATTGCGGCGAGCAAAGCCGGGGAAGCACCTTCTTTACACAAACTCTGTTTTGTTTTGGTTTTAAATTTCCCACCGTTCCCCGAACACACGTTGCAGCCCGATGTTTAATTTTAGGCTGATCCTCCTACCTAAACATTCTTACTACTCGGAAGTAAATTCCAATACATTCAGCTGGACTTTCTTGCTGGTACGTAGGGTTTAAGGGTCGCAAGCCTTATTTTGGAGGTAAAGTGGAGGGGGTGAGGAGGGCTCAAACGTGTTTGGGACGGTCTGAAAGCAAACGTGTTTGGGACGGAGATGTGAGCGACTATTTAGGGGAGGTTCTAATTTTCCGTTTTGTTCTTGATTTTTTTTTAACGCTGCCTTGGTGGGCCCCTTCTCTGCTGGGACCGCACCATACGGATTTTCTCTGCCTTGCTTGCGATGAAGTCATTCTGGGTGTGAAGTGTTGGGGTTTTCATAAACCTTAGGGGGTTCAAATAAGCAGAGTAGCAGCCCAAGAAAGCCTTATTCCTATAACCAGCAGAGTTATCCCAGCACCCAGGCTAGCAAGCTATCAATTAAATCCCAACATGAAGAAGCGCATCATTTCCCTGGTACAAAGTCCCACTGATCTCAACCAGCAGTGAACGAGCTTTGGAGTTTTCCAGAACAGAACTCTTTCAGTTGGTCCTATGATAGTATGGCCCCAATGTGTTGATTTTTTCCTCGTGGACCAACAGGGTTATGTTGTGGCGTTGTTTTAAATCTCAGTTGAGTTTACTTTCAAGTAGGTCCATATTTAAGACTGGAATTAGAGGGTGACAGGATCTCAAGAACTAAAATGGGGAGGGAAATGAAGGCAGCGAAGGCTATTTTCTTTGATAAATTCTAATCTGACCTGGGAAAGTGTGGGGAGTTTGTGTTCCATTTTTCTTCCCTGTAGTATTAGTATTAGAGGCAAAATCAGACACAATCTCACACACACACACACACACACACACACACACACACACACACACACACACACACACACACACACACACTCAATCAAATCAAACCGAAGTCCTTGGATGGAAGCTATTCATCTATTCAAGGCCTCCGGATTATAGATCAGGCCAAAAGAGAAGTTAAATCAAAAACATTTAATCCTCAGATCACTTCGCTCTGGAGCAGCCTGTGGGCCTACTCGAGAGGAAGGTGTCTGAGGCTTCTATGGCTGTCGGAGAATGTTCACTGCGGTAGTGACACACACGCTCTTGGTAATACAGTGCTCGTTTCAATATAAGCATTTTCCTAAGAACCGAAGAGATGCTGTCCTATGCCAGGAGTAGAGGAGTCATATCCCCAAACCATTTAATCCATTTAATAATACTGTACTTGCATTCAAACTGATTTCAGCTGAGGTCCTTCCTAAATCCTCCAGTAGGAAAAGGATCTCAGTGAAACCCAGGAGGGGTTTTCTTTAGGGATCTAGGGTGCTGAAAGGCTTAAATTCAAGTTCTTCTGTTTCACTGGCTGATATGAAGGAGAAGTAATTTTAGAGAGATTTTGCAAAACAGAATGTATAACGGTCCCCCCCTCCCCTCTCTGCCCTCCATGTAGGTATACATGCCACACTCAGAAGAATATTCATGGAATTTGTGCAAGGAAGGCAAGGGTCGCTCTGGAATGGAGCCCTGGAGACCTGCCTGGGCACGATCCACCCGCCACAAGCACATTCACTGTAATGAGGCTGGAGCACTCCCCCATGGTTATCCTGGAAATCATAGCACTCCACTGGTGGTTTTCACGTTGTATCCAGGGCCTCTGAGGGGGGGGGGTTAAGGGGATACAATCGTACCTGGGCCCAGGGCCAAAAATGGATCAAAAAGGCCAGGGGGTCCCAGGAGTCAAATTCACATGAAGGGAGGAGGCCCAAAAGAAACTTTGTACCCCCTGATAAAATTCCTCAGAGTGGCCCTGGTTGTATCTCCAGGGTGGAGGTTGTTAGAGGATCATCTGTCAGCCCCAAGCATTGTTTTGAGTGGGAAACTTCAGCTCTTGTAGACTGGTCCACAAAGTTTTGAAGTCAACTCCCTGTCTGTTTCCCTGCAGACCAGAACATGCAGCCCGATCCTATGCCTGCCCTCTGCCTATGACTTATTCCTAAGTGTCCCTTGCTCCTAACAGCCCGAGCCTATTCACTTTACCCAAAAGTACGTTCAATGGAACTCACTCTCCAAGAAGTGAGCCTAGATTGGGCTTACATGGGAGTACGACCCACTGGCCATTTTCGAGGATTTATAGGATCCGATTGGAACTATAGAGGAACGTGTTGGTCCTTTCCCCCCCCCCCCATTTTGAACCTCTTTGTCCCGGAAAACCTTTTCGGTTAGATACACCTTAAATGAACCGGTAGCAGACCAGGCAAGGCTCTGGCGGTCTGCTTGTGTCTCTCTGAAAACCTGTCATTTTGCAATAGACTGTTGGCACCTTAAAAACGTAAGGAATGTATTGTTGCACAAGGTTTCGTGGATACAGTCCATTCTGTCAGATGCATGCAGTATTCTCCTGAGTTGGCGCTCGCGCGCTCGCACACTCAGAGACCATTCTACCTAAAGCTTCTGTAAATTGGCTTCCTCCTGAGAGTTGCTTAATCCAGCAGTTTCGGCTTTGAATCGATGAATTATTTTCCAACCCCCCCTGCCCCCATTTGAATTGATTGGAAGCTATTTGAGTCCTTGAAGTTCAGCGTTATCCCCCCCCCCCATGTGTACAGAGCCAATGCATCTGACGAAATGCATTGTGGTCCTCCTCAGCTTGTTGCCACCACAATCAATCGGTAAGTTTTTAAAGGTGCCACAATACTTTCTGTTAAAAGAGCGAGGTACCTCGGAGATCTGCCTGGCCTGCCATACATTACATAAGGAGGGCGTGGGGTGGTGTCCCGACCCGGACACTTAAAAAAAAAAATTAGACTCTGAAATTTGGCCACCCGGTGAGCTTTGGTCCTGAGTTGCCTTCACAGAATGAAGGCCCATTTCAGAGGGAATTGTTTTTTCTCTGTGATAATATGACTAAGGCCCCAATCCTATCCAACTTTCCAGTGCCAATTCATCCCCCCAGAATGTTTGTTCCCTTACCTGGAAGAGGCCTCCATGTCTGCCCCCACACACACACACACACAGATGCAGCTCAGGCCCGTTGGCATGGCTGAATCAGCACTGGACTGGACAGTTGTCCAAAGACCCTAAGCCCATTTTTTACGACCACGGAAGGCAGTAAACCTGTTTAGAAGATCGGGCAGAAAATTTTAGTTATGCCGGTTGTCTCCCAGCGCTGACCGCAATTTTAATAAGCGCCGGAGGTCGCTTGTATGGATTTCCTGGCCTTCCTAAAGATTCGGCCTTCAAGCACTGGGACTCTCGGTGAAGGGGAGGGGTGGGGTGGGGTCGTGTAGGGGTTAAAATGTTCCTTTGAGAACCAGATCCTGCAGCTCTTAAGATTAAGCAAAAGTACAGTGTACACGACTTTGCTGGAATTCAGCTACTGCAGTGGTTTTCTTAAAGCATCTGTATGGGTTTGGCATGGATTTTGTAACTTGGCGTCCCCGTCCCGTCCCCCGTCCCCCAATGTGAGAACGACCCAAGGAATGGTAAAAATGTAGAATTATGATTTCTTGGAGGGGGGGCTTGTCACGGTCCTAAATGTCTCGAAAAGTCAATACACTGACTTCTCCTTAAAGTCCGTGGGAGCTGAAGGCAGCAAAGGGGAAGATTTTCCTGACGTTGCTGGAAAAGAAAACTCCCGCGGTTTCCAGGTCAGAGTCAGACCTAACTGATTTTTCATCCTGCTTGCTGCCTGGCTGACTGCTCTTCGGTTTGCAAATCCACCTTCTCCCAGTAATGTAGAGAATCACCAGATTTCTCTGTTCCGAGGTGGGGAGGGGGGCTGCGACTCTCATGTCTGTTTAGAGCGATTCGTTTTAAAAACGCAGAACCAGCGGGAACGTTGCGCACGATCCGCCAAAAGCCAAACCAAACCTAAAGCAATGAAAGAGTTAAACACGCGCCTAAGTAATTCTCACCAAGCTCAGTCGGATCTTTTCAAGGGATTGATTGTAGCTAGAACTGGCCCTTAATTTCTTTTCCAAAGGTCTTTATTTTGTCATTGTTCCCCGTCTTCAGTTTATGAGATTATTCAGTGGAAAACGGGAGATGCAAGTCTTTAGAAAATGTAAACAAAAATTGGAGGGAGCCGCGGCGGTCCCTTAGAAAAAAAAATACAGAAGCCACAGTCAGGCACTGTTAGGTCAACCCAAATGACAGAAATGTTGTGAGCAACAAGCTTTTCCTTGATTCTGAAAAGTGATTCAGCAGACTATTCGGAATCCTTCCTACTGAAAGCTTTATGTCATTTGGGTTGGTCCTAATAAAGGCATTACCCGGCCGGGGTTTTTAGAGCATGTGAAGAATCTTAAGAAGCAGAATGCCTTCTTCTCTGCGGGAATTCTTCAGACTGACACCAGATCTTTTAAAAATGAGTCGGTAGCGACCGAACTGAGCTACGTTCCAGACGGAAGAACTGGGAGGATAAAACTTTCTAGAGCCGGATAAAGGCAACACCGACAGATAAATGTACCGAAAGGAATGAGCCTCCTCTCGGAATCATCAGATACTGTATGGTATGTTTCTTGTCGGGAACGGTGTATACAATTCATAAATGTAAAATGCAGTTTCCAAGGTAACTGGCTTGTTGTTGTTGACATTGACGATGTTGCTAGATGTCAGCCATTTCCTGACACTGTTCCAAGAATACGATAAACCAACACTCTTAAACAGACAGATCCTATGCGTGCTGTGTAGGCTCACTAGGAATTAAGACTGCAATCCTGTTCACACCTGGATGTAAGCCCCATTGTTGAGTATAATAGGACTGCTTCATAGGATTGGGCTTTTACAGCGCAATCCTATCCAATTTGTACCACCGGTGTAAGCAGTGGTGAAGCTAGAACGGGAGGCCCCAGAGCAGAAAAGGGATTCAAATCCCTTTGAATCCCCCTTTGGAGGGGATTTGAATCCCCTTTCCATTGTTTTCACTGCACCGCTGGTTACATGGTGGTGTAAGTTGGATAGGATTACGCTGTCAATCACATTGTGTTCAATGGGCCTTAGTAAATGTACCTGAGAGTGTGTCCCATGGAATTTAGTGGGAAATACCACTTACTTCAGTGAGCAGTCCCACTCTGTGCACGTGTATTCGGAAGTAAACTCCCATTGATTTCAATGGGCCTTATTCCGAAGCCGCACGTGCTTACATGCCCCGTAGAAATTAGTTGAACGGGGCATGTAAGCACGTGCGGCTTCGGAATAAGGCCCATTGAAATCAATGGGAGTTTACTTCCGAATACACGTGCACAGAGTGGGACTGCTCACTGAAGTAAGTGGTATTTAACAATCTTTGCCATTGACTGGATAGTACACTAAGGGCACAATCCAATCCTTCTTATGCCACCAGTGTAACCAGCGGCACAGCGAAAAACAGGAGGCCCCAGAATGGAAAGGGGATTCAAATCCCCTTTGAATTCCCCCTTTGGAGGGGATTTGAATCCCCTTTCCGTTCTGGGGCCTCCTGTTTTCGCTGGGCCGCTGGTTACAACTTCGGCTTAAGTAGGTTTCGATTGCGCCCTAAATCCCCTTGACTAACACGGGCCACAATCGAAGAGGGAACTAGAGTCGCTAAGCCCCCGATTTCAAATCCATGACGTGGGATTGGGACCCGGAATCCTAAATACATGGGGGTGGTTTATATTCTGGTAGTGCGCATACTTGGTAGTGTGCATACAGCCGAACAGCCTCTGTCCAGTCAGAGCGCTAGGTGTAGGAGGCGCCTATGTTTGTTTACTCGGAAGTATGCCACACTGTGTGCCACAAAGCTTGCTCCCAGTTTTGTGCGCATAGGTCATAGGATGGATGGCAGCCCTGCAGCCCGATCCTATGCATGGTTACTCAGAAATACGTTCCACTGATTGAATTGGAACTTACTCCCTTGTAAGTGCCTGGAGGATTTCCGTGGGACTCACTCCCACATTATGGGCATAAAATCCAGGGCATTAAGGCGTGTTTTAATTCCATCCAATTCAGTGCACTTAACTTTTAGTATGAGCACGCAGCATTTGGGAGTTGGTGCCAATTCGACCTGCGAAAAGGGAGACTAAGAAGTGTTTCCAAATAAATAAACACTTTAAACGGTGAGGTGAGAATGTGTATTTCCCCTTCCTAGCACGCCTCACTTTCAAGCAAGAAAGCAACAAACAAACAAACAAACAAACAAACAAACAAAAATACCTAGGACGAGACAGACAGACCTGGTTTACTGTTCAGTTTAGACATCTGAAATCCATAGGAACGGCTTCTCTGAGGGTCAAAGGTAGCCTTTTTGTTTACACGTGTGTAAGATTTGCCTGCCTCCCGCTAGTTTGTAGAGGGTTATTTTGTTTGTTTTCTTTTTAACAACCTCACCAGTTTACTCGAATTAAATAACTGGGAACAATTCCTGCCGTGAGGTACTATTTACTAACGCGAATTAGAATCGCCTCTGTACAGATAATAAGTATATATTGAAGAAGAGTAAAGGCGAGACCCGTGTTTTGTGGATATTGGGATGAAACATGTCCTAGAACTAACAACTCACCCCCAGGCAATGATTTTGCGCATGCGCCACTGGCACCAAAGCCCAAGCAGCCGCTGTTGGTTTTTGCAGCTTACCTTAAGTTAAGCGCGGTTCTCCTGCTCAAGCCAGGGATATATATTATTACTTCTCAGAGTTTGGATTTAAGATTTCTTAAAAGCTCGGAGCACCAGTTCTTCGTGTTGCCCGGAAGGGCCTGATGACAGCTAATTGAGCTCCATGGACATGACTGGCATTAATTAACCCAAGACCACGCACCCGCCCCAAAGCGCAGATAATACCCTCTCCATGATCCGAGATCTATTTTCTTTGAGTTTATGTACCGCACACTCCTATATACAGACAGACGTTCTATTGAATCAGCGGGACTAATTTCTCAGGAAATATGCATAGAATGGAGCTACAGAACATCTTCCTTAATTCTAGGTAGAGGTGTTTGTTTTTGTTGAATACCAGAGGATTACAGCCTAAGTCTTACTGAACACAATGGACTGAGTAAAATAAATAACACCTCTGCTTCTAGGTCTCTGACCATTGCAATCCTTCATACCAGTAATAACCAGATTTGCATCCTGATATCAAACGCATTAAGTGGATATTTTGTGCTAATATCAGTAGCACTTAAATCCCCATCAATGTCATTTAGGATTCCAGGTTACAGAAAATGTAATTTTTACTGAACTGGGGTGTAACAGAGGCTGCAAAACTATGCTTGCTCCATTGAACTTAGTGGGACTTACTTCAAAGTAAAAGCGGATCGGTTCGGGCTGCAGATCAGTGTAAAGGGAAAGCATTCAGTTTCACTGGATTATTATGGACCTGTGCCAGCTCCACAAAGGGGCTTTTGTGTCACCCTACCGGCAATATATTTACTCGTCGTTGGTAAATTCCATTGACATCGAGATGTGTTCCTCCTAAGCAAGTTTAGTGAACTTTTTATAGTGGAGTTTAGGAAGTGTATTTTGGGAATCGGTTAGCTAAAATCCAGATATTTCGGAGTAATTGTGTTGTGTGGGTAGGTTTGGAAAGGACGCAGAAAACATAACTGCCCTTTAGAGGCCTTTTTTTTTTCTTTCTCCCCTCCAAGATTAAAGGTGGGCAAAAGATGCAAGTAGAACATTTTTTTCCTCCTGCTATTAACGTGTGAAGCCTATTATCAGATCCAGAAGTGCTCTAAATCAGATCCTTTCAATCCCCATTGTTGTTTATTATTGTAACGGGAGTTTTCCGGTGGCTTCCTCTCCCCCCCCCCCCCACGTCTCAGGTCACATCGTGACTTCGATGTGTACACAAATAGTCCCCACTGAACCGAGTTTTGCTTTTGGATCGGTTTGTTGTTGGTCACCACAATTATCTTGACTGAAGAACTGCGAAGCGCCAGTATTTTAAAGCGAAAAGGAAGAATCCATGGATTAAAACAAGATCGATTTAAAAAGGGGGAGCATGTGACAGCCCTGGCCAGAATATGAGCGCAGTTCTAAGCACAATTCCTGGGCAATAAGGACCACCGGATTGAGCAAGAGAATGTTTATGTATTTCAGAGTTAAAGGTAAAGGTGACCCCTGACAATTAAGTCCAGTCATGTACGACTCTAGGGTGTGGTGCTCAAAGACGCCTCCGTGGTCATGGGGCCGGCATGATTCTCCTTGCCGCAGCGTAGCATGCAGCTGGAACACAGAGCGCTGTTTACCTTCCCACAAGTGGTACCTATTTATCTACTTGCATTAACATGCTTTGGAACTGCTAGGTTGGCAGGAGCTGGCCAAGCAAGGAGAGCTCACCCCGTCGCGGATTCGAACTGCCGACCTTTCCATCGACAGCTCATGGTTCAGCGGTTTAACCCACTGCGCCACCCGCTGGCCTATTTCAGAGTTATATCCGGTCAATTCAACTACAAAGTGTTCTCAGGGAAGCTTCGACTTCCCAATCGATGTGTTGAAGGCTGCAAGCCTATTAACACTTTCTTGGAACTAAACCCCCCAGCAGGGATGGGGTGGGGGAGTCAGTAGTAGCAGCAGCATACCTTGCGCTTTGCATACAGATAGCCCCGGCTTCAATCCCTGGTGGTAGCGAGGTAGACTGGGAAAGACTCCTGTCTGAAAGCCTGGAGAGCTGCTGCCCGCCATTGTTGACAGGGCTGAACTAGACGGACCAGTGCTCTGACTCGGTAGGAGGCAGCAGCAGCGTGGTCGTATACGTAGACTGGCATTGCATTTACTCGTACATGTTCACCACACCTCTGCCCTTGCGCAGAACACTTGCTCTGCTTACAGTAACTTGCTTAGGCTCATTGAAATGAAGGGGACTGCGAAGCTAAGCCCTGTGTTGATCGCAAGCAAAGCGCCAGAGCAGCAGTTACGCCTCTTGCCTTGGAAGTCTCATTGATTTTGCTGGGCTGAGCTTCCAAATCCATCCTTCGGGATCTGGTGCCAGCAGCAGGCAGCCAACTTCTGCTTTGCTTTAAAGGGGGGGGGCGCCGGGGGGGGGGATGATGGAGAAAGACATTGCCTGCCCAGCTGATATCCTCTTGGTGGTATCTCTCTCTGTTGTCTGGCATCCTTGCGTGATAACTGTGGGACAGATTACTGTGGGGTAGAATCAAACAACGGATCTGTTCCTGAGCATTGCACCGATGCTGTGAACCGTAGTGTCCCTTTATATTAAATTCCCTCCATCTGCTCGGTTTATTCCTCTCTTCTGCCGCGGAGCCAGAATGAGGGCGACCAAGGAAGGCCCTCTGTGTTATTCATTCTGGGGCAGCATTTGTTTTGAAAGCAGGGCGGGCGCATCAGGACGGAGCAGGGCTAGAGATCGCTTCAGAGATGTTCCGGCGCGGCTTCAGCTGCTCCCAATCAAATCCTCTCCATCTTGCAGCCGGGTTGCTCCTTTTGAAATATGTCAATACGATTACCGACGTGGAAAAAACCCTCTGAAGGCATATTTCAAGACGAGCAAGCAGCAAGCATTTCTGGGATGCCCAAAGAAGGCTGGGAATCGATGCACTGCGCATTTGCTAGGAGGTAAATCCCCCACCACTGACTGAACGACGCAGTAGTAGGGCTGACTTCCAAGGAAAGGCGCATAGGAGACGGCTGTCTGCACGAATAAGAGGCTGGCATTTTGGGGGGTTCGGACCGAATGCGGGGCACGAATTTTCCAGGTCTTTGTGAGGTTGAACAAAACACAACAGAGCAATGCCACCTTCTCCTGGCTGAAGGCTTCGGTACTTCTTAGCGCCACGTTTTTGTGTTTGTATTTACCTGGCCAGAAAAACCTGCCGGGTTAGTCACACACTGACAGTAAACGGCAGCAGCTCCAGACACTCTTCACTTCAGTTGCTGGAGTGGAGAACAAGACAGGCTGACTAAGCTGACTTGACAGCCTCGCTGCTGCTGCGGATCATACTCCCTGTCGGTCCCATTGATTTCAGTTGACTTTTCCTTCTCTGCTGAAGGAGTTTGGGATGGAGCCCGCAGTCAGAGGCTCGCAGCAGCATCCCGCCAACCAAACCCCAGCTCTGCCGGACTCAGCAGCCTTTGAAAGCGGATCTCTTTCACTGGGTGTCTTAGTGAAAGCCCCGAAGCCACCACGACGACACTGGGATTGGGATTTAGCCCAAGCTTGTGCGCAGTGCAGGGAATCCGGGTTGAAGAATTGTGGTCGGTGGTAAACCGGAGGTCAGCCCAGTGGTGTAATCCTCCTGGCTCCGCCGACGGGCTTTCTCTCCCCGGAGTCTTGGGTCGTGATCGCTGAAGCTACGCCAGTTTGGGAGGGGGAAAAAAAGGCTAGATAGATGTTTGTTTGTTTGGGCTCTTCGTTTATTGGTTCTGTTAGTATTTTGGTTTTAAAAAAGAAACACCCATGATAAAAAGAATGTTCTTAAAACAAACAGATGTGCCCTTCTAAGGTGATCCCGACGCCGCGTCCCTTTGGGCTTGAGAGTGTCCGCTTCAGCGTCGGTTTTCCGAGGTCTTCTTCTGTCAGCTTTGGAAGCAAAACTTGCTCCGTGAAACTCCAGGCCCTCCTTTCGCCTTCTCTCATCCCGGAGGTGCTCGCGCAGCGCCTACTGCCCCATCTGCAGCGGATTAAGATAAACCGCGGCTGGTACATTGCCTTGAAAGGGACTATACATTTAGCTTCCGTAATTAAAATAAAAATTAAAATCCCCGACTAATTATTCCCACACCTTTGAACGCGAGTTCTGTCTGTTTTCATGCTTAAATCACACATCTCCTCCTCCAATGGGGAAGGTCTGTATTCAGGTCCGGGTTATTTCAGTCCAGTTCTAACGGTGTGCTAACAAGGAGCCAAATCTTACTGATTTCAATGTTTTAATGCGATAAGCTTCCCAGCGGGTAGAGGTTGAATTGCAGCGAAAAACCACTCAATTCGAAGTCAAACAGGTTTCATTTGTAAACGGCTGAAGTGTGGCAGTTACGCTCGGGATTGACGTTTCCCGCGACTCCCCTCTCACACTTAGCAGTCCTGTTCCATGCTTGTCTACTTGGAAGGAAGTTTCACTGAGACAAATAGAACTTACTTCCAGGTAAAGGTGTATAGAATTGTGGCCTTTAACGCGTAAGGCTACAGTTCTATGTTCTTTCTTGGAACTGAGTTTCATTGAATTTAGTTGATTTACTTCGGAGTACACATGCCCAGGAGCAGGCTATAGTCACTATGCAACTCTCTACTTAACTAGTGAGTTGGCAAGGGGGGGGGGGTTTGCTGGCACTCGCAGCGATGTAGCGCGCAGACTGAGCGGTAGGGAAAGCTTCACCTGTTGAACTTCTGCACGGCTGTTCATGGCCCCAGGAACAGTTCCGGAGGGATTATATAAACCCTTCTTTCGGAGGCTTCTGCTCCGGTTACACTCCAGTAGGATGTTTTCACTATCGTTTTCGCTGTTTTATAAACAGCGGCCACAACTGAATGTAAACGTTTTCTTCCAGCGTGTAACAGACTCGCGATGCTGCTGTTTATTTGGACAGCACCCTTACTTGCTCATGGCAGCTCTGTAACTTGTAAATAATAGCATTCCCCCCCCCCCACATCCCTCAGCGCCTGCAGCAACATAAAATATCGTGTGCGAGGCGATGGGTCTACAGCTGACCCTAACAGCCAGCTCCGCAACCCATTTAAACGGATAATTGGGGGGTTTAAGCTGATTTAGCACTGTGTTGTCAAAAACGCTTACTTGGCTCCCACTGTTTTGCAGTGCAACTTCCAAGTAAGTATCCTTTGGGTTGATGGTCCGGCGCTTTCCAAAACGCGAGAGTCCTCGTGTGTGTGTGTGTGTGTGTGTGTGTGTGTGTGTGTGTGTGTGTGTGTGTGTGTGTGTGTTTTGCACGTGGGAATGTTACTGATGCGGGGGAGGGACTAGAAAGCGGCAAGATGCACTTTGATAGTTGATGTTCAGTCATTAAGTCGTGTCCCGACGTGATCCCATGAACCATATCCCGCCAGGCCTTCCTGTCCTCCACTATCTTCCTGAGTTCGCTCATTTTCATGTTCCTTGCATCGGTGATGCTGTCTAACCATCTCATCCTTTGCCTTCCCCTTCTCCTTTTGCCTTCAATCTTTCCCAGCATCAGAGTCTTCTCCAGAGAGTCCTCTCTTCGCATTAGGTGGCCAAAATATTTGAGTTTCAGCCTCAGTACCTGTCCTTCCAGAGAATAGTCAGGGTTGATTTCATTTAGGATTGTCTGATTTGATCTCCTATCAGTCCAAGGGACTCTCAGGAGTCTTCTCCAGCACCACAGTTCGAAAGCATCTATTCTTCGGCACTCAGCCTTCCTTATGGTCCAACTCTCGCAACCATACATTGCTACTGGGAACACCATTGCCCTGACTATACAAACTTTTGTTGGCATGGTGATATCTCTGCTTTTTATTATGCTGTCTAAATTTGCCATAGCTTTCCTTCCAAGGAGTAAGCATCTTTTAATTTAATGGCTGCTGTCTCCATCTGCAGTGATCTTGGAGCCCAAAAAAGTAAAATCTGTTACTGCTTCCATTTCTGCCCTTCTATTTGCCAGGAATTGATGGGACCAGATGCCATGATCTTAGTTTTATTAATGTTGAGTTTCAATCCAACTTTTGCACTCTCTCACCCTCATCACGAGGCTCTTTAGTTCTTCACTTTCTGCCATTAGGGTGGTATCATCTGCATAATGCTAATGTAAAATGTGTCGAATGACAATTTAATGCCATGTTTGTAAAGGTCGGGTGGAGAGGGAACCAGCATTTTGGAAATGCTGATTATTACAGAAGAAACAACAGATCCAGTCCTTATGCCTATAACAAATAATATTTCATATGGCTATATAAGTGATAGCTGTATACATGATCACTGATATCTGAGCCAATCGGAATAATCCATGCGTTCGAGTTCATTGCAGATCATCGAAGAGAAGGACTTGAATAGGTTCTCAAATGTTCGTGTCCTGATGAAGCATACACAGTTAACATATCCGGGTTTAAGGACCATGGTCGTACTTTAAAAGAATCCATATTCCAACATTTCATCCAATATATTCTGGACTTCCTCAGGGAATATGTGAGTTGGATCGACCTGATCATTAACATAAATCTTTATCTTTTCTATCCCCAATATTAATTTTCCACTTCCCTATAATCATGATAGTATAATACATTCATCAAATGGATCTAAGCCAGCACTTCTCAACTTTTCTGAAGCCAGGACTGAACATTATACTAATTTTCAGTGTGGGATTACTTATAATTACTTTATAATTACTTTAATTAATGCTTATAGGCAGTCTTATGTACACACGCCTGGAATCACTTTACAGCGAATATCAACTGGACTTGTTTCCAGTAACACAGTTATGACCAAAATAATGACCAAAATAATCTTTCAGTGACTAACAGCACAATCGTATACATGTTTACTCAGAAGTAAGTTACATTGCACTCAATAGGACTTACTCACAGGTAAGTGTATACTGTATAAGGATTGCAGCTATAATATGTTTCCCTTCAATCAAACATTGCATGGCATTCTAGAGGGCAAGCTCGTATTTAAGATAAAGGCAGAACAAAACATGCTGCTACTGATAGATTTGAAAAATATATGTTGGAAAGGGGGAGAAGACAAATGATTGATGTAATGGAAATAAGGGAGAGGGGGAAGCAGAGGCGTAGCTAGGCGCCCCTGCTACTGTGGCAGAAAAGCCCGCCGCCTCATTATGCAAATTAAATAATTTGCATAATTAAATAATTTGCATAATGAGTTTCGGGGTTTTTTAAAGGTTTTTTTCAAGGTTTTTAACGCTAACGGGGCTTCTAAAAGGGTATGTGTGCTTTGCCAAACTTATCTGTAGTTCTAGGACTCTCCAGCGACGATCAAGGGCGCAGATCGGCCCTCTGCAGCTCTACTCCCGGACGCGAACTCTGCAAAGCGCCCAGGAGCGCGCTGCAGAGTTAACGCATGCGCAGAGCGACGATGTTTCCAATCGTCGCTCTGCGCAAGCGTTAACTCTGCAGCTCTGCTCTGCGATTTGCAGAGCTGCAGAGTTAACGCTTGCGCAGAGCGACGATTGGAAACATCGTCGCTCTGCGCATGCGTTAACTCTGCAGCGCGCTCCTGGGCGCTTTGCAGAGTTCGCGTCCGGGAGTAGAGCTGCAGAGGGCCGATCTGCGCCCTTGATCGTCGCTGGAGAGTCCTAGAACTACAGATAAGTTTGCGCAAAGCACACATACCCTTTTAGAAGCCCCGTTAGCATTAAAAACACTTTTAAAAAAACAAAAGTTAAGGAGGCTCCCGCCCCCCACGGAGCCTTTCCGCCCCAACGCCCTGGGGCCCACCGCACCACCGCCCCATATCAGACGACGCCCCTGGGGGGAAGAAATGAACTTTCTTCTGATTTCATCAGGAGATTATTCTGGATTTAAGTCTGGTTCTGAGAATGATACAAAACCTTGTGCAACCAAAATTCTGGGACATGAACCTATTTTCACATACACTTACCTGGAATATTTGCACATGTGTAATCCGAAACACGGTTACTTTGGACACTGGTTTTATTGAAATACAGCAGCCATATTTCCAGTTCATTGTTGGGCTTCAACAATTCAGTGGGCTTAAATTCCAGTCCTCTGGTTTAACCAGGTTAACTGGTTTTGACTTATTAAACTATCTGAATTGATACCTCTATTTATATGGTAGTTGATTTTACACGCACCAGATAGGATTCTTGATAAAATGAGAATCAGTAATTGTATCTGCAGCACATAGCATTAAATCACAATAATGTTGTTTATTACTGTACGCTGAATCTGGGTCCCTCTGCCTGACCTTCCTAATCAATGTGCCTAGACAAGCCTCTTCTCTAAGCTCAGGATGCCTTGTCATTGCATTGAGCTGAGCTGGGAATTCCTTTCCAGTGCAATGTTTTCCTCAACTACATTTGTATAGAACTGACAGGAGCTTGTTTTGTAATGGGGGGGGGGAGCCATGAGTGGCAGAAGCCCATTTGAGTTGTGCGATGTGGTGTAACCAGCAGAACTCCTAGGGCGGCACCTCTTGTTGTCATATTCACTGTGTCAGGTTCGAACTACTATCTATAGCCTCAGGCCCAGCTAATTTCACTGAAGAAAAAAAATGTGTGTGTGCGTGAGCACGCATACTTTTTTCCTTTGACCTACAGAATTTCAGGTGCATTTTGCTATGTGATTTTATTTTTTAAGCCATCCAAGAGATGGCCAAAATCTGATCTCCCTTTGACTGAAGAAAGCCCAAGTAGATGTTTATTTCAGACCTATGAAATAATCAAAATACATTTAAAAAAAAACCTACCTTAAAAAGACTTCAGTAGTAATTTTGGCCCACAGATTGCAAAAATCCAGACCTCAGTTATTCATTGCTTATTAAAGATCTGTTGTTTTGTTCATTGCATCTTCCCAACAATTTTTCTTGAAGAAAAAAAAAAAGACTGCTATGGATCAAGCCTGATGGTAAGGTCCCCGATCCTGTAGCCAGTTACTCCAGAGTCAGCCTATTGAAGCCAATTGGGCTTCTGTGGGGGATCTTGTTGAAGATTCCATTTCCTATAGTAATTTTCACCATAAATTCCTATAGTATTCATTCATTATCATCTACTATGTTGTGTATCCATCCGATCTGCATCCAACACTTAAATTGATACAATTATGAGTTGTGGGCAGCGCCGTAACTATGGCGGAGCGGATGGAGCTCCTGCTCCAGGTGCTCGTGTGGGGGAGGGCGGGGAATGTACGGAGCGACGGAGAGAAAAAACGGGATCGTCGTTGGGACCGCCCTCCCTCCCTGGAGCCGTTTGGCTCCGAAATAGGAGCAAAATGGGCGGGGGGCGCGTCTACGTGACGCGAGGGCGCGTTGTGACGCTGGCCCCGCCCCCTTGCTCTGGGGGCCCGCGAGGCGCGTTACGCCTCTGGTTGTGGGGCATGAATGAAATAGATTCTACTTCATCCATGCCGCCCCACAACTCATAATTGTATCAGTTTAAGTGTTGGATGCAGATCGGATGGATGCATAACATCAGACCCTTTTATTTTTGATTAAGAAAGCTGGAATAGGAACTCTGTTCTGTAGTCAGAATAACTGTTTAGGTTAGCAATCATTCTCAAAAAGAGTGAAAAATCTGTTCCTCTGTCACTTTTTAATCACCTTGACGGTTGTAAACATTGACGGTTGTAAACGGTTGTAAACATTAAGTTGATTTATCTGCTTTCAGGGATTTTGAGTATGTTACTTTAACGAAATCTCAGTCTAGCTAAAGTTTTGACTAAGGCTAGTTGCAACCTTATGTATACTTACCTGGGAGTTAGTCCAGCTGAAAGTGATGGTACTTGGTTGTGATAAAACAGGGGTGGCCAACCTTCCACCATTAGGGCCTCTGCGTTCTTAAGAGTTGTGTAGAAAGCAGAATCTTGGCAGCTGCAATTGCTGGTGCTGCTGCTAAAGCAGCTGCACCTTCTGAAATGCCCTCACCTATACAACCATTAAAGGGCCAGGAGCATTCATGTTGAAAGGTTGGCCACAATTCTATATGTGTTTTCTTGGAATTAAGTCTTCCTGAGATCTACTCTTCTATGAGAGTGCATAGGGTTGCAGCTATACAATGTAAACTTAAATTTTCACATTTTTTTATACCGCCCTTCCTCCAAGGAGCTCAGAGTGGTGTACATATTTCCTCCTCTCCTTTTTGTCCTCACAACAACCCTGTGAGGTAGGTGGGGCTGAGAGATAGTGACTGGCCCAAGGTCACCCAGGAAGCTTCGTGGCTGAGCAGGGATTTGAACCTGGATCTTCCAGGTCTAAGTCCGACTCCCCAACCAATACACCATCCTGGCTTTTCTTCAGACATTAAGTTCCACCTAGTTCAATGGAACTCAGTGGCATTGCTAGAGGGGAGGCAGTACTGTAAGTGGTGCACAGTGCTACTCGGTGTTACCCACCCACTCACTGTCGGAGCCATTCCGGGCGCAGGAGACCCTGCACGTTGCCTTCATCACCCGGAATGGCTCAAATGATGAGTGGGCAGTGCCACCGAGTAGCGCTGTGCACCACTTATAGTACCGCCTCCCCCCCCCCAGCAACATTACTGGTGGAACATAAACCACAATAAGTATGCACAGAATTGAATCCTGTGCACATTTGGGAGTAAGTCTTATTGAACTCAGGGAACTTCCTCCTGAGTAAACATGCATAGGGCCAGGCAGTACAGCTTTGCTCTTGAAGCTAGTTCTGGCTCTTTTCGTACAGTGGAGACAGTGACATAGATATTTTAAAGTGAAAGGAATATTTTAAGAGTGCATATTGCACATACACACATTATTATTGTGATCTTTCTTTGATCACAAACGAAGTTGGAAGGTACAGTTTCAAAATATGACAGGCAATTTCCAATCGTTTAAGAATATGATCACCTAAAACAGCATTATTTTGAGCAGGCACAGAAAGCATCTGATGTATGGAAACATGATTAGCTGTTACCCGAGAAGACCTGGTTAGGGTTCAGCGTGCCTTTAAACTAAAATCAAGGTATCAAAAATCTGATGGAAAACATCAGAAATCTGATGAGAAAACATCTTTGTTACAGCCTACCCTGAGAACGTTTTGGTAGAAACCAGTAGTATAGGTTCAGAAGTACAAAATTCAGATTTTATCAGATCTTTCTTTTGATACATGGACGCCCCAATCCTATCCTCGTTTGCAACAGCAGGAGGAGAGTCCTGCTGTCACAAAAAGCCCATCGGTGTGAAGTGTATTGCCACCAGGCCAGTCTGACCCGAACCCACAAAGCAGCTATGGCTCTGGAGCTATGCCGCCATGGATCCTCGGCTGCATCAACCTTGGTAAGTTGGCGGTGGGGGCTTATCGTGAGCAGGGAGAGGGAGGACACAGGAGTATTGGAGCAGTTTGAGGAGGTCAGGAGGCACTGAGGCAGACTGGGGGAGGAAGGGGATGGATGGATGTCAGTGGTGCAGGCATGCGCAAGGATCCTATCCCCCTTTTTCAACTGGTCCCTCCCCTTTTCTCTCCTTACACCAGTGATACAGCTGGCAGAGATGATTCCAGGGGGGCCGCCGACGCCATGCCCCCATGTAACCCGTCAGCGCGCGCTTAGCGTGATGATGCGTGTGCGCCCAGCGCGGCTCGTCACTCACCCACCCACCCCCCACCATTTTTCAGCCTATTTTGGAGCCGAAGCAGCTCCAGGGTGGGCGGGAGAGCCCAGCTCCAGGCCGAATGTGGCGGAGGGAACGTGTCCCAGAGGTAAGCGCGCCCTTCGCCGCCACGGGGCCTACCGCACCACCGCACCAACCCCCCGCGACGCTTCTGCTGGCGTAGGTCCAAGGAGACCAATAAGCTCTCAGGAAGCCTACAGAGAGGTAAGTGAAAATATTTTTCCTTATCTCTCCTTGGCCTTCTGATTCCCCCCCCCCCCCCATAGCATGCACCACACTCCTCCATGGCACGGCTACATGCTACAGTGTGGTGAGGGATAGAATTGGACTCCGAGAAAACAGATATTTTAGATTTTGAGCAAGATAAGTTTCAAGGGGAACCCATTTATAACCTTACCCTTTTCAAAATAGTTAAGCCAACTGAGAGAGAGAGAGAGAGAGTCATTTCTAGATCAGTTAAGGACAGGTGTTGGGCCTGCCCACTGCATAAATAGCTCAGCTGTAAATAGCTAATGTCTTTTATAGTCAAAGGATTGTTTGTAGTAAAATCAGAGAGTATAAATTAGAGATTCCAATCTTAATTTTTTTATTTTGACTTGAAATGTTAGTTGATAAGTTGTAAATACTGTAGTTTTGTATCAATTTTGTATCAATTTCTATAACAAACAAACAAACAAACAAACAAACAAACAAACAAACAGATTCCCTCTATGTGGAACAGGGATTCAAATCCATGTTAACAAGTGTGTCTATAGACTCAGAACCAGGGAGTGTTAACAATTCTATGTCAAATAATGAAAAAGTATAATTTTGAATTAATCTGGAATTTAAAAAATGTAGTCTTGTACATGTTCTGAATTTTAATTCTATTTCATTTTTCTTTAAAGAGAATGCTTTACACAAGACACACCCAAATGGTCTCCTATGAAGGTTCTCTTTTTATGATCAGAGACTCTGCACCTTGAACAGCTGCCCATCAAGCTTAAACAACAGGTAAAGCTTTCCCAGCATTGAGATTCATCGACAAGAAAAATTTCACCTACCTATCAACAACTATTAAAGCAAGAAGTTTCTTTCCAATCATGTTAAGTGCAGTTGAAGTCCCATGGGGTGGCAGGAAAAAACTGAAGGAAATAGCTTGTACCAAGGTCAAACCAGATGTGACAGTCCTTTGACCCTGCATCAGAGGCATAGCTAGCCTTTGCGGGGGACGGCACCTGTGACACACCCTGTGATGTCACAAGCTCCGCCCCCACACGTGACATCACAAGCCCTGTCCCTGGTGGCATGATAGCGAAAAAATCCCTGCCCCGGCGTTGTTGTTTTTTTTGCCAGAAAAAGGCTACTAGGGGCCCGGGCAGGCAACACCTTTCTCCCATGTTGCGCCGCAAAAGATTGCTTTTTGCTGCTGCTGCCACCTTACCACCAAATTGCCGCTGATGTGGCGGCTTTTGCACCCCCCAGGCCATGCACCCAGAAGCGGTCTCTCCCCCCCCTCCAGCTAAGCCACTGCCCTACATACTGGGTTTTTTTGTTTGCTAAAAAAACAGCCACTGGGGCATCTGCTATGGATCAGGAGGACCATGATGTGGAAGAAAAATTATTACAATCTTTCTCCCCCTTGTGGCCCCACTTTGTCCTCCAGAGAAAGAAGCTGCTATTGCCCTTGATAAGGACATTAGTGTCTGGACCAGAGGTTCTCAACCTGTGGTACGGGTACCCCTAGGGGTACGCGGACCTCTTGCTGGGGGTACGCCAAGCCCTGCCCCTTATCTGCCCCATCAGCAGCTAATTAAGTGTTAATTAACATGGATTTTAAATTTTAATTATTTTTGGAGCCCTTCTGTCTCTCTGATTTTGGTTTTGGGCTTATTTTTGTAACATGTACTTTGGTGGGGTGGGGGAGGGAGGAGCTGATTTTGGGAAGTGTGACTTGGGGGAAAAAAGAGAGCCTTGCATGTAGCATGGATATTTTCATGATCAGACATATTGTAAAAAAGGTAGAGATTTTTATGGGTTAAAAGATCATGTAAATTTTTTTATAATATTAAACAAGTACGAAGAATTCAATTTTTATAATATTAAACAAGTATGAGGAATTCCAGTTTTAAAACTTGTTTAATATTATAAAAAATTTTACATGATCTTTTAACCCATAAAAATCTCTACCTTTTTTACAGAGCCTTGCATGTCTGTCTGTCTGTCTGTCTGTCTGTCTGACACAGAGAGAGAGAGAGAGAGAGAGAGAGAGAGAGAGAGAGAGAGAGAGAGAGAGAGAGAGAGAGAGAGAGAGAGAGAGTTAAATAAGACATCTGAAGATAAGATTAATCCAATTAATTAGCAGGGGGTACTTCAGAAAATGGACCATGATAGGGGGTACCCGGGCCTCCAAAGGTTGAGAACCCCTGGTCTAGACTACAATCATTGTAACTTGTTAGAATAAATTTGCTATCATGAATGTATTCTGGTGTATTATTGGCAGAATATAGCCTGCATTAAAACACTCGCCTTAATTTACCTTTTTGTGTGCAAGTGGGGAAAAGTAATGCATGCTGAACTTCTACTTGTAAGGTAGCAGAAGACACATTTCCAGAAAAAAAGGAGTAACCATAGGGAGGTAATTTGTGCAGCTAAATGACACATCAAATCTTAGCTTCAATCCACCACATCGCCTAAAAGAATCTCATGCTGGAGGACTGGAAAAATCTCTGCTTCAGATTTGGAAAACCTTATGGGACAAGCCGGACCACTGGACTGTCTTAATATAGGACAGCCTTTTATGTCATGTTTCAAACAATATGGAACACACACTTTTTTTTAACATAGATATTACATGTAGAAGAATTACAGCGCAATGCTGTGTAACCTTGCACTGGTGTAACAGTAGATGCACCGGTAGTGTACTTATGCCAGTGTAAGTGCACTTACACCAGTGCATCTACTGTTACACCAGTGCAAGGTTACACAGGTTTGTGCTGTTAGAATGTGACAACATTGGCGTCGCTCCCGTCAAGCGACGGGAGCGGGCTGCCACGGGGTGACGCACGCGTCGCCCTCGGGCCCTCCGGACGCTCCAAGGCCAGCTCGGGAGCCGGCCTCGGAGCATCCGGCCCCGCCTGCGTCAATACGGGTAGTTTTACTTGTTTCACGCATGCGCAGAGACCAAACCGGTCTGCGCATGCGCGAAACAAGTAAAACTACCCGTATTGACGCATGTGGCCTTCTTTCAGAAGGCCCTGGAGCGCTGGCCGGGCCGGACACTCCGAGGCTGGCTCCCGGGCCGGCCTCGGAGCGACCGGAGGGCGACGCGAAGGGGCGGGGGGGCACCCGGGGCAGGGTGCAGCCGGGTCACCCCCCAAAAATAGGCCTCGCCGATAAGTATATTGGGGGCATAGTCGGGGCGTCACTAGGGTGACGCGCGCCCCCGCCTTGGGGTGACGCGCGTCCTAGTGACACCTCTGTGTGACAAACAGTTCTTTCTATCACTGTGTGGTGCAAGAACATTCTCTGGGCTCTTAGGACTGAAGTCACATCTTCTCCTATTTATCCCAAGCCCAGTGAACAAAGGAACCCAAAACATCAATCAAGGTGCAGTACACCTTTTTCTTGGCCGACGTTGATAGTTTGACCCAGCATGATTCCTGGCATTCTTGTTTGTGTTCTAAGTGTCAAAGAAATAATTCTCAGTCCCATGCTCTGGGTTTCACCCTGACCTCACTGAAAAGAGAGTGTGGGGTCATTTGTGTTTATAATACAACCCATTAAAACAGGAAAATATGCAAAGCCTTCATTCACTGAGATCCGGCTATTGTTAGACCGAAAATGATATTTTTGTTTCTAAAATTAAAAAAGGACATTTGTTGCTTTCTGTTTGTGTGCAACTGTAGGCATGGGTTTGTGCCTCTTGGATTTTGTTTCATACACTATGTGTTTGGGTGGACACCAACAATGTCACGGACTCAAGATTTCTGGGACAGTGTAACATGGTCTGTGAACAAAACCACACAGATCCAACCTTGTTGTTGTTACTCTTATCACCATAATCTCCCCTAAATACTGGAGAATGCAAATATATACTTATAGCTTTTGTGGCTTTGGGATTTTTTCTAATGAACCAACGTAGCTATTTATGATTTTTGTCTTGTAAATACGGGAATTCACTTGACCTCAGATACCCTTGTGGACTTCAGACTCAGTTCCAGGGACTCCTGGCATTCCTGAAATGCTTTTCAGGGGGTTGAGAAAAAGAAGGTCAGTAATGGCTGAAAAAATGTCCATGAAAACTTTCCTTCCTATGTGAATCTGAAGAAAAGTGTTGGGTGTGGGGTATTTTTGAGGTCATGTCCTTATCTGAAGTGGAAGAATGGTGAGGTCCAATTTTGTCCTCGCTGGTGCCCTATGTGAACTGTGTGTCATAGAATTCTATTCTAAGACGCATGTTTTTTCCCAATTAAGCATTTAAAAAAATGGGGTGCGCCTTAGAATCGAAGGTCTCTAAAAAGCACCCCCAAATGCAATTTCCTTACTTACCGAAGCTTGGGGGAGCTTCAGGGAGGCCTGCGCGACCCTCTGCAGGCCTCCCCGATCTTCAGTTCGGTGAAAAACTGCAATTTTTGGCCATTTCTGGGTTTTGCAAAAACCGGAAATGGCCGAAAATCGCTGATTTTTTTACCGAACTGAAGATCGGGGAGGCCTGCAGAGGGTCGCGCAGGCCTCCCTGAAGCTCCCCCAAGCCCCGGTAAGTAAGGAAATTGCATTTTGTGGTGGACTGCAAAGGCACTGCTCAAATGCAGTGAGGAGATCATCAGCTGTAGCGCGGGACATGCTTGGGTGAGCTCTCAGGTTCAGGAAGAGAGAGCTCGCCGCTGAGCAGAGGGGGCAAAATGGCGCGGTAAAAATCGGATTGCCTTGGCAGGCAAGCTGGGGAGAGTTGGTGCTGAGCAAGCTGGGGAGAGTTGGTGCTGAGCAGGAAGGAGGTGTGTCTTGCAATCAATGGTTTTTGTTTTTTTTCTGCTGGTGTTCCTGAAATTAAGATGCGCCTTAGAATCGATGGCGCCTTAGACTCGAAGAAATATGGTATTTTATGTTCTCTGATTTACAGCAGCTGTGTTTCAGAACTTTCCAATAATATCTCATAGCTCCCTTCCATTAGTGCTACTTCACCTGCCCCCCTCTCCCTGTAGAAGCCAATGATAGATTCACTGCCCAATCCTATCTAACTCTCCGCACAGCAATGCAGTGGTGCCAGCGTGGCTTCCACTGCATCCCGCGGGTGAATTTTGGCTACTGGAGGTCTCCTTGGGGTAAGCCCCAGCAGCTGCTGTGGGTCAAGTTAGACTTGCATGAGCTCAATCACTGGCACATGTCCATGTTGACTTGGAAAGGTGGATCAGGCCCAGAAAGGGGGTTGGGATTTAGCGTGCACCACCACCACCAATCCTGCTGCCTTCCCGCCCCATCACCGTCCTGAGGAACATGTGTTCTGCTGGCGGGGCAGCCCATTAGGATTGGGCTGTTAAACAATAGTCAAGTCATTCTATGAACTCCTTGAAGGTAGACTCAGAGAACTGTTTGTGTGTCTAATGAGCGCTGACTCAAGGTGGTGCAAACTGAGAAGTATGTGAATAATAAGTCCAAATAGCAGAATGTAATGGAACCATGAGCTTTTTCCACACATGCACATACATCAGTTGATTTCTCATCATTCAAGGGCTTACAGCTGAATATGGAGACACATTTCATTATCAAATACTGAATTTGGAATGGGAAGTCATGCAAGAGGTATGTCTGTGGGACTCATTCACACATATAAGTCACCATTTGATGCTTCAGTGATAAGATCAGTGGCTGGGAAATAACATTGTACAGTGCTGTGGCGTCCAACTCTGCCCCACAGAGTCGAAGGACTCAGGCAAGACTGTTTTGGCCATCCACCCAATTCCGACACAACCAGTGGGGACACAATTGCCTGCGGTTGCAGAGCTGGCTGCCATGTCAGCTGATTGGGAGGGGGCGGAGCCATGACAGGAGGGACGCCTCAAAAGCAAGGAAAGCAGGGGAAGAGGGGAAGTAAGAAATGGTCCAGATACACCCACAGGATCAAAGCCGATGTGACCCTAACATATCATTTGCACTTGCATTTTTTCTGGATAAAAAGGAAAGCAGACATAGGATAGGGTCCCAATTTCTCTCCCCTGGTGCATGAGGGAGAAACGTTTAACACCTTCTCCTCATGCTGTGGTCCCAGTAAAAATGCCCTCTCCTTGATGTTCCTGGGAGGGAAGCTTTGATTAAAAAGGTAAAGGTGACCCCCGACAATTAAGTCCAGTCATGTCCGACTCTAGGGTGCGGTGCTCATCCCCATTTCAAAGTCGAAGAGCCAGCGCTGTCCGAAGACGCTTCTGTGGTCATGTGGCCAGCATGACAATACAGAACACTGTTTACCTTCCCGTAAGTGGTACCTATTTATCTACTCGCATTAACATGCTTTCAAACTGCTAGGTTGGCAGGAGCTGGGCCAAGCGACAAGAGCTTACCCTGTCGCGCGGATTCGAACTGCCGACCTTTCGATCAACAGCTCATGGTTCAGCGGTTTAACCCACTGTGCGGTGTGTAACAAAACAAGAAATGCCTCAAACTATCAAGTCTAAATGAAACATTTGGCATCACGTTCCTGAAAGAATAAACAGAAGACCTGAAATACATCCCTGTATATTGTGCTGAAATCCTCCCAGGGCTCCTGATGGCCATCAAGTCTGGTCTGTATTTGTTCATTGCTTTGAAGGGATGGAATTGGTGCTTCTCGTTTCCAAAAAGAGAAGCACTGAGATTCAAATGTTATACAGTGGGCAAAGAGAGACGCATTCAGAGTCCTTCATTATTTTTTGTTGACCCTAGAATTCAAAACAAGTTCTCATGTTCAATCTCTCATAAAGATCACTTTTATAATTCATTTTATCTTTATGTTTAAGAGCTTACTGTGACTGGTGGGAAAGGGTTAAGATAAAACTAACCCCAGCACACTGTGAAGAAATCACTGACACATTTTGCTTGAGGCTGTCCAGCTCAGCGTGTACATTAGATCTCTTCTAGGAAATCTCATTATTGGGGATTTTACACTTAAGTTAATTTTTTCTGCTGCCTACAGACAACTCCCAGCCCCTTGTATAGGCCTTCATTCTAGTCCCATAGGAAAAAGGAAAAAGTCACTCCAAATATCCAAAGAAGTCAGCCAAAGTTTGTTACAAGAACCTCACAAACATGCATTTACAAAAAAGACTTGCAAGCAACACAATAGTCAATTCTTTGAGGCACTCACCCTTGAAATCAGTGGACAGAAAAGGTTCATTCACTTGGGGGAACATTCAGTGGGATGTGTTCCTTCTCAAACCCCTCTGAAATGAATGGGAACTCTGCAAGAGCACATTAGTACTGAATGGGTTTGAGGAGTAACACTTTCCAATCTATTGTTCCCTTGACTGCTTTTATTTGCATTCTGGACTGTTTTCATTATCCAAGGGCACATGGCTGGATTAAATACAGATACAATACAATAGTCGAGATCCTTAATAAAAATTACATGCTTATTCAGAGTAATTATAAAGAAACCAGATGCCTTATTTTTCTTTTAAGCTCAATATTTGTGGAACGTAAGTTGACCTTAATTAAATTATATGAGGACAGTGTTAAAACCTTACCAGAAGTTAAAAAGTAGACTTTATAGAAGTGTCTTTTGTGGTCTCAAGGGCTTTAATGTCAAAGAATGTTTACTTTTTCTGCCAGAAGAGGGCAACGAAAAAAGTGAACCTTACTATAATTCAGGTGCCTAAAAGGGTCGCAGTGGCAAAAACTGAGTCTTGAACTTCTTTGAGCGACATTCATACCACATGGATAGTTTCAGTGAGTTGTAAACTTTCCTGGGAGGGGAAAATAAAAGGATCAGTACCAGAACAAATGTGGATCTTTTGTAGGTGCTGAAATATATATACTGTATTTCATGTGTGTGTGTGTGTGTGTGTGTGTGTGTGTGTGTGTGTGTGTGTGCGCGCGCGCGCGCCATGCGTTGAGTTGCGTGCCTGGTAAATGTCTCAAGGAGGTCATGTCATGGGGACAAACCAAAGGAGATGGTTATTGTTTTCATGCTCATGTCTTGAGAGGCTGTACATTGGCGGTAATGCACATTTTGCATGCAGATTAAATCTTCTGGAATGTCCATGTAGAGATGAGTCCTGGCTGAAACCCTGGAGAATGACTGGCAGTTTGTGTAGGCAATACTGAACAAGATGGAGAGATGGTCTGACTCAGTAGAGGTTATACTCTGTTCAGCTCTCAGAAACTGACTACTGTCGTCAGAAAGCTAAACTAGATGGAGCTTGATCTGACCAAGCCAAGCAGTTCTTAATTGTAAGAACTAAAAAACTTAGATAATATTTTCAATACATACCATATTGTTAAAAAGGTTAAAATCTATGCAATTTTAAACAAGATACACACAGGCAATGTGATATTTATTATAACTGAGATGTCTGTTCTTACTGCTCTCCCCCCTTCCGCATGATTTCCCAACATCCCGCCTGCCCTGGGAACTCTGTGCCAGTCTCTAGCCTCTGCTCCTCTGCTTCCTTACCAAATTACTGTAGATTGTAGGCAGGGGTGGTGTTGCTCCTTTGTATATTGCACACTGATGGCAGTAATAAACACTTTGGGCACAGTCCTCCGGGAAGTTCTGTTGATGTTCCATTGACATTAATGAGAGCAACAAAATGCTTATGAAGTGCTCCTTCTTTTTCAGTGGGACTCGATGAGAATTGCTTCCTGGTGGATTTTGCCATAGTAAGTCTATCAATTAAAGCCAAGATTTCACCTGGCATGGGGGGGGGGGGAATGACAACACCACAATCTGTGTTGACTCCCAGTTCATGACAAGCCAGTCATGGGCATCTAGTCACTGGTTGTGCATGCTGCACTGTTACAAACGTTGCTTATGTTTGCTGAACACTGAATCCTGTGTGTGGTAGGAAGTGCACACAGCTAGCTAGCCAAGAAGACAAGCACAATTAAAGCATTTCTTTCTTATCTCGTTCTAATATACCTTAGCCTGGGGGTGAGGATGGTAGGCAGTGGTGATGCTGGGGGGCGGGTGGGGTGGCCCACCACCCCCGGGCAACATGCAGGGTTTTGTGTAGTTTTTTTGGCAAAGTAGTGGGAAATCCGTAGCTGCGGCGTGAAAAGCAGAGCGAAGTTGGGCCCTCCCACCGGCCCTGCATCTTGGAACGGCTTTGCAACAGCGGTGGTGACGTCAGTTCCGGGCGGTGATGTAATGGACAGGCCACATAGTGATGCTGCTGATAATGGGGAATTCCTTAGTGATGGTATCAATTGCCTTAATTGCCCAATGGACTCTATAGTGAACTTTATGCATGCAGTGGAGCATCTGCACCCCCCCCTTTCTGGAAGTCAAGGCACCCCCTACGCTGCTGCGCAAGCCATGTCTGAAAATTGGAGAATTGTCAGAAGCAGCCCAAAAGCAGTTCAATTAAGAACTACCAGAATGAAATATAGAGGAAATTCCACAGTACCCATTCAATCTCTTGCATATGTCTAAAGAAGTTCTTTGGATCACGGCCACTGAACTTCACTAATAGTCAGCGGTCTGTCAGTTGTGACTCTTTCCGATATGCCATGTTTCATTCTCTATATATCTTTCCTTTTATCTGTCCCTCAGCCTTATTTGCAGGTTGTCATCTTTTATAAGCAAGTGGTGCCTGAGAGACTGCCAGATGTTACTCTGAAATGGAAATGTGAATGATTTGTGCAGAACCTTCCAGGCCCCCAAATCTTTTCTCCATTTTGGATTTTCAGGACACAATGGGAGTAGATGGCACAATAGATGCATGGGCTTGGCTGAGCACCATAAAGAATATAGTTTTTTTTTCCATCAGCGTTGCCATTTCTTGAGGAAGGAGTTTTGCGTATCTAAGTCAAAGTGCCTTTTCCCAGCTTTTTTTTTTTAATGCTTTATCTTAGCTTTTCTCATGTTTTCATTTTCAAAATTGACAGATTTGGTAGAAGCCTCAACTGTTTCCCATTAGAGGGACGGAGAGAGTTCACCAACGTGTCTTTCTGATGTTCCCTGTTACACATTTTGGAGCTTAAAACAGAAATACATGCTAACTAGTTACAGTTGGGCCAAAGTGCAAAGCCCCTATTTCTTTATTTTTCTGAGCTCAGTGTGGGAAGAAGAGTCTCTGTACTTCAAAGTTATTTTTATTGCACCTCCTCACACCTTCTAATCACTTGGACAAATTTTGTTCTAGCCTTAATTCTAAACCTCTAACTTACCATCCAATTGATCTTACTGACAGGTTTTTTTAAAACGATCCTCTTAAAGTGCAAAGTTTCCCCCTAATAACTCCACCTATATCAGGATATCACAAGCAAAACATGGAAATCCAGGTGTGCAGTCCTAGAGTACAATCTTATACACATCTACTCAGAAGTAAGCTCTGTTGAATTCAGTAGCACTTACTCCCATATAACTACGTATAGGACTGCAGCCTTAAGCACATTTAATTTGCAAGCAAATTTTAAGGAAATCAGTAAGATCATGAGCCAACTCACATTCAGAAAGAAAGTACCATTGCAACTGACTGCCCAAACCCCATCCACACAGACTCCAGCAGTGACACTGGCTTTCCAACATGACTAACAGCGCAATCCTGTGTAACGTTAAGCAGCCGGCCTAAAGGGCCAGCCGCTATATCCTAAACCCTTTCCGGGTCATGCCGGCACTGCTAAAGCGCACCTCGGGAGAAGGAGATGTTCGTCCCCTTCCCCAGGTGTAGGCAAGCCCAGGGCCTATGGGCCTCCTCAGACGCACACCAGCTCCAGAGCTGGTGTACTTCCAGGGAGGCCATGTAAGGCCGGTGTGGATTCCTACGGAGCATAGGATATTGGCGCCAATATCCCCACCCGTTCCCAGCTCAGGTTGGCCAATGGCCCCTCTTACTTGCCACCCGGTCTCACCCGTTCCTGCCCCTGCACCATCTGGCACAACATTTACCTGCAGCAGCTGGTGCAGGTCCAGGATGCCTGGGGAGTGAGTGGTGCAGGCCTCCATGCTGGCACCGCTTACTCCCAAGTCACTGCAAAAGTGCTTTGCGGCACTTTTGCAATGCTTTAGGCTGGCGGAGCGAAAGCTCCGCCAGCCTACAGTTACACAGAATTGCACCATAAATGTTTACCATGGGCTGAAAGGGTCATGTGAACAGGCTGTAATTTCAAGGAACAGCCTGATTCAATGCAGAATTAGGTATAGCCAATCTCATTCACAGCAATACGCTTGGACAGGTATGTCTAACACTGCATAGAACTGGACAGCCTATATATGCCTAGGTTGTCATCAATCTTATGAAAAAATGAATATTTAAAATAAAAAAGACCAGTTCAGAACAAATACTGCCATTCAAATAAGACCTTCCATCTTTCTAATATAGAGGGTGTGTTTTTGCATGGTATGCAGCTCCCTGGGATTTAACTGTGAATGGTGATATCTGTTTGTCATAAAACATCACTAATATGTTACTTTTATTTTGGAGAAGTTTAGAGTCAATCTCTAAATACCAGCTTCAGAATTTTGGAGAAGTCCAATTCCGTAAGCACACATTGGGCATGAACATGCACTCACACATTTAAGGCTGCAATTCTATACACATTTACTGTGGAGTATGCCCTACTGGATACTGTGGGACTCACTTCTGAGTAAACATGTATAGGATTGTGTTGTTAGTCTGCTATTTTATACACACTTGAGAGTGTCCCTTTGAATTCAATGAGATCTAATTAATTAATTACCTTAAACATTTGTGATTGCTCCTGCAACACCCAAGTAACATTTTCAACAAATCTACAGTAATGTCATAATCCAGTGTGCATGTACCGGAGAGTAAGTTTCACTTGACTTGGTGGGATTTACTTCTAAGCGGGTGGCGCAGTGGGTTAAACCGCTGAACCATGAACTGTCGATCGAAAGGTTGGCAGTTCGAATCCACGACGGGGTGAGCTCTCATTGCTTGGCCAGCTCCTGCCAACCTAGCAGTTCCAAAGCATGTTAATGCAAGTAGATAAATAGGTACTGCTTGCGGGAAGGTAAACAGCGCTCCGTGTTCCAGCCGCATGCTACGCACTGCGGCAAGGAGAGTCATGTCGGCCACATGACCACAGAGGCGTCTTTGGACAACGCTGGCTCTTCGGCTTTGAAATGGGGATGAGCACCACACCCTAGAGTCGGACACGACTGGACTTAATTGTCAGGGATCACCTTTACCTTTACCTTTACCTTTACCTAAATATGCCTAGGATCAGTCTGCATGGCTCCAAGTCAATGTAAACTTACTTGGCTTCTTGGTCTACTGAAATAAATAGAACTTTCTCTAAATATTTTTATTTACGTTTAAAAAACGTGCCTTGCTTTGCTTCAAAGGAACCCAAAGCAACTTACAATAAACTAGTGAACAGTCAAAATAAGTACTACTAATAATATCAAAAACAGTAATGTGCATTGGATTGCAGATGTTACCATTTTATGATGCTCTATTAGTCACACAACATTGGGCAATTATTCCAAAGGAAGGAATAACATTTGCACATACTTGTTGTTCCTTGCTTGAGAATGCAGTGTCAAACAGTGACTTGAATGCATGAATGGGTCATCATTGGAGATCAAACATCACAGACCAATCATATCACCTTGCATCTCTTCCAACAAATCTACCATTCAATGGAATCCGTTTACACAATCAAACATGACACATCAGTCATTGAATGTTGCATCATCCGAGGACTCAAGCAGTGCCCACAGTGTGTGCAGAGGCTTGCAGGCCCGTTCTCCTGGAATGGTGGCTGGGTGTCAGCAGCCCTAGGGACTGAGTGCATCATCGGTCTGCAATGGAAAGAGCATGCCTGTGCACCAATGGACCTGACACAATATGAGAACTATTTTTTCTATATCACTTACATTAGAGCAGAAATGAGAAATGAACTCCATGTGGCAGCAGCCAAGAAGAGAAAAAAATTAAGAAGCGCTCTCCAAAAAAGTTTCAGTTATCCCTTGGAGCTATATGACAACATATACTAGCCTAATTGAAACAATGTGAGCACTCCCCCACCCTGCTCCCCATTTAAAACAGTGCAAGTCCCTGTCCATTCCCCCCTGGAGAGATGCAGTTAAAACAAAGGGACACTGGCTGCCACTCTTGTTATACAATATCTTTGTCCAAAAATAAAGTCCTTCCTTTCCCACCCACCCCCCTCTTTCCAATCTTCCACAGTGTTAACAGTGTCCTCCCAGTCCCTTTTAAAGACACAGACATTCGATACAAAGGGAAATGTATGGGATTCAATTTCTGGGTACTTTCGCTCAGTATTTACAGTATAACAGCTAAAGATGCACCACATCCCTTTTCCATCCTTCCACAGAATTTGCCCTAGGATCAAATTCTTCAAGTTAAATTACCCAGAATAAACCTCAAGAAAGAAGTCATGCTTCGTCACAGTTCGGGGCCTGAACTGAACTGCAATGAAATGATCATGATGATTATGACCAAGGCTTCAATTCAATACACACTTAGCTGGGAGTGAGTCCCACCGAACGTCTTCTTGCCATATTCAGTCTTACAGATGGTGCTGCAACACTGCAGTTTGGTGCGTATATTCACATGGAAATGCCCAAATAAACAGACATAGCCTCGCATTGTAAGTTTTCTTCAGACTTTATCGTCACCCTGAAAACTACTGGAAGTCCATGAAATAATCTTACAAGGGTTGATGAAGGTTGTTGTTCTATCAAAACACGTGTCTGATCGTGTCCTTAAGAGGCAAGATGAGAAGACTGCAGGATGAAACAGCCATGATGTGAGGAACCAGAGGTAGCCGCTTCATTTCTGCAGCAGAGATCCGTATGATTTCCTTAGGGCCCTGACCAAAGATGTAACCACGGTGGAGCGCGTGGTTCACTCGAACCAGGCGCGCGGGCGGGCGGGTGGGCAGGGCAGTCACTGACGTGATGTCGGCCCGCCCACCCTCCCTGGAGCCCGTTACGCTCCGAAATGAGGGGAAAACAGGCGGGGGCGCGTTGACGTGACGCAAGGGGCGCGTCGACATTACGCGACGCAGGCCCCGCCCCCACGCGCCAGGCGCCGGGAGAGCGACCGACATTTCTGCCCTGAGCAGTCCTGGGCCCAGATCCAGGTAAAGTAACCAGAGACAGACCTCAGATCAGTTGGACTTGTGATTTCATCAATCCAAAGGTTATGGTATATCATAATAATAAGGAAAATGCGCAGAAGGAAAGTTTGCTTGCTTGCAGAAGCCAACTTTTCTGCCACTTCCTCAACACAGAGTGCCTGCAAGGGGGGGAGGGGCTCTGAAAAACCTATCTGGAGGACTGAGGGGCAGAAAGCTGCAGGGTTAAGGGGAGATGATGGGGGGGACGGACACTACCTGCTCTGTGTGCAAACAGAACTGCTTTCTGATTGTGGAATAGGCACTTGGGATACAACCCTGAGGTTTTCTGCCCTGGGAGGTAAGTGAACAAACAATTCGGCTAGCATTGTTTCAGACAATCTTGTTGCGGTGAACATCATTGATGTTCCTCTTTTACTTCTTTTCCTATTTTTTCCTAACTTTAGATACTTCTAACCTCTCAAAGCTGTGGAGACATCCTACTGCGCCTGCCCTGTTCTTACTCTTTCAGCTTCAGTTCCCTGTACTGTACCGACAACATAAGAATAATTCCCCTACAGGGCTGCTGTAATTACTGCAATAATATAATGTATCGTTTAACACTGTAAAGGGCTATATAAATGCTAAATATTTACAGTATCTAGATATCTGTGCCCCACTACTTCAGCCCAAAAAGCTCTTAGAGCAGGTTAAAAATAAAATTACAACTGTGAAAATATAACCATCAATATAAAACAGTAAAAAAAAAACAGCAGTAGAGCACTAATTTAAAACAGGAAACTAAATCCAGAAAGATTGAAAGATCTTGGCTTCTTATATTTAAAGCCCTTTACGGCTTGGGACTAGGGTATTTGAGGGACCATCTCCTTCCTTATAATCCAACCCATCCTCTGAGGTCATCAGGAGGGACCCTGTAAACCGTGCCACCATTGATGGAGGTGAGGGGGATGGCGGCGAGAAATAGGGTCTTCTCGGTAGTGGCACCCCAACTATGGAATTCCCTCCCCCTGGAATTAAGAGTGGCTCCCTCTTTAGAAACCTTTCGTTGGGGCCTTAAGACGCTTTTACTTAGATCGGCATTTGATTGCTGACATGGTGGGCTGGCTTTTTTTAAATTAAAGGCAATCTTAGGTGACCCACTGGTGCTTGTCTGTTTTATTTGTTTTAATTGCTTTTGTTTTAATTATTTTATTGTAACATGTTTTAATTCTGTAAGCTGCCTTGATTGCCCTGTTGGGAGAAAGGCAAGACATACATACATACATACATACATACATACATACATACATACATACATACATACATACATACATACATACATACATACATACATAAAGATGCCTGAGCAAATACAAAGGTCTTCATCTGGTACCAAAATGACATCAAACGTGGTGCCAGGCAAGCTACCCTGGGGAAGGTATTCCAGAGTCAGGGCAACAGTGCCAGCATCAGGTTGCTGGGGGCCCTGGGTCAAAGTCCTGCACTCCATGGCACTGATGTCCACCCCCGATGGGACACTGGGCACTACCATTATTGCTGGTGTTGAATAGGAGTTAGCCTAACCAGATGGCCCCTCTGGTTCTGATGGGTATGGGCCCTCACCTAGACCCTGACGCCATCCCTGCAGGTGGTCCTCAATTAGAAAGGCCCTTCCGCCATTCTCTACTCATCCCATGATTGCACCCCTGGCAAAAGAGCATTGAAGGATAAGAACATAGGTGTATAGCGCAGTCATGGATGTAACAGGGAAGGGAGCGTGAGTGAGCATGACATGCTTCATGTGCTAAAAAAAAAAAGGATTTCAAAACATCAGGAGTGTGTGGTGTCAGATCTGCTTGGTCCCAAGCACCAAGGGAGCTTCGGCTGGGCCTGCAATAACCTATTGCTTAGGCTAGGATTGTTAACAGCTCATCTTCCCCTACAAACGAACAGGTGGTCCGGATCAATAAAGTCCTATCCGGTTCCAGAGGTGTAGCCCAGAAAATCTGTTGCAGTAAAAATAATAAGTGGGGGTGGGGGCATCCTAAGAATGCACAACCCAATCCTATGCCTATAAGTAAGTCTCATTGAGTTTAATGGGACTTGCTTCCAGGTAAGTGTGCATAAGATTTCAGCCAAGCAGTGCAATCCTATCCAACTTACACCGCCAGTATACCCAGTGGTGCAGCAAGAATGGGATGCCCCAGAATGGAAAGGGGATTCGAATCCCCTCCAAAGGGGGATTCAAAGGGGATTTAAATCTCCCCTCCCCTCCAAAGCCTCCCACCCTGCCCTCCCCCGCTGGTTACACCAGTGGTGTAAGTTGGATAGGATTGCGCTGTAAGACATTTATTGTGGCATAAGCTTTTGCCCATACGTCATAGCATCCAATAAGCTTCATGGGGTGAATAAGTTTCATCATATTTAGTGTGACATCAGCAGTAGCTGAACCAATCACTCATCCTTCCCTTCCAACTCACAGAATTCTCATATTAATTCACTAGAGCTCATGACAACAACTTCTTAGAAGACAACGCCTTTTTCAAGGACATGATCAGATCATGTCCTTGATTGGCATCTACATACACAATACATATAAAACCAAATACACAAACCAACCACCACTTCGCCCCCCCCCATATATATCAATCACATCAACCTATTAATCAGGATCCCCCATAACTAACTAGTTATACTTCAGTGCTTGGGTCCCATTTTACTAAACCAGCGTTTCTCAAAGTTCTCCCTGCAAAGCGTTTCCGGGGGCAGGGCAATCGAATCGGTGACAGCGATCCTGGGGATCGCTGCCGCTGGCAGGAGAAATGCCCCCCAAACCACCGTTTTTTTTTACTTCCTGGGGCTGGGAGAATTTCGGGGAGGCCTGTGGCAATCCGAAGATCAGGGAGGCCTGCGGAGGCTCGCGCAGGCCTCCCCGAAACCCCCCCCTGCTCTGTTATGTTAAAAAATGGCTGTTTGGGGCACATTTTTGGTGGCAGCGATCCCCAGGGTCACTGCCGCCATGCTGTCCCCACCCCTTAAGGGGGCAGGGGACAGTTTGTGGTCTCAATGGTGGGTCGCGACCCACCACTTTGAAAACCACTGTCCTAAACAATACCTTCTTAGAAGACAATGTCTTGTTCAAGGACACGTTTTCTATTATCTCTCATTCATTTCAATAGGTCAAGTGCAGGGGATTATTCTGTGGCTTCTACCACTCCCACTGCATATCCAAAATAACTAAAGCCTCTAGCAATCCTCACTTTTTGCTAATTTGAAGTTAAACCAGTTTAGCTCTATTGACTTCAATGAGAATAAAGTGTCTTAAATCGAAATACCTTAGGGCGGTTTATGAAGTAGTCTCTGAAGTTACATTATATACAGTATTGTATCTTTTTTATTAAGAAACACATGACTGAATGACAGAAAATACATGGACACTACCTTGGTATGTAACAGCAAGAAAAACAACAACCCTGTCCCTCTTCATAGTGTAAGGTAATAGTTACGAAAAGACATAGCTGTTATATTAAATGAATGGAATCAAGATGGATTATGAAGACTTTGAAAAAGAGAGCCCTTGGTTTAAACATATGCCATTTTCTGAAGGGTTTGGGGATTTTTAGAAGAACAATTGAAATCCAGGTTGTCAAGGAACAGCCTTAGCCCTAACACGTTTCAAATGAAGGAAGCATTAAAAAGTTACAAAAGGAGAGGTGGGTGTGGATCAGCAATAAAATTAGGCATTTCTAAGCCCAGGGCAAATTCCCAGTCCTCCCACCAGCACTCTTTTCCTGGGTCCTAGTACTAGACATGTTCAGAGGACTATCTTACAAGTGTGGAAGGTTTTATATATACAAGTAGAGAACTGATGAGGAATCACATGGACGCAGCAAATTATATGGCAACTCTCCTCCTTTGTGCAGTGGTGCTACGCTGCACCTCACCCAGCCTTGAGCCTGGGCAGAATTCCACAATAGTGTTGTTATACCATTTAGGGTTGGAGTGGGGTGAAGAACTTGCACTTTGCTCAGCCTAAACCGGAGAGGTGCTGCATGCCATCAAAAGAGTGCTACCAGCACTCAGGTTCACAGCTGGATGAGGTACTCTCTCTCTCTCCACGCGGTGCCAGCCTGAGCTGTCCTGTGCAGGATAACGGTACTTCCTCTGAGTCCCCAGTGTATATGGGAGAGTTCAGGCTGAAATTTGGGAGCAGGGGACAGGGGTATCACTAGAGGGGTGCAGGGGGTGCGGACTGCACTGGGTGATACCACAGGGAGGGGTGACACCAAAATGACTTTCTATTCTATTTGTTACCGCACCAAAACGCACCACTGAAAACACACCACTGGTAGAAAATGGGGTTTTCCCCGATCCCCTCTTGCGCGGGATCACATTTCCCAGGAGGCCCCTACATTGTGTGGTCTGGTATGGGAGGAGGCGGTCCATGGGGTGACCGGTGACACCATGAGATCTTGCCTCAGGTGTCACCAAGCCTAGCGACACCCCTGGCAGGGGATGCCTGCCTGCCTGCCTGATGGCACCCATCACTTAACCTTTCTAGTTAGGATACTTTGTTACAGGCTTTGTCCTCTTAGGACCAAATAACACCCTATGTTCAGCCTCTCATTAACTTAACACAATTAAGATGAGCTTAACACAGAAATTTGAGTGGAATGTTCCTTTTTAACCATCCAAAACAAACAAACAAAAAACAGCTGCCGGGAACTGATTTATGGGGGGAGGAGAATTAACACTTTCTCTCGGTGCCATCTTTCCTCCAGAAATTGCCTTCCCCAATGCTCTTTGCTCTCAGAGCAGCTGCTTGTCCCTGAAGCAGCTATTTGTGGGACGTAGCAACAATTGTGGGGCAATTGTTTGGTAGGAAACAGCATGCCAAAGTCACAGTCCAGGTAGTCAGAACAGGCCACCTTGCTATTAGAGTGCAATGTAATTAACAGTATAAAAAAGAAATTATTCCTGGATTGACCCCCTACAAGAATAATTGGCGACATTTGGGTTTAGAAAAGAGTGGTTGTGGCTGCCATCCTACACTTACCTGGAAGTAAGTTCCATTGATTATATTAAGACTTCTGAGTAGACATGCATAGAATTAGGCTGTGAGTATCATAAGGATTCAGGGCTGGCCAGATTGGGCCTTGGCCAAGGGTCCACATGGCTAAGCTGCCCCTGAGCCTTCTGTGGTAGTGGTAGCTTCCAGTGCACAACTGGGGCAGGCAGAGAGTGTCATGGACATGAAGGACTTGTGTCACAAAAGTCACATTTTCTTGTTTCTCTGATTATGTCTCTGATCTTGAACTTCCCACATATTGGTGGAATTCCAGTAAGTTGTCACTAGATTGGGAATTTTTTATAGTAATAGGACCAAAGGGAGGTCCCAGCAAGGCTGTGGTGCTCTCATGCATCCTGATTTGAGACCCTGCGGCACCAACACCAACCTACTTGGTTATATTTCTGCTGCCACCAGTCCCTAGCTTACCAGGGTTTCGCTCTCTGTGGGGCCTTGAGGGAATAGGGACGCTTCACTTCTGGATTCTTAACCCCTGAGTCTAGCTCACCCTTTGGTAACCTGGCACTCCACCAGAATTTAAGGCAGGAACGCAAGCAGAATTCACCTCCAACCAAACTGGGTTTATTTTACAAGGGCAACATTCGTCCTCTCCATTAGTTCAACAATGCAATACCACTCTTCTCTTCCAATTCGCCACATAGAATGGCTAGGACCTGACACAGCCCAGTCCAGCCCAAGGCCTCAGTGGCACAATTCAGGCACAATTGCAGCCTAAGCGCTTTAGGCTCGAGTTCTGCCTGAATTGTGCTGGAGAGGCCGAATTTGTACTGCAATTGTGACTGACATAGGACGGGTTAAGGAAAGTTGACCAATTCAGTCCTAAGTTCGGCATAAGAGCTATTCCGGCACAATTGGGGCCTAAAAGTGGGCGTGTTGGGGGCGTGTCGGGGGTGGTAACGAAATTTGTTCCGGTTCCAGACACTGGAGAGCCCCTGACACGCCCCCTCGAGCACAACTCAGGCACAAAATTTGGGTCAACAAAAAGGGTGGACTCAAATGTGAGGAGACCCATAGGGGCCATTTTACCTTACCCACACCAGCCCTCTCCTGAAAAGTTCTAACACCCTGGTCCCGAGTTGTGCCTGAGTTAGGACGGAACAGTTGTGGCCTAACTCTGGACACGGACCCAAACAGTTACCCTATCAGCACCCAGCCCCACCCAGCCTCTTTCCCACAAAAGCCCAGCCTCAGGCCTCCATTCTCTCTCTCTCTCTCTCTCTCTCTCTCTCTGAGCACATGGCGTGGGGTCCTGTCCCCCAGCAGCCACAAAGTGGGACTTTGAAAACTTTTCAAACACCCCACTTCTCTCTTCTCTTCTCCTCTCTGCCCCTCTCTAGGGCAGAGAGGGCTGTTCTGCCTGTGGCCAAACTGTTTACTCCTGTGCCTGGGCAGCTGTCTCCATGCTACCATTTGCTAACCCATGTCTTTCTCCCAGCCCCTCTCTCCACCCCCCCCCCCCACAGGCAACAACACCAGCAGGTAAGTGAAGGTAAGAGCAGGGTACGTGCTGACATGAGTTCTGACTTCTGCCACTGTACATATAGAAATATAGGTAGGATACATGACGCTTTACCAATGTGTTGTCTCATAGCTGCCTGCCTAGCCTGCAATGATATGCCTCTTTTCCAATGTGTTGTCTCATAGCTGCCTGCAATGCCTTCTCTGAAATGCCTCTTTACCAATGTGTTGTCTCATAGCTGCCTGCATAGCCTGCCATGATATATCGGATACATGCCTCTTTACCACTGTTGTGTCAGATTGCTGCCTGTAGTCATGTGAGCACACAATGCCACAAGTGTGGAACTGTTAGCCTTATGTAGACACCAGCTGTTTCCCCCCCCCCTTTTCTCCACAGGGTCTACTGACAGGTCAGTATTGCTAGGTTTGCCATGGTTGTGACCCCCAAGTTGTGTTGTCTTCTCTCTCTTTGACCCTTTCCCTTTACAGGATCATGCTCACCTTACACCCAGGGAAGGACCGCAGACCATGCTATGTGTCTCACACCTCTCAGCTGTGTTTGATTTCTCTCCCTGCAGGCCTTTGCAACCGGCACACTGGCATGTCTTCAATGGCGATTGCTATCACACACCAGCTGCCATGGAACACCCCCGTGTTTCCGTCTCCCCAGGAAAGTCCACTACCACCTACCTTCCTGGGAGCACCCCTGGGCCTGCAGTCTGGTTGCCCCACGGTCATCTGCCTCCATGCTGCCAGAGGTCCTGGAGCCTGCCCTGCAACCCTCCTCAGCTGCTGGTGCTGCTGCCGCTCCACCTTCCTGGCTGCCTACGTGCTGTCCCCCCCCTTTCCATGGTGCAGGCTGCGGTTCCACAGGGGAAGAGCCTGCATCTCCAGGCCCATGGGGCACGCCTGCTGCTGCTGCTGCTGCTGCTGCTACGTTCTGAGTGGCTGCTGTGCCTACCCCTGGCAGCCTCGCCTGGCCATCTCTGCCAATGTTCCAGAACAATAAAGCTGCCCCTTGGGCAAAGGCCCCTTGAACAACATGTCCCCAGTGTTTCACAAGCATTGCCCCCCACACCCAGAGACAGCGCCCAGCACACAAGCCCCTGCATGACTCCCATCCAGGGACTGCCACTGCCTTCCCAGGGAGACCACAGCAGGGTGGCTGCCAGTCCCTCAGGGCTCAGAGGGGAGTGGGGAGTTGGGGGGCCTTTCAGGCAGGCAAACACTGACAGGCGACACGGCGCCCATCCTGGATCTGCTCGCGTCCACCACGTCCGTGAAGAGCCCTTTCGGCAACCGGGGCTCTCACCCGCCCTCGGTCCGCCCCTCAATGGCGTCCGTTTCCGCCCTCAGTCCGCCCGTCAACGGCGTCCGTTTCCACCCTCGGTCTGCCCGTCAACGGCGTCCGTTCTGCCCTCGGTCAGTCTGCATAAGAGGCGCCCGTTCCTGCATTGCCTCCATCTGCGAAGTGACCCCTGTGTCCCTATTGGTCTCTGCAGACCCCTCTCCCTGTATCCCTCTCCCACCAGCCTTGTTGTCTGTCTGTCTCTGACCCACCCGTGCCCCTCCCCAGCACCCACTGTCTGCCTGTCTGTGTGTCTGCCTCCCCTCCCACTCCCTGATGATGGAAGCTGGCCACCCTCCACCCCACCAGAGCACCTGCCGCGACGTGCCGATGTTGCCCCATCTGGGGGTGTGTTGAGCTGCGTGAGCCCTTCCCGCTCGCAGCAGACAAGCCCAAGGCATCTCTCGGTCTTGGCCGGGGCACGGAGCAGAAGGGACGCCGGGATACCTTCTTTGTGGGCATTGCCATGGCCCTGGAGGCCCAGGGCTTCAGGCAGCACACGGGCATGTCATGGCAGAGGCGGTTGCAGACCTCATGAGACCCCCCCTTGTGTGTGCCGGTCCCACCCCCTCCTTCCCTTCTCTCCCCCGCTCACCCCCTCATGACTCCCACGTGCAGCCTCACCGTGGCTTGGGGGTGGCATCGCCTTCTGCAGGAGGGAGGGCAGTGGCACCCCCCCCCTGCAGCAGGTGGCTAATGCACAGGGTGCCCTGGGGCAGCTGGCACTGGCACAACCTCTGCCCTTCAGCTGACTGTCAAACGCTCAGTGCCTGCAGGCCCGCCTGTGGCTGCCCCTCTGTTGCGAACGCTGCAGCAGCTGTGGTAGGTGCACACAGACGAGCTCAGGAGGGGGCTCTTCGCTTCCACAAGACTGACACCGCCCCACAGGAGCCTGCCTGCCTCTGCGGTAAGTGTTGCCTCGATCCTGACCCACTGCTCTTGCCTCCTGGCTAACTCAGGCACAGTTGAAGCCTAACTCGGTCCTATTTTAGGCCCCAATTGTGCCACAATTGGGCCTCAACTGTGCCTGAGTTGGGCTGAGTTGGGCTGGACTGAGCCCTTACATACCCTTTAGGGCTGCTTAAGTCTTCCCCCTTTCAGTTAACCCTATAGTTAACCCTATAGTTAACCAAACTTCCTACCTTTTTTCAAACATAAGGGTTTTGGATAGAAACATTTTTTAACCTTATCCATGGCAAGGGCACGCAATGCCGCCCCATAGTTCACTGTCTCTGGTAATGTACTGACCCAGTGGTCTTTCTGGGGCATTGTCAAGGCTTTTCCAGATAGCAAGCAGATGACTGATCAATCAAGAAGTTTATTGAAAAGCAAAATACAGAGATATAAAAGCAAAATACGGAGAAGTGAGTGGCTTAGGCTAGAATATAAGCAGTTGTGTAAGATCAAAAAGGCAAACAAACGCAAAATAATAAACCCTGACATGTCTAGCTACATGTCCATAACTCCAACTTACTTGAAGCATGTTCCTTGTGGTCATTTACATCCCCCAAAACTAGGGAGGGGGATGCTTCACCCCTAGCAAAAGGGCGCCCCAGCTAGACTCAATGTTCACCTTGAGAAAGTCAAAGCAAAGTGCGGCCAAGTCCAGCATGCAGCAATTCCAGATGCAAGTCTTGGTTCCACCCGATCTTGGGATTCCGATTGCTGGTTCAACCAAGGACACACCCTGAGCCACCTGTTGGACCCTCTCCTTTACCTGTGTCAGGTGACATTCCTGACCAGTGCTTAGGCAAGCACCAAAGTCAATGGGGGTGTCTGTCCAATAAAAGCAAACACATAAAATAAAAGCATGAAATAGTTGATGGAAAGCAGATGAAGCTTGACCAATAATTATTTAAGTAAATATTAAATATCCATTAACTAAAAGCATGAACAAACAGGATGGACTTTGCCTGGCATCTAAAAGATAGTAAGGCCGATGCACCAGGTGATCTTTTCTGAGAAGGAAATCCCCACCAGGGTGCCACCACACAAAAGGCCCTCTATCCAGTGGCCACCAGCCTAACTCCTCTAGCACCCTGTGAACAACATCAGAAGGACATGGAGATCATTAATGGACATGGAGATTCAAAACGGAGCAGAAGATCCTTCACATACCTGGGCCCTGCATCATTCAGGGCTTTATGGTCAGTATGGCTCAGAAGCAAACTAGGAGGTCCTGACGATCTTTGAGTCCTGGGGAAAATATGTTCTCCATTGCACAGTTCAGGTGGCAATCTACCTGCTGTATTCTGGGTCAGTTGAAGTTCCCAAACATTTTTCAAAGGCTGTCCCACATTTATCACATTGGGAGTAATCATATGGACCAATAACCAGAGACAGAAGTCAGATAAACACCCAGTTGTCATTTCAGCTATTTTTTTCTACCATGGGCTTTTCCAGTGGTTTGTAACCAGTAAGCAGTTGAGTTACTAGAAGGAGTCTACTGGATGTTGCTGCTGTTCTCACACGCGTTCCAATCACCCCTTCCACCTCCCTTGAATTCCTCAACATTTCCTACTGATCTGTTATGTGAGGATTGGCTCCTTGAGGAAATCTGGAAGTTAAGAAGTCCACAACGTCTTATTGTCTCATTGCTCTCGGGAAAGAGGATAGAAAAGGGAAACCTCTTATAAACATCGCAGAAGTTCAGCATCTGCGAAAAAGCACAGTGCCTATGGTTGAGCTTGGCAGAGAAAAACAGGAAGAAAAAGTAACTCTTCCTTTGCTAAAGACCTGGTTTTTCTTCCATGGAGCTCAGGGAAGCCTCGCTGCTTCTTTCCCCACCTATTTCATCCTCACTGCAACCCTACGAGGTTTGCTAGGGTTAGAGAGAATGGCTGTCTCAAGGTCACTCACATTGCAATCCCATGCATGTCTTCACAGAAGTAAGGCTCACTGAGTCCAATGGGGCTTACTTCCAGGCAAGTGTGTATACTGTAGGATTGCAGCCTTAGTGAGTGAAGATTTAAACTCTGGCCTTCTCAGTGTTAGTCCAACATTCACTTTTCTGCCATTGCAACAGAGGTGTCGCTATAGTGGGGCTGGGAGGATGCAATGCCCCCGGGTGACAACTGTGGTCTCCTGACAAGGAGTTGGCGCAGTGGGTTTTTCCGCTCTGCGGCTGCTTTTTTGCAGCCAGAGGACTGCATTTGTAACTGCGGAGCTGAAACACACCAAAAACAGCGTGTTTTGTTGGTTCTCCCACCCACCTCGGGTCCTTGGAGGCTCAAAATGAAGCCTTCCAGGAGCGGAGGGGGTGGGGCGATGATGCAAAACACATCATTGCCCCCCCCCACGTGGCCTGCTAGTGATGCAACTGCATTGCAGTAGTGCAAATCAAGAGTAAGCTGCTCATTATAGCGAGGTCATAATATTCAAAGATTTATAAACGGGATTAAAAGCCGTGTATCTCCAGGAAAAAAATTATTAATGTTTTAAAAACAAGTTGCAAGGTTAAAAAACAACCAGCTAAAAGCAAAACAAACAGGTTTAAGAACACTATAGTAGAAATACAACGTTTCACCCAAGTCTATGGGCATCTTCAGGTAAAAGAAGAAAGAGCCTGTCCGGCTGCAATTTCTTTTTCTTTTCTTTTTTTTACAGACCAAACAGCCTGCATTATAAAGGCATGGCATGAAACCAGAGGTAACAATTAACACCTGTAGTAAGGCGTGTGCCGGTACCAGAGGTAATGGAAGGTAGCAATGATCTACATTAACCCCTTAATACTATCAAGCTGCCACCAGTTTGCAGTAAAGGTTCCAGGGATACTGGAAGGCCAGAAATGACCGGGATTAACCCCTTCCATCAGGCTCTTTCTTCTTTTATCTGAAGATGCCCATAGACTTGGGTGAAACGTTGTATTTGTATTGTGTTTTTAAACCTGTTTGTTTTGCTGTTAGCTGGTTGTTTTTTAACCTTGCAACTTGTTTTTAAAACATTAATAATTTTTCTCCTGGAGACACATGGCTTTTAATCCCGTTTATAAATTATAAATCTTTGACTATAATTGCTGGCCATGAGAGTTTTAGATTATTTTTAAACTGAAGTCAGTTTTAGCACTATTTATTCTTCGTGCTTACCTATAAGTAACATCCACCAAGTTGTACACAGTGTCATTCTGGGGTAGCAAAACTCTTGTATTTGCACCGTATGAATTAACCCAATCTAATTATTAACCCTCTCCTAAGGTGAATTGGGGCGGGGAATGTGGCGATACAAACTGGTTTTACTCCTCCTTGAGTGTCTTGGGGACAACAGAACATCCCTAAGAAAAACAGCAGCTGCAAAAGTGCATTTGAGGCTGCAGCCCCTCTCACGGCTGCGTACCACACAATTATATCCCACTATTTAATTGTAAAATGCGCAAAGGTATCCTCATATCTAATTTGAATCATATGTACGGCTATTATAATTGCGGCCATGAATCACCAGGTATATTTTGCAGATTACAAAATACTTTATCATTTGCATGTCATGCCAGGTATATGCCGCTATCTATCTAGCACTACAAATTTCTGACAGAAAACATGTTCTTGCCTAAAGAGGTTTACGTGTAAATTAAATTCTAATTAAAGCAGGTTTCATAAACAATCTTCAAATCTCGTAACGGAAAGTTGCTTCCAGCATAAAACACTGTACAAACACTAATTAAGTCAGTGGTTTTCTGTTGTCATATTTTTCTGTCGTTTAGAAGGCCTTACTCATAATAAATAAAGTATTTTCTTCCTACCGCAACCATTTTGTATTACACCAACACGTGGCTTTTTCTGGAGGGCCAGGAGGAGCATGCCACTGTGTCATAAAAATATGGGAAATCTGGAAAAAAAAGTTATGTTGTTGTTGTGTATGGGTTAAGCATGTTCTTTCTGTGCTTCAACAAAGGCTGCAGGGTTTTCTTCCTTTTGAAACCGTGGGGTTTCTGCACAGAAAAGCCCAAGTTGTGTGTTCAAATTTTATTTAAAGGAAGTCGGTAATTAAAGCCCCGGTACACTCACAAGGAACAGGAACTGACTACTTAGCAACAGGAATTTCCTGCCAGTAAACCACATCAGGCCCTGCCCCCCTTAGAGGCCAGTCTTTTCAAACTTTCAGGTAGGCAGGGGGAGGAGCTACACAACAGTTTAAATCCGGGGCTGGTTTGCGAGTGAGCCCTTTCAGGAGCAGTGAGTGGCCTCACGGGGACCAAGTGGCTCACGGGGACAAAGTGGCAAGATAAAAAAAAAGACACAGCGAGTTAAGCAGCTGGGCGAGTTCAGCAGCGGGGCGAGGAAGCCAGGCCCCACACACTGCCCGGCACGTCCCTTGAATAGAGGAGAGCTCCAGCAACATTAAGGTACCCAAACTTTGATAAATCCATAACTTACACTCAAAAGCTATGCAGTCAGACAGCCAGCAGAAGGGTGGGGGCTATCCAGTGTTTTGCACTGAGTGTCACATGTATGGCTATCTGCCTCTTGGGCAGAAGTCATGGGTGTGTGCTCGGTGCAAAGAGCTCCAGGCTCTCAGGGAACGGGTTCGCTCCCTTGAAGCCACGGTTGCTGACCTGGAGAAGCAGAGACAGGTAGAGAGGAACCAGGGTGAGACTTCTAGGGACGTGGAGGCATCGTCCCACCCTCAGTTGGCCAGCTCCTCAGCTGCCAGGAAAGGGAGTCTCAGGGCTGGAGGCCATTGCTCTGGAAAAGAGGGAAACAATCCCACAGTGGGGACCCCTTCTTCAGGTGATGGGCCCGTATCCAGTCGCACTATGGATACTCCTCTGGGGAGGGGGGGAAGGGGGCTTCTTGTAGTGGGTGACTCTATAGTCAGGAACATAGAAAGGGGGGTCTGTGACGGATGTGAGGACCGCACGGTGACTTGCCTACCTGGTGCGAAGGTTGCGGACATCACCTCTCGTCTAGATAGGCTGGTAGAGAGTGCTGGGGAGGAGGTAGCGGTTGTGGTGCATGTTGGCACCAACGACGTGGGGAAATGTAGCCGGGCGGTCCTGGAGGCCAAATTTAGGTTGCTAGGTAGGAAGCTCAAATCCAGGACCCCAAAGGTAGCGTTCTCAGAAGTGCTACCTGTTCCACGCGCAGGGCCAGCTAGGCAGGCGGAGCTCAGGGGTCTCAATGCGTGGATGAGACACTGGTGTCAGGAGGAGGGGTTTAAGTTTGTTAGGCACTGGGGAACGTTTTGGGACAAGCCGGGCCTGTACAAGAGGGACGGGCTTCACTTGAACCAAAACGGAACCAGACTGCTGGCGCGTAACATTAAGAAGGTGGCAGAGCAGCTTTTAAACTGACTCCTGGGGGAAAGCCGACAGGAGCCGAGGGGCATCCGGTTCGGGACTCCTCATCCCTAGGGAATGAGGGTGCAGAGGATGGGGAACAGTCAAGTAATAACAGAGTAAGATTTGGGAGTGGTAGCAAGATGGGACATGACAGCCAGTCTAGCAGGACAGAAGGCTGCAGGAATAAGGGGGCAAACATGCAGCCCTTCTTGGGGGACCAGGTATATAAGTGCTTTTATGCAAATGCCCGAAGTCTTCGGGCAAAGATGGGAGAACTGGAATGTTTGGTGGCTAGGGAAAACATTGACATCGTAGGTATAACAGAAACCTGGTGGAATGCGGAGAACCAGTGGGATACTGCAATTCCAGGATATAAACTCTATAGGAGGGACAGAGAGGGGCGTGTTGGAGGTGGGGTGGCCATCTATGTCAAAGAGGGGGTAAAATCCACCAGAGTAGAGCTGGAGGGGGGCTCTGACTCCTCCGTAGAATCACTGTGGGTTAGATTACCAGGCTCAAAGAGTGATGTAATAGTAGGGGCATGCTACCGTCCTCCAGATCAAAAACCTGAAGGGGATCTTGAAATGAGGAAGCAAATCAGGGAGGTGTCAACGAGAGACAGGGTTGTAGTCATGGGGGACTTCAATTATCCTCACATCGACTGGGTCAATTCATGCTCAGGTCATGAAAGAGAGACTGGATTTCTAGATATGTTAAATGACTGTGCCTTAGAGCAGCTTGTCACGGAACCGACCAGAGGACAGGTGACTCTGGACTTGATATTGTGTGGCACTCAAGATCTGGTCAGGGAGGTAAATGTTACCGAACCGTTGGGGAACAGTGACCATGCTGCGATCCGTTTCGCCATGCATGTCGGAGGGAGAGTGCCGAGCAAATCTGACACGAAAACCCTTGACTTCCGAAGGGCAGACTTCCCCAAAATGAGAAGACTAGTTAAGAAAAAGCTGAAAGGGAAGGTAAAAAGAGTCCAATCGCTCCAGAGTGCATGGAGGCTGTTTAAAACAACAGTCATAGAGGCCCAGCGGGAGTGTATCCCACAAAGGAGGAAGGGCTCGACCAAGTCCAGGAGGATGCCCGCATGGCTAACAAGCACAGTTAAGGAGGCTATAAAAGGCAAGGAAGCTTCCTTCCGTAAATGGAAGTCTTGCCCTAATGAGGAAAATAAACAGGAGCACAAACTGTGGCAAAAGAAATGTAAAAAGATGATACGGGAGGCCAAGCAAGACTTTGAGGAACGTATGGCAGGCAACATAAAAGGGAATAATAAAAGCTTCTTCAAATATGTTAGAAGCAGGAAACCTGCCAGGGAAACGGTGGGTCCGCTGGATGGTGAGGGAGAGAAAGGGGTGATAAAAGGGGACTTGGAGACTGCAGAGAAATTAAATGAGTTCTTTGCATCTGTCTTCACGGCAGAAGACCTCGGGCAAATACCGCTGCCGGAACGGTCTCCCCTGACTAAAGAATTAAGTCAAATAGAGGTTAAAAGAGAAGATGTCTCAGACTTAATTGACAAAATAAAGATCAATAAATCACCAGGCCCGGATGGCATCCACCCAAGAGTTCTGAAGGAACTCAAGAATGAAGTTGCTGACCTCTTGACCCAAATATGCAACTTGTCCCTTAAAACGGCCAATGTGCCAGAGGATTGGAGGATAGCTAATGTCACACCAATTTTTAAAAAAGGAAGGAGAGGGGACCCGGGAAACTACAGGCCGGTCAGCCTAACATCTGTTCCAGGGAAGATGGTGGAAAGTCTCATTAAGGATAAAATCTTAAAATACATAGAAGAACAAGCTCTGCTGAGGGAGAGTCAGCATGGCTTCTGCAAGGGGAAGTCTTGCCTCACAAACCTGTTAGAATTTTTTGAAAAGGTCAACAGGCATGTGGATGCGAGCGAACCCGTGGATATTATATATCTGGATTTTCAGAAGGCGTTTGACACGGTCCCTCATGAAAGGCTCCTGCGAAAACTCCACAGTCAGGGAATAAGAGGGCAGGTCCTCTTGTGGATTAGGAACTGGTTGAAGACCAGGAAACAGCGAGTGGGAGTCAATGGGCAATTTTCACAATGGCGAGAGGTGAAAAGCGGTGTGCCCCAAGGATCGGTCTTGGGACCGGTGCTTTTCAACTTATTCATAAATGACCTGGAGTTGGGGATAGGCAGTGAGGTGGCCAAGTTTGCGGATGACACTAAACTTTTCCGGGTGGTAAAGACCAGCAGGGATTGTGAAGAGCTCCAGAAGGATCTCTCCAAACTGGGAGAATGGGCAGCAAAATGGCAGATGCGCTTCAATGTAAGTAAGTGCAAAGTGATGCACATTGGGGCAAGAAACCAAAATTTCACATATACGCTGATGGGTTCTGAGTTGTCTGTGACGGATCAAGAGAGAGATCTTGGGGTCCTGGTGGACAGGTCGATGAAAGTGTCGACCCAGTGTGCGGCGGCTGTGAAGAAGGCCAATTCCATGCTCGGGATCATTAAAAAGGGGATTGAGAATAAAACGGCCAATATCATTATGCCTTTGTACAAATCGATGGTAAGGCCACATCTGGAGTATTGTGTCCAGTTCTGGTCACCATACCTCAAAAAGGATATAATTGAATTGGAAAAGGTGCAGAAAAGAGCGACCAGAATGATTCGTGGGCTGGAGCACCTCCCTTACGAGGAAAGGCTACAGCGTCTGGGGCTTTTCAGCCTAGAAAAAAGGCGCCTGAGGGGGGACATGATTGAGACGTATAAAATTATGCATGGGATGGAGAGAGTGGATAGAGGGAAATTCTTTTCCCTCTCGCACAACACCAGAACCAGGGGACACACACTAAAATTGAGTGGAGGGAGAGTTAGAACAGACAAAAGAAAATATTTCTTTACCCAGCGTGTGATTCATCTGTGGAACTCCTTGCCACAGGATGTGGTGATGGCACCTGGCCTAGATGCCTTTAAAAGGGGTTTGGACAAATTCATGGAGGAAAAGACCATCACAGGTTACAAGCCATAAGCAACCTCCTGGTTTTTAGAAGTGGGTTTTCTCTGTGCCAGGTGCAAGGGAGTGGCGACTGGACACAGGTATCTTGTTGTCTCGTGTGCTCCCTGAGGCATCTGGTGGGGCCACTGTGTGACACAGGAAGCTGGACTAGATGGGCTTTTGGCCTGATCCAGCAGGGCTCTTCTTATGTTCTTATGTTCTTACTTAAAGGGGCAATTCATCAGTAATGAATTACAGATGCCTACAAAGAGGAAGCTACTACTTAAAGTTTCAGGGGAACTTTGTTGAACAGGACTTATTTCTGAGCTTATCTAGGAGGATCTTGGTCATATGACAATAATAACAGAGCACTATATCAAGCCCAGTGCCAAGTGCAATTGCCATTTAAAAGTTGTTTCTAGCTGATTGCCAGCAATGCCTCAGCAGCGCTTGGACTGAAGCAAACTGCATTGGCTGCAGCAAGACAGGCAGGGCTAGGGCTGCCAACTATCCAGGACTGGCCTGGAGTCTCCAGGGATCAGCATCAACCTCTAGTTGACAAGGGAAAGCAATCCTGGAGAGTTTAACAGGACTTCCAGGAACTTCCAACATTATAGCATGTTGGGCAAACAAATCTCAGAGGTGTTGTGATGTGACCCCCTCTGTGACGTCACCACTGGAAGTGACATCACCACCACCACTGCTGCAATTTGCTCCGGAGACGCAGGATAGGAGGGTGGGCCAAACTCAGTCCTGAAATGGCACGGTTGTCGCCCTCCCCCGCCACTTTGTCAACCACCCTGCTTGTCACCCGGGGGCCCTCCACCCCCTGCCCCCTCTGACAATACTTCTGACAAATCTTCAGGAATAGCTTTGGTCAGATTTGGCAGCCCTTGGCAGGGCTATAGCCCACCTTGCTCACTAGGTGGAACTGCCATGGTTCTGGGAGAGCTAAAGGGAGCTGTTTTTCTTCCCATGATCACATGAACATATATGAAGCTGCCTAGCGCTGTGTCAGAAGATAGTTCCATCTAGCTGAGTACAGTTGACACTGAGTCCTGCATGGAGATGGCAGGGACTGAAGCTTATCCAGACTGCTTGGGACAGGATGTTTTCTGGATTTCGGATTTGTCTGGATTTCGGAATATTTGTATAAATATAATGAGATATCTTGGGAATGAGACCCAAGTCTAAACACAAAATTCATGTATGTCTCATATACACCTTATACTCATAGCCTGAAGGTAATTTTATACAATATATTTTTAAAAAATTGTGCCACTATGTTGTTGTTCAGTCGTTAAGTCGTGTCTGACCCTTCATGATACCATGAACCACATCCCGCCAGGCCTTCCTGTCCTCCAATATCTTCCTGAGTTCGCTCATTTTCATGTTTGTTGCATCGGTGATGCTGTCTAACCATCTCATCCTTTGCCTTCCCCTTCTCCTTTTGCCTTCAGTCTTTATATAATAATAATATACAGATGTCCCCTGCTTAACGACGGAGATACGTTCTGGAAAACCCGTCATATAGTGAAATCGTCATTAAGCGAGTCCTCAATGTAACACAGTGGAGTTGTAATAGGGAATGAATGGCAAACGCAGTGTACATTATGAGTGTAACACAAAGCACAAAACGATTTCTATCTGTCAATGGAGGTAGAAACACACACACAAACACAGAGAGTTAAAAACATTTTTTTGCATTTAAAATATAGTACTGTAGCTTTAATTCTTTGTTTACACTTTGGGAACCTCTGTCATATATGCGGATTGTCATTAAGCGATCCGTCATTAAGGAGGGGGCACCTATAATCTGTACAGCATTTCGTAGGTATTGTCTTGATGTGGTCCTTACAACAGCCCTATAAAAGGTAAGTTTTATTATCTCCTGTTGCTGCTGGGGATGAGAGAGTGTGGCTTACCTAAAATCAGCAAATGAGTTCATAGCAGAGTCAGGATGTGAACTGGGGAATTCTTGAGTTCAGTCTCTGTAGTTGAGTGACAACTCATTCCCCAAGCACTTAAGCCTACTAAGGATGAAAACATTGACCGGGGAAATCTTGAGTAGGTAGAGCCAGGCAAGCTAGATTAGTGGGTTTTGGAGCATCATAACTTGTGTGCCACTGACTTCTTTAAACAGACATTTTCCTCCTTGAAAAATTAGCCCTCGTTCTTTAAATGGAAGCTGCCATCTCACGAATAAAGCAAACTATGTTTTGAAAAATCCTTAGGTGGGGCAACACACCCACTGGCCCCAGTCTGGCTACAAGCCTGCACACAATCAACATCATACCCCTAGTAAGACTGCCAAAGCTGTTCAGTTCTGCCCCTTGTGCCCCTTGTGAAGATTTAAATGGATCCATTAATCAGCAAAAAGGCACACAATGAATGGACTAAGATTTTCTTACAGAGTTACAGCCCTAGTGTTTATATGATTGCATTTGTTAGATTCATGGTAAAAGAGAACATTTTACTTTGTTTTCGGGAGCATTTGCCAACAACCCATGGCAGACATAAAGAGCTCTTTCCCCAAATCATGTCTTCTCTTTCAGTCCTTTGGCTTTACGTTCTTCTTTACAGTCACATTCACACATCCAGCAACTCCCCCCAGCTACCCAGTATAATTACCTCCTCTGTGCGTCTTCTGCATTCCACATATACCACTTGGAGAGGCTCTGGATCCCCCTTGATTTATCCTTTGCCTGCTGAGCTTTCAGTACCTCTGCTTAGGTTTTTTAAAAACATTTTTCCCACCCTTTAGCAGAGAGAGAAAAAATACAATCGATTTTAAAAAACAGAGAAAAAAGAGAAGAAAATAAATATACAGTATATACTATATATACATAACAGCAATACTACATAGATCAACAAAGTTATACAAATATAAATTTATAGCAATCTATAAACCTAAATCCACAGACAGTAAATATACTTGCTTCCAAATGTCCACAAATATGTTAATTCGTAGTTGTCATCTATAAGCCATTAATTCAAATGTTGATAAAATTGAAAGGTCCACAATCCACTGGGTTATAACAGGATAATCACTTATCCTTCCAGTGTTTTAATATAGGATTTTTAGAAACACTGAGGGCATTGTGAGTCCATTTTTGTTGTTCCTCTGTCAATTTTCACGCTACAGGCAATAGTTCAGAAGGTCATAAGTATCCATGAATATCATATATTTTGCAATATAACATTAATACACTTAATGACTTCTTCCCAGAAATGTCTTATTTCTAAACAAGACCAAATCATATGTGTAAGTGTTGCATTTTCCACATTACAACACACCTCTGCTTAGTTCAGATCCTTGGGCTGCAATCAGGGCCAGCCAAAGACCTCCTCCATCATGTCAGATGCAGCCCCCCAGTGGTATGCTGGAGGTGGGGAGGAATGCTAAGTTCTGCACCATGCTGAACCTCCATTACTCACCGGCACGAGGCGGCCCCGCCCCCATGCCTTCGGAGTCATTCAGTGTGGCGAAGGCAACGCGCAGGAGACTCCCTGCGCGTTGCCTTTGCCCCACTGAATGGCTCCAAAGGCGAGGGGACGGGGCCGCCTCGTGCCAGTGAGTAACGGAGGGTCAGTGCAGTGCTGAACCTAGCGTTCCGCCCCACCTCCAGTGACGCCACTGAGCCCCCCTTACCCGATGATGTACAAGCCTCTGATCCTCCCACTCTCCAATGTTCTAGCTTAGCAGTCTCTGCCTCTCCACATTTCCTCTTCCTTCCTGCCCCCTCTTCATTTTCCAGTCGAGAGAGTGGGAGGAGGAGGAGGAGGAGGAGGAGGAGGAATGGAGGCAAGTAGGCAGGCAGAGCTGGGTGCCCCACCCACCCGCCAAACTGCTGCTGCCTGAGGTGACTGCTTCAGTTGGCCTCATGGATGGGCCCAGTCCTGGCTGCAATTCAAAGCATGGCTACTTGGAAGCAAGTTGCCTTAATATCCAGGGTTCTTCTCAGTAAAGGTGTTTTGAAATGTGGTCTTTACCAGTAGCTCTATGTCCCTCAAAGCTTCTATGCATTTCATCAGTATGAAATCAGCATGACACAACCTCTTCACAAACTCTGTATCTTCAGCTTTGCCAAAGCACCAAGGATCTTTTCTGAATCACATCCCTCCCCCTCCCACTTCCGATTATTTGACACTTGCTGATGCTGATGCTGAGCTTTGAAATAATTTCACACTAGCTTGCTTGGCTAATTACACGGACATTTCTTTTTTAACTCCGCCTGCCTCCCTGATTCTCTGGGGCTGCCAAGCATTATAGCCAAGGATGGGGTCAGCTTCTCTTTGAAGTTCTGCCGCTACTCCCCTTCAGGCAGAGCTTCAAAGAAACATTCACTGCAATGCTCAATAGCACCAGGAAGCAAGTTGGATTGCCTGAAAATGAAACTTTGTTACGGAGAACTAGGAACTTTGCAACAGAAAACACAGGACTGAAGTGGAAGGCTAAAACCAGTGGAGACCTGGACATATAACTGAGAACCCAGTTGAAGATCTAGGACTTCCAAAGGGAAGTCTTATCTCAGTAATGCCTTCTGAAGGACTGTCAGCAAGCATATAGGTAAGAATGAGCATGCAGGCATTGCATACTTGGATTGTTAAAACTTCTTTTAACAAGTCACTCTCCAAGGCACCTAAGGACACTTGGTAGTGATGGCACAAAAGAACAGCTTCTTCTTGGACTAGCAGTAAGTTAAATAATTGGAAGTAATGGGTGGGGGAGGGAAAAGAGATAATGATCATAATGGGGAGCAAAACAGTGGCTCTCGCGTGGGACTGGTGCTATTTAATAAAATTTTAAATAGATGACAACAGTTGTAGGCTTAGTGTAAGTAGTAAAGTAGCCAAGTTTGCAGAGGACAGAAAATTATTCCAAATTTAAAAAAAAAAAATTCTAGACAGACTTGTAAAGAGATTCAAAATGATCTCTCTCAAACGGGAGGCAAGGCAACCCATATTCAATACATTGGAGGAGGTACCAAAAATGTGCTCATTATTAAGAAGTGTCAAGGGATAACATATAATACCCCTCACATCTGGAGATGCATGTTCGTCACATGTAGGATACAGCTTTAACTTTTTTAAAAACAAAGCTTGTGATGGATATTGAGGTCTCCAAAAACTCAAAATGTATTTATCTGTGCCATATAACTCTGCAGGGAGCGACATGGCAGGACAATAAAGTACAATGTTTGGAGAACTTCTCTTGAACAAGTCCCACTGAAATTATTGAGAGCAGCACAAGACAATGAATGTCTTCACAGTGCAAGAGCAATGCATTAATGAAGGTCTATTGCTTGTAGATGACTTTTTCTTTCTTTAGCCCAGGTAAAAATCAGCTTTTGCCACTAGGTGGAGCTAGTCACTTTTCTTAAGTATCAGGCTCTTGAAGTACCAATTTCCTATACTGTATACTAGCAAGGGTGGCCAAACTTGCTAAAGTAAGAGCCACATATGAAGCCACACAGCTTCAGATATTTGAGAGCTACAATATTTAAGAAGCATTTAAATTCTTAAATATATTTACTCACCATGAACAGGGCCAGAGAGAATGGCCAGGAGCTACCACCGCTACATTTCCTCTTGCTGGTAAAAGGTTGTCCTCCAGCTGTGACCTGGTAATGCTATGGGTCAGCATTGCCACCAGCTTGCTTGCCAGAGGGAGTTAGTGGATGATGGTACTGAGAAAGAGGGAAGGTGTTCTCTGAGAAATAACAACAATAACAATAACAATAATAAAACCAGTATTTATATACCACCTTTTCTTTGGTCATCAGATTTCTCCTCTGACTTTAATTCAAAGACTGTTTACATAGGCAGGCTTTCTAAACCCCAAGGGGTTTTTACAATACAATAATATTTTCTAATATTTGTAGAACCCTTCATTCTAGATGTTTTTTTCACAGTCCATCTCTCTCTCTCTCTCTCTCTCTCTCTCTCTCTCTCTCTCTCTCTCTCTCTCTCTCTCTCGCTTCAGCTGTTCAGCTGACAGGGCAACCTTGATTCTCACTCAAGTGCAGTTGCAGTTCCACTCCCCCACAGAGGCTCTGCAACTTATCAGCTCGGCGTGCTGGCAGCTCTCCGACAGACACAGACGCGTCACAAGCTTGCACGTCACCCCGGACGAGGGGTCAGCTGGCTCGGCGCATCACCCCCCACAGCCGCGTCAAACACCCCCACAGCCGCATCAACCCCCCCCCGGTACTCACGCCAGGAGAGGGTGACACGCCGGCAGGCCAAGCCGCTTCTTCTTTGGCGGCTCAGACTCTTCTAAGTAGTCCTGGCAAGGCTTCAAGCAGCGCATGCGCACAACGCTGCTTGAAGCTTTGCCCTCAGAAGGGCCAAACGAAGACGCAATTGCATCTTGCGTCTTCGTTTTGCATCTTGCATCTTGCATGCATGCACCGCTTGAAGCCTTGTCGGGCCTACTTAGAAGAGTCCGGGACTCCTGGCGCGTCACCCTCCTGGCGTATCACCCCCTCCCAGCGCATCATCCCCAGCATCCCGCTCTCCCCCGCCACACAGCAGTGACTCCACTGCACAGACACTTTCGGCCGTCTTGAACTGCCGTCCTTCAGATTCTCAGTCATATATGAGAAGGTTGCTCTACCAATTGAGGCAGACCTCCTGCCTGGTGATGCCACCTGCTTGCTCATTTGCTCCCCTGTTGGCAATTACCCTGGCAAGTGAGCAGGCAGTTGTGGTGAGAAGCAGCCAGCACCAACAGTCAAGAGGAGGTAGTCCCACTGAATGAGGGGTCCCCACATAGGATATCTTGCGCAAGAGCCCCACAACATCCAACATCAGCACTGCTCACGTGTAATGATTCACCAGTAGGAACAGTGAGCAATTTTCAAAACTATGCACTGTTCATTAGCTATGGGTCTAATCATGAACATGTTTCCACTGAGCTCATTTCTTCTATCATAATTCATGCCAATAAGCAGCCCAGCTGAACAAAAAAGTAATCTGATTTGCCACCCTGCAAGGGTGGAACCACACAGGATAAGTGACAACTATGTGGAAAAAAACAAATGCTTTATCAGATTCAAAATTTGCCAGCATTCAAGTTCATTATCACTTATAAAAGAAGGCAAACAGGAGCATCGAGTTTGGCCTTGTTCAACCATTAATTGTTTAATACAGCTGCATCCCGAGTGTTTGTTCTTATTAATCTCCTCTTGAGCATGAACTAGTCCCAGTTTGATCAGCTTCTCTTTTGCAGGGGAGTCTTCATTTCCACCTAGTTGTGTCTAATGCTACTGTCACTTGTAGCATCAAATGAGACAGAAAAGTTTCATTTGGAAGAGGATTCAAGAATCTACCAATTTCTGCACAACATGGTAGGAAAAAAAGACACAATGAAACACTGACATGCATGGCACATTTTGTCTGCAGGCAAGCTACCAGGTGATATCTCCTAACACGCATGAATATAGGAGGAAGTCCATTGGAATTAGGTGTACATGGGTATGACTATGGCGATTCCATGGCTCCAGCAACTGAACAATACCAACACAACTGTGGAATCTACCACCTGAGTTACGGGCTTCAATTATTCTACATGCTGGAACATCCCCGTAGAACACAGTAACTGTGATCTAGTTCATGGTAAACTGAACCAATTCACATCACTGAATGTTCCTTGATACATAAAACAATCCTGCCCATTAAAAACTAGATCTCAGGGAGAACGGTTTAAGCCCAGTCTTCTTCCTGATATGCTAGTTTTCTATGTGGAGATTTTTTTTTTCTGTGGGGTAACATTCTATAAATGTGAGTCCCTATCTGCAGTGCAACATGGTACAGTCAAGACACAAATTTAATACCACAGTGAGAACTGGCAAAAGCTGTTATTAGGGCTTGAGAGAATATGCAATATATAGGAGAGACCAGTTTAATGTTCCCACATGCTAATTTTTGTTGGTTCCCACCCACCTGTGTCCCTCCTAGTCTGCCTTGTCCAGTGGACGTCATGCCTCGCTATGGTGCTTGTGCGCTGAAAGTAAACCCCATCCAGATGTGTCTTCCTAGCCTAGAATATTAATCATGGCCTCCAACCCAGCAGGCTGTGTTTCACATGTCCATTACCACGCATCTCACAGATTTGCTGGAGTGAGGATAGACAGATAGGTTTCAGCTTCTAAGAGGAATTGTATGAGAACCACTGGGAAGAGGCATTTTCATAGCTCACATCAAAATATGCCTGCACTGGTCACAGGGGTGCTTATATTGTTTCATGGTGGGAGGTCCACATCAGCCTTTACAGGGTCATCTTCTTTGGGGGCGAAGCTCCTGCCAACCTAGCAGTTCCAAAGCATGTTAATGTGTGAGTAGATAAATAGGTACCGCTTGCGGGAAGGTAAACAGTGCTCCATGTTCCAGCTGCATGCTACGCGCTGCGGCAAGGAGAGTCATGCCGGCCACATGACCACGGAGGCGTCTTCGGACAACGCTGGCTCTTCGGCTTTGAAATGGAGATGAGCACCACACCCTAGAGTCGGACATGACTGGACTTAATTGTCAGGGGTCACCTTTACCTTTTTTTTAGTAGTTCCACTCAGCTCTCTGCCACTCAGATTCACAGCGCAATCCTGTGAAACAGAGGCGTCGCTCTGGTGGGGGCCGTACCGTAAGTTGCACCCCGTCCTAGTCCTGTTTACAAGCCGGCAGGAGGCGGCCCTGCCCCCTCGCTGCCGGAGCCATTCCGTGAGGAGAAGGCAGCAGTGGCGAGGCGGCGGGGCCGCCTCATGCCGGCTTGTAAACAGGACTAGGACGGGGCACAACTTATGGTATGCCCCCCACCGGGGCGACACCTCTGCTCTGTAACCTTGCACCAGTGTAACAGTAGATGCACCGGTGTAACAGAAGATGCACCGGTGTAAGTGCACTTACACCGGTGCATCTACTGTTACACCGGTGCAAGGTTACACAGGATTGCATTGTCAAACAGTTTCCATCAGTTCTCTAATCACACTGTCTAAGATCCAGGCAAGATTTATTTGATCTCCTACCAAGGCAGTCCAGTGTGATTCACATTCCAGTTAGCCCTGGACAAAGAAAGGTCCATCAGAGTATACAATATTTATATGTTTGTTTATTTATAAGATTTTTAATGCTACTTTACTTTCGCTCAAAGTGGCTAATAACATAATAAAAACATGATTTGAAATAACAAAAACAACTACCTAAAACTCTCATGGCCAGCAGTAATGTTGACAATTTTGTAGATGGGATTAAAAGCCATGTATCTTTAAGGAAATTTTTCTTAAAGATACATGGTTTTTAATCCCATCTACAAAACTGTGAACAAAAACAACTACGTATATATAGGCTTACCAGATCTCCAACCGGGACAGAGTGCTAGCCCTTTAGGAGAAGGAATGTGGGCAGGTGTAGCTTGTTAAACCTTAGAGCACAATCACAGTGAGTAGACATGCCTAGGATTGTGCTCTAAGGTTTAACAAGCTACACCTGCCCACATTCCTTCTCCTAAAGGGCTAGCACTCTGTCCCGGTTGGAGATCTGGTAAGCCTGCGTATATAAAATACAATAACAGCAGCATAACAAGTATGCGGCTTGATGTGGCTTAATATCAAGCATTAAGCCACATCAAGCTTAGTGAAGCCACTATTTTGTGTAACAGAACAACACAACTGTTGCAATATTTTTAACCCGTCAGCAAAATGAGTTCTCCATTTCTTTTCACCATCAAACGAGCCACTGGATTAGCTAAAGCCTCATTCAGATATCACCATGCATGGTGACTGGTGTACACACTGAAGTTCTAACCATAGCTATCATTATCGATTGCATCATTTTGCTCCATTAGGTACCTGAAGTTCTCAAACTCAGATGAGCAATAATTTCTTATGCCCTACAGAACTGAACTAGAAATGCAGGTAGCTGGAATGCAGACATGATGTCAGCCACCTTAAGGTAGTTACCCTGGAGCGAATGATGCAAAACCATAATGTGTACAGCATGAAAGTAATGTGCAATGCAATGTGCTCTCCTGAACCAGGACTTTTCAACCTTTCTTTTCTTTTCGCGAAAACCACTTTAACAAATACCACCTTTTGTGGAGAACACTTTTGTGAGCACTACCACTGCCATTAGAGACGGACACTGTGCACAGGAGTGGGTGGTGGTTTGGCTTCACTCTGCACTCTCCCCCAAACCATGCCTCATTGAAAGAGCCATAGCCCCATCTTGCCCACTGGTGCACCACTGCTTCAGCCACATCAGAGTTGGGCTAGGCAGAACAGTGCCACGTGGTTATCATGGCAGCAGGGACAAGTACCATCTGCAAGGGTGGCAGCAGGAGTTGACCAAGTCAGGCTCTGGTTAAAGATGAATGCCTATCTGAGGGTTCCCCTAATCCCGGAACCCTCAGTATTGTTAGCAGCACTAATACCTAAGCTTACCAGATTTCTTCCCAGGACAGCGTGTAGCCCTTTAGGAGAAGGAATATGGGCAGGTGTAGCTTGTTAAACCTTAGAGCACAATCCTAGGCATGCCTACTCAGAAGCAAGCCCCACTGAACACAATGGGGCTTGCTTCTGAGTAGACAATCCTAGGATTGTGCTCTAAGGTTTAACAAGCCACACCCGCCCACATTCCTTCTTCTAAAGGGCTACACGCTGTCCTGGGAAGAAATCTGGTAAGCCTACTAATACCTAATATATCATCAGGGGCCACCACGTGGGAGAACCACTGCAGAGCTTTGCTCCGGAGTCATAAGCAGCCTTGCACCAGCACTGACCTTTCGCTATTCTGTTAAATAACACTACTGGTTGGTAGGAACTAGCAGAAAGAACACAGGAAACCATCTAACTCAGTATTGTTGACACAGACTGGCAGTGGTCTCAAGTTTTTCCCAACAAAGCTGAAATATATACAAATTTTCTGAATATGCAGTCATGTGCAAAATCAGGGAGGAAAACACTTTGAAAAGAAGTCTTCATCAGCAAAGTTGGTTGGTCATGCAGAAATGTATGCTACTACTGCAATTTTTTTTAAGCTAATGAGGAGGAAGCAAGGTTCATAATTTGAAGGAATGATGGAACATTTGTTGAAAGAAACTTGGAGCACTATGGTACGGTTGGTATCTATTTTTGAGATACAGTTTTGTCATAAAAACAATAAAGCTGTTCTTATTTGTCCGTTCAGGACAAAGGTGTAGCTCAATAAGATGTACTTTGTAGATCAGGCCTGCTAAGCATGCCATTTCCTCAAGGTATGGTCCACATGTAAACAGAAACAAGCAAAGGAAATTATGACCACTTCCAATGGGGATACAGTATTTTTGCTATCAGTCTTCTCTTGTGAGAACATCATCTGCAATTTTGGAACAGAGACTTTCATCTGCAATTCTTAGCTCTTTACTCTGTCCTACTGCTGCTTAATAGCACAGCAGAGCCTAAGCAGGTTTTCTGACCACCATCTACTGTATCATAACTAATCACTGCTTCGGGTTATATTTGCTCTCTCTCAATCCTGACCTTCCCCATCTTTGCAAGGTGCTTTCCCCAAGCTCCTCAAATCCTCCCCTTGTGCATCCCCTACCCTTCTAGCTTTTTTAAGCTTCTAACGAATGGAAAAGTTTAGATAGACCCCCATGCCTTCTAGCTTCTAAACAAATGGAAAAGTAAAGATCAAGTGGAAACTGGGGCCAAGGATGCCTTTTGAGTGAAAGGCAGGAGAAGCAACGGGTGTGGTGGGGGCATCTGCAGCTGAGGACAGGGTTTGGGACAGGAGGGGGGCTGATCGTGTGGAAGTCACAGTGGAATGATGCCACCCTGCAACACCGAATACAGAGCATACATTGCAACAAGGTATGAACATACTGCACAAGCTACGAATGATATGTAAGTGTGTCCACTGGTGATTGTAGTGCTGAACAAGAATTCTAGGAAGAAGAACCAACTAGTGTTTGGAAATAGCTTCCAAACAAACTGCTGATTTGCACAGTACTCTGATCCACTCTCATCCTTCTATTCCAGCTGGATTAGCCACAGTCAGTAACAGGCTCTGTTACAGGATCCAATGTAGTGGTTTGCTAATTCAACAGACATGACACTTGCAAAAGCCATCTGGAAGACCCAAAATAGAACAATTCATATGAATCTGCATGGAATAGAAACATTCATAAGGGTGCAATCCTATGCGTAGTTAGTGGGGGGGGGGGAAAGCCCACTGAACACAGTAGGATGTATTTCCAAGTATCTATATGCAGAGAATTGGGTTTGTATGGCTGCAGTTGTAAACATGCTTCCTTCCAATCACATGTGCATAAGATTGCAGCCATATAGTTTTATCCTATGCATGTTTACTTGAAAAGAAGCTCATTGAACAAAGTAGGGCTTACTTCTGAATAAACATGCTACATGCAGTTTTCTGCTTGGTCCAAGAATGTGCACCCTCAAAACAGTCTAACTGCTAACTCTTCTGAGCCATTATAGGATGAAATAAGGCCCTAACCTAAGAGCTTCTTTGTGAATGTAAGAGCACCACAGCCAGGCTGATTCACTAAAAAAAACAACAACCAGGGGTGAGTCAGTGTGGCAGTTAGTTTGAGGATGACTATAACCTTCTGCTCCTGTACTCTAAACAAACTTTTTTCATGAATGGCAGTTGCCCATGAGTAAGCATGCCATAATCAGTTGTTTATTTCCAGAGGTTCTGAGCTGTTGGTTTTATTTTTAGAAAGCATGTTTTTAGCTGAGAGAAATGCTACACTTTGCTCCTGTGCCCTTGGGGTAATCTTTCAGTGGGTGACTGCACAGATGAGATATCTGCAATCATTCAGGCAAAAACTATTCATTCAGCATTTTCACCTTTCTGCTCATCCAAGCAGGAGTCCCCTAACTATTGCTCTCTGTTTCCTTAATGCCCACCTCCTGCTAGGAAAAGAAGTGCACATTTCCTTATGACTTGCCAGTTTCAAATAGATTGAAGCCGTCTGTTGCTTTTAAGAAATGTTTCTGAAAGTTGCCAGTGAAGTCTCTTGACAGTTCTCATGTGTCCCGTTAAGAGAAATCTATAATTTAAAGGCTTTCCCCTATTCTCAAGGAAGGTACACAGTGAAAGAGCTGAAGAGGGAATGTCCAAACATGTCCCAGGAGGAAGAATGAAATATCTCTTGGTGGTTTACCTGTGTTACAACAGCACAATCCTATCCAACTTACACCACTGGTGTAACCAGCGGGGGAGAGCAGGGTGGGAGGATTTGGAGGGGAGGGGAGATTTAAATCCCCTTTGAATCTCCCTTTGGAGGGGATTTGAATCCCCTTTCCATTCTGGGGCCTCCCGTTCTCACTGCACTGCTGGTTACACTGGTGGTGTAAGTTGGATAGGATTGCGCTTTCAGTGTAAGCCTGACCAGAGAACATCTAGGAAGTACCCTAAGGACTAGATCCAGAACACTGAAAAGGTAGAAGTTTTAGCTTACATTTATTATTATTTACTTCATCTTCATTGATTGAAAAAAGTAGCTTCATAATGATTGCTCCACACTTTTCAAAATATTGAATCATCTAGACTTCCTTGCCTCTTGCAACATTTCTTCTAGAAAATTACAGTCAAGATGGATACAATTTCAGGGAAGATTACTATATACCTGGAGAAAAATGGGGTCAAGAATAGACAACGATTTTAATACAATATTCTCTCTATACATACAGACTTGGTATGGTGGTAAACGGACTGGTCATATATTTTCAGTGACCATAGTGAAATATCCCATGTAAAGTCAAGAATGCCACTGTGTATATGGCAGCTTCCCTTCTTTGTTTCATTAAGGTGTCCTTTGTTTAGCAAAGGCAGAAGTGAGGGTTATGAAGCCTACAGTAGTCAAAGGCAAAATAAGCATCATAGCAAAGATTCCCCAATAATTGCAAGGCACCTACCATCAGGAACACACAAAGTCATCCATGCCAATGGTCACTTCCCAGATTGTCCATGACTTGATATCTTGTTTGCTGCATGTAAAATTTGCTGCATATAAAATTATGCATGGGATGGAGAGAGTGGATAGAGGAAAATTCTTCTCCCTCTCGCACAACACCAGAACCAGGGGACATGTACTAAAATTGAGTGGAGGGAGAGTTAGAACAGACAAAAGAAAATATTTCTTTACCCAGCGTGTAATTCATCTGTGGAACTCCTTGCCACAGGATGTGGTGATGGCATCTGGCCTAGATGCCTTTAAAAGGGGTTTCGACAGATTCATGGAGGAAAAGACCATCACAGGTTACAAGCCATAAGCAACCTCCTGGTTTTAGAAGTGGGTTTTCTCTGTGCCAGGTGCAAGGGAGTGGCGACTGGACACAGGTATCTTGTTGTCTTGTGTGCTCCCTGAGGCATCTGGTGGGGCCACTGTGTGACACAGGAAGCTGGACTAGATGGGCTTTTGGCCTGATCCAGTAGGGCTCTTCTTATGTTCTTATGTTCTTATGCATGAACCAGGGGGTACCTCCTCCACGTGATCTGGCTGCTTATTCTGTACATTTTCTGTGATGAACTGGATTTGGGTCAAGAAAAACAGTAGCCATTGAAAGAACTGAAAGTAGGGATTGAAGTGAAACACATGAGATACTGCTGTGAGTGAGACATGAAGTTACGAAGAACTAGGGAAAGCCCAAACCTTGTTTGTGGTTCTTCTAATAAAGTCAGTGCTTGAGAGAGAGAGAGAGAGAGAGAGAGAGAGAGAGAGAGAGAGAGAGAGAGAGAGAGAGAGAGAGAGAGAGAGAGAGAGAGAATCTTGTAAACAGTGAGGTCAAAAATGCAAGCAGTACATTTCTGTGCAAAAGGTTGCTCTTGATAAATCATTAAGCTGTATCCTCACAAAGTATTTGGAAAAAGGTGGAGAGGATTTGAGCCTGATTGAGCAACTAGAAGCTTGGCAGCTGGGGCTGCAACCCTATGCACATTAGGCTTTGAGTCAGGCCCACTCAACACACTGGGATTTATTGCCAAGTAAAAATGAGATGGTTAGACAGCATCACCGATGCAACGAACATGAAATGAGTGAACTCAGGAAGATAGAGGCGGACAGGAAGGCCTGGCGGGATATGGTTCATGGGATCACGAAGGGTCGGACACGACGTAACGACTGAACAACAACAACAAACATGTATAGGACTGGCCAGGAAGTTACTTTTGCTTTAGAAGGGTCACGTTTGAAGAAAGAGGAGGCATGGATTCTCTGTTAGTTTTAATTTCCTTCCATAAGCCTCGGACAGGAGCCATATATTCAGTATAGTACATATTTGACCTGGTGCTTGAGCCACCAAATTCTGCTTTGTGCTCCTCTTGCTATACACAAGGCCCTCTGAGATGATGCATGTTGGATCTACCTTGCAAGTGCTATAATATGGTGGATATAAATGACCCTTGCTTGAGCTCCAGACATGGCCCAAGACATTTTGGTGCTTGAATAAAAAAAAAAAATCTAGATAGGTAAAGGTAAAGGTATCCCCTGACAATTAAGTCCAGTTGTGTCCGACTCTAGGGTGTGGTGCTCATCTCCATTTCAAAGCCGAAGAGCCAGCGTTGTCCGAAGACGCCTCCGTGGTCATGTGGCCGGCATGACTCTCCTTGCCGCAGCGCGTAGCATGCAGCTGGAACACGAAGCGCTGTTTACCTTCCCGCAAGCGGTACCTATTTATCTACTCGCATTGACATGCTTTGGAACTGCTAGGTTGGCAGGAGCTGGCCAAGCAACGAGTGCTCACCCCGTTGCGGGAATCGAACTGCCGACCTTTTGATCAACAGCTTATGGTTCAGCGGTTTAACCCGCTGAGCCACCCCAAAAAACATACACAGTGCAGTGGCAACGAACTGATGAGCTGGGCAAAACTGCCACTGGCCAAAGCAGCAAAGCTGGAATCCCTGCCCTGGCTTGCCTTCGAGTGCTGGCAGGCAGGCTGTGCTGCAGCCAGGGTTGTCGAAACGCATTGTTTCTAACCAGAGAGTTGTTCCTACTCTTGTCAGCAGCCTGCACTCACTCTGGGGAGCTGCACTCATTCTACCCAGAAACCACGTGTTTGCACAGTGCCAGCTACAGCACCTCCTGCCTCCAACTCCCAGTGCCTGAAGGGAATGGCAGGAATTCTCTTCACCCTGCCCCACCCAGACTGCCAAACAGTGGTTGGGGTTAGCTGCACCTAGCAAACTCCCTCACTGGCTGCTACAGTGAGAGTTGGAAAGATACACACAGTAATTTACAGCACAATCCTATCCGGGAGGCCTACAGAATGGAGATTCAAATCCCCTTTGAATCCTCCTTTGGAGGGGATTTGAATCCCCTTTCCGTTCTGGGGCCTCCTGTTCTCGCTGCACTGCTGGTTACACTGGTGGTGTAAGTTGGATAGGATTGCGCTGTAAATCTAGGTAAAGTTACAATAAAATGGGCAGCACAATCCTAGGAATGTTTACTCAGAAGTAAGTCCCAATTGAGTTCACTGGGACTTACATACTTACCTGGGAGAAAAGGATTGCAGTAGAAATACATAATAGTGTTTTGTCCTTTAATCGCACTGCCTGCTGCCTGAGGCCACAATTCACCCTGTCCAGTCGTCAGTGTCCTTCCCAAACAGATATCCTGGAGGACAAATCGGGAACATTGGTACTCTTGTGTCCACAATTGGAAATTAAAAGACATAGCTGACTCCCCTGAGGAGAATTTTTACACTGAGAAGTAAACAGAAGCATTCCCGTTCTATCAGAATCCACACTCACTGCTTATTCCTAGTTTCTCCCTTTTAGACTTTAATGGCATTTCCAGTCAAAGTGTATCAAGCAATATCCACATCCCCATATGACTGAAAGTCTTGCTGGAAGGGATTGGGGTTTTTAAATTGTAGGCAGTGTCAGTTTGATTGCTGGAAAGTGAGTGCACAGCCGCATCCTAAAGGGGATGAGAACATAGGAAGAAAGCAGTTTAAAATGAATGAGGCAGGTAGTGCCATGCCCTGTCAAGGTAGCATAGGTACTAGCCAATAGGTAAAGGTAAAGGTGACCCCTGACACTTAAGTCCAGTCGTGTCCGACTCTAGGGTGTGGTGCTCATCCCCATTTCAAAGCCGAAGAGCCAGCGTTGTCCGAAGACGCCTCTGTGGTCATGTGGCCGGCATGAATCTCCTTGCCGCAGCGCGTAGCATGCGGCTGGAACATGGAGCACTGTTTACCTTCCCGCAAGCGGTACCTATTTATCTACTTGCATTAACATGCTTTGGAACTGCTAGGTTGGCAGGAGCTGGCCAAGCAATGAGAGCTCACCCCGTCGCGGATTCGAACTGCCGACCTTTCGATCGACAGCTCATGGTTCAGCTCATGGTTCAACTCTAGCAGAACTACTGTACATGCTAGACTCTAGAGTGAGAACCTTAATTTACCAGCAACTTGAGTTATTGCTGGAAAATGATTGCCCAACAATGGAAATGTTTGCAGGGTACAGTGTCTGGGTGGTATACATATCAACTTCCCACAAGTAAACGGTAGCATTTGGAAAAGCTCCAAGGGTCCATCTTAGTTTTAGTTGTTGCATATTAAGGTTCAATAGCGCATTCACTGACTATACACAATAAAATGTCATCCATACTTGATGATGGAGTCTATTCTAGTCTGAATTCAAAATAGTCTTAGGAATGTTTCATGTTACAGCAGTGGTGTGGCAATGGCTTACCTGTGGTTTTATCTCATGCTGCTGCCATGGTGTTTAAGTTTTGAAACCTTATGAGTGGAACCTGCTGCTTTGGTCCTCCCCATGCAACAGTTATCAAAGATCAAATGCAACATGAGAAGAGCCTGTATGATTTACCCCACCCATCTGACGCAGGACTTTTAAATATTACAGCAGCAGCCGGCATGTGATGAAGAAGCCATGAATGAACAGCTCCTATGCCACTACTAAAATATATGAAGAACATCTAATGAAGCAGCCAAGTTGTCTGTGTGCTGTGGCCATGATGAGGGCAATTTCAGATTTCAGTAGGGAAGAGGCACAGTGAGGTTCAAAGACCTGCTCCTACCTGGATCTATTCAAGATCAAACTGAAAATCAAGAAAAACATTGTATTTTAAGATCATTTGTCTGGGTTACTACCGATAACTTTATCCCTCATAATAATAATGAAAGATATGTGCTGCAGAGGAATAATCACATGTGGTCACACACATCATTCCAAAATGTGAGGCTTTCCAGGAGAATGACATTGGAAACCTGAAATCGTGATAATAGAAGAATTTACCACAATGCACCCTGTCTACACTGGAGCTGTTTTGGTCACTTGTGGTGGCTTGCGGGTCCCCAGTTATTGGTCGCTTGCTGGTCCCCAGCGATTGGTTGCTTGCGGTGGAGGAGGAGCGATGCTGAGACTACACAATTGATTGCGGATTGGCTAAAAATAACTCAGCTCTGATTGGCTAAAAATCCCTCAACTCCAAATGGCCCAATGCGTTGCTCAGTGTCCTGCCCCCACAGCACCGAACGCGGCCTCTATTTGGCCAAAGTTCAATTTTTCCAACTTTGCTCGCACTGTAATGCAGCTCTCCTGTGTTGCGGTGCAATCTTGTAAAAGACAAGACACACCGAGATTTTCAATATTTTCGAGCCTCAATTCAACGCAGACGTTGCTCTAAGCAGCACACCACAATGACTCAAGTGCACGTGGGTAGCGTGCGCAATCCCCCAGTTAGGCTGTGGCGCTTTACCAGGAACTACAAGAGGGTGGGGTTGCCTCACCTGCTGCGCCACACCGCACGTCCCTGGCCCAAACTATATCACAGTAAAATCCTATGCATGTCTACTCGGACATAAGTCTCATTGAGTTCAATGTGACATTACTCCCAAGAGTGTATAGGACTGCAGCCTTACTGAGGATGGAAATAGAGAAACTGCAGTTGAACCCAACTCATATGGGATGATTTACATTACCTGCTTCCATTCTTCACCCTCCCCTACATTTTTTTTTCCCATGCAATTTGCTCCACAGGTAGTAGAAATCGTGATCAGGAGGACAGAGGTACGAGGAACTCTGAAACACATGTGGCAGTGAAAGAAATGTATGTAGGACACACAGAAACTTCCTTTCCAGTTACCTTGTTTTGAAATCTTTTTAATTCTTAGCAATAAAGCATTCCCTAGCTACAGTCACACAAAAACACCACATAAATATCAACATTCATGTCGAGTGACTCGTTCTAATGCTGTGAATGCTGGGATGGGGTTTGTCTTCACTGTATAAAACAGAAGGAAACAGTCAGAGGTAACACACTTCTGTAAAACTCTCCCTCTTCCTTGTTACCGGTATGTCTACAAATATATATTATCTCTACTGGGTGATTTGCTGTGCTGGAGGAGAGAGTGACACACGTTCCTGTGTTTCCATTCCTGGCAACATCTTCTTTCGGAAACTGTCCACACCTTCAGAGAACTGGATAATCTGCACATTATCTAATGTTTCAACACAGTTCTTCCTACCAACCTACTATCCCATTTTCTACAATATGGAGATACCACCCTCCCCCATAAAACCTTGACATAGCCAGAAGAATCTCTGATGCGTACAGTAGCCTAATATATTATAGGATACATCAACTTCATGGCCTTTCTCTCCTTCTTTGATCACATTACCCATTTCAACCTCTGAATGGGATACAATATGTTCCAAATCTATAAACTTGTGAATATTTGGGCTGTTGAACTTACTCCTTACTATCATGAAGATATTATTCTAGAAAGGAGCTGACACTATACATTGATATTTCATAGATAAATAATATTAAAACATAATTAACAGCGCAATCCCGTGTAAGTATCCGACAGGCTCTTTCCATCACATCCTGCTCCCTGTATTTCAGTGACTAGCGTGATCATCTCCATGTGCAAGATGCACTGCTTAGTATTGTGTGTCCTCCTTGTGGATCTTCTGTGGTTTTAGCAAATAATACTGTATGTAGACTTTACTACAACATGCCTATTACACTGAATGCCCAAATTAGAGACCAGCTTGATGACATCAACCTATTGCTGGGTTTCCACTTTGAGCAGAACTTGCATATTTGCTTCCCACTATATGTTTTAAAGAACAATGGATACTTCTTCATCTTCCACCTATTTCTACTCCAGTTGGGCATAGGTAGAAGGGGAAGGGAGTAAGGACATGCACAAGTGTGGATCATTGACTGTCTCTCCTGCATTCAGTGCAGAGCACAAAGGATGAGGGGAAAGGGGGGCACATGGGAAGTTATTTGTTGAAAAAAGAGGTCTAAATCAAGCAGAGTCATGTAGCGAAAGACCCTTTTTCCAATTGCTCCCCACAACTCTCGCTAGTTTGCTGCTAACTATAAAATGGATGCAGAGGCAGTAAAAAGGTCTCAAGGGCCCTAATCCTATTCTGCTTCTGTATTGCCAGAGCATGAGATCCAGCGATGCAGCACACTTTATGGCTTTTGCAAAATGTGACGTGCCATTGAGAGCAGCCTGGCAGCACCAAAAACAGTGAGCAGCAGCGGTGGGGAAGGGGAAGAATGGGGTGGGGAAGGGGAAGAATGGGGCAGTGACAGGTGTCAAGGGCAGGAAGGGGGCAGTTAGCAGTAGCAGCTCCTAGCCCCCTTCCTGTCCTCAATTCAACAGGTCCACTGGGACTTGCGCCAGCAAAATCACTGGCACAGGTCTGAGTAGACCCATCGGGGCAGCGGAGGCTTGCCCTGGGGCAAGGGAACAGATGTTCCCTTACCTCAAGGAGGCCGCCAGAACTCAAAACTCCCCTGAAGGATGCAGTGCACACCCTGTTGGTGGGGCTGCATCGGCACTGGAGAAGTTATGTTGGATTGGGATAAAAGAAAAATACTTTACTTACAATTCATAAACGTGTAAATCTCTGTTGGTTGTACAGGTCCAGACCTTGGAACAAGGAATCCTAGAGCTATTTTCTTTGCATGGGTGTGTGTGACCTCATGGCATGGTGGATTCCATGCGGCTGATCAGAGCTCATGCAAAGATCTACTTGCACATTGGAAGGTCAGGAGGAGGGAGGGGCTGGAGGGAGAGATGGGAGAGGATGGAAGTCAGGTAGGTACACCCCCCCCCCATGGGTCAAAGAGAACAAGAGTCAAGGTCTGACAGCTGTCGGGGCAGGGAGGCAGCAGGAGGGAAGCAGCAGCAACTTCTGTAAACATCAAGTTGGAGCCAGAGGAACGTTCTCCATCAGAGGAAGCTTCTCTGAATCCAAGCCCCTCTATTTTTCTGCGGGGTCTTTACAGAGGTGTCTCTTAAATGGTGGCACAATCTCGTGTGTCCCTGCCACTTTGATTTTCCGCCTTTCTTTTTGTGTAAAAAGGTAAAGGTATCCCCTGACAATTAAGTCCAGTCGTGTCCGACTCTAGGGTGTGGTGCTCATCCCCATTTCAAAATCGAAGAGCCAGCGTTGTCCGAAGACGCCTCCGTGGTCATGTGGCCGGCATGACTCTCCTTGCCGCAGCGCGTAGCATGCAGCTGGAACACGGAGCGCTGTTTACCTTCCCGCAAGCGGTACCTATTTATCTACTCGCATTGACATGCTTTGGAACTGCTAGGTTGGCAGGAGCTGGCCAAGCAACGAGCGCTCACCCCGTCGCGGGAATCGAACTGCCAACCTTTCGATCGACAGCTTATGTAAGGCTTGACAAAACAAAGTAACATGGATAGCAAGATTCCAACCAACAAAGCTCAATCATTTTTCTCTCTCCACTTCAGAAAGTTCATTCTGAGAGCATTTTGACAACCATGGCAAAATTCAAGCAAAAATGATGTTTTCGCTTTAATTAAAAATCAGTCAGGTGTCTCTCCATTAGTTTCAGATCACTGGATTATACTCTTAATATTTGCCAATAACCATTTAATGACTTTGCAACTGGTAGGCAACATGGCAAAACAGAGATGCACCATTAGCCAACCATAGCATGCTGGTCTAGTTAACAGGAATACAAGCCACCCTTTGACGCATTACAGGTATGTACATTGATAGGACCAGGGTTGGAAGTACATTTCTAGTAACATTTTAAGGAGTTGTCTTAGAGTGTGAACATCATTAAAACGACAACCTGTCTTTAAAAAAAAAAATGTTACAGGTTTTAAAGCAGCACATGTTGTTTGATTATAAACAGGGCATTTTCTCCCTCCAAATCCAAGCTGGAATCAAACAAATTTACTGCAAAATTAATATTGCATTTGATTAAAAGGAAAGTATTGCATTCATTGAATTTCACCGTATTTCTAAGGTCACAGATGAGCAAAGTCAGCGCAAGTTAAAAATGTGTAACATTTTAATGTGAGGTTAAACAATAACATGCCTGTAACAAGGAACATTGCATGAGTAAGAAAAGTTTGATCTCCACGGAATAGTTTTGAGCAATTTATGTTCTGCTTTAGTGGAGTTATGTCAGTGTTTTGGTCTAGCAGCTCTTTATTGGCTATAATGGAATGCAGTTACTTTGAACAGGCTGGCCTGACTTCTCAGCTGACATTGTGGCATGTGACAAAGAAACCCCAAAGTACAACAAACCAGAGAAAATATGGTAGAACAGAGAGGACATCCGGACTACAAAATCACCAATCCTTCTAAAATAATCATCCATCCGTCCCAGAAAGCCTGGGACCGTCCCGGTTTCCAGGCTCTGGTTCCAGGTCGGTCCTGTGCTTTCCAGGCCCGGGGAAGCCTCTGCCACCGCTGCTGCTTGCGAAGTGCCAAAAGGGACCTTTTTCCCTGGTGCCATCTTGGATCTCGCAAAATCTCGCGAGATCCAAGATGGCGGTGCCCAAATCTTGTGAGGGCACATGAGGCAGTACAACTACTCGTGAGGGCACATGAGGCAGCTGGGGGGGGGGGGGAAGTGCCTTTTGGCACTTTGCAAGTGGCGGCGGCAGAGGCTCTGGGGCTACAGAAGTCCTGAGGGGGCAGCAGGAGACAGCAGCGATGACGAGGGACGATAGCAGCGATGGAGGACGGCAGCGGCAAGAGGGCGGCGGCAATGGCAGCGGGACAGCGTAGCGGCAAGGGGGAGTGGCAAGAGGCAAGAGGGACGGCAAGAGCAGCACAGCGGCAAGAGGAACGGCGGCAATGGCGGCAATGGTGACGGCGGGACAGTGACGAAGCTGCAAGAGGATGGTGGCGGGACAGGTAAGTGGCAGCGGTAGCAAAACAGCCATTTTCATGGCCAAAAATAAATAAATAAATAAATAAATAAATAAATAAAAATTTCGACCGCACCCAAAAATTAAATTATTTATTTATTTATTATTTGGGGGGGGGGGGTGTCCTGGTTTGAAACTGGGAAAATCTGGTAAGCCTATCATAGAGATGTTATTATCCTTATATTATTTTATTTAGAATACATAAACTGCTTTTCATCATCAATAACAACACAATTCTCAGAGAAAGGGAATAAGAAAGTGGTTTCTTGTCCCAGACGGGTCACAATCTAAAAAAACACACCAGTCAGGTTGACCTTGGCCTTGTGGTCTCACCAGCAAGACCCATTACTTTGTGTTGTAGCTTACACAAAGGTCATTCTGGATCTGGTACAAAGACAAAGTCATTAATAATGTGGGTTAACCCAGTCATGGGAGGAGTTGCAAGTCAAGTTTAGTTTATTGTTTAACCAAAAGGTCATAAAATCAAGTGTATAAGAAGGGGCCTAATTCAAATGCGCAATCTACAGCATGTTTGCGATTCTTTCAGTTTATTTAGGAATATTAACTGATAACAGAGAAGCTGCTACTCCAAGGAAAGTGTATCCCTCCTGCTACTTCCCTCCAATTTCACAGAAACAAAATAGTACTTATATTACCACATCCCAGTCTTTGGAGGTGTTCCCTAATTCAGTCTGAGATTTAGCAAAATAGCTAGTCATTGCACAGGAAATTTAGCTCACACCTTAATCATGCCATCTCTTGGATGGCTACCACAAATAAACAGCCGTAAACACACACAAAAGGTTGTTCCTCCTACATATACAGATACTATGACTCTGAACAGATGTGATGAGTGGGAGGGTGGTGTCATTACATAATGCTCTGCAAGTCAGAACACAAAATGGTCTATTTAAAAAATGCGACAGGAACTTGGCACCTAATTGAGCACTCCTACAAAAATACTCATAATGGGAGGCCACAAATTCCACTAGAAATCTGTGAGTATCTTGCAGTCTAAATTAGCTCAATTTTCCAACACCTTTAAAGAAAACAACAAACATTAGGAAGTACTACTACTACTACTACTACTACTACTACTACTACTAGTAGTAGTAGTAGTAGTAGTAGTAGTAGTAGTAGTAGTAGTAGTAGTAATAATAATAATAATAATAATAATAATAATAATAATAATAATAATAATAGTTACACACTCATGTGGTGAGTGAGGGGAGGGGGGCTGAGCCTAGTGTCCTCCTGCTTCCACACACCGCAACTCACCCTTATTTGGGGGCAAAATGGTAGCAATCACTTCCAACATCAAGGCTATGGCTAGACAGAGGAGGACTGCCTTGTGTGGTAGGCGCTCCAGATTCCCAGGTGGGATCCATGAAAAAGAATACAATAGCATAGGGCTAGCGCTCAAGGAAACAAGACAAGACACTCTCTACTGAGTTAACCTAGTAAGATAAGTTTAAGGCAAAAAGGAGAAGGAAGTTTATTAAACAAGGTAGCAGCCAAAGGGATGTACAAGAAAACTACAAGCAGGCATATGCAGAAGACATAGGTTCTGGCAGGGCCTAGGCACGATTCTTACAAAATAAAGGCAACTGAGTAAAAGGTAAGCATTTAAATAAATATAAATTTGATGCAACTTTCTATATTGGGTCCCTGATCTCACTTACTCTGGACAATGGTTCCCATCTACCATCATATTTTTTTTCCTCGAGAGATAGGCTGGATCGAAGCACTGCATTGGTCACTTGGCCAATGTCAAAATCAAGAAGCCAAGAGCATCCTTTGGTTTAACCTTCTCTGTCTGATGGCATTTCTGCCTCATTGGCCAAGTCATGGTCTTCTGAACATTCTTACCTGACTTCTGACCTCTGTCAGGTACGCAGGGATACCCCTCTATACTAATGCTAGCTTCAGCAGGAATGGCGAATTAGGTGGCAATCCTAAAGCAGTAGTGTAGCTAGAGGGAGGGCAGGCTGTCTCTGTCCTGAACCCCAGCCTGAAGCCAGACTGGAATGGATCCAGATAATCCATATAGTGCTCTAAGCACATAATATTCCAAGAAAAATATAATCGATCCATTCCATAAACTCACTGAGGGCAACCCTGCCATTACATACAGTATTTGACATGAGATTGTATTTGAACTATTTCAGCAGGAAAAGAGAATGCTATATACACTGGCATCACTACGGGGGGGGGGGGGGGGCGGAGCTCTAAGTGCTGCTGAAATCAGAGCCTCCTTTACACAGACGAACAAAGCGGCCCCGCTCCCTCACCCTCAGAGCCTTTTAGGGAAGCGAAAAGTTGCTTCCCAGTGGTTATATATAGGAAGGGAGTTCCAAAAAATGGACTCACAAGGACCAAGGTCACCAAAAAAGGACCTCTTTCTCTGGTTACCACTTGCAGAAGTGCTGTCAAAGGTTGGCCAGGTGAGGCACTGGTTGAGGATCCACCTAGTCAGGACCTCAGTACCGCTGGGCAGTGGTAGTGCCCAACATACCATCAGGGGCAAGTGCGGGAATTCCTCAAAGGGCCCAGAGTAGGCCTTTGTCCCACAGCCCTTACCTAGTACTGGCACTGACCACCACTTGCATAATAATTACTATTAGTAAGGAGAACAAAAGGCCTCTGAGGACAATCTTAAAACTTGGGCAGGTTCATGTGCATTGCATACCATTGGGGATGAACACTTGGGGTAGAATCCAGGTGTAAATTCATACCAAGGAGATAGGTTTTAAAAGTGAAAACTCTAAGTTAATGTGATTGGTGGTGGTATAAGCCCAAAGGTTTGTAGACTTTTTCAGCAATTCTTCTAGGTTTGTAAAAAGACAGAATCATATAGGAAGGAAATGCCTGTTCCATTCACTTAAGCTCCAATCCCCCACATGATAATCTTTGCATGATTACAAATATGGGGATTTATTGATTACCTTTCAGAAGGAATTAATTTTAAAACACCTGTGAGATGCATAATATATTAATGTATTATACTGCCTAGATTAATTTGGTATCTAATTCATGTCCCACTATAAGCTATTGTTGCTGAGTTGGGGGGGATAAAAAATTATGAAAAGAGTATGGGGAATATGCTGCATTTCACAATTGTGAAATGGATTCTAGTTTTCACTCTTGACCTTCTATTTAATTTGTTACCACTCATGGAAAATAGCAGTAAGCCACTAATTGAACATTAGCATTATAAGCATTTGCTCTGTCTCAGTGGAATAGTATTCTGGAAATAGATAATTTGTGGTTTAGCTCTGGCAATTTTACTTGCCTCCTTTCTTTTCAGGTGGTTTCAGGAGCAGATTTACAGCTCAATCCTATGCATGTCTACTCAGAAGTAAGCCAATTGATTCAATGGGACTTTTTCACGGGAAAGTGTATATAAGATTGCAGGCTTAATAAACAAGGCTCATTAAGAAGCATTTTTGGCAAATAACTGTGGAGGAATACATGCATTACACCAGAATGCAAAATCAATTTTTAAAGAAAAATATGGAGTCCAGTTTCCTGTTACTATGGATTCAGCCCTGAAACTAGACCAGAGGATGAATAGGAATAGTGTGACTTGTGACAGCAGGTGACTCATTGATCATATTACAATATTTTTAGAAGCAAGCAAGAAATTTAATAATCCAAGATGGGATGGGATCCAGCACAACATCTCAGGAACAACATTTGCTTTGTTAGGAAACTACTGAAAGGAGCTAATCACTCCCTAGGGGTGTTAAATGATTCTTGAATCAATACAATACAGTTATTATTGATTCTGCATTTACCTAACCTTCGTTTGCTAATAGCTCAAAGAAGATCTACATTAAGGAGGCAGCAACTGCAGGAGAAAAATGAATGATGGCTTTTACCAGTCAATTAGATGGAAATCCTTAGAACGTACAGAAAATAAATTTATAATGGGTGAGTTTTAATAAAAGGACAACGGCTGCCATCTCTGCTTGGTATGTGCAGTAGGCTCTTATTTTGATTGCTAATTTGAAAACAATTTGTTCTTATGTATGGACTACAATTTTGTACTCTGATTTTGGACCAACCGAATTATTAAGAATTGCTTACAACTGTTAATCCCTCTGATCTCACTAATCAGATTCTGCAACCCGTTTGTCTGACAGCCGCACTTACAGTCTGGTACCGATGTCAGTTGGACCATTCTTAGTGTCCCTCTCCCTCAGTCGTGCCAATCACAAGAAACAAAGGGAAGTTTATCACAAAGAAGCAGAAGCAGGAAAAGACAGTAACAAAAGAACAGCTGCGTTAAACACCTTCTCAATAGGCAATTCCTCTCCCTGCTCCAGCAGCAACAAAGCATTCAGTGTGCTCTGTATGATATTTTTAGCTCTCCATCTTGGGAAAGAATGGTTGTGATTTAGCTCTGGTATCATGAGACAGTCGCTCATAGGATCAGATGTCAGGTTCCCAGATCATAGGACTAGGTGCTAAGGCACTAGAGCAACAACAGGCATCCTATATAGGGCCTTTCATCCTATTAGGACAGCATGGTGTCATAATCAGGAAAGCTTCAAATCAGAGGAAACATACCCAGCAGAACTCCAATAGGGCATTGCTCCAACAGGGCAATGGAAAAATCAGGTAAAGTCAGGGACATGGCAGGAGAAGAATGAGGCTAAGCTGGAAACCTATGCTCGGTCATGGTCCACATTTGCCCTCGATGAGGGTGTGAAATTACATCTGCAAAAGAGGTGGTGTAAATTCTCATTGGATTCAATGGAGAGACCCAGGTGCAGAGCACTGGAGAGGAATGGGGGATATCATGGGTTAGGTCCTTGGGAGACCAAAGGCTCTCATCTTAAGACTCTTTTGTCTGTTCCTTGGCAATGTGGCTAGGTGGGTGTTTCTCTGTGAAGTGAGACCTGGGTTCTAGTCCAGCTGCTTCTGCATGCTGCCAGAAGTCTGAAAAGTTTCCTAAAGACTTAAACCCTCATCTTCTATTTTCCATTGCATTGATATTACCCAATAAGCTATAAACCTAGGTGGCTTAATATACCAAATTATGCATGGAGTGATGTAGGGGGATGGGCTCCATGATGTTGCCACGGCATCCTCACCATCACTGTGCCTTGGTTGGTGCCTTCCCCCCATGGATACTGTGGGGACACAGTTGGTGTGAACAGTGGCTGTTGATGCAGTTGCCAAAGATGCTGTGTAAGTAGCTGCTTCTTGTGGTTTGGTTTTGCTTTCTCTGCTGCTGGGGGCACACAGGACTGTGACTACTTTGTGCCAGCTTTAGCCATAGCATTGCCATTGGAGTGGGTCACTCATCTTACACATTTGCTTAACATTTGCCAATGTTAAAGAGACAATTAAACTGCTTTGTGCAAGTTTTCTATTTTTAAAAAATGTAACTTAAAAAAAACTTGGGGAAAATGGCCAGGACCAATCAGGTGGGCAGGCCAATCCTACCCCCCACCCCACCCCGGCGTAGCCTGTTCAGCGCGGGCCGTGTGGAGAAGGGGGCTTCCTATCCAGAGAAGGAGGCATCTGGGGAACTACTCGGGGTAAGCGGGAATTTGTTTACAGTGGGGGGCTACTGCAATGGGGCTATGCGGTTCTCCACCAGCTCTTTAGCTGGCGTAGAACCTGTGTTGGGGCTTGAGGCCTGGAAGGGAGGTTAGGATATATGGCATCTGATGAGGACGCTGGTCCCACCCCCTCCCAGGCCCGATCTGCCCCTCCCCTCGCCCCTGGGCTGCTTAGAGCAGGACCTACCTGCTCCACAGCACTGGGTCAGGTGGCTCAGGCCTCGACGCTAGTGTCACCTACTTGCTGGGTGTCGCAATGTGCTTTACAGCACGTTTGCGACACCCAACACCCGCCCCGGAGGTCAGTAGGATTGTGCCGTAAAATTAGAATAAGGAAGGAGCTGGTCAAATAATGTCTGGGTCGGACACGACTTAACAACAAAATCTTAGATTCAAGCCCAAAGTCCCGCAGACTATAGTAAATAATAAAAAAAATGTGCTTGGCCCAAAGCTGGCACTGATAGCATCATATGTAGAAATCTCAAACTTGCTAACAATCCTCTTTAGAAATCTTGGAAGACAGCTGAGATTCTTGCATACTGACAATATGCTGGCCTAAGTCTAGAAATATGCATATATCAACAAAGGGGATAGCACCGAGCATCTGTTTGGCATGATGCAGGCAGCTCCCAATCCAGTGTGGGACACTGCATGTGGAGTGCCAGGTTCTGGAAGCATGACCTTCATGCTACCGGTAAGCGCTCTAGTAGCACTCATTTGCATGTACACTTCCCAGTCTAGAAGGTGTGTGTTTCTGCATCTGTGCACACAACGCCTGCTTTTGTGTGGTTGGATCAAGGTGACTGATGTTTCTCCAACAAATGCAAGAAGGATCAGAAAAGTCAGTGATTAATTTGGCCTGTTACTTTAAACCTTGCTCTGAAACTCTACAGGGACCTTCTTATAAACCAACTAATTTGTAGACTGAGAGTTTTGATCGGCTTAATCAATAGATTAATAATATTTTAAGGCATTTGTATGTAAAGCTGGCAAATACTGAGCATTCCAGGGTGATCCCACTGTGATGTTCCTTCTGATAATAGGAGGCACAGGCAAATTAACTGATAGGTCTCTGCTGAAATTAATACCAATGCTTCTTAAATCTAGATCTTTCATCATAATGATGGGATTGGACCTTGTTCAGTTTTAAGCCATCTTTGGCTCTGATATGTTATCAGAGTGGGATTTTAAGAAATATTCTGTATTCTCATATTTCATAAAAAGATATGAAAGCATAAATGCCAGGGAATGTCCTGCCAACAGGTTCAAGGGGCACTTACAATGTTAACATTTAGAAGACAAAGGGAAACCTTTCTGTTCTTTGAGGTTTGTAATTGTCCTTGATCACTTTTTTTAACCTTGCTGCTATTTTTGTAAAAAATTTTTGTAATTTTATATTTTTTTTCTAGTTTTGTTTTAAGATATTGTTCCTATTGTTCTGTTTGCTATTCTTTCACTACTATTTTTATACTCTTATAACAGGCTTTGGGTATTGTTTAAACAGAAAAGCAGCTAATACATATTTTAAAAATAAATAAATATAAATAGCAACTTGTGAACACAACTATGCCCTTACTTCAGTATCCTTACTGACATTATACTTTGGTGATATGGAAATATATTTACATTTAACCAAATAATTAAAAGCCAGAAGATGATAAGCTGTAAACATCTAGGAAAATAAAACAGGATTACAAGCATCCAGTATGAAAAAAAAATCAAAGACTGAAACCCTGTACACACTTTCCTAGGAGTAGGTCACAATATTGAATTCAATGGGGCTTACTTCTGAGTAGACATGCATAGGATTGTACTGTAACTTGTTTTTTTCCCCAGAGAGGTGAACTGGCATCGTGAATACATGGAATGCAAGATATAGCTAGACTTGAATAAGATGTTCCATATGACCTTTCCTTATATAAATTGCAATTGCTTATATGCATTTGAAAGCATTACTATAAACTAGGTGGAAAACTGTACCACTGAATGAATCAGTTTCTTGGGACTACTAGTGAGAAAAAGAAGTGGGTGTGAGATGTCTGGATTATTAAAAAAAAATCTGAAAGAAATAGCAAATGGAAAATTCAACATATGTGAATGTACTTCATGTTGTAAGCAGGGGAGGATGGGAACCCTTAACTCCAGTGCTAGTAATTCAGTTCACAGGATTGTGGATTAGCAGAATGTATTATTTTTAGAAGGATTACCTCTGTGGATAGATAGTCGATGCATGTAGGGTGTGAATGCTAATGTGTTTCTCCTGAGGCATCCAAGAATCCTTCCAGCCAAACTGTCATTCTTGAAATTTTTAAGATAAAGAGCAAAACACCACCTACAAAAACAAACCGAGAGGAATGGCTTCTGATTGGGGTGTGAGCATAGCTATGCATGCACCCTTTCTGGAGAGAGTTTCTTGTGCTTTGGTGTGTCCTAAAAAACAGATCTGAAGCCAAAGGTCTCTTTTAAAAAGAGATTTTGATTATTTCAGCTAATAGATAAAATCAAAGAGATAAAATCCAGCAACCCCCTCCCCAAACTGTGGTCTTCTCCAGTCATCCATGCTTCTCAGTACGACCTCACTGCTTCCTACCACATCCCTCCACCACCATGTTCATACCACATATCTAAATCCTGGATATGTCCCTTGAGGGAGTCTTGTCTGTGCAGATGACAAGCCCTCTGGACAAAGATGATGTCACCTCTGTTTATTGTGCAGACACACTATTTGGTATTGAAAGAAATGTTCTCAACAGTATGACTGTTTGCAAGGGCTTGGGGCCGATTCATATGAAGTCCTTCCAGTGTAGTTAGAGATATATGGTGAATGCTATGCAATGTTGCTAAGAATTCTGGCTTGAAGTTGCATATATACATATGCAGATTCTTTATTACCTTCTCTGTACAATAACCACTGAAAGTGTATGATTAGGCTCACATCGCCTCATCATAAAGTGCTTTAGGCCTCAATCCTATCCCCTGCCACCAGCACTAATGCAGCCACACTATGGAGGCACGTGTGCTGCATCCTATGGTGGGGGCGCACGCACAAAGAGGCCTCTTTGGGGTAAACCCCTTATCACTCTGTGGGTCTACTCAGACATACCTCCTTGACATAAGGGAACTTTTGGCTGGTGCAAGTCCACATTTTTTATGTAAAGGAACCTCTTTGGCTGGTGCAAGTCCAAGTGGACAGGGGAAGCATGGCGAAGCCAGGCCCGGCAGGGGGCATCTGCCCCCTACCCTGCCTGCCTCGCCCCTCATCCCGGGGGCCCTGATCCCCCTCTCCATCTTTACGCCCCTCCCCACCCACCCCTGCACCAATTCACCACTTCTGGAGGTACCTGGGCCAGGGGCATAACAAGGGTGGGGCCTGAGGGGCAGCTGCCCTGGGCGTAATGCCAGTGGGGGCGTAACCCTCAGGCTCCACCACTTAATGACTGCCCTCTAGTTCAGCTTGGAACTCTCCTAGCCAAACGTGAGAGCAGCTATTCGCCTGCTGCCTTCTTGCACCGCTCCTTCTCCTCACGATTGTGAAGAGAAGGGGCAGCGCATGGAGGCAGCACGCAGGCGGCACCCATCGCATTCTGCTTGGAGCAGTCCGAGTGGAACGCGATGGCTGCCGAGTCTTCCCACCTCTGTGCGCTACCCCTTCACGATCATGAAGAGAAGGAGTGGTGCATGGAAGCAGCTGGCAATTGACAGCCCTCGCGTTCCGCTTGGACCGCTCTGAGTGTGGAATGTTAGGGCTGCCGATAGCGCCCAAACCCGGAAGTGACATCATATGATGTCATATGATGTCACTTCCGGGGTGCAGCATGGGAGCATGGTGGCATGGGAGCTTGTTACTCTCCTGGCCTGGGTGCTCTGGTGGCACATGCACAGGGTCACCAGCTTTTTGCACTAGTGGCCCCATTACATGAGTTGCCACAGCATCTACAGCGCCAACAGAGTGGGGTCCTTCTGCTGATACCAGAAGACTCACATAGGATTAGGCTGTAAGTGCCCTGTAGAGACTGTAGTTCAGTGGTTAGAGCACATGTTTTGCATGCAGATGGTCCCTGGCTCAATCCATGACATCTCCTGGTAGAGCTGGGAAAAATCTCTGTCTGAAACACAGAAGTACATTGTTGCCAATCCGTGCAGCTAGTACTGATTGAGATGGAGCAATAATGTTTCTTATGATATGGCAGGTTCATGTGAATTTTTCTGTGAATTAGGTCTCGGGTTCAAAAAAATGTAGCTTGTTCTAGATTAATAACTTTTTTTCAGGTGTTTCCTAATATAGGCTATTGTCCCTTTCATCCATTCTGTTCTCAGAATATTACAATAGAAGTCAGATGGAGTTTAGTATTGTTACACACTGGACACACTCAAAATACTGAGATGTTTACATGACAGGAACATAATGAGTAATACAAAGTGATGACTAATGTCTTAACTGAAAAGGGGAACTCCCATTAGCATGTTTTGTAAAGTTCCAGTTTCCAGGCCTTTGCTGATGTTTATTTTCAACATACAACAACACTATCTTCTGTATGCTGAAACTGAATCTTACATGTCTGTTTAGTAGACCAGAATCAACAGGTGAGGCCATCCCATCATTGTATCTCCACGCTGAAAAAAGTTCGCCTTTTGTTTGCCTGTGATGCTAGACAAGGAGCCCCATCCATAAAAGAGGATTCAATTTTAAACAGGTTTGGAATTATAAAAGAAACAGGATTTTTTTTTCTTTAAAAGCATTTGGTGCAGGTGCTTTCTGAAAGCCCTGAGTATATATTGTACCACTGAGGCACAATGTGTTATAAATGTACAAGCAGCTGTGGATTGGCCCTGTAGCCCTTCCCAGGTCAATGGTGGAGAATGTGGAAATGGTGAAGTTCTTCTCCTCTCTCACAATACTGGAAGCAAGTGTTATTTCAATGAAACTGATTGGCAGAAGATTTGGAATGGACAAAAGGAGGTACTTCTTTGCACAGTGCATAATTAGTCTCTGGAATTCACTGTCACAAGATGTGCCGAGGGCCACAGTTTGGAAGGCTTTAAAAGGGAATTGGACAAATCCATGGAGGACAGGTCTGTCAATGGCTACTAGTCATGATGGCTATGTAAGTCCTCCACGTTCGGCAGCCATATGCCTCTGAACATCAGTGTGGGCTTCTCCAAGGCACTGGGGAAGCCACTGTGGGAAACAAGATGCTGGACCAGATGGACCTTTGGCCTGATCCAGCAGGGCTTTTCTTATGTCCTAGATAACTAAGGCAAGTACTCACCTCCACCCAGAAATGCCCACTGTGAATACAGAAAACCAAGCATGTGGCCTTCATAAACCATGTTAGCCCCTGCAAGCTATTTGGCCCAGCAAGACTTGAAGTAGGCTGGATTTGCATTTTTTTAAAAGCTTATATGCTTTGTTTGTTTTTTCTTCCAAAGGACCTGAAGTAGTTTTAAAACAGAAAAAGAAAACTGTACACCCACATACAGGATGCATGAATTGGGGCACTGAAACAGCATCCTCACTTCCTGAAATGAAAGTAATCTGAACTAGCTCTGATAGGCAAGTTCCGTAAGTATAGCTGTTGCAGCAGAGAGGCAGATTGTGGTGTGGTTATTCTTAAAAAGACTAACTACTAACTAGACAGTAATATATGCCAATAAAGGTTCTGAAATCTGAACTAAACAGTAACACACACACAGCCCAATCCTATGTAACTCTTGCACCGGTGTAACAGTAGATCCATCGGTAGAAGTGCACTTATGCCAGTCTAACTTGCCGTACGCCGACGTAAGCCCCCTTGGACGCCGCATATGCGCAGTTCGGATGCAGGACGGGTGCCAGCACAACTCCGCCAGCACAGGGGGCATTCCATGGGCATACAAACACCCCTGGAATGCCCCCTGCGCTGGCGGAGCTGTAGCAGCATCCCTCCCATGTCGGAACTGCGTATGCGTGGCATCCGAGGGGGGTTACGCCGGTGTCCATCCTGCCTACGGCAACTTACACTGGCATAAGTGCACTTACACCAGTGGATCTACTGTTACACCAGTGCAAGAGTTACACAGGATTAGGCTGACACTCACATAAGCACCAGTAAGAGTATCCATGCCATTGAGAGCACTTTGGCTTTGCAGTAAGGGAACTGGGTGTTGTTTAAGGTCAAGTGGGAAAGATCTACGGATAGAATTGAGCTGCCTCCTTAAAGGGCATAATACTGTGTTCCCAAAGAATTTCAGTTGTTTTCTTACCACACTAAAGCCAAACAAGAAATACTGTACTCATAAGCATGCAGAAGCATAATTTAAGATTTGACAACAACAAAAGTTGACATAGAGATACAATCCAGCCCACTCTGCTGACAAAAGGGATGACGCTGCAAGGAAGCAGGAGCCTTCCTTTTGATGGTGCACCTTGTCCTCAGTCTGAGTTAGTTTTTCTTTTTGGTGTTTCTGGCAGGAAGGGAGCCAGCAAAAGGAGATTGTCCCTTCTCAATGGTGCATTTAAGTCTCCGTATGCCCTCCTTCCAGACAAAGACTAAAGCACAAGTGAGCAGAGGATAGTTCCTCCAAAGTAAGTCTGGCTTCCTGCTTTCCTTCCAAAGGAAGGAAGCGAGACAGGCCCAAACACATGAATGAAAGGAGGAACCTTACTCTTGTTCAGATTCAAGCTCTCTCTCTGGTTTTCCACCCACCTACAGACAGAACAGAATATTCAATAGATCATGTGCGCTTGCTTGCTTGCTTGCTTGCTTGCACACCTGGTCCCATTTCCCTTACAGAACTTGCTGACAGGTCATGTTCAAGTGGAAGGATGGGAGACTCAGCTTGGCCCTTCAACAGCCTGTCAAATCAGGCCATGGCTAAAAATTAGTTGTCAGCTAGGGCAAGAACAATTCTGGCCCCAAAACTGATACAATGTAGAAATTTTATGGCTCTCAAATGTAGTTCAATACTTTCCAAAACTATCGTGAGCTTAATTATGTGCTTGGATTCACTCTCATATAATAGTTTAAGAAGTTGCAGTCAGAATGCAAGCATAACTCTTTACACTGAAGTAATTAGACAGTGGGCCGCAGGGTGGTGCGGTGGGTTTTAAACCACTGAACTGTCGATCGAAAGGTTGGCAGTTCGATTCCCGTGACGGGGTGAGCTCTCGTTGCTTGGCCCAGCTCCTGCCAACCTAGCAGTTCGAAAGCATGTTAATGAGAGTAGATATGCGGGAAGGTAAACAGCGTTCCATGTTCCAGCCGCACGCTTCGTGCTGCAGCAAGGAGAGTCATGCCAGCCACATGACCACGTAAACGTCTTCAGACAGCGCTGGCTCTTCGGCTTCGTAACGGGGATGAGCATTGTACCTTAGAGTCGGAAACGACTGGACTTAAATGTCAAGGGATATCTTTACCTTTTTATTAGACAGTGGTGAAAAAAACTACTATATTTTAAAATGTCCTGTAATTGTAAAAAAAAAAAAGTACAGTATTACTCCCTACTTTCAGGAAGTATTTAGAAAAGTTAACATATAGCTGTTAACATATAGCTGCGAGTTAAAATGTTAACTCACAGAGCTTATGGAACAAAGCAATCATTTGCTTCCATTGAGGTCAATGAGTTTCTGAAATAAAAAAATTACTTCACTGGAAGCAGAAAATTGGCAGCCTTCCTTTATTTGGCTGCTTGTTGTTTAAAAATAGACATTGATTTTTAAATGTTTTGTGCCAAAATTGACAAATGCTTCAACAAAGTATTTTTTGGTTTGTTTTTTAAAAATTCATGAAGACTCATGAATTTGCTGAAAAACTAATAGGCTCTTCCAGGGAAAGAACTGCCACAACAGACCTTCCCTTGATCTCCAGTAGTAGTCTATTCCCCCCCGCCCCCGGTTGCTATTTAGAGCATGCTGCCTAGCACTACAATGGATTTTTTTTTCTTTTATGGTTTCCTGCTTAGACATCTTTACAGCAAATATGTTATACAGTAATTGGAAAACGTCAATGTATGTTATAAACAGGACTGATCATAAATTACAACAGTGAAAAAAACTAAGGATGTATATCCTTATTAGGAAAGCAGAATCCATATAGGTTGGGAAAGTGCTAATTTAAGAGGTGTTTGTAATAGTCAATTTTATTTAACAGTGCTTAATAAGCAATAATAATGCCATGGTTTCCAAAAAAAAAAAAAAAAGTGAAGGCTTTTAGAGAGTTCATCTTCTCTCACATGAACTAACCTACACATTAATATCATCTTTGGAGGCCCTTCTCTGGGACCTCCTGCCTTCAGAGGTTAGGCAAGTCACTAAGGCAAGGTCTGGCATAGTAATGCGGCCCCCTTCTGGGGGCTGCGCTGATGCCCCCCAGCGGAAGCCCCGCCCTGCCACATGATGTCACCCAGAAGCCCCACCCCCTAGTGATGTCACATGGCCTGTAACTGGCTGAAAACAGCCCCAGGAGGCGGGTGGGGAACACCTTCTCCACCCTCCAGAGGCCTTTGCAAGGCCGGAAAAAGGCCGAAAACAGTGCCGAAAAAAGCGGTGTGAAAAGGAACCGCTGCCGAATCACCAGATCGCCATGGGTTTGCTGCCCCCCGGACCTGCTGCCCAGGGGCAGACCGCCCCCTGCCCCCCCATTCCTACACACTGAATACTCTCCCCAGGGAGGATTACCTGGTGCCAACTCTCACATCTTCCTAAGCTAGGAAAAGAACTTGTTATTTTCCTATTGTGTTGCTACAATGCTTATACTGTTCTGCCACTTTATTTGTTGATATTGGGGGTTTGGGAGGTTACATTAATGCTTTATTAGCTGACCTGGGAGCAGCACTGCTGAAGGATGGGGAATAAATATTCTTCCCCAAACAAACAAAAGCTATTTCTTGAAGCAACAGTCGTAGCTGCTATGTGTAGCCTCCACTGGGAAGTCTTGGTATAATACTGTGTATATAATATAGTCAATGCTATAATATGATAATCTTACATAGGGTTAAAGTTGCTTATCTGGCCATCAGCTATATCCACAGCTATTAGCTGAGCTGCTCCAATGTCACTATAGAATGTTCATAAATGCAGGGAGTGAAACTTTCAACAGGGAAATCCAAGGTCATTTTGGCTTGAAAATCTTCAGAGAAAGTTCTAAGAACTGAAGATGTTAGGTTAGGCAGTAAGGAAGCTGAGGATTTGGAAACTGAGAGGGACGGGGAACAAGGACTTATAGGCACAGAATGGGTGGTAAACTGACAAACAAAAAATGGAAGAGAATTGGTTGAGCCAGAGTCCTGCGAAAAAGGAGACAGAAGAGACATGGAGACGAGACTATGTGCCAGTTAGAAAGGAGACTGTAGAAGTCTCTTACAGAAGGCTAAGGGCAGGATGGACACAGGCCATTGGTGTGGAGGGGGAAGACAGTTGAGCACACCTGAAGAAAGCAGAACAAAGTAAGTATCGGTAGTGGGTGGAAAAGCAAGGGCCCGATGGCACGGGGCACTGAGTTGAAGCAAGACCTTGGGAGAAAGTGAGACTAAAGGAAGAACCTTACACAATCGTGTAATTAAATTCCCCTCCTTCAATTTAATTCTAAAAGACAAGGACTACCTGTATCACACACACACCCCCACTAAGGGTATAGGAATAGAAGAAGGTACTGTGGGAGATTCGAGGATCAAACCTGCTCTGATATGAACCATCCGTAACCTGATCTCTCAATGCTTTTTAACTTTATAGCAACTGTGGAGCATGGGGGGCATTTTTATCAGCTCAGAGGTGTGTGTTTAAATCTCCACCTTGTGCTGGTTTCCTGATCTAAATCACACATGCAGAGCTGCTATTAGCACTGCAGTGGAAAAAAATACAGGCACTTTTTTTTAACTGCATAGCTAACAGCACAGGCCCAGGGGAGGGGGGGGGGGGGCTGACCGAGAACAGGAAAATGACATGGGGCAAAAGCATTAAAATAAGATTATCCCCCACCCCAGCTTCTTTTAAAAAAGCTTTAAAATATCCAATAATGGATCACCTACATCATGTGGTTTGGCCTTAAATTTCACATACCAATCAAGCTTCAGATTTCCAATTCCATTTATATTTCATCAAGTCACCACAGAGGGCTGAAAACAAGTATCAAGAATTGCCATTAAGGGTAAAAATGCACCTTTTGTAAAATGGAAGTTGCCCTCATTCTCAGGCTTGTGCATATGAGCTTCCAGTTAGGCAACTGCCTGAAAATGGATTTAGCTTCTGCCTCAAAGTTGAGCTTGGCATCCAGCCCAACCCTTCCAGGAAAACGGCGTGAAAAAGTATACCAAGCTTGCTTCAAGTTTTCCATTGCCCACTAATGGGAATGGGGGCGGGGAAGAAAATAGTTTTAGGTCAGTTACTTATTAATAAGATTAAGCTGTGGCATGATTTGAAATTGCTTGGAAACTTGAAACAATTTTTACAAAACATCTTATCAATAATTAACTGACCTTAAAAACAGGTTGCAGCATTCAGTCAGTGAGAACAATTGCTTATCTAAAAAGATGCCCTAATTAATCAGGCAGCAGATGTATTTATATTTTATTTTTGATAAAAACTGCAGATGGCAAGCACAAATCTGAAGAGGTCATTCCCTTTCAAGATAACGTGGGCTACAACACATGTGTGCACTGTGCACTACTAAATCAGGGGTGGGCAGGCTTGCAGATTCTTCTTTGCATTTTCTCAAAACCCAAGTGCTACCAAGCCAAGTCAGGTGCAAATAGTGACGCTTACACACTTGGAATTAACAGACTGGGGCATTGGAGCATGTTCTTAGCCCAAGCTTGTATCTTCATTACCGGAACTGAGATCACAGTCCTTTTGGACAGCAGCCTAATGGGGGGGGGGGGGGAAGGAAGTGGAAGTCAACCTCTGTTGTTCCTATTGTTGAACAGGGCAATCAAGAAACTTTTGTCCATTTACTGCAAAGCCCTCAGGATCTACTGGTAAATATCAGATCTACCCTTTTGCCCCACTACTGATCTAATAACAAAAGTACTGTATCCTTTTGCTTCAGAACTATTTTTTACTTTTACTCTCTCTATTAGCTAATGATTCATTGACTAATATTTCTTTAAATTGAATGATAGCCTTAATGTAAACCCCAGAGACATCGTTTGTGACTTTTCTCTGCCCTGAAGCTTGTGGCTTAACATTAAAAGTTCTTTCAAATCAGATGCCAGGTGCTGCCCCTCACCAATGAATGACCAACCACAGCCATCGAGCAGAGGTAAGGGGGAAAAGGCAGCCAGGCAAGACTCTGGGATTTTGAGGCAAGCTTGAGCCTAAGCAACCTATTTGTTATTAGTATTGACAAGATTTTTGACACTGCTTTCATTAATCTGGTTGTTGAGGGGAGAAAATACTCGTGTAATAAAATTCTGTTGCTGTTCTTACAGTCTGCTCTCAATCTGAAATTCTGAGTGCTGTTCTTACAGTCTGCTCTCAATCATACATGCATTAAAAACAGGAGTGCAGAGAGCAAATTATTTGTTATTAGAAAATGCACAACCTACATTTCCATAGAAAAATGCTCAAGGTGGAGAATAAATACAACAAAATGCAATGCAGTACAGCAATCAAATCACTAAAAATAGTGACCAGAGACTGAACAGCAGTCCCAAACATCAAATATAATCTTAAAGACGTTAAAAACCAACAGCCTGTCTATGCAGACAGATCACCTGTTTAAATGGGCCCAAGATCACAGATTTAACAGACTTCCACAGAAGTAGTAGAAGTTGCTGCTGCTGCTGCTACTACTACTAGTTGTAGTAGCTCTGTAGTAGTGGGATGAGGGGGAACACCCAGAATGCCTTTTCTGCAATGACCACCAGGTTAGATGATGGAACCGTCAAGAGGTCCCCTGATCTTCAACATGCAGCTTGCTTAAGCAAAACATAGCAGTTTAAAGCTTACCGCACATACTATGAATTACCACGCATAGGATGGTGCTACAGGGATAGACAGACTAGTAAACTACCTGATCTTGAGCTGGTGTCCCTTCACGGTTGTTTGCTCACTAATGCCCTTAGTTGTGCCTACGAAAATAATCATCCTCCTCCTCCTCCTCACCTGAACAACTTTCTATTCTACCCTTTCTCTACTCCATGGTATCGTCATCCTAAATTTATATGCCAGCTGCTGCCCGAAGCCTGTAACCCTCTGTCGTCTCAAAGCAGAGACCCGAGCAGTCGCAGCAGCAACAACAACCCCTTCCCTGCTTACAAAACCCGGGTACGCATTGCAACGGAGGATGGGAGGAGGCACTTCTGCTTTGCGGCTCGTTGCAATCAAACGAAACTCCCCGTTTCCTTTTAGCCAAGTCTGGAGACTGTAAGAAAGAAAACGCAACGATTGTAGCAGGGACCTTTTTTTTAATTGGCTCTCCTGTCAGACGCTCCCAGGAGATTGGCTGAACGAATTAGGAGGCGGAGAGGAGTGTCGGAAAGGAGAGAGAGAAGCTGTTGCCTAGGCAATGCTCGCTGTCTCCCCCCCCCCCGTACGCTAGGGAGGGAAAGCGCGCGCCCTCAGGCAGGCAGCTCATTCACTCAGGGGGTGGCGCGTTTGTGGTTTGGTAGGGCCCAGTAGCTAATGCATGAGATACCGGTAACAGTGTGGCAGGGCAGCGGAGGAACAGGGGCAGACGAGGAGACTGTGGCGGCGTAGGAATAGAAGGAGCCGCCGCCTGGGCAGGTGAGTATGTGAAACCCGGATGCGTTTTCACTAGGAAGGAAAGTCAGTGGCGTTATCGGAGGCTGGTTGGCGAACAAACTTCCATGGTCGCTGTCCTTGCCTCGCCGCCCGTTCCCCTTGGGCTGAGAGGACGCGGGTGGGCGGGGGCGAAGCGAGGCTACGAGTTGCCAGATTGGAACCTCCTGGTGGGAATTTCGGTGTGTAAACCGGTGGAATTGGCTTTCATTGCGGCGCCTGCGCGCGTGCGTCCTGCTTCAAAATCCTTCCCTTGCGGAGTTTTTCAGCCAGACGTGTTTACGTGGAAGTAAGTCCCACTCAGCTCGGCGGATTTCCCCACCTCTTCACTATAACTCTTACTACCCTAAGTGTGCTCAAAATAGTATCCTAATCCTTACAGTGATTCTGGAGCGATCTCGAATGCAAATTCGCTTTTCAGATTTGTTTTTTTTCCTTCTCCTCCCACTAAAAGAGACTGTTTCAGCCTCATGTAAGATATGACATTTTCTCCGCCTGCTAATTGGTTTCTGTGTTTGTGTGTCTAATCGCTGTGGAAGTAGTAAGAAGACAAAGGCATTTATCTGAGTGTTTTAAAAAAACAGATTGCAACACTGGCTTGCTCAACAGGCACCAGAGTCAGACGGCTGCTGTCTTCCTTTAAAGTTGTCATGTGAAGTTTAGTCACATCTTTCAGTCTTTTATCAGTCAGGATGAGTGAGAAGACTGCAGAGGGAGGGTTGTGGGATGCTTATCATTCATCTTAGTAAGAATTTGAGCTGTGAATGCTTACACAGAAGGGTTATCGGCTTGTATCATGCTATTTTTTTTGCAGGCAAAAGTGTTGGAGAATGCTTATTTTGTTGGGTCACACAACCGCCCTACAAAGTAGGTCCCTGACATTTTACAAATTGAGAATTGAAAGTTAGAATTGATGTGAAGGTTGGGGCTAATATTGGGTTCCTTACCTTTTTAAGCAAAGCTTGTATTGGTCACCCATAAACTTCTCTATAACGTTGTGCGCTGATCCAAAAGCCTTTACCTCTTCAGCTGTTTCCTGTTCTTTCTTTGGTTCAATTTGTAGTGGATATCCTGGGTCTGTCTTTTAACACTGAATATCTTTTTGTACATTGCATAAGAATTGCCAAAAACTTACTAACTGGAACATGTCTGTTCTTTTCTGGAATCTGGTGTGACTTCACAGTGTAGTTCAATAAAACTTTTTTGTATAATTGCTATGCTGGTTATCACCTGACTTTTCCTGTTGACAGATTCTTTGGATTTTTCTTCACATTGGATTCCTATTTCTGAGTAAAGAGGGACAGTTTCAGACTCTTAAATGAGGAAGGGGAAGTTATTTAGACCAATTCTGTTTTCCCAGAGCTCTTTGTGACGCTTCTCATAATAAGATCATAGTTTCAAATAAGCTAGTCCCATTTTCAAAAGCATGTACACGTACTGTAATTTCTGTGTCTGTAGTGCATGCTGCATTAGTATACACTGTATACATCATTGCTGAGTACTTGGCTTCCTTTGTGGACCCAATCCTATCCAACTTTCTAGTGCTGATGCAGCCGTACTGAAGGGGTGTACGCTGCATCATGCAGTGGAGAGGCAGTCACGGAGGCCCCCTCAAGGTAAGGGAACAGATGTTCCCTTACCTTGGGACTGCATTGAGGCTGCATCACCACTGGAAGGTTAGATAGGATTGGACCCTGTGTATAGGCCCATAAAGTTGCTTTGCAGAGCATAAAAGGTGAAATGATGACTGTGATAACTCCTCCATAACTGTGAAATGATGACTTGTATTTAATGTAATGCAGCTGTACGGTATGTAGCTCAGTAGCAAATGAGCAATATAAACAGATACTTTGAAGTGCTTGAATTTCAGTAAGGAATTACCGTACTAACTTTGGAAACTGCCATAGATGATTAATATTTGGGTCTGATTGTATTTCACTGTGAAGAAACACTTGCTCTGAACTTATAAGGAGAAAAGAGTACCATCATGGTAAATAGGAGACAAGTTGGTATTGTTTTAGCAGCGAATGTCAGCTGTAGTGGAGAGTTTCTTCCAGTGACTTGGATGCTGCTAAGATTAGTGACTACATGAACTTGTTATAAGAAATAATGGTAACGTATCCCAAAGATGGCTTCTGCATACATTCAGTTGCCTAGGAATTCTATTTCTCACAGGAGTCTGATCTTTCAGAATTCCACAGTTCTGAATGTCAGGGATGTTGAACACATTTGCAGACTTCAAGAGTATAGCTGTTGCTGTTAATCCTTATTGGTATATGTGCACATATAAGGAGAAGGGGATATAGGTGTGTCCCATTCCTATGCAGAAACATTTTGAGATGGAATTCATGATAGGAACAGATAAAGGTTGTGCTTCAAGAATTAAGTTTACCACTCTTGATCATTTTTTTTCTTTGATGTAGGAGGACTAGAGAGATGGATTGAAAGTTTTAATTATTGAGCCCATAATTAAAGTGGAGTCTAATGTGTGGCACTGATATGCACATAGCTAGAACTTGGCACCAGCTGACTGAAAACTGCAACTGATTCAGATTCAGAAGGGCTGTATGAAATGAGTTTGGATGGATGAGAGTATGTATATTGGCCTATTTGCCAAATATTTAATTCATGAAACTCAAATGCATTGATCAGTAGCAAATTATAATAATGTAATCATCCATAAACCCGAAAGAGACTCCACAAATTACCTGTGAGCCTGTAAGCTCTTGCTGATAAAAATGTTCTGAAATTGTGAAGTGATTGATTACCACTAAAAACATTCCAATCTTGTTCTAGACTTATCTGAGATCAAAGCTACTGTAAAGGCTGATCTACACTGCACTTCTCCCATCGCGTGCGGAGCGGCGTAGCTGCCTTTTTAACTGATCGCCATGGAACGTGGGAGAGCTGCGCTCTCCCAAGTTATGTTGCGATCGGCCGTGGACCATGCTCATGATTGAGAGAGGGAGGGACGCGGAGCAAACTGTTTGACCAATAGGATGAGAGGGGGCTTTCAGCCAATCAGAGCATACATGTTTAAGAAGAGTAATAAACTCTGTTGAAATGAATTGGACATAATGTGAAACAGAAATTGCACAAAAAAAGCAAGGGTTAATCGCCTCATCTCAGTTTCCACCCTATTCATATATTCTTTCTCACCCACTCCTCCTTCCATGCATGCCAGTTTGAGAACCTTTCCATGCTCCTAATCCATAGACAATATAAACTGGAGTGAGTTCAGAGGAGATGGTGAGGGGTCTGGAAACCAAGTCTTATGAGAATGCTTAAAATATGTTAGCCCAGAGAAGACTTAAGGGGAATTATGATAGTTGTCTCAAGTATGTGTGGGGCTGTCAGGGCATGACTAAAACCAATAGATTGAAACTACAGGGAAGAAGACTTAGGCTAGATATGAGGAAGAATTTCCTAACTCAAAGAGCTGCCTGGCACTGGAACAGTCTGCCTTGTACAGTAGAGGGCTCTCCATCATTGGAGGTTTTTTGAGTAGAGGCTGGACAGCTACCTGCCAAAGATGATGTAACTGTTGCCTACTCTGAGAAGAGGGTTGGACTAGATGACCTCCCGGATCACTTTCAACCCTAACATTCTATGATTCTATATCTGATCCCCAGTCACAGATAATACCAGTATTTATATACCCGGTACCTCCTTTCTTGGTCATCACATTTCTCCTCTGACTTTAATTCAAAGCGGTTTACATAGGCAGGTGTTTCTAAACCAAAATTATATTATGTTCTAATCTTGCATAGAATGCTTTCATTCCAGATATTTTTTTCTGATGTAGTGTAGGATTGTGATGTTAGTTAACTTTCCATTTTCCTGCACGAAATGCTCTGTCTGGCTTGGGCTTTTGTGTATTCCTACGCCAACAGAAGTTTGTCCAAAGGGCTTTTGTTGTTTGCTTTACATCTTTTGGTAAGGTAGTTGCTGTTGCATATGAAAGTGAGAACACTGTTTCTATTATATTAATATTGTCTCTTAAAAAGAGCCCCACCATTTAAACTTGCCAGACATCATGTGTGATAGAGTGGAGGAGGGGAAGGACTCCTATATTCTAGGAATAGAAGTTGCTGTTATATCGCTCTTGTTGGCATTTGTAGCAGTTGGAATTCATACTCTGAATTAAGTCTCCTAAATTGGTTTGGAATTGGAAAAACCAAGCAATCCCCCCTTATTTTAGAGTTACCTCTGCTCCATTGTGTTAACTGCAACTTGCAATTTTGGAGCAAAGGGGACATGAAAGATGTAGTATGTTTTTCAGAGTAGTTCCAAGAAGGTCATTCTTGCCCTCTGGGCAGGAACAGTCTTATTTCTATGGTCTGGTGTTAAATCAACATCTAGTAGCAGTAGTTACTTCAGTGAAAGGTGCGATAAAATTACATTGCTTTAAAGTGGTTAAATGTTGCTTTTAAATCTTCAGGATTTTAAAACAGTGGAGGAAAGAATACTATAGAGCTATTAGAGGAGAGTGACTTCAGATTTTGTGGATTTGCATAAATCTTTTTCCTGCTTGGTTGAACTTGAGTTGGTGCAGGTGTGCATATAATTACAGCATGTACAAATATGCATTAAATAAGTTTTACAGAACAATGTGAGTTTGTGGATGGCAGGATGCATTTGCACCAGGCAGCTCAGGATATCCTCATGCCATTCTTCTGTCAAGGTGTTGCGGATAGCTGATAGAAATGAGATCAAGCTACATTGTATACGGTAGTTTACCATAGAACAGGGGTTCTCAACCAGTGGTACTTGTACCACCAGTGGTACTTCGGCCAACTGCTGGTGGTATTTGGACCACTGGAACCCCGCTCTGATGTGGCACTTTTGGCAGCATGTTTTCGCTCCCGAGAGGCTCCTGCCTTTGGCTGAGCCTCTCGGGAACACTGAGAAGGGCCCTCTTACCCGCTCAGAGCCTCCAACCTGTGTTTTCTGGCCTCCAATACTTGAAAACCTGGAAGTAACTGGCGATGATGTCAGTCACTTTTGGTGGTACTCAGCAGGAGAGTGGCGCCAGAGGTGGTACTCAGCCGGGAACAGGTTGAGAACCCCTGCAGATTAAGACCTTGACGTTTCTTTCTTGACTGCCTCTTTTGTTACTGTCAGTATGAACAGTACGCTCAGTGGTGGTATCTTTTTTTAATTGTACTTTTATTGTGTATAAAATGTCCTTGTGAGCTGCCTTGAATCTTCTGAGATAAGGTGGGATATAAACTTTAAAAAATACTGTAAATTATGGGGAAAAGTGATATTACAGTGAACCCTTGATTTAATGGACTAATGGGGGGAAGGGGTGTCCATTAATGCTGAAAGTCCATTTAAATCCAATTGCATTTAAGTCCAAGGAGCTGTGCATATGACTAGCTTTTAATGAAGTAGACCACATCTGTTATTTCCGAAGTCTGTTAAATGGTAGGACGTCTGGCGATCGTCTCATAAATGCCTGAAGATCTGAAGGACGGCAGTTCAAGATGGCCGGAAGTGTCTGTGTCTGTCGGAGAGCTGCTGGCACGCCGAGCTGATAAGTTGCAGAGCCTCTGTGGGGGAGTGGAACTGCAGCTGCAGCACTTGAGTGGCAGTCAAGGTTGCCTGTCAACTGAAGCATAGTGAGACGAACGCCAGAGAGAGTGAGCTGGACTGTGAAAGCAACATTTAGACTGAAGGATTCTACGAAAGATTAGAATGTAATTGTATTGTAACCCCCCCTTGGGGTTTAGAAAGCCTGCCCATGTACACTGCCTTGAATTAAAGTCGGAGGAGAAATCCAATGATCAAGAAAGGCGGCATATAAATACTGTATATTATTGCTATATTATATATACTTTAGTATGTGTTTAATGGGTTTACTTGGTGGTGGCTTTTGGAACCAAACTGACTGAAAATCCCCCCGGTACTTTAGTTTGAGATCTGGATTGGTCTTTAAATGTTGCATTAAATTTATCTGACACTATAGAAGTGCTACATATTATATAGTAGTGCATTTCAAGTGGCTCACATACAGTAATAATACCTTTTTAGATGTGCAGAGGGCTTCATACACATTATCATAATACTGTATAATCCTCACTTGCCTTACAGGGTGGTTGTTGTATTACCAGCTACCTGGTGAGTTCATTGCAGAAGTGAGATTTAAACTGGGGGTCCTGATTCTCAGTTAAGTCTCTCGGAGCCCAATCCTATGCATGCCAACTCAGAAGTACCGTAAGTCCCATATAGTCTGTGGGGCTTACTCTCAGGTAAGTGTGGATAGGATTGCAGGCTTAGCTACTGCATTACACCAGCTCTTATTGCAGTAATCCTTACAACAGCCTTTAAAATAGGCTAGCATTATTGTCTCCATATTTTAGATAGAGGATAAGGGTTGAGGTTGAGAGAGAGTGTTCAGAGCCCTGTTCTGTACACACTGAATTCAAAACAAGTTTCATAGGGCTCAGCGGGGCTTATTCCTAGAGAAGTAGGCTTACCATCGTCCCGGAATTGAGCCTGGCTTCGGCCTAGACCGGGCCCGAGCTGCTCCCAAGGGTGCACTGCGGCTGTCCAGCTTCGGTCGTGTCGTTGACCGGAAGTTCCGGAAGCCCTTTGGGCAGCCGCAGTGCACCCTTGGGAGCGGCTCGGACCCGGTCTAGGCTGAAGCCAGGCTCGATTCCGGGATGATGGTAAGCCTATAGATAAGTGTTTTGGTGACATGAGAAAGTATTTCTTCCATTTGGTATTTGGTAGCATGTAATTAGCTTATCAGTTTGCTATGCTGTCAAAAACCCCATTTGCCTTATTCGCCAATTACAACTATGTCCTGTATCTGCAAAATAAAATACTTACCTTGGCCACAGGAGCTGTTGTTGTGGTATACAAAGCATACAGTATGAAATAAGATGTGACTGGTGTTGGCAACTCCACGTATTTAAAAACTCACTAGATATTTAAATCAGTCCACTGCTGCTTTTGTGATTATTTAAAAGCAATAGTTGTTTTTCCTCTAAAATGTTCCAAAACCGCTCGATCAATTTGCATGAAGAAGGTGTCCAAAGTCTGTTGGCAACCCTTTGATGTTTCAGAGCATTAAAAGATTTAAGAAGCTGACTGTTGACCTTGGAATTCAAGTTCTAAGGCCTCTCCAGTTTCATCCAGCTTCTCAAGTCTAGGATACGCAGTCACTCTGATGTTTTAGAGCTGTTAACCCAAGAACTGCCAAGATCTCTCTCTCTCTCTCTCTCTCTCTCTCTCTGCTTAACTCTGTTGTGACAAAGTGGTTCAGCTATGCACTGTAACACTTTCCAGGGCTAGGCAGCCTAGGACAAAGCAGCTGAGTGGACCAGGGAGCAGTTCTTGAGCAATGTAAAAAAAAATAATCCATTGCCTATGGGCTTTTAAATGCCACCACCTTGACACAAATCACTGGAGTGGCACAAATCATTCAGAACCTTGTAATGAACAAGGGGTTGTGCAATGAACAGTCTTTGGCTCAGACATTTGTTACTTATGCATGTGAAAGTATTAGTCTCTTGCGTGCTAATTAAGAAGTCTCAAACCTGCAAGGGTCTATCATTGTGAAGTGCCTTTGCATTAATTGTTTAGAGCAGACACTCTCTTGATTCTGTTTTTCCATCTTCAATATGACTCCTCAGCAAATAATCTTGTTTATGGCCTATGCCCTCCCACATAATTAGCAACAGTATTCTGGATGTCTGTAATTACTTCGGAGCAAGCACCTTGTTTACGCACTGATTGTTTCATAATGGCCCCAAAACCCAAAAAAGCAAAGCTGTTTCATGATGTAAGTGCTGATGTGTAGGGAGTTCGTGTTCTATATGCAGGATGTGATCCTTAATAATAATAATAATAATCCAAATACTGTACTCTAGCATAGTTGTTAGTTGTTGTAAACAAAGACTGACTGCTTCAGTTCTCTATTTGCACTCTGCGTTAAACCACTAGATACCTGTTAAAGCACATCTAACCAAATATTACTTTGGTTACATATTAAAGCACTTCTAACCAAATACTGGTATTACTTTGGTTACATATTAATATTGCATATTATAGTATATAATATATATTACTATAATATGAATTATCAGGATTCCTGTGCACATTTAGGTAAGAACTGAAATAATCTTGTATCTGTAAGCTAAGGCTTGTGCATTTGTCCATATGCTATAGAGAGCTGAAGACACTATTTATTTGGAGTATAACAGAGAAGCACAAGTCAAAAGAGCATAGTGCCTTCCCTGAGCATCTTGCACTTTAAAGATCAATACCGCATGGGGAGGGAAGGCTGGGTAAAGTGGGATGAATATATGCAAGTGACGTCTGGAGGTGAAGCAGCATGGGGCGTCAGCAGAATATGCGTTTTTTAGGAGCAGTTTGAAAAAAGGTGGCAGGTGTTGGGGAAGGAGTTCCAGATATACTGGTAAGAGGCAACAAGGAAGATGAAGGAAAGTCATTTCAGGGCACAGGAGACATTTGCACAGGAGAGCAAAGGTCATGGTTCAGGTATATGAGTAACATATGAGTGTTATGAATTTTAGCTGTCTTGATTACTGTAAATGGACCCTTTACTGGGCAATTGATGAGTAGTTTGGGATTTGACAGAAGGATGCTAATGTTCCTTAATGACTTGTACTGTGTTTGAGAATAGTTTATCTTTTTAAGAGGACACTCTTCAGCTAGTGGGAACATCAGAGAAATGGTTTAGAACAAGTTTGAATCTGGAGATGATCAGACAGAATTTGGACAGCAGTTTGGGAACTTGATGCAGGATTATTCATAACAATATTTTAATTCCTCACTTCATATGCTGCAGTGAACTCCTCAGATGCAGTTTTCTCCCCTTTTTATTATTTATTAAGAGTATTTATTAGAGTACAAAAAAGTTCACAAAGCGGTTTACAGACAAAATCAAATGATTAAATGGCTACCTGTCCCCAAAGGGCCCACAATCTAAAAAAGATGCAGAAGAAACACCAGCAACAGCCACTAGAAAAGACACTGTGATGGGGTGAAAAGGGACAGTAACTTCCCCCTGCTAAATATAAGAGGGACACCACTTGAAAAAGTGCCTCTTTGCCCAGTTAGCAGAAGGTGGCAATAACCTTGTGGGCGAGGCTGTGAAATAACTGACTCCAGGTCACCCACTGAGCTCCAGGGCTGAGTGAGGATTTCATCTCCTCTATTGTAGTTCAATGTTAATACTGACAGCATGCTGAGGATCAAATATTGGAAGTAGTGTGGTCAATGTAGGAGTCTAATCTACTTGTGTATTTGATAATAAACAAATTTACGCAAACATTTTACAAGACAGTCCGGCAGCCCAGTCCTTCTGGCCCAGGACCATTGTAAAAGCTGCCGTAAGGCAGTTGTGCCAGCCCCAGGCTGAGATCCAGATGGCGTGCAGCCCAGGTAAGCTGCAGCTGGGCCACACACGGTCCAGAGGCAGGGGGAGGGCGTTTTGGCATGGAGGAGTGGGCAGATTGGGCCTTGGAGGGGGTGGGATTGGCGGCAGCAGCATATGTCATATCCTATCTCCTTCTCAGGCCCATTTCTCCCAACACAGGCAGTCTTGATTTGCGCCACCAAAATGGCAGACGCAGATCCAAGGAGGCCCTTTGCATGGACTGGAGCTTTACCCAGGGTAAGGGAACAAAAGTTCCCTTACTAGTATCGAGGAGACCTCCAACCCTGCCTACTCTGCTCAGGATACAGCATTGCTGGTGTTGACATAGCTGGCTTGCTGAGCAGATCATAGAATAGGATTGTGCCCTAAGTCTCTGGTGATATTTCATGGGCAGCGCAATCTTGTGTAAAAGCCACCTGGCCCAGGGTCACCCGCCGGATCCTGTGCCCAGGCTGCCTATTGACCGGCAGGCCAGAGGTCTACTCGGGGAAGGGGACGCTTGTTCCCTTCCCCTGGTGTAAACTGGGGCTGGCCCTATCGACCTCCTCCGATTTCCGCCAGCTAAATAGCTGGCAGAAGTAGAGGAGGCCGATATGTCGGGAGTCATCCCCCACACCCTCCCAGGCCGGCTAGGCCAATGGCCCCCCTCCCTCGCCCGTCGAACCGCCCTCTCGCCCGCTGGATCCGGACTTACCTCCTCCGGCGGCCTCCCGGGCGTTCCGGTGACAGAGTGAGGGAAGCTGGCCTCCCTTACTCCCAAGTAGTCACAAACGTGCTTTCCAACAGGTTTGCGACTGCTTCCAGCGCCGGAGCACTCGGAGCTGGGAGCTTAATCGGGATTGTGCCCTGAGTCCCTGAACATGGAGCCTGTACTTCTCAATGGTTTAGAAGTGGGAAGCACATAATAGGGTAGGTGTTACAGAGAGCTGTAAAAGATGAGAACAAGGAGTTTGTGTTAGGTGCAGAAAGGGGATGGGGAGACGGTGTAAGGGCTTGAGGAGGAGCATCACATGGGCTGAAAACAATGAGAGTGGTGAATTATTTTTGCAGTTCTGGATAGATTTGAAAGGTATAATGAGCAAGCAAGGCTCAAAGCAGGAGAAAACCAGAGTTTTGGTCAAAGAAACTGAGAAGAGAGTGCAGATTTTTGTAATGTTGTGCAAGGAGTAGTGATGTGATTTGGTCATTAATTATATGGAACAAGAATCTCTATTCAAAATGTGAGGAAGAATGGGAGAGAATGCCAAAGGGTAATGGGCAAGTGAACCTGGAAGGCTGTTAAACATGACAGGTCTCTCTAAAAGGTGGGTGATTTTTGTCAGTGTATACAGAGAATCATAAAAAAAGGCTACAATCTTGTAATTCACGGGAATTACCTGGGAGTAATTCCCATGGAACTCGGTGGGACTTACTTCTGAATAGACATGCATAAGATTGAAATATAAGACTAAGACTTTGGGTGGAAAAGCATGAGGACTTCAGCAGTGGCATACTGGGGGTGGGGTGGGCAGCCCCAGGGTGACAGGCCACACAGCCAGAGGGATGGTGACAAAGGCCATGGCTGCTGCGAATTTTATTTAAGTGGTTGCAGGGGTGGCTGCATCTTTGGCTTCTCTTCCCCAAGAGAAGCCCAAGGGAAGAGAAGCTAAAGACGTGGCCGCCCCAGTCTGCCACCAGCCACATCTTCAGCTTCTCTTTCCCGATCATGGGGAAGAGAAGCCAAAGACGTGGCCACCCCAGTCCCTACCTCCTGCCTTGTGGCTGCTCCAGAAGTGATGTCACTTCCAGGTGTCACCAGGCTGGGGGATTTTTGACACTGGGGCAGCAAGGAAGCTGGGTTCGCCACTCAACTTCAGTTTTGGATATGGTGTGTTTTATATATTGAGATGGCAGTGAGTGTGCAAGTAGAAATATCCAAATAAGAGACAGTTGAAGATGCAGCACTGGATGGTGGCAGAATGGATCATCCAGCAGTGGTCTTACTTTCTTAAAAGAATTATACAAAATCGCCTAGGTTCTGTAACTTTTATATAATACTCTAGACTGAAACAGTGGATGTTCTTACTGAGTCAATTCCAGCCAATGGCTAAGCAGTTGTGAAATCACAAATATTGGAACGGATTTCTATTTTATAGTGTTCTTGAAACATGGGATAGAATTTTCAAAACATTGCTGGGTAAAAAGTGTTTCAGTTAAATATGGCGCTTTTGTGAAGGAAATGAAAAAGATTCATTTACAGCGTAATAAAGTGCAAGTTCCATTGCTTTCAGCTTCTCACGCTCTCTCTCTGCCTTCTCCACACAATATGTATATTGATGAACTTCTGTTATGTCCCCCTTAGTGGTCTTTTACCTAAACTGAAAGCCCAAAATGCTTTATTCTTTCTTTACAGAGAAGGTAGTTGAAAGGAAATATTTCTTCACCCATAGTGTAATTAATCTGTGAAACTTGTCACAGGATGATGTGATGCCACCTGGCCTAGGTGCTTTTAAAAGGGGATTGGATAGATTTAAGGAGGAAAAGTCCATCACAGGTTACAAGTCATGATGACGGTATGCAGCCTCCGGGTTTTTGATGTAGCCTGTCTCTGAATATCACTTGCAAGGGAGTGGCAACAGGATACTGTCTGTGTGCTCCCAGAGACATCTGGTAGGCCACTGTGAGATGCAGGAAGCTGACTAGATAGGCCTGTGGCCTGATTCAAAAGGGCTCTTATGTTGTTTCTTAATCAGTTAGGTTGTCCTATAAAAACTGTTTGCAGTATTCCAAATGTAGCCACACTATAGATAAAGGCATAATGACATTTGCTGTCTTATTTTCTGAATCCTCTCTCTTATACCTTGTGTGGAATTTGTTTCTTGCACAACCACTGTGTGCTGAGTTGTTGCTTTTCATTGTCACCATGACCCCCAAGATCTTTTTCAGTCACTGCTTGTTCAGTACAAATCGGCATCAAAATAATTTGTTTTCCACTTTAGCCTTGAATTATTTCGTTTTGGAGACTTTCAATGTAGTTGAGAAATGATTGCAGTAGCTTTTTGGACCCTCGCCAAAAAGCCATGAAGGAGGGGGTAGTTCTCAATTCCCCCAGTAAGGAATTCCATAATTGTGGCGCCACTACAGATGAGGCTTGCCCTTGTGCTGCCATCCCTCTAACTTGGGATGAGGCGGCACTTGCAGGAGAGCCCCCTCAGATGGCCTACGAAGGTGGGCCAAAATGTATGGGAGTAGGCGGTCCCTCTAAACAGCGCTCCGTGTTCCAGCCGCATGCTACACGCTGTGGCAAGGAGAGTCATGCCGGCCACATGACCACGGAGGCGTCTGCGGACAACGCTGGCTCTTCGGCTTTGAAATGGGGATGAGCACCACACCCTAGAGTCTGACACGACTGGACTTAATTGTCAGGGGATACCTTTACCTTTAGGCGGTCCCTCAGATAACCTGGTCCTAAACCATAAAGTCAAAAGCAATCAAGTGCTTTGCTTGGGGATTGTGAACAGTTGCCAGATAGATGTTTGAGTTACAGATAATCTCAAGTGGCTGCTACCTGTAAATGCAGCAAGAAAGGCTGCATACCTTATTGTTAGCATAGATTGTCTCCTCACAAAACAGACAAGCAACTCTGCTTTTTCACAAGCATTTTGCGTTACTGGACTGCCTCGTACATATGGTTAGCTCCTTGTCTCTTACTTTCGGGTCATTCCGGGTCATTCCATGTCAAATCAACCAATAAAAAATACATTTTGGAACTTGATGTCACGGATTTTGCTCATTTTGGTACATTTGTACCTTACCTTACCTGTCCCATGTCTGTAGCGTTCATTGTTATCCTGTAACTGGCGTTTGAAGGTATGGTGATAAGTGAATTTTGGCCTTTTTTGGCAATTTTGAACATTCAATATCTCAAAAATGGATGGACAAAAAAATCTGAAAAAAATAATTTTTAAACATCTCATGGTAAGATACAAATGTACCAAAAATGAACAAAATCCATGACGTCAAGGATTTTTCATTGGTTGGGTCACATGGAATGACCCTTTCCTGGTCCCAGAGCTGAGAAATCTGTGTAGTCATTGAATGTAGAGTGTCAGACAAGAGCTGGACAATCTTGTAACATTTTCTTGACTGCCAGATTAACTGGTAGTGAAAAATTTTCACAACTAATAAAAAATAGGTAAATGTGGTCCACTGTACCAGCTGCTATTGCCTGACTCACCTCCTCCCTCTGACTCATGTAATTTTCGTGCTACAGTGAGCACACCCAAATCCTCTCCATCCACATTCCCTTTCATTGCTGTGGCTGCCATTCTCAATTCAGAGGGTAGGAGGATCACGTGGGTGGGACTTTCCTTTGTAGGACCGGAGGTTTACCAGGGGTGAGAGTAGATTTGTCATGTGTAATAGCCTTCCCGGTTCACCTGCCCATTACTCTTTGCAGTCTTCACTGCTTTTCTAATTGCCTGATCTATTCAGTGACTGCTGGTGCCCAAATGTCTGGCCCCTGTCCAACACCTTTCCTTTAGGCAACAGCTGAGGACATTGTTTTCCTTGTGCTGCTTTACAGTTGAAGGTGCAGGGAAAAAATAAAACTGGTCAGATGTGAAAACTATCATTAAACAGGTCCACTTAGATCTCTTGCCTCTTATTTTCTCTTCATTCCATCTCTTAAGATCATAAAGAGCACCTGTATCTGCCACCTTTTTCAGCAGTCTTGACTATGGTGTTCTCAACCCCCCCCCCCATGCCCTTTCCTGACTTCCTATGGTAGGCTGTGGGTAGTGCTATTTGAAGGGCTCTATGGAATTGCGGGTTAAACCGCTGAACCATAAGCTGTCGATCGAAAGGTCGGCAGTTCGATTCCCGCGACGGGGTGAGCTCTCGTTGCTTGGCCAGCTCCTGCCAGCCTAGCAGTTCCAAAGCATGTCAATGCGAGTAGATAAACAGGTACCGCTTGCGGGAAGGTAAACAGTGCTTCGTGTTCCAGCTGCATGCTAAGCGCTGCGGCAAGGAGAGTCATGCCGCCCACATGACCACGGAGGCATCTTCGGACAACGCTGGCTCTTCGGCTTTGAAATGGGGATCAGCACCACACCCTAGAGTCAGACATGACTGGACTTAATTGTCAGGGGATACCTTTACCTTTTTATGGAATTGCTAGTTTCAAGAGAAATTTGTTTCACATACCGGGACATGTTACAATTTACTACTTCATTGTTGCTATATTTACTCTTAGTTCATTTCACAAGCATATTTAAAGCTATAGATATAGAATTTTGTCTGTATCCATGTTCGTTGAAAGCTTTGCAGCGCATATATGTTCTTGTGTGCAGTATGGCATTTGTGGCGCTTGGGATCATTGCTTCATTCCATGGGATTTGTCAAATTTATGGTTGGATTTACAATTGTTTACACAAACTAGATGTGAAAAAAAAGACATTGACGGGTTTGTGATTGCAGATGATTGGTGTGAAATAGGCTTCAAGTCTCTCAAAAACACAGGGATTGCAACAACATAGAATGATTGTTACCACAGTATGAAAATACTGAACACATCCTGGATAAATGTGCAGTGAATGCAGTAAAAACATTGCAGACTTCATAAATCAGCCACACAATTTGGAGTGGTTTTTGGAAATGACAAAATGTTGAATTTTGGCAGAAGCACTACTATTTATTTAGTTGCTGTGGGTGATCAGGCATCAGGAATTCTGAAGGCTTCTCTTATCTGACAGGTCAAGGATTGAAAGACAGGAATGCCTTTAGTCCTTCAGGTTAGTTTCAGTATTAGTTTCAGTATTTGTATAAGTATAATAGCTGCTTGTGTGGCTAGAGTAATTAGCTGTGTAACCTTCATGGATGCTTATGTTTTGTGCACTCTTGGTTAAAATAAAGACTATTCCCAAACATAAAAACCCCACATATTAAACCATTCTGTGAGGTGGTTTAACATCCCTTGTTAAACGTGTTGTGAAGTCAAAAACCCAACACTTCTCTCTCCCCCCCACCCTTTTAAAAAAACCTATGGGGTTTTTATTTCCCTCTTGATTCATGGGAATACTTTAGTTAGTTCAGCACTGTGAACAACAGGGTTTACTCTATAGTCAGTGTGTTTAGGATTGCAGTTTTATAACCCAATCCTATGCATATCTATTCAGGAGTCCCATTATAGTTAGGCTTACCAGATCTCTAACCAGGACAGAGTGCTAGACCTTTAGGAGAAGGAATGTGGGAGGAATGTGGGCAGGTGTAGCTTGTTAAGCCCTTAGAGCACAATCCTAGGCATGTCTACTCAGAAGCAAGCCCCACTGAACACAATGGCTACTGCTATTCATTACATAGGCTACTTTCCTAAGAAAGTTTGCCGTAACCAAAGCACCATTGAAACCAGTGAGACAAGTTGGCTGAAACTAAAGTCTCATTAATTTTAGTGGGACTTAGGAATCCAAACTTTCTCAGCTCATAATTCCAGTATAAATTAGACTGGACTAGCTAAGACTGAGTTCAGATTTGTGGCAGAGGGTGGAGAATTGTATAGCATTTTGATAAAATGATACTGGGTTGTAGCCCAAGTTTATGCAAAGTGCAGTTTCTTTGTCAGAAGCTTCTGATGATGTCAGAAGGAGCTTCTGGTGATGGAGCACAGAAATATACAAACTTAGAATACAACTTGCCGAATTCTTGCTCAGATGGTAAAAAGTCAGTGGACTAATTTCTATGACTGCTGCACAGGTACCGGATGCACCAAATTCTAGCTTGGATCAAAAATTCTGCTTGGGTAGACCCAGTGGAATTGCTTACCTTCCTTTTGAGTGGCAGATCTCAACAAACCTATAGAAAAGTATAGTAGAACCTAAAAAACAAACCAAGACTTTATAGCAGTTACCTAATAGTAAGGTGAATAGTAGATGTCAAGGAAATTTGCTACGTTAATTTTGTGGTTCTGAAATGGTATTGAGAAATGCAATGAACTGGCACCAAGCAAGCAAGCAATTGAACTGCAAAAGTCTACAGAGTATTTTTGAAGTTGCAATTATTTGTAAAAATCTGCATTGGAGATCTGCCACACCAATGCAACTGAACTATGTGTTACAATAAATGTAGATTATGCAGCACACACAATATACATTGGAAAATGTTTGTGTTTTTGCCCTTTGTGCAAAATCACAAAGAGATAGACGGGGCTTAAAAGCTAAAGGTTATGGGCAAGACTTTGAACATGAACAACAAATTATCTTAAACCACACAGTCCAACTATCACTTTGTCCCATCACAAAGAGGGAAACAAATTGTCTGCTTAACAACTGACTCATCATCATTCACTTCTCAATATATTTTTTTAACCCTTCCAGCTTTATTTTGTATTCAGATTAACTTTTTGGGTTGACAATAGCTTTAACCCTCCTTACCTCTCCAATGTTATCTCTCATTGTAGTGGAAAGTTACTATAGGTTCTTTTGACCAAATCTCTTTTTTGTTAGGCCAAAATTCTGTTGTTCTTTACAACATCATTTATCTCTTGCTTTCTCCCATACCCAGAGCATTGTTCCTGAACATTTTCCTCACTGTTTTTCAAAAGAATGTTGCTGTTAGTAACCTATTTGAGTCTCTGGAGAAGACTCTGATGCTGGGAAAGATTGAAGGCAAAAGGAAAAGGGGAAGGCAAAGGATGAGATGGTTAGACAGCATCACCGATGCAACGAACATGAAAATGAGCGAACTCAGGAAGATAGTGGAGGACAGGAAGGCCTGGCGGGATATGGTTCATGGGATCACGAAGGGTCGGACACGACTTAACGACTGAACAACAACAACCTATTTGCACTGATCAGGACCCAATATCTTACAATAATGCCTCAAGTCCGATTCAGCATTTTAACACCATGTACACTATACAGTCAGTCCCTGTGACTCACGAATTCATGTATTTGCATGCAGCAGGATTGAGATCACCTTGTGCCATTTGTGAGGTGTGTCTCTCTTTCAGCGGGGGGCCCTTTGAAATGGCCAGGGTACCTGTTGCCTCCAGAAGGTCGCTGTTGATCACAGGCAACCATTTTGAATGTCCCTGCTGCACTCTAGAAAGGTTCAGCCCAAACGTTAACTTCCTACTTCCTGTTAACGTTTGGGCTGATGAGCCTTTCTAGCATGTAGGCCGCTTGTCTGCTTCTCTGCTTTTCTGCTTATAGCATTTTGTGAAAGCAAGACACATGATTGCTTGGGGGCCAGTGCTAGAACACCGAGAAAGGTAAGGGGTGTTGGGGGCTATGGGGGGGCAGAGGAAGGGTTCCCTCTTTTCTGCGGTTTCAGTTTTCCGTGGAGGGATGGGGAACCTATCCCCTGCAGATACGGGGGGGGGGAGGGCTACTGTACTCTCTTTTAATGTTGCTGTTAAGAATGAGCATGCTCATTACACAATCTACTACATTCATGGGTACCATAAACAAGTCATTATAAATTATAGATAGTGGTGATTATTAGAAGGGGCAGTAAACTGGTCCTTGTAAAATACTAAATACAGGAGGTTCACACTAGTGTAAGTTAATGAGTCTAATGTACAGCTTAAAACTGCCTCTGCCACAAAGAAAATGTTTTTTTTAGAAGATAGCATTATTCTGAGCCCCAAATACCTAGGAAACAACTTGCTTGTGAAAGCAAGATACACGATTGCTTGGAGCCACAGCTAGAAGAACTTCCTTCTCTCTATCCTTTTGCACTATCTGAGAAGGTCACTTAAATGTTGAAATGTAATGAGGCATTGTTTAAAATATTTGTTTAGAAACATGTTTCTCTCTGTCCCACACCTGTCTCTCCAATCCCTCATATAGCACTCACTCTGAATAGAAAACAACTCAAAGGCTTGCCCTCCAAGGGGAGCAGGGTAAACAAGTTGACATACAGGAGGGAGTAGGAGATTCCTCCCTCTTTGGCCTCCTTATACAAGAGAGAGTTCTCTGGGGGCAGCGTCGGAAGCATTGCATTGGACAGAGGCTTCTGCTTCAATAAGTTCTGTAGGGTGGGAGGAAGAGATGAGAGAGGTGAGGCAGAGCAGCTAAAACTCCTGGTGTCCACTTTGCAGAGCTTGAGATAAGCCTGGAATTTGATCCCCACACATTTTCTTGCTTGATGAGATGGGCCAGCCTACCTCAACCTCAGGTCCACTTGCCTTTCCCAAATTGCAGTGGGGCATAGAGACAAGTTTTAGCCAACGCTGTGTGTTGAGGAGAGACCAACAATTGCAGGTGGGAAAAGAGCAGTTGGGCTCCCTTGTTCCAGACAACACCACCAAAAGATGGAAAAGGGAGATAAAGTGCACGCAGATGGCTCTGAACCGCCTGTGCAGCTCTTGGAAGCATGAGGTAGGCTCCTCTGGAACCTCGCCAGGAGGCTGGGGAAGTGCCTTGGCGCAACCTTGTTCTTTGCTTTGCATACACCTCGAAGCATGAAAGGGGACAAGAAGCCAAGAAGGGTTGCGCCCTGCTTTCAGAATCTGGGCGGAGAAGCAAGGCTGGGCAAACAACTTCTCATGGCATGGAGGAATGGGCGAGGGAAAGCCCTGAAGCCTGCCATTGACTCTTTTGCCATAGCTTAGCTGACATTATAGTCTGCCTACCCTTCCCTGGGGGGAGTGTCTGTAATGCCCCAGAGGACTCTGCTCCAGAGCATCCTCTCTACAGCAGCTTCTAACTCCCACCAAATACTAGGCGCCACAATGTAATTTCCAGCTGCTATGGCAACTTGGCACCCAGTGTTTGTCGAGCTCTGGGTGCCACTCTTTAGCAAGAAAGGTCTTACAAGCTATCATTTAATATAAGGCCAAGAATCACAGTGTGAATGTAGCCATGTGGTAAAGTGGTTGGGTTGTATCCTAAATTTTCCTTGCTCTGGTTGAAGGATTTCATAGGATATAACCTGTTGACTGTCCTTCCAAGTGGTGAGGAGAATTCAGCACATATTGGGTGCAGAAGTGTCTTAAAATGGTTGCCCATGAAGCCATCTTCATAGATATATGAACAAAGGATAGAGTGTCTGCCGTAGAGTTGAAGAATGAAGGCAATATGTAGCCTCTCAAACTTATCTGGTGGTATATTCTATATACAATATTGTTGTAGTCTAGAGAGCCTTGACATAAATTACGCCTCAGCAAAAATGCTGCATTAAGTCTTCCAGTTTGGGAGACTGATCTTGTTTCATATTTTGTTCCACATCTGCTGAATGGGATGAAATTGTTACTCTGGCTTTATTGGTTGAGTGTTGCATTCCTACATTACTGGGTACTCTGGTTGAATACGGATACTGTATTTAACTAGCTGGAGAGAGAAACAATTACCCTTTCTAATGTAGTGTATTGTTTCCCTCATGGATGTTTGTCCACTGTTGTACATTAAGCTGTGTTCACCCTAAGCTGTGCTCCATCATATTGGTGTAACTATGTAGCCATGTCATTGAAATTGTAGAATCTAATTGAGACATACGAGACCCTCCAAATCTATCTGTATCTGAAAGTTAAAGTATTGCAGCAAAGAAATGGGGAACTAGAGAAAATATGTTGCCACAAACTATTTCAAAATGTTAACAGAAACATAGTAGTGGGGAATTATGCTGTATGAAAGAGCTTGCGCAGAACAGAAACTCTTTCTGAAACTGTTATTAGCATTAATAATCTTTGCAGAATGCCAAATAGACAGTAAACTAATTCAGGGAGTTGGGTAGGAGTTGCGCTTTTTGAGTCATTCTTGGATAATATTCAGTGTTTTGCCTTTATGACAAATACAGTGCTTACTTTAACGGTTTTACTGACGCTGCAGTACCTCTAAGTGTGTGTGCTTTCATAATATGGTTAACTTAGCTTATAATGGAGCAACATATTTTCTATCATTAAGATAACCCAGAAAGAACCCCTGTAGATCTTCATGCAATTAGCAAAACGTGTACTGCAATTAGATAGAAACCTAATATTTCTGCCTTGAGGTTATTTATTTTTAAGTACACAGGAACACTCTAGCCGTATTTGAAATGCCTGTTTCTGAATGTCCTCATTTTAGCTGTTATGCCATTTTTCATATTCTTATGAAACATTTCTTGTCACTTAGAAAAGTGACCCCTTTGTATGCTAATTATATGAACTCCAATTGGCTGGGAAGGAAATGCATTCCCGGAAGATGGGCGTCTAAAAAGACTGTAGCTGCTAAGTAGCATGAGTTTCAGGCCCTTATCTTCTGTAGACTTTGAATTGTTATGTAAGCCCCATGGAGAATGACAGGGCTTCTGCTGAGTGTTAGAAATGCTTAACTCCTTATGTCCTCTGGCCCTTTTAGATTCATTTTCATTTTCGGGATGATTTTGTGAGGCAGAAATGAGAGCAGTGGCAAGGATGTTGGCTGTGAATTCATCTCTTCTGTTGGATTGCAGCAGAACCTATTTGTGAAAGCTTTGCTGGACTAGGCTGAAAGGGTCTTTTATAGACTGGCAGCGTTTTGGTCTCATAAAAGGTAATGCAAAACAGCACTGATAAAGCTAGATTTCAGCAATGTTAGCATTTTATCCCGTAGTGCAAGTGTAAATTAATAGCAGGTTCATGTATTCCAAGATCTAGTAGATCAGGGATTTGTTCTTGTGTGTGGTTTTGTTTTTTCCTTTGGGAAGGTATCTGGTTAGATCAAGAACCGGTTGTACAGTAGGTGTGTGTTTCCTCTTTCATACTGGCGGGGGGGGGGGGGAGAGATCAGCTTGCTTCTCTGTCACATTTTGACAGGTTTACGGAGGGGAAAAATATTGTTGAAAAATACAGCCCTTTGAACAGAAGTATTTATGTATGAACGCATGTGAAGGATAGCAGCAACAATAATGTACATTTCTAAGCAGACTACTGCAGAGGATATTTGTCAGGCATCACCAGTAGCTATTTTTGGTCACAGCCACTGTTTGGAATCTTATGATTCGTGAGTGTTAAATGTTGGACTTGTTTTAGCAGTGGCAGCTGGAGGTAGTGGAGCTGGGAATTCCATATCACTCCTCTGCAGGCCGCATTAAACAGTGAACTCCGCTATCCATGATTTGGTTGCTTCTGCGCTAGTACAAATCTGTGAGGTTTCATATTGGATGTGTGCACATTCGCACCCAACCTGTGTGACATGCACCCTACTGCAGGTCAGTGTAAAAGCGACACCCCCCCCCAAAAAAAAAAAATCTGTGTTGCAAATGGGTACAACTGCAGGTACGAGTGTAGTGTCTGTGTCTGCTAAGTGTCTGTGTCATGTTGTGATGTTTAATGCTACATAATTCCTCCCTGCGTAGAACTGATTTGTCAAGGTATGATTTGCTTTAAAACGGTGCAGATACAGGCAAGTGTGGATGCAATGTAAGCACTTGTTATGCAAACATAGTGTCCAGGTAAGATTCCAAGGAGACAAAAAGATATTGGATTTTATACTTACCAGTGCGCTCCCCAGCATCACATTTTGAATGATAATTACTATATATTTTGGCCAAGAATGACCTTGGATGACGCTGTGCTGGTGGGAAGCCTTCCTTCCCAATTAACCACGTATCTACCGCTTACATTTGAGGTGCTGATGGTCACAGTAATAAGTGGGGAAGAGTAGTTTATTGCACAGGGAACCAGGCAGGCAGTAGGACCAGCAATTCATACACTAGTTCTAATGAATATTCTTACTGCTCCTCAGTCTTCACTCTATTTTGATCCAGTTTGCATAAGAGAGAAAATACCTTTCCCTCCCTATCACTGATCCTGCATAAGGTTTTGTTTGTTCTGTTATTTGGCATGGATTGTAGGGTCACTGGAAAGTTAAACGTCTAGTATTTTTCTTTTGACGTTTCTTGATTTAGTATAGATCTATCACTGTGCACACAAATTATTTGACGCTGGTCTTATATCAAACTGGCAGTTGGCCACCAACCTAAGGTAAAATACTTACTAGGATTGCAAGGACTTTGCCCACATATGCAATAAGGGGGTGCAGCTGCTGTGTTTCTCCACTGGTCCCTTCATCCCCCTCATTTCAGACAAAAATACAGAGCCCTGCTGGCTGCAGCAAGTGGATGAGAGGACAGTGAAGGAAGGGCACACAAGGCACAGTAGTTGAATCCTTCCTATTTTTGGTGCCTTGGAATATTTAAAGGTATGATCACAGGCAAGGATCTGGCAACCCTCACTCTTCAGGTGAGTTAGTAGTGTGCCAGTCGTCCATCACTCAAGCTGCCTTGCAGTACATAGCTATGTGCAGGTCTGTGTGGGATTCGCAAAATGCAATGCCTGAGCATACTGAATCTTGTTCCTGTGTTTTTATTTTAGTTTCTCGATGCTCTGCAAAAAGTACCAGGCACGCAAATTATTTGCCTCTTTAGCTCTCAGAAATGAAAACTGTATGGTGATAACCTGTGGATCAGTTTAAGGGCCCAATCTTATCCAACTTTCCAGCACTGATGCAGCCATGCCAATGGGGCGTGCACGGCAACTTGTGGTTATGGTGGGCAGTCACAGACTTACTTTGGGGCTGCATTGCAGTTGTATCAGTGCTGGAAAGTTGGATAGGATTGGGGCCTGAGTCACTTAACTTGTTTTCATAAGCACAATTAGTTACATGTAAGATGAAAGAAAATCTAGTGGAAACCAGTGGGGCTCATTTCCAAGTAAATATGTTTGGGATCAAGTGCCAGGGTTTTTAGTCCCAACTAACCAAGGCAATCTGCGGATTTTTGTTTTGATCTGCTCTTTATCATTATATGATCAATGATGTGTTGTTGAAAGAACTTGTAGCTACATGCCTGTGGCTTTTCCTAGGGATATGAGAAACAGTTCTATAGATTACTTATGTCTTTCAGTACAATGTGTTTTAAAAAATCACACATCTTGGCATTCATACTCGCTGTTTTATTCTGGACCATTAATTGTTCTGAAAGTATTGTCTAGTAGTTTATTATAAGTATTGGGAAATGATTATTGGCTATCAATGCACCAGATGTGTTGATGGGTTTTTACTTTTTTCCATGAAATGAAGTATTAAGAGAGCACTCCCATAATCAAAAGGCGGGGGGGGGGGGGAAGAGTCCTGTGTTCAATTCTTAATTCTAGTCAACAGTAGAACAGTGATCATTTGACTACTTGGAAATGCAGGAATTCATTACCTAATGAAATTAAATATGTGGTTTCTGTGAACTGTAAGGATATACAATAAGGATCAAAGGTAGAGTTACAATGACTACTTTAAAAGCCTTTTGACTTTTAAATTTCTGAGTACACAGAACTTTTTTCTCTGTACACTTTTTTTCTCTCCTGTCTGTCGCCAAAATGTATATCTCTATGAAAATTGTTTTATTTTGGTGACAAGTTTGTGCTTTGCGTGACATCAAGTAAGTGTGAGAAAGATGGCTGGCTGGTTTAAATTAAATATATTTAAACTAGGCTTATCTACTAGGTCAGTCTGATATTGCTTTGTGTGTGGCTGGTTTTACAGTAGTGTTCTCCTTTCTGTCTCTCAGGTTAAAATGATAGCCATTGTCATAAACCGCTTAAGGAGCTGACTTGCTGTTTCTTTCCCAGACAGGAGATTGAAAATCGCCATAGATAAGACTACTTGAGGCATATTTCTTGTTGCATAATGAAGATTTATCTATATTTAAGAGTGCATATTTCTGTGGGTAACTTATTGGAACTCTTATCAGGGTGGAGATGGGATTCTTGTAAAAGTTTGTGCTGTCAGCAATGCTAATAAATGCTTTGCACAGTCTGCGGCTATCATGTCTTGAGGATATTCACGTCCCTTAATTGCCAACTGATGTCTAGTTACTAGCAGTGATGGGGACTCGAGTCAAATGACTCGACTCGCAAGTGTGACTTAGCCACTTTTTCCCTGACTTGTACTCGTACTTGTACTCGTGACCCATTCACTCGCACTCGTGACCCACGGGACTCGTACTTGACTTGCACTCGTGGGGGTAATGACTTGCCATTTCCAAGTCATTTTCCTTTAATGGCCGGCATCAACGCAGGCAGGCAGGCAGGCGCAGTGGAGATCTCGGAGGAGGAGGGCAGCAGGGAGGAAGGGTTTTCAAGGGGGTGGGAAAGCAAGCCTGGCTCTGAGTCCCCCCCCTTTTGTTGCTGTCTGTTTGCATTGGCCACAACTCCGAGCACGAGGGGTGGGGAGGAGTGAGGGAAGGCGAAGCTGCTGCAGTAGTTCCTCCTCATTGACCAAAACTCTGAGCCCAAGGGATGCTCAGCTCAGCAAGGGGAAGGTGCAGGGAGGGAATAATAAATGGTTTGAATGTAGACATGCTTGTTTTTCCCAAACCAGATGGGTGGTGACAAGACTGAGAGGTGAGGGAAAGGGCATAGGGGGAGCCAAGTGGGTGCTTTAAAAGTCTGAGGTCCCCACACACACCCCACACACAGACACCCACACACCCCATTTTCAGGGGAAAAAGCCATTTTCCCCAAAGCGACTCGACTTGTGACTCGTGGTTTCTGCCCTTACTCGTACTTGACTCGCACTCGTGCAAAAATGACTCGCACTTGACTCGTACTCGCCCAAAAATTTTGACGCTGACTCGCACTCGGACTTGCACTCTTGCAAAAATGACTCGTACTCGCACTCACACTCGTGACCTAGTTACTTAGATACATCCCTGGTTACTGGTAGGCTTGCCATATTTTCCTGACCTTCAACCCGAACACACACCCCCACCAATTATTAAATAAACAACAAATTAAATAATTTAAAAAATGCATAGAAAAATACAAGCACGTCCACAATTTATTTATTTTATTTATTTTAAAATATTTGTGTGGCCGCAACTTTTATTTTATTTATTTATTTATTAAGTTAAATAACTACTTAAATTTACTTAACCCCCCCCCCCCCCATCGCTGGCAGTGCTGATCCGGCAGTCGTGCTGCTGAGATCTGTGCTGCTGCTGCATCCTCGTCACGCTGCTGATCCGGAGACAGACTGCCTGGGGCCGGCTCGCGCGGGCCCGGGCAGTCTCCGGATCGCTCACTGTCTCCGGAGACTGCGAGCGATCCGGAGACTGCACGGGCCCGCGCAAGCCGGCCCCGGGCAGTCTGTCTCCGGAGATTGCTCGCTGTCTCACTGGCTTGGAGCGATCCGGAGACTGCCTGGCCCCGGGCAGTCTCTCGTTCGCCTGCAGTCTCACCGGCTCCGAGCCAGTGAGACAGCGGGTGAACGGCCTACTCACCCACTCACTCGCCACCGCCACCATGTTTAAAATAGTTACTTACCCAGGCGCCGGCATGTTGGCTCGCGAAATCTCGCGAGAGCCAAGATGTCGGCGCCCAAATCCCGTGAGGGCATGATGCCCTCATGATGCTTTTGACTGAGAAGTTGGTTAGTAGCTGCTGTTTGGGGTTGTAATGGTGTTTTTGATGCTGGCTTGTTCTGTGTGTGTTTGTAATTGATAAAAATAAATAGTATGTGAACACACTCAGGATCGCCCTAGCCTTGAAACAAGCAGAGCACTTGCTTTGACAACTAGTCTTGAGCAACCTGCTGCTCTTAATGTACCCCCTTCTCTGTCCCTACCAGAATATCCTAACCAGAAGTGTTATGTGTATATCAGAATGAGGTTTCACTGTAGATAGTAAAGACTGGGTGGGGATTATGAAATTAAGAATTTAAGAGGTGGATTGTGCCCAAAACCCATGCAGAGTGACAGGAAGTGTGTAAATGGGGCACTTTTTGTTGAATTGTTAATGTGTTGAATACCTTTGTATAATCTTGTAAATTTTATCTTTTATTATAAAAACATTATTATATTTTATGGCTCACAGTAAGGCTGTACTTGGCAACTACTTTTTAGCAGCGAGCCAGCGGGCCACTTGAGGGGCAGGTAAAGGGCAAAAGTATTCCCACCCCCTTGCCAGAGTGGTCTCCTGGCAAATCCACACACTGCTTTCTTCTTCGTCCTCTGCACTATCACCTCTTGCTTGCTAGTATTATCAAGTCTTCCTGTCTTTTCCTTGGAAAAAGCAAACAGAAATCTGATGAAAATGAACCAGTGAAGGAGGATTCTTCAACTCATTTGAATGTTTGTCTTCATTTCTCCATTCTCCTGGGCTTCTTGAAACAGCTTGGTGGAAGGGAAGACAAGGGATTACTAAACTGTACCCTTTGAACTAAGTTGATCTTGGGACTGCCACTTGCCAACCCCTGTGGCATGGCATATTTTATGTCACTATTGTTAACTCTGTTGTAATACAGCAATACCATGACTTTCATCCACTTGACGTTCATCGCTTTGCTCTTTCAACCATTTTCAATTATAACCACATTTCAAATTCTGTCCATGTGCTTTCCTCTTTTGACTGATTTCATCCAACCTTCCATGATGTTTGTCGATGTTCTTATGTTCGTTTTTATTTTATTTCTGTTTGTTTAAGTTTCACAAGCATTCATATGTGTTATATAATTTATTTACGTTTTTTGCTGGCCAAAATAAATTTTCAAGCTAAATAAGGCTATGCTTTGACATTCATCCATTTTTTATTTTCATTCATGCTCTGGTCCCTAACCAGACCTAAGTACAAGGTATTGCTTTATTCAGACAGGGGAGTATTTGGTAGATAGCGTTGTTTGATGGATTCCATGAAATTGAGCCTATAGTGTGTGTTATGGAGTGAGAAAGGGAAGGATGTGGACTGGGTCTTTGGTTTGGTTCATTGAGGCTGATGGGAGTATACAATAATTTCGTACTTGATTAGATTTTTATTTATTTAACTCCTGTTAAAATATTGTACTCCCCCCCCTTTTTTTTTAAAGATCACGTTTGGGTCATCTGGCAAAGCCTTCAGAGAAAACTAGGAGGAAAGATGGTTTGCACAAATAAGCTTTTGCAACCAGAATGAAATTAGAAGAACTCTCTGCAGAAAAATAAAAATGTAAGTTCCAAATGATAGTTATTTTTATATTGTATTTATCACTTAACAATTTGCTTAGAGGGAAAAAAATGCAGACAGCTGTCAACAGTTTATAGAGCATCACAAATTGTTTTCCAGAATATTTTTTTTCCAAAACCACTTCTGAGGGAAGTCTGACACCACAGTTTCCAGAGTTTGTATGTAACATGGATCTGTGGCTTGTTCAAAGCATGGATTTTGTAACCTTTTGTGTCTTGTGTATCCACAGGAGAATTTTGAGCTACTCCTGTGTTCAACCCCCCCCCCCCCCGGTGTGTGTGCTTTGCTTTATTTTATTTTAATATTGGTTACTCTTTTCCTGAAATTTCATCAAACGTTTATGGCTAAAAGTGTGTGTGGGGGGGGGAAATCACATTTCAATCATTAAACAAAAATTGTTTGCTTGATAAAATTTTAAGACACCCAAAAACTCATTGGAGAAGGCTGCTGCTGTTTTTCCCTCTACCAGAAGATGGGCAATCCAATTCTGTGTAAGATGTGGTGGCTGGCTTAAAGGACTGGTTGTCGCATCCTAGCCCATTCCCTGGGGCTGCCTGGGTGCACTTGGAGGGAAGGGGAAGCTTGCCCTGGTGCAAGCGGCCTGAGGCCCTATGGGCCTACTCAAATGTATGCCAGCGCTGACATTTGAGCCCGGCATGTAAGGCTGCACTGGGCCAAGAGAGGGCTTGGGATATCGGCAGAGCTCGCCATCAATATCTCTGTCCCCTGTCCCCTCTCCACCGGCCGGTGCAGGGCTTATCTGGTCTAGTGAGCGAAGGAATGGTGCACCAGGGGACAATGGGCCGCTGGCCTCTGCACCAGCAGCCCTTACTCTCCAGGTACCGTAAACGCGCTTTATGGTGCGTTTATGACACCCAGTACCGGGGAAGCACATGCTCCCCTGGTGCTTTTTTGCACTGAATTGTGCCGTAAATTTATTTTTGGGTAAGCCTAAATGCATATCATGCCTTGCATCTTGCCATTTCTGAGCCTTTTTCTCAATGACAAGCTCTTAGGGAAGTTGTTGCAAATGGAATTGAGGCAGAAAGGTCTTGCGTTGCTAGAATAGGGTAAGAAGCAGTTTGAGAGCACCAAAATTCACCCATATCCTGACTGGAGAGACCTTGCTTCAGCATAATTTGCTGTGCAGTTCTGACATCATCTTCTGTCATGTCTGCATCTTCTATGTAATCCAGATTGAAGATGAACACATTTTGAATGGATTATTTTTCAATTTATCTTTAGTGAAGTATTCCTCAAGTGTTTTCTTGAGGTTTTGCTTATGAATCACAACTTCTTCATTAATTGATGCTGGGACACAGAGCCTCTGAGAGGAACTTTATCAGGGGGTACAAAGTTTCTTTTGGGCCCCTCCTCAAAGGGGGAGGGGGCAAAATGGGGCAAGGGGAGGGCAGCAATGGCCGGAAAAGACCCTGGAGCCCAGGTCTACCATGCGTCCCGATGTGGCACCCAGTTCTACCTGCCCGGTAGACCTCGCCTCCTAGTTCGTTTTCACGCTCCATGAGGCCAGATGAGATCCCAGGAACTTTCTGGGCCCCCTCCTTTGGCTCCTGGGTCCAGGTACAATTTACCCCCTCTCTCATGGGCCATGCTGGGACGGTCTCAAAGAAGCCCTCTCCAGAGTTGGAAAATTCAGGTACTGTAATTGTTGTTTTCCAGATGCCTTGTCCTCGGAGCCAATTTTTTTCAGGAAGGCAGTTAACCTCTCACTAGGATCCAGACTAGTCACCTGTGACATCCGAATTGAAATCCTCATGTTGTTCAAGTGTGGGAAAATACCAGCCAGGTTCTCCAAGGATAGGATGAAGTCCTGTGTTTCAAGCTAATCGGGGTTTGTTCTCTCTTGAAGAAATATAGCAATTGCAGTTCATGGTTCCATGACTCAAGTGAACACTCAGCCCTGAGAAAGCCCTCAAACTTTGGTGTGCTATAATAAGTTATCCTATTGAGTTCAAACGTTTTGGCAAAAACTCTTGAAAAGTTGGTGATTCAAAGTGCAATCAATGATTAAGTTCAGTGCTTGCACAGCAACATCCATGGCTGACTTGAGGCAGAGTTTTTGATACCAGTGCGACAATGAAAAAAGAAATGAGTTACAACCACCTGCAGTGCTTCAGTCTTGACTACACACACACACACACACACACACACACACACACACACACTCTGGATGGTGTCACATCAGTACACATCATGATCCCAACTTATTTTTCCAGTCAAGCTCATATAGTACTTGGAAAAAAATATTTTGAGTTTGAATATGTCAGTGGCTTTTGGGGTTGCAAAAGTTGCTCACAAAATAGAAATTCATCTTTGATTGCTGTTTCATTGGTACATTTAACAAAAGCCACAGGTTGGCTGCACTGAGCTTTGTCTACTTTCGTCCAACTGAATACCAATCAGAAAAGGAGTCTTTTCAGTTCATCCATAACTGTATTTAAGACGTCGGCTGACCTGTTTGTAATCCAAGTGTAGATGACGTTGTTTAACCAGTGGTACCTCTACTATTGGGTTTCTTTGCTGCTGTCCTAGCAGCAAGCAATCCAACCATTTCAAGCATGCAAATCTTGACCAAAGTCTCCCCAATAGTATGAGCCTTTTTATTCTTTGCAGCGAGGGTAAGCTACTTTGTAGGATGCCTTGAGAGCTGGCATCTGTGCTGAAAATCTGAACTTGGACTGTGCGCCAAAAGAGTGAAACCATGTTCTTTTTCTGTTAGAATGTTTCAACGGTGTCCTGAGAATTTCCAGGATGCATTTTTTTCAAAATGCTCATGAAGCTTTGAGGGCTTCATGTTATCCTTAGAGGGAACTTTCCCACAAATAAAGCACTGTGGCTTTTCGGTCCCATCATGTTCAAGATAACTGCTGAATCCACATTTCATAGTCTTCAGAATGCTTTGGCTTTTTTGACATGCTTTGATTTTTAATCACTTGGCTAAAAAGTAAAAAAAAAAAGTGTATCGAGACATGGCATTGTCAGCAACACATGCCTCTGGATCAGAAAGCATACACGGTGTTTTTAAGAGAGCTTGGCACTACCTGAATGTGTGCGTAGCAGTGTTGGGGCTGGTGAACATGGTGGCTCAAAGCATTACCTTTCACTTTCTTGTTGGAGGTTGCCTGGAACTCTGTGAGAAATAACTATCACATGAGACAGAACAATGTGACTCTTTTGAAGATATGCAGCATCAATATATTGCAGCATGGGATTTCTTCCATTCTTTTGCCCCCACCTCTGGATGAAAGCTATCGACTTATGGGAGCTTGATAAACCAGTTCTTTCTCACCACCCCTCCCCCATTTTTTCTTATGTTCCTTCAGTTGGTACCCTCAGTATTCTTTGACTTAGCTTCTTGCTACTTTCCATAGATCCTGAAAGCTCACAGGTCCATATTGGGACACATTTGGGTAAAAAAAAAAGAAAAGAAATTATTTCAATATGTTAACCAATATACTACTATCACCTGAATATGTAAAACTTGCTACCTTATTTTGGGGTAACCCCATTTGTTTTAAACAGGTACAGAATCCCCCAAATTTGGAATTAAAAGGAAGGATGATTCTTCTTTCTGTATCGCTGTAGAGTGTTCAAAGCACTTCACACAGATTTTTTTTTTAAAATTCAAAAGTCTTTTAAGTAAGTTGATATTATCCCCAGTTTGCAGACAGGAGACTGAAGTTGAGATACGGTGTTTCATACAGACTACCTAGTAAGTTCATGGCTGAGGCAGGAATAGTCTGTTTGGCATACTCTATACATTTTTGTTGTCAAAAGTAGCTTTTTTCTTTAAACGCTAAAGTTTGATTCAAATAAACCAAAAGGAGTAATAGCACACAAGCACTTCAGTGTTGTTGAGTTCAAAACCTAATTTCTGAGTGAAATTAAAACCTGCTCTTAGGGGTTGTTTTAACATCTCCAAACATTGTACTTGCACAGTTCTTCAGTATAATAAATATGTTCTGCAGTAAGAATTATCCTGTCCAAATATTACAAGTCTTGAAAAAATATACTTGCGGTAGAGTTTCTACTGTGTTTGGCTCCTGAGCCAGGTGTTATGTATCACAGAAGCTCCAAGTGAAGGGGGAAAGTCAGACAGAACAGCCACAGACGATTAAACAATGATTTCTTGCCAGTTAGCTTCACTGCTAGCCAGGAAGTAGAAATTGAGCCATTCTGTAGAAAGACCTGTAAACGGTGGTCTTTCATAGTGCAGGAAAGCACACACTTTCAGTCCTTTATCTGGACTGTAGCAGCATTGTTAGTGGATTGTGGCTGCAAATCTGTGCAGTCCTTGGGAGTAAGTCCCATTGGACTTGGTGGGACATAATTTCCGAGTAAAGAAGCACAGTATCGGGTTGCCTGGCAGTATTAAAGGTCTGACTACAAACCTCATACCATGTCATTGTTTTAAGCAGCTGTATAAAGCTTGTGTGGTGCAGTAACAGTGACAATATTGCATTAAAAGTCCTGAATTTGCATATTGCTTTACCTGCTCGTTTTTAGTGCTTGTTTGCATAGTGTGTATTTTCCTCTCATCCATGGGCTCTTCAGGAGGAAGTGTCATAAAAACTATCAGTAACTGATTGTACCCAAAGGAATGCTGTAGCCATGTCGTGTCTAAAGGAAAGCTTCATGTTTGATTTCCCGACAGATCAGATGCTTATTGTTGGATACTTGATGTTGGACAAACCTTGAATGCCCACTAGAACATGACTGTTATAACATTTGTAGCAGGGCCAGCTCAAAAGCTCTCAATGCCTGAGCTGGCATGCCAAATGCAAGCCCTCTGGAAACATCGAAGTAACTCGGATGTTTCCGGAGGCTTTGAAGTCATGTCCAGCATCGGGGAACTTCGCGCAGGCGCTGAATGCGACTGCAAGCTCTGCGCAAACATCATAGTAACTGCGATGTTTGCGCAGAGGTTCCTGGTCGCGTCCAGGCTCTCAGCGTCCAGGAGGCTCGCGTCTTGCTGTTAGAACAAGCGAAGGTGCAGTGTCTTCGAGCTGCTGACTGGGGGCAGTCCCAGCGGGGCCGCAATGCAGCCGGCAACGCAGGACGAAGATTGGAGCTGCAAAACAGCAACGCGGTAAGCGGCCAAGCAGCTGAAAAACTTGTTAAAAGGACCCAACATTCAGTCCATAAAACACACAGACATTTCCCCCTATTTTGGGGGGGAGTGCGTCTTATGGAGCGAAACAATACGGTATTTGTAGGAGAAATTCAAGAATGCTCAGGTAAAAGAGAGCCTGCAGTGATACATCATCAAGGAGCTAGTAAAGGGCTGAGAGTGTACATTGCTGCTTAAAATTGAGTTGCAGTGTTGTTGCACTATAAGAACTTCAAAAGAAGCAAAATGTAATTACAGTGGAGTCTCATTCGTGGGTTCAGCATCTGTGGATTTAGGCATCTGCGGAAGCCAGGGTGCAATCCCGCGAATAACGGGGTGCTGGAGTCCAGCACCCAATGTCTCAATTACTCACTGGGGGGGGGGGGGCTCCAGAGGCCTGTTCTGTGTCACAATGGGCCTGCAAACATCTCCATAGGCCACTGCAGACCCCCAAAACCCTCTCCGAAGCTACCCGAAGTGACTTCCGATGTGAATGGAAGTGACTTCTGGTCGCTTCGGAGAGGCTTTCAGAGGCCTATGAAGGGGGTTGCCTGGTGCAAGTGGAACAGGCCTCCGGAGGCCCCTCTTGGTGAGTAATTGAGACATTGGGTGCTGGACTCCAGTATCTGTGTCTTCTCTATATCCGCTGGGGGGCGGGCGGCTGAAACTGAACCCTGCGGATACTGAAGGACTACTGTTCCAGGATCAACCAATGTTTGCAATGGAGGATGTTAATTGTATGAGATCCATGTAACTAGGAGGACACTGCATTGTAACCGCTGGTTGGCAACTTGGCACTAATAAAGATATTACTTTGCCTGGCCCTCTGGCATGCACATGCGTACTATTCAAAGCGACATTACAGCAGTTTTTTCCTTTCCATTAAAGCAAATGAACTGCTCTGCTTAGCACTCAGCATGCCATGCACGCTCTTAATAGGATAATTGTGAAGAAACAAAGAACTACATAAAAAGGATGGAAAGATTAAAGGCAAGCACTTCCATTCAATTTAAGCTATTTTGTCTTCAATTATTTATACACCCTTTGGAGACAGACAGCGCATGTTTCAGTATGGAACTCATTATGCCTTCCAGTAATTCCAGTGCATTGATAGGCCATGATAGACTAAAAGTTTCTACCAGCCTGATCACGTGGCTACTTGGGAATAAGTCCCACTAAATGTAATACTAGATGTTCCTGAGACGTATACTTGATACTGCATACTTAGGACCATGCAGCTGGTAGTAACCAAAGAGTATTGAATTAAGGTCTTTAAGAAAAAAAGCTTTCAACATGATTTTGTTAATTGTTGTGCAGTTGTTTAATCTTATTTCAAAGTTAATAAGTACTTTGGTTTACAAAAATGAAGTTTGCCTAAAATGAAATTGCTGCTCATGTTAATTAACTAGACCTTTCCCCCCCCCCCCCAGAAAAGTTGAATGGCTCGCCCAGGGCCACCCGCCAGATCCTATCTCCGTTCTGGGCCGTGCTGCTGCGGCCCGGCGGTCTACTCGGGGAAGGAAGGGGACGTTCATCCCCTTCCTCGGGTGTAAGCCGAGGCAAGCCCAATCGGCCTCCTCGGATTTCCGCCAGCTAAATAGCTGGCATAATTCAGCCGAGCTGGCCCGGCGGGGATGGGGATATGACGGATGCCATCCCCGCCCCCTCACGGGCCAGCTCGGCCAATGTCCCCCCTCCCTCGCTGCCTGGACCGCCCATGCAGCCACTGCCAGAGCCTTAACTTCCTCCAGCAGCCGCATGGACGTCCTGGCGACGGAGTGAGGCCAGCCAGCCAGCCTTGTGCCTGCCTCCCTTACTCCCAAGTCATTGCAAGCGTGCCTTACGGCACCTTTGCGACGGCTTCCGGCAACGGAGCACTCGCTTTGACACTGGAAACTTAGTGTGGATCTGGCTGCCAGACGTGGTCATGTCTTATAAAGGTATGGTATATTTAATACTTCTGGATGTTCCCAAGAGTGAGTCATCTTTCAGAAGTGTTTGCTGTTAGGAGATGCTGAAATTGTATATTAAAATTATCTCTTAATTAGGTACTGAACATGCTTGTGGTGCATGCTGGTTTAATTACTTTTTTGTACAGTATAGGAAGTTGTTTTTATGATCTCAATAGGAGTAAATAGTTGCTTGAAATAGCACTTTTTTCTTTTTGCTGGGGGCTGTTTAAAATTCCTCTCATGCTACTATTTGCCATACAGATGGCTTCTTGGCAGCATTTCACTTGCTGGATGTGAGGGTGTTGGTTAGTCACTCACCAGCATTGCTATGCATTATACAGATTGCACTGTGATTCATTCTCACAGCAGTCTTATGGCTGTGACAAGTGGCATTTTCTGTATAAATACTTGCACTTCACTGACCTTTATGCTGTCAGCAAGTGGCAGGAAGTAGACTGGTGATTGGATGCCATTTCTGAAAGAAGTTAATCTGTTTCATTGATGACCAAAATTCTACCTCCTCTTCTGCTGTGTAATTGTCTGTGTCTTTGCTTCTTGACGTGTTCCCCATACTTGTGGGTTTAACCCTTGCAAATTGAGCTTCATTTGGGACACATTCTGCAAGCAACTTCCTGTACTGTTGTTTGCATATGATTAACTGGAAGCCTTGAAAATGTGTACATTTTTTTGTGTGCATATCATTTTGTGCCAGAATCTGCTTCTGAGACTGTGCCAGTTGCCCATGATGATCTCACTAATCTGCAGGTCTCTAATTTTGATTAGTAGTGGGCGGCTTAGTGTACCTGACACCTGAGAAACCCTTACATTCCCAAATTGTAGATTCGCAGAGTTGAAACCAACATCAAATGTCACTGGGTAAGAGCAGGAGTGCTCATATGGACAAATAAGGCATTATGGCCACTTGATGAATGCGGCTGTAGTAAATGAGAGGGCATGTGGCATGTTGGCCACATCTCCCTGTGCAGTTTCGATGGTTTTCACTATGTCATTGGTGAACACCTCTTTGTTTGCAATAATGCGGTAAAAATTACTGGGATTATGTTGGAAGCTGTCCACATGATTGGCTTGCCATACAAACCAATGTACACTCTCTGTACCCACTTTCCTAACCCTGCCTGCATGCATAAAGTAGTTCTTAAAGTGCCTTTGGAATACATTCCTCAGTTGTTCATGTTTTGTTCTACCTTGTGCATCTGTATTTTTGTCCTAATCTCTGATACCCTAGTAGCTCTACGCTTTCTTTCCATGCTTTTAATAAAAATGAGTGGCCTTTTAGTTATTTGAAACGTGCTGTGACGTTCTCCCTTTTTCAAACTCAATATAAATACTTGGTTAGCTTTCCCCTTATTTCATACATTCTGACTGAAACCCAAAGAACTGTGCAAGTGTGTGTCCAAGGAGGCTTTGTGCTTTTAGTCCCTAAACAGCAACCCCCCCTCCCCATTCCACATAGAGCACAATTTCTTGAAACTGAGGAAATGTTCAAAAGCAGCTTGGCAAGGGATCTGCTATTCAAAAAAGGATTCTGCACTCCTTATAACTTGCCCGTCCCTTGTGAATATAAAATAATATGGAGAAAAGCTGGATATAATACTCCAGCAAAGGCCTGTTCGGCAAAGCGACACATGCATTACGTTGCCTCTTGTGTCAGTTGTGATGTGTTTCTGACTACAGAAGCATATGATGAGGAAACAAAAACAAATGCATGGGGAAATCCCAAAAAGAAGTCAGTCCATGTTTTCCCCTCTAAATCTACTGCTTGTGTCTGTATAATTTGGCAGTGATCATAGGGAACTGTGTTAATCAAGTTAAAAGTCTGGTATTCTGCCACTTGAGACAAATGAATAAATTGGTGACCAGAGATGTAATAATGGGTGTTCCATAATATGGACGCCTGTAAATGTGTTCTAATAATCAGAACATGGGGCATCTTTGTTTAAAATATTTGCTGTCTACATCCTCCAGTTTTAAAACAAAACTTTCAGGACATCTTGTAATTTAAAAAAAAACAGCAGGTTGCATCGTAAGGTTTCTTTCCACTTGCAGAAGAAGCCCCATTTACTCCGGGAGAGAGGGGTGGCTTCCACCAATCTCCCCTTCATGTTGCAATCCCTTCTCCACCTTCCCTGAAAATTTGTTCCTGATGGTTGAGAGACCCTCAAGAGCAAATATTCAGGGGGTGCAGTGAGCTGCAGAGCAGAAGCTAGTAAAATTGCTCCCCTCCCCCGCACAAACAGGGCTGGTTCTGTGAGCAGAAGACTATCTTAAGTTACAAAACCACTAAAGCAAGAAGTCACCTACAATTGCAGCAGCATTAAATGAATCCAAGGGGGCAGATGTAAGAGCCTGGGCAAATCAAAGGTCTTTGTCTGGTGTACAAAAAACATATGACTCTGTGCCAGGTGAGCCTCTCTAGGAAGAAACTTCCACAGATGAGCTACCAGGGGTGACAAGGGAAGGGGCTATTGTCCCGCCCGGCCTGAGAGGGGGCAGGGATATCCGCATTGGGTTGCGCCGATATCCAACGCCCCTTCCCAGACCAGCCTTACGTGGCCTCCTCAGACACATGCCAGCTAAAGAGCTGACGCGCATCCGAGGAGGCCTATTGGGCCGTCTGGCGCTTACCTGGGGAAGGGGATGAATATCCCCTTCCCCCGAGGTGAGCCTGGGCTGCACCAGCACGGCCTGCATCTTGTGCAGGATTGTGCTGTTAGTGTTCGTTTTAAATATGGAATAACAGATACCTTATTCACAAGTTGCCCTGTGGAAGCACATGACAAACTTCTGAATTTTCGAATCATCTTTCTCCCTAGGATCACATGGTTATGATCTTTCCAATCCATTATGCCTCCTGCCATGGCAGATACCCTGGACATCTGGGCAGTAGATTCACAGATAGCAGGTGATAGCTCAATATCTGTGGACTGCCTGCTTCCCACTGGAATTTACATCAGTCTGGATGTCCCTCGTGATGCCACTATTTGTCATATAAAACAGGTAACAGTGACTTGTTCTTAAATCATTATTGATTTTTCATTGATTTTTCTTATCATATAACTTCACTACTTAAAATTAGCATCTTGGACTATGCAACCCAAGTTCACTGTAGAACCTTACGAAGGACTTTATGGAACATTTGATTATCTGGAAGCATCATCCCATTCTTTCCAGAGAAGTGCAGGCATGATTTCGTTTCTTCTTCATTGTGCTGGCCAATGTCTGTTGATAGACTATTCACATTGCAGAAGTGCAATATAATATGTTGGAACTGGTCATTCATACAGACTTTATGGATTTATGGAAGGATTTATGAGCAGAATGCCATGGGGACCCAGGGGACCCTGGAGTTTGCCTTACTCTGTCAGCTTCTCTGTCAACCTAATCAGTTATGAACAAATCCCCTATCTCCCTATCCAGTGTTTCTCAAACTGTGGGTCAGGACCCACTTGGTGGGTTGCGACCTAATTTCTGGTGGGTCCCAGGTGATGGAAAGATCAGATAAACAAATGCCCTTCAAAGAGCTGAGCTCTTGCAGTTTGCAAGCTAGTTTAAATATAGGGAGATAACTTTGAGCGTCTTTTTTATGGTGTTTTTTTTTTCCAAGTCCATCAATGACAGGTAGTGGAGGCAGGTGAAGGCTGGGTCACATTACTAAGCCCCTCAAGCCTTGCGGCTATTCATTAGGGCTGCCTCATTACGAGAAATGGATCGAGTTTTTTGCAAACAAATAAATAAATAAATATATTATTTCTTTCGAGATCACCTTTTTTAAAGTTTCGTAAAGCTAGGTGGGTCCCAATGGTGTCGTTTTAAAAAGTGGGTTCTGGTGCTAACAAGTTTGAGAACCACTGCCCTATACATTAAATGTGGAAGATGGCCAAGCAGATTCCCTTTGACTGTGATGACAGCTATTGCTATCAGATTGGGCTGATAAACCCATAAATCCTAGTGGCCAGCAGGCTTAGACCTTGTTGAGGGTTGGAATCTTTTCAGCAATAGCATGGCCAAAGCCCTATAACAGTCACCCCAGATCATCGGAGAGAATGCTTGTGGGAGAAGGCTCATAGCCTTCTTTCATTAGAACACAAATAAAGATATTAACAGGTGTACCTTTTATTCCTGACTGACTGTTCTAGAACAGTCCTTACAGCAGAGATAATTAGCTCTTTCAAGCTCCGTGTTCTGTACTTAAAAAAAACAATAGATATATTCGTTTAAATTAGTTGCATGACCTACTACAATTGCCTACAAGTTTGGTTCAACTTGATTTGATTAAAGTATGTTTGCTTAAAGCGAGTGTGTGTGTGTGGGGGGGGGGGGTAAGGAACTAGAAGAGTGATACTGAAACTCCCACCTATGCTGTGTGTAAAAGTTGATAGGGATCTTGCTTTCCAGTGAGTGGATTTTGTGAACAAAACATTTTACTTTCCAAGTCTCTGCTTACTTTTACAGCTATTATGGAAGCAAGCACACAACTACCCTCTGTTTCATCTTCTTATGGAGATCGACTCCTATATGTTTTCCTGTGTGAACCAGACAGCTGTACGCGAGGACCTGGAAGATGAGACACGAAGGCTTTGTGATGTTAGGCCATTTCTTCCTGTCCTCCAACTAATTACAAGAAGCTGTGATCCTGGGGAAAAATTGGACTCCAAAATAGGTGTTCTCATAGGAAAAGGTAAATGCCAATCTCATGTTTGCAAAAGAGAAGAGGGCATAAAGAGTGTTAAGATATTAATTGAAATTAACTGAACATTAAATGGAATATTTACAGTGCAATCCTACGCCAGATTTGTGCAGCTCTGTTGGCCATATCCTAAGTCTGTCTAGCACAAAGGGTAAGGGGAAAGAAGAATCCAGGGAACTCCACACTAGCACAGCCCTCCCAGTCACTCCACCAGCATCCATGAAAATCCCAACACAACCCAGTAATCATGGGGTGGCAACCCAATGTTGGGCTGAGGTAGGCTGGACATTGGCCTGATGCCTTCCTGACATGCAAGGAGCATGACTCCAGGAATTGGCATTAATCTCCAGGAGATTATTGAAAGCAATCCTGGAGATTTTAATAGTTTGGTATTGTGTAAAAAATGTTTGGGGAGTGGGGAGGGACTTCTCTAGGACTTACTTCAGAGTTGGCTACCCTATTCTGTACTGGGGTCCTGGGTGTGTTGTGTTCTGTATTGTATTTGTAGTGTTGCCTCATGCATCCCCCAGTATGGAGAGTGTTTATTGTACACTGGTCATACTGAACTCTGTGCATGAGTAAAGGCTACAATAAATAGACTCCACATTTGCGGATATGTGAAACAGCACAAACAAGGAAACACTCTTCTCTCCATTGTTCATTTTTTTAAAATAATCTCATTAGTGTGATAATGTAAGAAGTGACTGTCAGTTGTCATTTGCTAGAATGGCAGATTAATGCTTTTTGAAAAATACATTACAGGGGGAAGTGTCAGTGAAGGGCTTTTGTTTGGCATATGTTGTTGTTCTTCAATCGTTAAGTCGTGTAAATGTGCATACATATAAGAAAATTGTATATGTGTGTGGTTGTAAACATGGACAATTGCAACTATTGTAGTGATGTCTCCCATGCATGAGCAAATTGGCCCCACCAACTCTAAACCTCACCAGCCACCACTGGAGCACCCTCTCAGTGCTATTAGCTGTTGCATACGGAAAGAATGGTGAGACAATGGAGTTTCTAGCACAGATGCATTTGCCATACTGAAGGGTCAGGAATGGGAGGGGAAGGGGCATGAGACAGATACACAGCATCAGTGTTGTGTGTCTGATTTTTGTTAGCTGCCTTGAGCACTTGTTGAAAGGCAGGATTAAAGTTTCTTTCTTAAATAAAATACTTGTTCCTGTCTGGGATTCCCTCCCCTGCCTTGCTTACCTGTGTGGAGTGCATTGTCCATGCATTCTCTGTTGGGGTGGTAAAGTGGAGGTTCCACTTGGGTATTTGAGAAGGGCAGTCCCCTAGCACACGGTACCACCAATAAAAAATTCTGAGAAGACACGTGTCAAAGTATCTGGACATACATGTTGTAAAGAGCAGTGGGTTGGTTGTGCAAAGCGCCCTTTCTCCCTAGTTCCTATCACGATAGGTCTCATGTGTATATACTCTAAGTGCTCATTTTGAGGCCAGAAAGATGTAGCTACATGCCTTGCACCCTGTCATTTTGAGTTCTGTTCTCTCCTGGCAGAGGCATTATTGCTGGGGATGGTGTGCTGTGATTGGCTGCCAAGTGTATGCTGTAGTGTATCCTATGTTGCCTCATAGGAAAGTGGAGGGAGTAGAAGGAGTTGAGATTTTCTGGTGTGTTTTCCTTCTGCATTGTTTCCAATTGCTTTTTAAAATTCCTGTGCCTGCTCGGTATAGTGTGGTGTCAGTGTGGTGTGGTGTTGGCATTTGGGGTGTGCCTGTCATCTGGTGGGGGTTAGGATATGAAGTATGTTGACTCCTTGTCCTGCCCACGTCCTTCTCCCATCATCACCACCCTTTTGGGGGGGGGGGTTGTGCTGTTGCACCAGCATCGGAAGTGTGTCTGCATGGTGTTGAGGTGGTGTCCTTGATGCATCTATTTGGTGGAACTAGAGGTACAGTGGTGAGACTGTTGTGCTGTCATCAGAGGGCATGCATCATATCCTATGCTGTTCAGACTGGTGTTACAGAAGCATAGGATTGCACCATTAAATTACCATTTCCCTTGAAGCTGTTTTATTATTAAGATATTAATGTCCAACCTTTTAATCCCAGGTTAGCAGTGCTGACGCTCTGTTCATGGCTTTCTGCAGAGATGGGGTGAACGCAGAGAGTAAATCCATTGCCACTGCTTGCAGCTGACTGTTGTGGGTTGGTGGGGAAGGGGTCCCAGATTTTAAAAACCATGGACTCAACTGATTATTCAAGGACAAGGTTTGATACAATGCATATCTTCTAACAGTGAGGCTGCAGATATCTTGCCATATACACTTAGGGATGGAGAGAGTGGATAGAGGGAAATTCTTCTCCCTCTCTCACAACACCAGAACCAGGGGACACGCACTAAAGTTGAGTGGAGGGAGAGTTAGAACGGACAAAAGAAAATATTTCTTTACCCAGCGTGTGATTCATCTGTGGAACTCCTTGCCACAGGATGTGGTGATGGCACCTGGCCTAGATGCCTTTAAAAGGGGTTTGGACAAATTCATGGAGGAAAAGACCATCACAGGTTACAAGCCATAAGCAACCTCCTGGTTTTTTTTTTAGAAGTGGGTTTTCTCTGTGCCAGGTGCAAGGGAGTGGCGACTGGACACAGGTATCTTGTTGTCTCGTGTGCTCCCTGAGGCATCTGGTGGGGCCACTGTGTGACACAGGAAGCTGGACTAGATGGGCTTTTGGCCTGATCCAGCAGGGCTCTTCTTATGTTCTTATGTTCTTATTCTATAAAAACTCAACTATACCATAAGCTGTGTTGAATTCTTTAAAAAAAAAAACAGAACATTTCATGCTGACATGCATTTATTCACTTGCAGTCGTTATGTTGGCATTAAAAGTAGTCACTCAGGAGGCTGTGTTTCTCATCAAAACAATGGTCACTTGTTAGTCCTGGCACAAAAGGCTGTAAGTCTTGTTTAGATTTCCGCAGCAAACTGAACACTAACTTGCCTATACTGACAGTGGCTTCTACTGACGCAAATAGTTCTTTCTTTTTTAGATCTTGTAAACTGATTATTTCAAAAAGAATGACCAGGCAATCCTCTCCCTCCCACCACCAACCCTCTTTTTAAACAAAGCATCTGGTTCTTTTTACTGTAGAGATTTGAAAATCTCCCTGAGAATCTGCTATATGCCGCTTATCTCTCAATAAATGCCATAAAGTTTAAGCTTTAAGACAAGTTGGTGATTGGTAGCAACTTTAGTGACACTTGCCAAAGTGATAAGAGAACGCAGTTGGCCTTTTCCACACTGTACTGTGGTTTGCATACGTAGGTTGGAATGCATTTTCTTTTTCCTATGAACAGATTATACTAATGTTGCTGTTTTATTTCTCCCTCTCTCCATAGCAACTAATTAATGGTGGTTTTATATGAATTTCGGGCACTGATTCTAAAAATGGCACCAGTTTTGCCCTATCATGTCTAGTTTTGGGGGTACAGCATAGCCACCTCATGAGTTAAGCAGCCTCTTCATGAGTCTTCCTCCCGAGAAAGCTGCTTGACTCTCATTAGGTGGTGATGCTGTACCCCCAAAACTAGATGCGATAGGGCAAAACTGATGCCATTTTTGGAATCGGCACCCCAAATATACCCAAGAATATGTCTCACTTTTAAGAAAGCAAAATGTACGCAGGCCTGTGTAATTTAGAGTTGCCATTTACAAGGTCCTGTTTTTTTAAAAAAAATTATAGCAGAACTGATCATGGCATTCTGGTGGAAAGTGCTTGATATGAGGGTCTTGGAATGTTCATAAATTGTCAAGTGATGTTTGTGAAATATGTGACATTTAATTCATCTGTAATATTAACCCTGAAAGTAGCAACATTGTTTTACACGGTAAAAGATATTTTGGTTTTAAATAACTCTAATAAAACCTTTTCAGGGCTCCAAGAGTTTGATGCCCTGCAGGACCCAGAAGTGAATGAATTCAGGATTAAGATGCGGCGTATCAGTGAAGAGAAGATGCAGTCACTTGTGAGATTATCTTGGATGGATTGGTTAAAGCACACTTATCCACCAGAACAAGAACCAGCAGTTCAGGAAAACCTTCAAGATAAACTATATGGTGGAAATCTAGTTGTGGCGGTTCATTTTGATAACTGTCAGGTAGGAAAGATTATTTCTCGTCATTATTGAATGCTTTCACATCTGTTATAAAATGTCCACTCTATTTTCTCTTGCAAGTTAAAAAAAATTCACTTATTCCAAGACTAGTTGTTGTCTCCTCTAGTGGCTTAATTTTTTTGTTGGTGGAAGTATGCAGCCCTTCCATGTGGGCTTCTCTTGATATATGGAGATGACGAGGGCTAGATTGGTACCTGATGAACTGAAGATTGTTTAGAATGATTCAGAATTGGTTTAGTATAGATTCTTTTCAATATTGTTTACTAAACCAGTCACGATGGGGGCATGATCCAGTTCATGTCATGCTGAACTGAAGGAGGGATGAACGGAATCCTTCTCCCCAAAACAGACTCTACCCAGTTGTTTGTTCCCAGTCTTGGAACCCCACAGAAGGAAAATAGAGGTCTGTTTGGGGGTGGGAGTGAAGGCTGAGGGCTCAGATTTATCCACCTTCGAGACAACCTCCCCATAACTTTCTATCATGTCGGCATGTTCCTATTGCTTGTTCCTATTGCTGACAGTGATTTATTCCTTTGCCCCGTGAAACAATAAAACACACTCAAGAGGCAAAACTGAGATAGTGGACACCATATAATAGCTACATCCTTTATTATCTACATGAAACTCTTCTGACGCCGCAATCCTGTGTAACTCTTGCACCGGTGTAACAGTAGATCCCCTGGTGTAAGAGCACTAGTGCCAGTGTAACTTGCCGTACGCCGACGGATGCAGGATGGACACCAGCGTAACCCCTCTCGGACGCCTCACATGCGCAGTTCGGACGTGGAACAGACACCGACGCAATTCCACTGGCACAGGGGGCATTCAGGCGCCCCTGGAATGCCCCCTGTGCTGGCGAAGTTGTGCCGGTGTCCATTCCGTGTCCTAACTGCACATATGAGGCGTCCAAGAGGGGTTACGCCGGTGTCTGTCCTGCATCCGTCAGCGTACTGCAAGTTGCACTGTCATTAGTGCTCTTACACCAGGGGATCTACTGTTACACCGGTGCAAGAGTTACACAGGATTGCGCCCTGTGTTTCTCATTCTAGTGTTTGAACTTTTTTTTTAAAAAAAATGTTCCTATGGCTATACAGAAACAGATGTTCCCCAAGGAACAGAAACTATAGGCACCAAACCTGAGTTGTGACTTGAAAGAATTTGATGATTGTATTCTGGAATGAGGTCTTCTGAGGGCCTCTGTGTCTGGTAGTAACTTCAGGGAAAGTACCGGTAGCTGTTTTGAGGCAAATAAGTTTTAAAACTAAGAAAATATTGAATTGATTTTGACTGACTAGTTCATTATGGTTATGATTTTCCATTTGCGTGGCTTGGCCAGTTACCAGAAGGCTGCTAAATAAATAAACCGCCAGACCCCCCCCCCCAAAAAAAAGATGAAATGAAATGAAACTAGGCTGTGATTTACATGTGTAAATAATTGGTTTTGAATTATTAAATCTTCTTGGCGTATTTTAAAAATGAAATCCCTGCATGTGTTCTTGCAAAAGCATTTCTATACTACGTAATAATCGTGAAGAAGATTCATACAAAGAAAATATTTAACTTGCACAATTGTGTATTAAACAGTAGTATGGCTACACATGCCTGCCACTTTAGTGATAAAATGGACCTGAAATACTCTTATTAAATGTTCCAACTTTCTCATTCACAAACCAATTTCTTTTTAATATAAAAAGTAGTATAATATAATAAAAGTAAACAATGATTAAAACAAATGAACATATGGTTTTTACATATCCTAAGAGTTGCCTAAACCACTTCTGTGACTTGCCAACCTTTCTGTGTGTTAGACAACATCATCTTTCCCAGTGCAGGATCTCAAATGTTGTATGCTTTCCTTGCAGCAGTGGTGAATAAGCTGATCCTGGTGAAAATGTTAAGCATGTGAATGCAAATAAGTGTTAAGCATGTGAATGCAAATAAATCACTTGCAACACTTATATGATGGTAATAATGATTGTCTCTTCTTTTTAATAGGATGTATTTAGTTTTCAGGTGTCTCCTAACATAAACCCTATCAAGTTGAATGAACTGGCAATTAGGAAAAGTTTTACTGTCCACGGAAAAGAAGATGAAGAATTTGATCCTTATGACTATGTACTGCAAGTTAGTGGAAGGCTGGAATATGTCTTTGGGGACCATCCATTAATTCAGTTCCAGGTGCTCACTCTTTAAAACAGCACAACTATTTAGGAGCTGTGTCTTATAAAAACAAACTACATTTTAAGGGGGGGGGAGTGCTTCTCCATGCGTCAAGGTCACAGATGAATTTCATGTCTGGTTCTTGCAGAGTGAGCGGGGAGAGAATGTTTGGCTCTCGGTTGTTTCCACATGTAGTCTTGCTGTCTTCCATAGGACTGAATGAATGTATTCACTGGAATGGAAGAAAATAAGTTGCTGTATTCAGGACACACTAATCAGTGTCCGGAATGGAATAGCTGCCACTCAAACTATGACCTCCAAGTATGGCCACAGCAAAGCTAAATGAAAGAGAGGCATTTGTACCATATGGCCTTTAATATGTATCTTTACATTATGTGTTTAGTTCTGTACTGCTAATGATTTCAATCTGCCATCTGATTCATTTTGTAAAGCGTATACAAGGATGCTCTCTGCAAGCCAAATGTCTGGATTTGCAAATGCAAAAATGAACACTATCGTGAGCAAAGTAACTGAAGCAGACAGCACTAAAAATGTTACAGATCTTTCCATCTGTTAGCTTATGGGGTAGTTTTAGCCTTTTAACAGTGTAAAACAATGCATGTTTACTCAGAAGTAAGTCTCATTGCATTCAGTGGAGCTTATTTTTCACGTAAGCATGCACAGGATTGCAGACTTACCTTGGAAAAGGTATGAATTAGTTACTCCCTATCCTGATGTATTTTATAAGATGCAGAACCTAAACTATTGAATATTCCAAGGTTGCTCAAAGTGTGGATCATGGAGGCCACACGGGTTGGGTTGGGTCCTCACACCCTCCCTTGCTCCGGTTTGATTCCAAATCTGAACTATTCTGGAAGCTGAATGACATACCGGGAGGGCGGGGAGGCCTCTTCCGGGTTATGTCAGGCCACCAACCCACCACGCCAGGCCTTTGCTGGCCTCAGAATGGCCCACAGAAGCCCCAGAAAGCCACTTCTGGTTTGTATCCGAAAACTGGAAGTGGCTTTCCAAGGCTTCTGAGGGCTGTTCTGTGACCCGCAGTGGCCTGTGCAATGGGTCACTGGCCTGGCGCAACCTGGAAGGGGCCTCCTCGCCCAAGTCATTCTGGCACCATGACCCATCATGGGGACAAGGTGGGTCATGGTGCTGAAGAGTTTGAGAACCCCTGGAATATTCAATATTGAGTTTCAGTTGGGGCAGATTATCAGCTTAGCTTGACGTTATGAGTCATGTCTGTAAAATTCTGTTTAGCGCCTAGAACCTTGCACTAAAAATCCAGACTTTGCAAACAGTAAATACAGTGGGGTGTGTGTGTGTGTGTGTGTGTGTGTGTGTGTGTGTGTGGTCTAAATTATGCAGTCTAGGAAAACTGCATATATGCAACTGCTTTATGTACTTGTTGCCATCTATTGGGATATGGACTTGGTTCAGGTGAGTGGAACTGAGGTTATGGGAAGTTTTTATGTCTGATTGCTGAGCCAAATACTGTCTTAATCTTCTGGAAGAAGAAAATCCTATAATCTAAAAATGCTTTAATTTTATGAATATTTATATACTGTTTTTCAAAAGAAAAGCTCTCAAAGCAGTTTACATAGCACATGATATAAGAAAAGTGGTTGCTTCACTCAAAAGTGATCATAATCTTTAAAAAAAAAAACCTCAAGAAATTTTTAAAAAAACCCAACAACCCAGCTAACAGCCACTGGGAGGCTATGGACGCCGCCAGCCTGGTTTTGAAAAATTCTAATTTCATAGCAAAATCACAAACCAAATTCTAATCACATAGCGGTCATGACGTTTCTGTGGCCATATCATTCTTTAAAACATCGTACAGTACCTACCTCCAGAGCTTTTAAAAATCCTGGTTGCTTGAACACCAAGAAATGTGAAGTGTTAAGACAAGTCCTGCCCATCATTTCTAAATACTGTATTTTAAGAAGCATGAATTGTCCCAGGCAATTACTTTTCTTTTTCTGAACTCGTTCAAGTTATATGGATCATAAATCCGTTTTTAATCAATCAATCTTGAGTTGGTTCCAGAGGCCAATTTCTGCTGTGCAAGGGAGCTGAGATTTCCACTGACTCCCCTCTTCAGCAGCAGCTCCTCACGCCTTATCTCACACTGTCCTCAAGGATCTGTCAACCTCAGGATTTTCTTTTCACTGGGATTGCAACGCAGGAGGGAGGCTGGGAAAGCCATTGTGCAAATAGAATTCACTAGATTCAGTCATCCATGTTTCATGTTCAGCTTGCAAATAACAGAATAATTCCTTCTTGCCTTCTCAGTATATCCGTCGTTGTGTGATGAACAGAACGCTTCCTCAGCTGACTCTTGTTGAATGCAGCAGCATAAAGAAAATGTGTGAACAGGAAATGATTGCCATAGAAGCTGCCATAAACCGAAAATCATACAACCTCCCTGTTCCTCTACCACCCAAAAAATCACGACCTGTAGCTGTGAGTTTGCTTTGTCGAGACTTACGGTACTTAGGAGGGGCAATTCATTTTAAGAACACGGTTGCATCATGTGTAGAAGGTACAAGCTTGTTGTCTGAGAAATGCAGCTTTGTACAGTGGTGGATCAGGAGTGGAAAACCCCTGGTTTAGTTCCTCACTGTTCCAAGTCACTACCTTTCAGCTTAACTGACTCATGGGTGGCTGTGAAAACAGAATGGGTGGAGGAACCTTGTGCCCCACTCTGAGCTCCTTGAAGGAAGGGCAAAATAGAAATGCAACTACTAATAAAGTTTATCTTCAGATTAATATTTCTATTATAGCCTTCATAACTATCATTTCTAGGCAAAAATACATTGGTTAATGCAAGATTTAAAACATAACAAAACAGCATAACTTTAGTCTTGGAGATCATACAGTTTTCAAGGAGCCTCTGAACCATATGATGCTGTTTTCTGTCTCCAACAGAGTGTATGGGATATTACCAGTCCTTTCAAAGTTGTGTTGGTAGATGGCAACAAGTTGAACACAGAAGAACCTGCCAAAGTAAGTAAATCCCTCCCAGTAGGCATGAGCATTCATTTTGAAAATTATGTCATGGGAATGAAAGTGAATGTGTCCTGTACTTTTCATTCATTTTGGTTTGAAAATGAAAGTGAAATGGACATTCGTTTTTGTTTTACATTGATATTGGTGAAGACCCACCCCATCTTCTGAGGCGTATAACCTGGTCATTTTTTTAAACTAAATTGCATGTGTGTGTTTTTTCAGAGTTTGTACAACCTTTTTGAGTATCATCTGTGCAACATTTCAGAGAGTTTGGACCAAAGGAACCTGTTTTATAAAGCAATTAATCAAATCAGTGCAGATTAATCAAATCTTAAATCTACTGCATCCCTTTTTAAAAAAAAAACTGGTTCTTTGTATTTAATCTCTGCCTTGGAGTAGTACAGTTCTGGAAAATGTAATGCGGTTTGGGCAGAAAACACCAGAGTTACAAGCATCAAAAGACAGGGCAGGTCTTTAATGACCTCATGTGTAATACAAAAATGAATGAAAATGAGCGTGTTTTTAAATTGCTTATAAAATGGGTTCATTTTGTCCAATCTCTCTGACATATTGCACAGGTGATGCCCTAAGAGAGTATTTGGATATTTAATGCAGTTTGACTGGGACATGGGAAATGATGAAGTTATCAGCATCAGTAAATGGGGTGGGTCTCCTTTGAAATAAATGTGAAGTGATAATGAATGAAAGCAAGAACGAAATGAACCAAATGGTAAACAAGGCAAATGAAAATTAATGTAAACAAGTGAAACAAAAAATTTTTTCCTTGCACATGTCTGTTTCTCAACCATAAGAGATACTGCTCCAGTGGTTTTTGTATAGTCTCTCAGATATCACCGATATGGTTATTTAAACAAGTGCATAGCTTTAAGCAAATCAATGACTCTTCTTGCTTGGGGTATCTCAAAAGCTGGGAAATTCCTTAAGGCTCTTGCTGAACCATAGCCAAAAGCTTTTGACTGTTTCTTTAATGGTATAAATCTTGAAAATATTTGGATGGAAAGATGTATTGTGACATAAAGCTGATATGTAACAATGGTGCTGTAGGTTAGCAAGCTTAATTGAAAGATAAGCTACTACTAGAATTTCAGGCAACTGAACACTTAACTTTTAAAAGTTCTTCTCATGAATTTTTGGCTTATAAAGGCTTAAAGTCCAGATCTGGTCTTGCAAAGCATTATTTGCAACAAAGTATTTAGTTTATAAAACAGAGAAGCAAAAATGAAGCAGCATTTCCTCTAAAACTGTAAGACAGCTTTTTAGATGACAATTTTAGCACATACAAATTTATTATGCAATTACATAAAGCACTTACTTTGCACTCTTGCCTCAGAAACAGAATAGTGTGCATTTTCTTTACTTTGGCACACAAAATTAAGTGAATGACTTAATTTTCATACAGAGAAGAGAAATAAATTGCATTTAGTTCATGGTGTTGGAATGATGGGGAAATTCAGAAACCCTAGAGACAGTCATTTTGACAAAAAAAAATCTGAAGATAACCATGCATGTGTTATAATGACTAAGGAGAAGTAGTTTTCTTATATTTAGAAGGGCAGTGGAGTAGCAATGGTCTATTGTGATACCATTCCCCTAACTAGGTACCCTGTCCAGCGATCTGCTGGGTTTGACTGCCTTCACATCATGCTGGGTGGGCGAGACAAGATTGGGATTCTGCTGGTGTACCACCCACCTTACTGCCCAACTGTTTTCCTACCTAAGCTGACTGGGGTGATCTTGGCAGGGTCCTTGGACTGTCTCGGGCTACTGGGTCTGGGAGACTTCAATGTTCACCCCAGGACCCCCAGTGGTGGAGTGGCTCAGGATTTTATGGTTGCCGTGGCAACCATGGGCCTGTCAGTTGACTTCTGCCCTGACACACGTGGCAGAGCACATTGGACCTAGTATTTACTGCCAGAAGCGTCGTTGGGGGGGCGGTGGGCCTCCAGGCGTCGGGGTGTAGAGCTCCGGAAGGGGTGCACTGCCACCAAATTTTGGCAGCGCCACCGTGGCATTGCACCCCCTCTGGCTTTTTTCACGGCCTTTTTTAGGCCGCACGGAGCCTGGGAGGGCGAGAGGATCAGCGGGGTTTTTGCCCAGCTTCAGTTGGTGCACCACCTGCAGCCATATACCTAAGTCAGTAGGAACTGACCACAGTGGTCCATGCCTTGGTGACGTCTTGTTTAGTTTTATCGTAACGTGGTCGTAACAGGGCTGCCCCTGAAGCTGGTCTGGAAACTGCAGTTAGTGCCTGTGTGGTTACTGGGGCTCAGTGGTTTGATGATATCGAACCATCGCTTGGGCGGCTGCAGTGGCTGCTTTCCAGGCCCAATTCAAGATGCTGGTTATGACCTTTAAAGCCTTTTATGGCTCAGGACCAGGGTACTTGAGGGGTCACCTCTTCCCCCTTGAGATCTTCACAACGGGGCCTTCTGCATGTGCCCTCAGAAGCAAATACATCTTTTGCAAGAGATTTCTAAAAGTGAAGTTGTTAGGTTTTTTTTAATCCATTGTATTATCTCTTAAGCTAAAAATGCTTGAAATTAACTTTTTTTTACAGTATAGTCAGTTACCCTCCTTTTAATGAACAGACTTTTTGTTCCTAATCCTCAGCATCAAAAATAATTTCTTCGCAATAAAAACAGTTAAAAACTTACCATAGCTAATACTCCAGCATATGTTGGTATCTGCCCACCAGTAGGTGCAAATATTCTAAAGCTGCTAGTTTTTACAAAAATGCTTCTGGGTTAATAATCCTTACAATTATTTGTTTGTTCTGTGGAATGTGTTTAGATACTTTCTTGTCATGTCTCTCTTGCAGGTTCATGTCAGGGCTGGTCTCTTCCATGGAACTGAGCTCCTTTGTGAGCCTAGAGTAAGCGCTGAAATATCTGGGAGAAATGACCATGTTTGGAATGAACCCTTGGAATTTGATATCAGTGTCTGCGACTTGCCAAGAATGGCTAGGCTGTGCTTCGTGGTTTATGCTGTGATGGATAAAATGAAAAATAAAAAGTCATCCAAGACACTTAATCCTTCCAAATACCAGACCATTAGAAAAGCTGGGAAAGTGGTAATAGTTACATTTAATTTCTTTTCACTCCTGTTAGTTGTACGGGGTAGCCTGTGTGCATACATCTGCTTTCCTTTGTTTAAAATTCACAAACCTTTTTTAAAAAATTCTGAACTACAAAATAAAAGTCTGAATTATTCAGAATAACGTCTTTTAAAAGTACTTGGTTTTGAGCTAGTCATTTTTTTTAGCAGTTGGTATTTCATTTTCTTCAGACTTAATATGTAGCATTTATTTGGTGTATTCACAGTTTAATTTTCATTATTTAGCAATTCTTACAGCAGTCCTGCATGGGAAAAATATATTATCTCCTCATACAGTACTGCTGCTGGAAAGGCTGAGAATGACGGTGCCTAACAGCGCAATCCTATCCAACTTACACCACTGGAGTAACCAGCGGTGCAGCAAGAACGGGAGGCCCCAGAAAGGAAAGGGGATCCCATTTGGAGTGGATTTGAATCCTCTTTCCATTCTGGGGCTTCCCGTTCCCACTTCACTGCTGGTTACACTGGTGGTGTAAGTTGGATAGGATTGCGCTGTAAATCTCTTGCCTAACACTACCTATTGAGTTTATGAAATTTGAACTTAAGTTTCCCAATTTGCACTCTTAGCTACTACATCACACTACTAATTTTAGTAGAGGAAGGGGAGGGAAAGGGAAATAGAGGGGACTGGGGAGAGGATGGGTTGTGCCAAAGGTTTGACAGAAAATAAGAGTGTATGATTAACATAAACTAGCACTTTCATATCTGCACAGAGAAGAAAACTGCCTCATTAGGGGCAGTTGTGTCGTTAGACAGGCGCAACAGGTGTGATCTGCACCAGGCACAATGCTGCGGGGGTGGTGGTGGAGCTCCATGGCCGGTGGTTGAAGGGCCCGCCCGCCCTTGCCACTGTTTGGCTCCAAATGGGGTGAGTGGTGGTGGCGTGACGATGTCATCACATCACTGCCAACCCACATCCAGGTCACCGTGCTCCGCACCAGGTGCCATCAACCCTGACTCTGCAGCTGATTAGGGGGGGAAATTAAAAATATAATTGTAATTTTGCAGTTTTGCTGACATTCTCAATTAATATAACTCATATTAATTCTTGGAACTGTTCAGTGCTTTACATGGTGTGTTTGTTGCAGCTACACTTTTGTTTCCCATGGCAAGCATGATTTCCGTCAGTGTTTCTATTTCCGTTGCATGCTACAAAATGTGTTCAAGGTCCCTAAAGAACCTAAAGAGAGAAATTGGGACAGTTCAGATGATATGTTAAACTCTGAAATGGCCCTACTCAATAAAAGGCATGTACTGTATACAGTAGGACCTTTTTATCCGCTGGGATTCTGTTCCTAGAACCACAGTGGATAAGAAAATCAGTGTTATATGAAATCCGGTGGTGGGGTGGTCAGGAGTGGTGCCACATTACCTTCTTCCAGCATCTTCCCCACTTCCCTCCTCCTGAGTTTGTTTAAACTGACTGGAAAAACAAAAGCCACTACTGGAAGCAACCTGTAAATGGCGCCAGAGTCTCCCGGCTGCATTTTTCAGCTGTTTGGACACGCACAGGAGGCTGGAAGTGGCTGGCAGGCCCCTGACAATGCTGAAAAAAGAGGTAATGCAGTGTGGTTGGGACTCCCTCTTCAACAGTTTTGCCATCCGTGTTGAGTCAAATCTGTGGATAAAAAAAACAGTGGATGAAAAGGTCTGACTTTACTCATACCAGACCCAAGCCCTACCTTTTGGGATAGTTACCCTAATTGTGGGGAAGAATGAACTGTCCCTGTACATGCACTGCTAATCCTACTTTAAGATTAGCAGTTTAGAGGCTGGTTCAGACAAATTGCCTCCCTCCCCCTGCAATTGAGAGAGCTCTCTGTAAGTAAGGGGAGGAGCCAGGACATAAGCATGTATTTCTTTTATCGTGGAGGGCTGGTCAGGCAAATTTAGTATTGCCCAAACCAGCCCATGCATCCATTTCTATGTACCTTCCTGATCAAACAGGGTTGGCATGTACCAGTGATACTACTTAAGCAGTCGATAGTTTGCATATATTGATATTTGATGCTTGTGACTATTTAGCTTCACAAATACTTTAAGTAACCTGTTGTAGAGAATGTTTTGAATAGCATCTAGAATTTATCAGTATCTTAATTAGAAACAACTTTTGTTGTGTTGTTCCCTGGATTTGTAAAGTTTTCCTGTCTTAAAATGTTGCATACTTTTTAGACTTGCCTGAACTAAATGGTTTTTTCATTGCAGCACTATCCTGTTGCATGGGTCAATACCATGGTGTTTGATTTTAAAGGTCAACTGAAAACTGGAGACCTCATACTGCACAGCTGGTCGTCATTTCCTGGTAAGGTTTACCATGTGATGCTTTTGTGTAGTCTCCGTTCATGTAAGGGAGGCTGCTGCTGAATTGAATGAAGGTTGTGTAGTATCGCTATTGGATGTCCTTTTTTCCCATCCTTTTTTGTATTATAGAATTGAGCCGTTTTGAGCCCATCAGAGTAAAGATTGATTGATTAATTATCCATATAAATAAAAAAGCAATGCTAATTGAAAATATAGTACACAGAACATCCAAGTAAAGTGGTCAGTTTCCATATTATCCCAGATGGAGAAGCACTCTCCAATAGCAGTAGTTCCACATTTCCCTGTGGTAGCAGCTTCACGCAGGACATGTTAAACAGAGATTTATTTATTTTCCCATTTCATTTCCACCAAACGTATTATTTGGTGGATACGGGCCTGCCCTGTACTGCCCTTTCCTTGTTGGAGCTGCTGTGGCGAGATTCCTTGTGACTTGTGTAACTGTAGAGCAAGCATTCCCGTACAGGGCAGGCCCGTATCCGTGGATCCGCTATCCACGAATTCACTTATCCGTGGATAGCGGGGAGCCCCCCTGCCCTCCCGTGCCCAGTACCTTCGTTTAATCAAACAACAAGCCGGCTCCTTGCACAGAGCAGGCAAGCAACCTGCATGCTAGAGAGACTCCAACATGAAGTAGGAAGCTTCCTGTTTAACATTGGTGGCCTCTCTAGTATGCTGGCTGCTTGCCTGCTCTGTGCAAGGAGCCGGCTCATTGTTTGATTAAATGAAGAGGTGCACTGGCTTTGCGCCAGTGCTGGACACTTAATTAAGGTACTAGGTGGGGGGCACAGGGGGCCCGCAGGGATAGCATTCCCTCGGATTCCAGTATTCACAGAGGGGGCAGGAACCTGTCCCCCGTGGATATGGGGGGCTGTACATTGAATTGCATCACATCGATCTGCCTCCATAGGGAAGAATTTCCCTGCAGCTCCCATGAAGTGCAGTTGCATCTTAAATACTATATGCTTTCATTCCAACACAGACCTGGAATAGTTTGGGACCCTTTTTGACACCAGATGCAACTTTCTCTGCCATTATCTTCTATTATGCTAACTGTACTTATTTCCAAGGAATGTTCTTCAAGGTAGCACCTCTAGTGCAGCTTTGGAGATTGAACTTCACCCTTTCCCATTCCTGCCCCACAGAAAACGGGTAGTACTGTACTAGTTTGAGGCAGAATAAAGGACACCACCCGTGTTTCATATTATGTTACAAAACAGCTTAAGTTTCTAATTGTAGGACAAGTTTATTATGACAAATTTCAAACCTTTTATTTTCCATTTATTCATCTAACTTGGCTTTGAGAAAGTAGTATCTGTTCATGAAGGTGCAACATTAGCTGAATATTATAAATGATGGCAGTTTACCCATTGAGGACACCTGTAGGAAAAAGAGATTGCCTTCATGCTGTCATTATTCATTGGATCTGTACTAGTTTGCATGTTTGGAAAATTTTCCAACACTGCATGTTTTTTACAACATTGAGTTCTCGTTAAACGTATTACTCTGTTACCAATGTATAAAATATTTTTTCCTGGTGTATCTTGCTGCACAAGTACCATAATTTCAGGAATTGAATTGTTGGCTCTGTCTTCTCACGAGAAAAAAAAATTGGCAAAGAGAAATCAATTTCCTACCCTGATCCCAAAGCTTTCTTGAAGAAAATAATAATATTGTTCTAAACCAGTTCCTTGAGCAGTGTAATCTGCATGGTTTCAAAGGGAAAGTCTTGTGTGTACCTGCCAATTCATGAGTCTAAATTACTCTGGTCCTCAAGTCCTCTCCTTTCCATCAAAGTGTGACAAATATACCTTCTCTATCGTACATTGGGCAATACCTGTGTATTTCACTTTAAAGCATATTGCATGTCCAGAATCTCTCACTTAGTGGAGATAATCCTACATAGATGGAACCTAACTAGGTCTATTGTCATTTGTTGCAGTAAGTCTGCTCCATTTTACCATTGGAAATCATTGGAAGCTTCGCGTACCCTTATACAGTGCTCATGGTGGCTTCTGTATTAAAATGAATGTAGTAGGGAAGTACTTCTGTGGTACTTATATTTCTAGTAGGGAAGGGATAGAAAATGTTCCAACTCCGGGAGTCATCTAAAGGGCAGTATACTACAGTATATGGAAAGTAGACTTCTACTATCATTGTGTTTGAGCTGGGTAGTAGTGGGTAGATATACGAAAGAAAGAAAGAAAGAAAGAAAGAAAGAAAGAAAGAAAGAAAGAAAGAAAGAAAGAAAGAAAGAAAGAAAGAAAGAAAGAACTGCTACAACTAGCTCAGGATCAGGCTGTGTATTAGTATTGAGCAACATGAAGTAATCTAACTATCTTCCCTTCTGTGATGCTTCCTTCCCTCTGAGTTGAACTGTGCAAACAATCTTGAGATAAAGTTAGTTCTTTCAGATAACCGATTTCCTTGCAAAACACATCCTAAGAAGATGGGAATTGACCACACTTGTTGCTCAATGTATTTGCAGTTAGTAACTTTCTCATAAGAAGAGCCCTGCTGGATCAGGCCAAAGACCCATCTAGTCCAGCTTCCTGTATCTCACAGTGGCCCCACCAGATGCCTCAGGGAGCACACAAGAAAGACGACAAGATACCGTATCCTGTTGCCACTCCCTTGCATCTGGCATTAAGAGAGAGCCTATTACTAAGACCAGGAGGTTACTTATTACACGCTGAATAAAGAAATATTTTCTTTTGTCCGTTCTAACTCTCCCTCCTCGCAATTTTAGTGGATGTCCCTTAGTTCTAGTGTTGTGTGAAAGGGAAAAGAACTTCTCTCTCTCCACTCTCTCCATCCCATGCATAATTTTATACGTCTCAGTCATGTCCCCCCTCAGGTGCCTTTTTTCTAGATTGAAGAGCCCCAAACGCTGTAGCCTTTCCTCATAAGGGAGATGCCCCAGCCCACTAATCATTTTGGTCGCTCTCCTCTGCACCTTTTCCAGTTCCACTATATCCTTTTTGAGATGCGGCAATGCAGAACTGGACGCAATATCATCGATTTGTACAATGGCATAATGTGTTCATCATGGTGTTCTCATTAAATTAGAATTATGTGGGATGTAAAGTATTACCAGAGGCTTAGGATGTGATGCTTGTCTTGGTCTCTGTTATGCGACTCTGGGGTTTTTCTGCTAAAGTGGCCCTTCTGTGTTTATAGTGTACATTTAAACAAGAAATTGCATGTTCTTACAATTGGTATTATTTTGCTTGCCTAGATGAGCTTGAAGAAATGTTGAATCCAATGGGAACAGTACAGACAAATCCGTACACTGAAAATGCAACAGCTTTGCACATCAAATTTCAAGAGTATTCAAAACTTCCTATTTATTACCCTCCCTTTGATAAGGTAAGGTTGTCAAGAATGCTTGCATTTACTTTTTTCTCTCCATGCTTTCTTGTGAATTCACTCTTCATGACTCTCTTATGGCTTATTTGTAAAGTTATTCAGTTGTTGCATATGGTAAAGTGTTTAACTCTCAACATACATGAATGAGGCTCCCAGAATGTTAATTAAATTTGCAAAACACTTTGAAGTATGTATTCCCATGTAAACTTTAAGTTGTGCGTTTGTCACAAAAATGTCTATCTGTTCTTTGGCTAAAGTAGCCCTGAACAATGGCATGTTGTATAGCTACCACTTTGAACACCTCTGTGTAAGTGTACTGCGGTTCAGCTGGAAGGCTCAAGAAAAATGTGTCTTCCTGTTAAATGTTTCTACCTGTTAACTAAGATGGCGACAGAAAGATAGTGTGATGGCCGCCACGGCACAGAGAGACGCATGCCCTGACAGAGAATGACAGTCAAGGGAACCTTCTGACCTTGCTCTGCTTACACTAAGCCTTTCAGAGACAGAATTTCAAACTTGGGTTCTTTTTTGGGGGTCCACCGCAAATCCGGATGGATATAACTTTTTTGGGACTATGGGCCGGATCCAGCCCACAGGCCATAGGTTGCGTACCCCTGCTCTAAGGGATCCATGCTGCTTGTGGACCATAGCTACATGGCAGCGTCTCCAGATGCTCAGTAATGCTGTCATATATCATCATCGCGGGTCTTCGGGAAAGCCAAGCTCCAAGCTGCACAGAGCTCGGTTTCAAGCTGCAATGCTGCGCAGTTTAGAGGGAACACTGCCCTTAATGTTTGCATAACTGTTCAAACTACAGCAGTGATAGAGTGACACCAGTCCTTCATGTTTAATTCCAATGCTCTCCAGTGTTGTTGCATTAAAAAAAATCTTTCTGATGCTTAAAGATTGCTGTTTGTTCACAGATACTTGAAAAGGCAGCTGAAATTGCAAGAAATAGTGATAGCTCTGGTATGGCAGTAAGTATCAAAGGTGAAATAATTATCTTTCCTCATTAAAAACATATAACAAAGTATTTTTTCCCATTATTGTTACTTGTGCAGTGCAGTGCTAGGTGCCATGCTTTCAGAAATATTAACTCCCCCTAGAAACTATTTCCTAGAAGGAATAATTTCTATGTTTTAATGATGTTTTAAGAAAAAGATGGATGAAAATTTTGTATAGTAGCTCTGACTTACCCTTTATTCTGCAGCCCACTGAATTTTATGGATGTCAGCATGCACTATAAACATATTTAAAAAAGAGTGTAAATTGGCAAACATATAAATGTAGTAATTTGCTTGTATTGACACACCATTGTAACTTAAAAAATGCACACACAGCATATGTCATTCAACATAGTCATGAATGATTCAGTGCCAATGGGCACAGTAATCAGGATTTAAAGCATATGTTGGATGCCTTTTCAGCAGGAAAGTGGCTATAAATGTGGGAAATTGATATAAATAATAAGGACTTTTTATTCTGAATACTTGTGGTACTTGTAGAAGCAGCCATATTTGTTATATGCTGTTTACAGGTGGAGAGTAAATCCACTTGTTGACAGTGCCTTGGAAAATCTATTTATAAACAGAGGTCCTTTTTTATTAATGATAGGTGAAACCCCTTTGAGCTTCACTGAATTTTCTTCTGTACATATGTGAGTGTTCCTTTTGGATAGAAAACAGTTGGATAGAGACACTTTTCCAACTGAATATACATCGTAGATGCTGCAGATTTTTTAAATACTTGAATTACAGAGCCGGAAAGTTCAGAAACCCCAATTTAAACATTGCTTGTAAAAAAAAAAAAACTGCTTTAGTTTTAGGTTAGAAGTTTTCAGTTGCTCCCCAGTCATCACAATTCTGCAAGCTTTTGAGTTCACATGGTGTTGAACCCATCCCTGCTTTTGCGGTTACAAATGTTAATTTTCATCATGTTTTGAATCCAGGTGCTAATGAAGGCCTCCACATCTAAGTAGGAATATGACACAGATTAAATGGAAAAACAACAATATTGCCCCCTAGTGATTTTCATTGTGAAGTGTAAAGTTTTGTATTAAATGTTCTAACCTTATGGCATTTGTGCATACTGTATATGAATGGAAAAATCAGTTTTATAAATGGTGTTTATTACTAGTCTTTGTCTTTTTAGGGCCGTGGTGGCAAAAAGTTCTTCATTGAGCTAAAGGAGATAATGGAAAGGGACCCTTTGTCTCAGCTGTGTGAAAATGAAATGGATCTAATTTGGACTTTGCGGTATGATTGTCGTGAAAATTTTCCACAGTCTTTGCCAAAGCTCCTGCTCTCTGTGAAGTGGAATAAGCTTGAAGATGTTGCTCAGGTAAGACAGATAGTAAGATCTATGTGGTAATAGCAAGGGCAATATGTGAGCAATCTTGTTTGCTTAGGAATGCGAGGTGTTGATTTCCCTGGATTTTTTTAAAGTTAGATTTTATTATATCAAGCAATATAAAGAAAAAAAGAAAAGAGCAAATTTCATCATCAAGTCTGTAGTCAAGTTACCAGGATTGGCTACTATCAATGAAACGAGCATATCTTGTTTTTCAGTGCTATTTGATCTGAACGTTAAGTTTAGTTATATATATTTAGTTATATATACTAAATATATATAACTAAACTTAGTTATATAAGTTTATATAAGTTTAATTATATATACTGCATGAAGAAATCACACTCATATATATATATATGAATGACTGGATGGTCTCCCTTGCTACAGACATAATTCTGAACAAGCTGCAAATTGAATTCCTTTTATACCTTCTTATAAACTAGTACAGAGCTGAAATTGAAGGTACATTTTGGGAATGCGTTTCAAACCACTTCCAGCAGTGCAGTCATTTGCACAGGGTAGGTTAGGGGAACTGGGGAAAGGAAAGGGGCCCTGCTTCCCTGATGTTGAAGCACCCAGAACTGTGCTTCCTTTCCCTGTTGACTTGTGGCAGGATGTGGATGTGCTTTCAGTTCTCCTATTGGAAATAATACAGTGCTGATGGATGAGATCTGAATGTCCATCGAAATTGTATTAGTTGCAGTGCCACGTGCATTGGATGTGGATGTCATCTGTCCATGCTATATTGCTTTTAATAGGATACAGGTGTGTAGCAATCAGTCTGATGCTGTGACATCACATTCACTATATGATCCCTGATTGGAGATTGTCATTTCAGTTTTATTATTTTATTTTTAATGGTGCCAAAGCAGTTGTCAGTGGGAGAACAGGGACTTGGAATAGGTGTAAAAAATGCACAATAGAATGAAAGGTAGGGTTTTTTTTTCCATTAACATTTCTGTGCTCATCAAAACAGAAACATTTGCAGTGAAAGTTGAGTCCCCAATTTGGGGCTAAAGAAACATTTTTTTCTCACATATAACCTGATCCCATCATAGTTCAGTGGGACTTCCAAGTAAGCATGCATAGGTTTGCAACCATAGTTATAGTGTGACATCCACAACTTGGAGCCATCTCCCAATATAGTAAACTAATGTGAACAACATATGCAGACTTAAGTCAGATTTGCAACTTGACCTGCAAACGTGAGTGTACTACTACATAACAGCTTTCTTATATGGTTGCTGGATTTTCACCAGAGGGCCTCTATGAACTGGTATGGATAAGACATGGACAATTTATTCTTGCAATTCTAAAAACCCAGCCAGAGAATCAAATGCTTGCCACAAATGCAGCACCTTTTTAATTTGCTTACACTGTTACCATTTTGGCCTACCCATCATTAATAGTAATGGATCCTATCAAGACTCTGAAGCACCATATTTGTTAGAGTAGTTGCAAACTTGTACTTTGCTAAACACATGGTGGTTGCCATGGGTTGGATCCCTTTGAACAAACTAGTTATGAGAGAATTCCAGAAAGAACAAGACAAGTTGTCTGATTCCATCTTACATACATAATTGCACATGATTAATACTTTACCATGGGAGAATAAGAGGAGGATAGACAGTTCTCTTGTGATTATATTTGTCTCTCTCTTGCTAACCGATTGTGGTTAGAAAACAGTAAAAACATGGTAGTATGCAACAGATTGGTAAAAGAACAGAGTAGTATGCAACAGAGGAGGTTCAGATGAGTTGAACAGTATTAATTCATAAAGAAAGAAAATGGTTTGTGCATGCTATAAATGTAAATCATTATAATTAAGAGTCTTTGTAAATTTTCCGTTGGCTTAAAGTATCTGAGAATCATTGTCCTGATTGTTCTGCAGAGTTAGTGTTTTTGTGTTAGGTTTTGGCTTTGACTTAAGAAAGGAAAGCTTTTTGCCCAGATGTGACAAGTCCCCTCATTGGCCTCTGACCGTCAGCCTATACCCACCTGGGATGTTGATCTAGCTGGCCAGCATTTCCCTCCTAATTTGGGTTCAGAGGAAGAATGTAAACAAGAACATGCTGTATTTTTGGAATCTTCTTGGCTCCTTCTCAGGTCATTGAGCTCTTGTTTCCTCTAAGGTCATATCACTTAACATTTTCTAGTTGAATAGCCTCTGCCTCTAATTTTAAAAAGTTTAAAGCAGGCATAGTCTTAGTGGAACAATATTCTGTATATAGTATACATTTGGATACTTTCTACAGAGGCGGAACTTTCTTAATTGCCTGATGTTGTAGAGAAATGGCGGATATTTAATGAATGTTTATTATTGCTTGCAAGATCAACATGCAGCTGGATCTTTGCAGTGTTTGGCACCTACAACACAATTAGGTCAGGTAGCTCTGCTTACTAAATGCTTCTGTTCCTAGGCATCTCATTACCTGAAGCTCCTACTAAAAGGTGATCTTGAGTTGCTTATTCAGCATCTATCCCACCTGGTTTATCTTTTCCCAAACACCTCCCACTCTACCCAGTTTTCATCTGGCACCTTATTAGCTGTTTTCAGTTCTGTGCACTTGCTCTGTTCTTCCCCCTCAGCGGTGGTTGTGCTGTTGCAGCTAGAGGAACAAGAAAAGAGCTACGTACTCTCTGTATTTTGCATCAACAGAAGGAAAAAATTGTTCTGGTCCCTCAAGCTGTCTGGAAATGAAAATGTTAGAGGAGAACAGAATAGTTTACTATTATCTTTTTTCCTGCCATGGTTCAGCTACACTGGGGACATGGCCTCTCCCCTTCTTACCTCTCTGCTCTTGTATCCTGCTGCACCTTTGCTGCTCCAGCTCAGCCATCTTCAGGTGCCTGAAGGTTTCCTGCTTCCTCAATCAGCTCCACCCCTTGTCACTTGCTGCTCCTTGTGCTTGCACACCTAAAGGATGCCCCCCTCTTACAGTCTTCGGATCCCTCTTCAAAAACCACCTTTGTAAAGCCTTTGGCAATAGTCCCTAGTCCTGGTCCCTGTGCCTTACTGCAACTAAGCCTAAGTGTACCTGAAATGTTGCATATTTTTTTCTCCACTTTCTCTGCCACCATTGTCATCCCCTTCCTCTGTGTTCTTTAGATCATGAGCTCAGGGCAGGGACCTGGCTTCTCCTCTGTTGTAAGCACCCTGTGCATTGATGGTACCATGTAAATAAGAAAATACTCACTGGTGGCTTCTGGAGCCTGTGTCGAACACGCTTCATGTCGCTTCCTCAGGAAAAGATGAGCGTCTGTCCATGAGTGTCTTTGAACATATGTCTGTCTAATCACTGGCTTTGTTTATTTTCTTTTAACAGCTTCAAGCTCTTCTTCAAATATGGTCCAAACTGCCTCCCAGAGAAGCATTAGAGTTGTTGGATTTTAATTATCCAGATCAGTATGTAAGAGAATATGCTGTGGACTGTTTAAGACAAATGAGGTGAGTCTTGGGGTAATTTTCTTTCCATAGTTGACCCCAAAGTGAAAACAAAACATAAAGCACTCAATTTACTTCTATCTCAAATAAAATAAATCCTCCAAACCAGGAAGCAGATGACTTCTTATATGTCCCAGCTGTGGATCAGGCTGGGAACCCATTTTAGTTATTGTCTCTATGCGATCAGGATGGGTGGTCTTCCTTGGGGAATTGTATCTGGAAAAAACTTTTACTGTCTGGTCTATCTGTGACAAATCACTTGGCAGTTGAGGAGAATCACAGTATAGGAGATGTTGAAACAAAATGGCAGGCTTCAAAGAGTCTACTTGGAATATAACACATTGTGCTAACGTCCTGTAGGTCTGATTTCATAGAGGGTGTTTTATTTTGGGCACTCTTGAGGCAGCTCCTCGTGTTTTTAAATTCTCTTGCTAATGCATAAATGTACATTTAATGCCATTTTTGGTCCAGAACAACCTTGGTTGTTATCAGTTGCAACACTGCTGTGTTCCCAATGCCCTTGACATTTCAAGAGCCCTGCATGTGATTAATAGCATTTTTATTTTCAAGGCTAGATTGTTAACAAAATATTTTGACTTTCTCAAAAAATAAACAAAGTAATTGCTCTCTTAGGCCTGGGCTAGCCAAGTAATACTGAACTTTTATGTCTGGTAAGTTGTTCTTGATTTCTGTGATTCCATTCTAGATATGTGTTATCAATTATTTGATGGGACCACATAATTTAAAGCTTAAATAATTTTATTAGGTCTCTTTGTCATAGTACGTACTTTAAGGGAGCAATTTTTAGTCAGCATCCCATATATTGGTTGTTTTGCCATATAGTTTTGCTAAGCTGTCTATCGAATAGAGAACCTCCTAAATAATGGTGTCCAGAGTAGGTCAGCCATGTGTTTTCATTAAACTTGTAATAATTTAGCATGTTTACAAATAAAGGGTTAAAATAATTAACCCGTCCTCCTTTTTTCTACTAAAATAATTTCGTTTAAAATAATCAGTATTTGTAATTTCCATATGACTCCAAAATTAATTGTATAGATGTGATAAGTACAGAGAAGCAGAAGGATGGTTATTAATCTAGCCTCACTAAGATTAAACCAAATTCATATGACAGGTACTTTAACACTTCCTGAGCTTCCACCAGAAATATGTACTCTGAATGACATTACTATTTTTCTGTTCTATGTTCCTTGCACAAATAGTTAAACAGTAGAAATATCTCTCTTTGGTTTACAAATCTAATGTTGCATTTTATGCTTGCGTATTCTTCCTCTGTTAATGTTTTTGCCACAATTAAACTAGCTACCTAACTTCTCTTTATCTTCTTCCAGTGATGAAGAACTTTCTCAGTATCTTCTGCAGCTCGTGCAAGTACTGAAATATGAACCTTTCCTCGACTGTGCCCTCTCCAGGTTCCTGCTAGAGAAAGCAATGGCAAACAGGAGGATAGGGCAGATGTTATTTTGGCATCTGAGGTAAGACTTGCCAATATGATATCCCACCAGCACCTAAAAAAATCTGATATTTTTATTGCATCAAAATCTGCAACAGGACAGAGAATTAACACCACAAGTTTGGTTCCACAAAACTAGCTCCATCCTGCTTTCAAGCAGAAGAGCCTGAAAATGCAGAATGTCCTGTTAGGAGCCCATTCCCAGACCTAACAGATGTGAAAAAGTCTCAGTGGCTGAGACATTAGACACAAAGGGTGATGCAGCTGGAGCTGCAGTTAAATTGTGGAAATTCTTTCAATTATCTCATCAATCCATCCAGTAACTGCTCCTGTAGAAGTATTACTCATGAATATCCATTCCTCCATGATTCCCATTTATTTTAAAAATTAGGTATATTTTCTGAAAGTTCTGCAACCATAATAAAATATGCAAGTGAACTTCTGCTATTTAATATAATCACCAAATGTTTCTATCCAGGCACATATGTTCGGTCTACGTATTTGGCTGCAGTCTCGATATTCATGCAAAATGTCTGCCTGTTTTCCAGTATTTTTGTTCATAGCTTTTGTTGACCTCCTTGGCAACACTCTTCCAACTAGCTGACTTGCAAAGTAGGGAAGCAAAGAGTGGTTTCTCTCATTCATTAGTGGTGGATGTAACTCAGCTAGTTGGAAGCTGCTGATGAGGAAGGAAAAACCTGTGGGTTTGTCACAGGTATACCTCTGAAAGTGGAACCTTAGTTGTCATTATAAAGCAGTGATAATGACTTCTTGTTTTTTCAAATGCAAGCACTTAGTTGCATCCATCGTACAATTCCTTAAATAGAGTGTGATTCTGAGAAACATATTCATACTTGGAGGGATTTTTATCTCTTCTTGTAGATCAGAAGTGCATGTACCTGCCGTCGCAGTGCAGTTTGGTGTGATACTTGAAGCTTACTGCCGTGGCAGCGTTGCTCACATGAAAGTCCTTTCCAAACAGGTATTTCTTACTTAAATGGTTGCCTTCTGGTTATGCCTGTAATTAACCAAATTGCTTGTAAAGACCGCACTATGTATGATGCTTCTTTTTTTTTTTTTTACACTTGGTCTCTTTCTCATGCACTCTGGGCAGTGTGGGAGCACTTCTGCACGGCATGATCCTATGCTTCCAGAGTGCTTAGGTGAATAAGTTTGATCATAAGAACTTTTGATCTCATTTGTATCTTGTCCCACATAAACCTGTCCTAGTATTAAGATCATCCTTAGAGGACCTTCTGTATGTGCGACTGTCCCCTCTTCCGCAGGGTGGAGCAGTGGGTTAAGCCACTGAACCGTGAGCTGTCGATCGAAAGATCGGCAGTTCGAATCTGCACGATGGGGTGAGCTCTCCCCGCTCGACCCAGCTCCTACCAACCTAGCAATTTGAAAGCATGTTAATGCAAGTAGATAGGTACCGCTTGCGGGAAGGTAACAACGTTCCATGTCCAGCCGCCATGACCACAGAAGTGTCTTCGGACAGCGCTGGCTTTTCGGCTTTGTTACAGGGATGAGCACTGCACCCTAGAGTCGGACATGACAACTTTAAATGTCAAGGGATACCTTTACCTTTACCACCCCACTTCCCAGTTTCAGAAGTGAAGTACCCAGGAATAGGACCTTTTTGGCTGTGGCACCCAGGCTCTAGATTTTTTGTTTTTACTTGCTGCTAATTCTTACCTGCGAATCCCCCAAATAAACACGCTACACAGGGGCTTGGATTGAGGGTAACTTTATTAACTCTAGTAAATTCTGCAGCAGGGCAAACATTCTAACGTCCCCAGTGTGTGGGACTAGGTGGGGGAAATTGGAGCTGCCCAAGTGCTCCCTCCATCTACCCTCTGGCGTGACATTCTGGCTCAAAGTTACACCCATTCATGGAGTGGGCAAACGGATCGCTGCCAACCCCCAGCGGGGTCGAGGCAGCTGGACAGCGCAGACACGCCCTGGCAAGCCATACGGTGGTCTGCGCTTATCCAGCCAAAGGGGGGCTTGCCAGCCAGCTTCATCAACCCGGGCAAGTGTCATCTGAGTGATCCTGGCTTACCCCACCTTGACCTTGCTACCTCAGAATGTACACCATTAACAAACCTACCTACCCTCCCGCACACAACCTGCTGGTATCACCTAAAATTGACCTACTGCCCAAAAGAGCTACCAACCACCCCCGTCAGTCTGGGGTAGGCCATAGCCAATCAGGCTGACAGCAAAAAAATCCTACCCGCCCCCCTTAAAGAGCGACCAGCTAGTCTCAGACTGCAACAGGGAGGGCGGGTGGGGGCTTAAAAATTCAGCGAAGACTGAGGGAGCTGTCATGGAGCTTTGACATCTCCCCAGACTCGCCACGCCCCACTGTCAAACGGCAGCCAATGAGCCGCCGCTGGATTGTGACTCTGCCCCGCAACAAAGGGGGATGGGCAGGCAAGTCGGGGTGATGCGCAAGACGCGCCACCCCATTATGTTCTTCTGGTACTGTTTGAAAACTTTTATATCTGCTCAGAACTTTAAAGACCTTTTAGACCTGTTAAAAGCTTTTTGCCTACTTTGTGTTTATGCTAATTATACTTGTGAGGATTTTAATGTTTTTGAAATGTCATTTCAAAAAGTATATCCTGAAATATACAAAAGTATATTCTGAAATAAATGCGTTAGTTTTTAAAGTACTAGACTAGACTAATGTGACTACCCCTCTGAAATAAGCAAAACAGAATTCTCTATTTACTGTAGTTATATCTTTAGCTTTGAGGTATGGGGAGGGGGGGCCATCTGTCTTAAAAAGTACTTTGAGAGAGCTCTAAGAAATGGGAGTTTTAAATGTATTTCGGTGGTAGGCTTTGAGTCCTGTGAAATTGTGCACTTTAGAGGAAGTGCATGTCAATCCAATCAAAGAAGGGGCAAAAAAATTCCCAACTGTGCAAACACGGAAGAAATTCAAAGTAGAAACACTTCAAAAAGTTCCTGTTTGTACAGCACAGGTTGCATTTTGTTCCCTCGTTGCTGATGTTTGCACAGCTCCTGGAATTGTGGAAATGCAGGGCAGCTTTTGGTTTTGACAGATGGCTGACCTGGCCGGTCTCCACTGCCTCACTTCCACAATCAAACTCCGTACAGCTTCCACAGCATCCTGCCTGGCGTGAGTCAGCTTATCTGTAGGAAAGCTTGAGCCTGGCTGGTTGTATGAAGGTAACTTTTCCCTGCATAGAAACAGCTATAAATATGAAAGTGGGTCTTGATCAACAGTTAGTGTTTCAGCTTATTAATACTGGTGACTCAAATCCTTATATGTCCTGGTTTTAGGAGAGAGCCTGTGGAGAACCTATGATAATTCCCAGAAACAAACTTAGTTTAACTTAGGATAAGATAATCAGTACTGTATATAGTGAAGCTGCAGGGAGGCGTATGGCTACACTGCCCAAGCAGCAAGCAAGGTTTTAACCTAGCAAAGAGGCACCTTTTTAAAGTGGTGGTTTTCTTACATTTAGCAACGGGAAAGCAGCTGGCCCTCTGCAACCTAGCACAAGTACCCTTTCCAGTGATTGTCGCTGGTCTCTCCCTTATGCTGCTTTTTCGATTATGAGTACTTTGGGGAGAGGGAACCATTGTCCTGTGCCTTTGCTATGTCATCTGTGAGGACCTTTTCTTGCAAAGCAGTGTATAAGGATCTATAACCATAAAAAGTACCTTTATTGGTAGGCTTACCAGATCGCCGACCGGGACGCTCCGTTTTGCCCTTAAGCGTGCTCTGGCTCCCTTCGCCCCGCCCCTTAAGGGCAAAACGGAGCGTCCCGGTCGGCGATCTGGTAAGCCTATTTATTGGCATAATACAAATTATCCATAAAAAAAGTTTATTTTTATTTTATTTATTTACAATATTTTTATCCCGCCTTTCTCCCCAAAGGGACCCAAGGCAGCTTTCAATAAAAGGACTTTAAATAAAACCTATAAAAACACAATTTAAAATGAGAATTTTCAATAAAACCTAGCCTGAAAGAGGCGCTCTACTGACAGTAAAAATTTTACAACGTTCCCTACCGTCTCAGTCAATCCGTCATTTAGAAGATAGGACAATTTACAACATCTGAGCAACCTAGGTGTTTCACAAGTATTGGGTCCAGGTATTCGGAACGAGAGTGTACATGGAATTTGCAATGAAAGAATATATGGAAAATAGCCTCCCCAGCCCCAGAACCACAGGGACAATGACGTTCAAAAAGTGGGATGTTGGAAAATCTGCCTGACAGGACTTGAGATGAAACAACATTAAATCTAGCACGTATTAATGCTTGATGGTCCTGCAGGGGTATTGGAAAACAAAGATAGGGAGATAATCGACCCAAGGAGAAAGGAATATTAAAGAAAGCAGGAGAACAAGTTGTACGAGCAGAGGAATGAAGAGTCTGGAATTCAACATCTAAAAGATGTTGGTTCAGTTTCCCAATCGCTTCCTCCTCTGAGAGCAGAGTAAGGTATTCTATTGAGAGGCCCGTGGTTCTCACCTTCTGCCATACCAGTTCCAGCCATCTAGGGGTCAATGTGTCTGAGAGAAAGTGTAATTTGTAACCATCTGCATAGGCGTGAAATGAAATGTGTAACCAATATTTAAATCTTATAACAATAAATTAATCCTTCCTCAAAATCCTACTGTAAGGAGTAGCTGTAGGAGTCAAATTTAACAAAATTAGAGGGGGTGTCAAAGCAAAAGATACATTGTACTGCTTGTTAGGAATCAATGTTTGTTTAAAAAAAATGTTTGATTTGGATTTAGCACACAACTTTCACCTGAGTTCTAAAGATCCAAGAATGGTGGAATTTGTGACATCGGAAAAAAGCCAGATATGAATCTAACAAACAGAGTAAATAAAGTGTGTGCCTGACCTTCATTGAAATCGGAAAATAGTTTCAAACTTCAGCCATCTTTTTCAAACCCAGTTTAGGTAGGTTGGTAGTGTCCTTCATACATAAAGCACAGTGTGGAAACCACTTTTCAACAACTTCATCTCCTGGTACTGCTGAAACCTTTTAAAGGCCTTTTAAACACAATCGTGGGAGTCCTAGTCAGGCAATTGCTGCCTGCTTGGATTATTGGGTAGTAAGTAGAGGTACAATTGGCTGCACCCACATAATGCCGGGCCTTTAAATTCTACAGCAGCGTCATGGGAAGAAGCCAAGGAAAATCAAGTTCCATGCTGCTGCTATAAAGTCTAAAGGGGGCACTGCAGAAATGAATAATAAAAAAGCTTCTTTCCCTTTGGGAATGCTATCTGAGCTAGGAAACAGGAAGATATGAGTTAGAATTATAGTTCCATTGTCTGTGGTTATTATCTACAGCTTTTTTCCCCCTTTGACATAAGGAATTGTATTTACAATTAGTTGAATTTCATAAATACACTAGTAAAAGCAGTGATATATAATATAATAATAATATACAGTATTTATATACAGTACTGCCTTTCTCGGTCATTGGATTTCTCCTCCGACTTTAATCCAAGGCGGTGTACATGGGCAGGCTGTCCTAACCCCCCTTGGTTTTTTTTACAATATATATAAATGTCCAATCTCTCATGAACAACTATTTTCCAGGTGGTATCCTTTTACAGTCTGACTTTTTTCTGCTGGCTGGCACCTCCCACACTCGACCGACGCAGCTGGAAGCTCTTATCTCTCCTCCTGGAGACTTTCACAGCTTTTTGCTGGTGGCGTGTCTTGAACTTATCAAGTTCACCGGTCTTCAGGCTTTGAAGGCAGCAGCTCTCCCCACTAAGCCAGACTCTTCTGGGGACTCGAGTCACGGGACTCACCTGCGAGTCCAACTTAAGTTGCAATAGCAACTTGACTCAGGTGCATGGAGCGGCTCGCCCCAACTCAACTCACGACTTGACCCCTTTTCAGTCGAGTCACATTTCGAGTCTCTATTTACATGCTTACTGGCTGCCGTAAAACCCGGACGAAGGCATCACCACGGTGGAAAGAAGAATACAGCAAAGGCGGTGGGTGGGAGGCTGGGATTTTCAAGGGGGTGGGAGGGGTGAGGGAAGGCAAGGCTTCTTAGCATTTTGGCCATGAGCATGAGGATGGGAGGTTGGAATGGGCAAGGAGCAGGGGCAGGGGAAAATATATATAGGAAGGCTCTCAGCGTTTTCCTGCACTTTTCTCTCGTCGGCTGGTTAGGTATAATGAAGCTCAGGCTTCATTCATCTTTCCTTCCAGTGTTTGGGGGTTACACTTATGAATATTTATTATCAGAGGCATTTCTCAGCACACAGAATCAAAAACAGTCAGTAAGTTCTAGCCAGGCAGGCAGGCTGCTGCTTTATTTCCAGTTTGGGTTCCAACTTGGAGTTTGATACTAGTGTGATAATTTTCATGCCAAACGTGTTGATTGAGACAATCTGATCTAAATGAGCGCTCAAGAGAAGTGCAGATGGGAACATGGGGGGGGGGGAGAGTTACAACACTCCCACACCTCCACCTCTCCCTTTTTCTGTTAAAATAAACAGGAACTTGAAATGAGACTCGAGACTTGGACTCAAAGTCTGTGCAAAGACTTAAGACTTGACTTGAGACTTGGAGCCAGACAGTTTTCCACATCACTGAATAAGAGGGATGCACAAGACAACAGAGAATAAAACAGAAGTTTGAGATTTAGCTTTAATTGTCCGAAAGCTTAGAAATGCAATCTCACCACTGAAGCGCTCTGAAGCTGTTGCTTTACTTAAGAATTTGATGACCTTACCATGTGGTTGAAATGAAAGAAACCCAAGTGCGGACGTAGCTCATGTTGTTAAATGAGAAATGTTGGTCTGCAGATCCTGGGTTCACAATTGCTGTACATTTCAGATATGCATATTTTGTTTTTCAGGATTGCTGACAGTATGGGAAAAGTGCCTTTGTGCATCATTCCTGTAGGCTTTAAGCATACAGACATCCCCATTTCTCTTCTTTGTGCTGGAGAGATTGGGGGAAGTGCTGAGCCATGATCACTCAGTTTTTCATATCTTCTCATGATTGGAACTTTTTCTACACTTTGTTTTTAGCAATGGCAAAGCCAGTGACCATTGCTGCCCTTCTTTTTTTAAAGCTCTGTATTGTCCTACAAATTACGTTGATTTTTAAAATTGAATTCCTGCCGTTTGGATTAGCCGTTAACTTGGATTTTGACCATACCAATGCTTAGAAATTAATAGCTTTTAAAAAAAAATCTATTTCAGGTTGAAGCACTGAATAAGATGAAGACTTTGAATAGTCTAATAAAGCTGAATGCCATGAAGCAAAGCAGAGCCAAAGGAAAAGACACAATGCACACCTGTCTAAAACAAAGAGCGTACAGAGATGCCCTTTCCGATCTGCAATCTCCCCTGAATCCTTCTGTTTTACTTTTAGAACTGTAGTAAGTGATGTGGTCTTCTGCTTTCACGTGTGCCAATGATGTGGAAATAGGCAGACAGAAGGCTCTTGCTCTTTGACTTCTGTTGGCTGTGTTGCTCAGCAAACATGCTGGCACATGAGAGACCATTGCTTCATGTTGCCAACACCCCTTCTTTCTTTGACCTAGATATGTAAGCAACTCTTTGCCTTCCTAAGGTTAAGATGTCAGCTGAAGATTTTTCCAATTAACCTTAAAATGTTACATGTGTTCTCATAACATTTCCAATAATAATGAGCATCCTTAAATTAATGCTGACTGTCTTGGTGTGATATACATGCAATAATAAGTAGGAACTAATGGTGCACCTTTCTTTTGTGACAATATGCTATGGTCTGAAATTTAACTTCTAAACACAAAATTGAATAAAATATCGCTGGAGTATTATAAAGACTCGAATTTTCTAAGTAAATACGGACCATTATTTCAGGTCTTGGAGGTGTAGATCTGTATAAGCTAACTTGCCAGTTTGCTAGCATAGTTGAAACTATAGCAGCAAAATGAAAGTTTGGAAAGGCATTTGTCCAAGCTGTAGAGTTATACTATGGGAATACCTTTTGGGTTACTTTATCCTGTTGCATTTTTGTGGCTTTTAAATGCCCCTGCTTAACTTACAAAAACATTTTTTATTACGCTTTGTTTTAGTGTGGAGAAATGTAAATACATGGACTCTAAAATGAAACCTTTATGGATAGTCTATAATAACAAAGTGTTTGGTGGAGATTTAGTGGGGATCATCTTTAAAAATGGAGATGGTAAGTAAAGTATTTTTATTTTCTGTGGTTACTGTTTACTGTTAGTTATTTTTACCCCAATATAGTACTATCCTAGTTTTGATGAGCAAAAGGAATATTGGAGTGTTTCTATTATTTTAGTGTATCTTGTACTAAACTGCAGTCTGGGAAGCAATGAAATTTCTTGCCAAATCTACTTAACCTCTTTGATTATGGTAGCACTTAGAGACATACAGACTGCAATAACAGAAGTTCAAGGAAAAGTTTAAATCGCTTTTCTTGAACTTGCCTTTTTGCAATCTGCATATTTGTTTGTTCTCCATATGCTTTTAATTCAAGTTACAGTATTTAGTTGTTCAATAAAATAATCCCTTCTTACCTTTCTTACAGATCTACGGCAAGATATGTTAACACTCCAGATGCTACGCCTGATGGATTTACTTTGGAAAGAGGCTGGTCTTGATCTTCGGTAAGAGTTCCTATTGTACTATATAGTTTGGTAAGAATGCCTATAGTTTTCTGTATTCTTGGCAACCTGTTGCTTTTTCAGACATATATAATTAAGTTGTGAAGTCTTTGGGTGCCACAGACAAATGACAAAGAGTAGTCAAGGTGGCTTTAAATAATTAGTCTGTATAGAATGCATTTTAAATCAATTGTGTGGTAATGTGGATGTAGGTTTAAATGTATATATCTGTTTTGCTGTATCATCTTATATGTTTGTGTTAGTTATGGCTGCAAAAAAAAAACTTGCATCACTGCAACTAAACTTGCATCGTGGACTGAGTATGGCTTTACATAAGAAGAAGCCAACTAGTCTGTTTTACTCTAAGAAAGCCATGAACTGGCTTCGTTTGTCTCTTTTAGCCTCTCAGCTGCTACGATATTGCCTACTGGGCTATCCATGGACCTTCCTCCTCCCCTAGCCCATCATAGCTTACAGGTACTCTTGTGCAACACCATTATTTGACTACTAACGTAATGGCCACCATTGGGGGGAACGGCTTGTATATTGTAAGGACATGTGAAGAATACTGCATTTCTGTGCACGTTTAGTTTCTTCGTCTGATTGGCTGTTCTAGATACTTTCAGGTTAGGTACAAAGTTTAAACAAAATGCATTCTTGCATGTTTAAGTTGATTCACTGTTTTTCCACACATGAAGTCATCCCCCCCATCATGTTTTTAAATACTCTGCATCTTATTTCAATATCGCAAATTTAGTTCCTTAACAAATTTAGTTAAGATTAGCAGAATGTTTTTTCTGTTCTTTTTATGCAAAGATCTCAGAACAATTTCTGATTAGTAACTCTTAACTTTGCAATAGTGAATTAAATGAGGGAAGTCCCATGGATTTTTGGATCATGGTGCAAATAAGGTTTGATTCCTGGATGTTAAGGGATGAGTTGGTGGCTAGCCTTTCTTTGTTTTGCCTTCTTAACTGGGGGGGGGGGGGACGGGGGGGGACTCTTAGCTTGTTTCCAATGAAATACTTTGGAATGATAAAATTGGAATGTACTTTGGAATGATACAATTGAGAGAGCCCAAATCATTTCGGATTTAAGAAAAAATTGAATCATACCAACAATATTGGAAACTGTTGTAAATAAAACCTAGTTTGTTAGAGATGAGAAAGATATAGGTGGATAGTGTGCATAGTGAGGACAGAACAGAGGAGTGGTAACATTAAGGTATTCTCATCGGTTGGATAGAGATGTGACCTCATGCAAGGCCTAGCACAGTCCAGAGATGTTGCACCAGTACAATATCTGGATGTGTCATCAACTTTTGTAACAAAAAGCACTGTTGCAAGTGCTTTGCATTCAGTCACCCTACATGTCTACAACGTATGCAACATATGTATGGGGATTAATTACAATGTATAAATAAAATTAATTCTAATTGTACATCTAGAGTCTATACCAGCAAAAAGCATGACTGTCTTTCTCTGACATTATGTTCATAGATGTGTGGTGAGTAGGACCCCTTTACCTACATGGGAGTCCCCTGGTTGTATAGTATGTAGCTGACTTTAGGCAGTCACTGCAGCTTCACTGATCCTGAACTGTGAAACCTGCACATCCACAGAAAAAAAGCTGGACATGGGGTGTGGACTAGCAGCATTAGTTTGGCTGACATCTGACTCTGTTAGAACGATGGGGCCAGGAGGAAAGCACCAGCACCCTGCTGAGTTTTGCTCTGCTGCCCATTGGCCAAGTCCATTCACCTGACCATGACTGATGAGAAGGTTCAGGGCGCTGGGTTGGAGTTTCCTGCCTGTTGAAGTAGCCATTGGCAAAGGTAGGATCCTAACGCGCACAAACCCAACCCGCAAAAAAGGACTGGATTGAGAGAGTGTGTATTTTGTTTATTCGTGTTAAAATACTGTGTCGATAAAGATAAAAGTCTCTTATTTTATGTATTTTATTGACACAGTATTTTAACCCGAATAAACTAAACAGTTTTATGTTATAGACTGTGAAACACTTTTAACCAATGGATTGTGTATTTTGTTCAACACTTGCTGATATTGCTGCCCATTGCTGTTACATCCCTCTGGTGTTTCCCAAACTTTTTTGACCTGTGGCTCCCTTGGCCACTGACCGCGGCTCCCCGTTGCATTATGTTGAAGCCTGCCAGTTGGCATTGCACTGTATTCCGAGAGGATTCTGTGGCATTCTGCGGCTCCCCAGGCTGGTTTCTGTGGGTCCCCTGGGAGCCGTGCCTCCCAGTTTGGGAACCAGTACTCTGGACCCTGGACGCCAACAAAGGAACTGCAACTAAGTTCCCATACTGCAACTAAGTATGAAAGTCTAAGTAGCTTGATTGGAGCTAGAGGCAAATGAAATAAAGCTGAAGACCCATCTTTGATTAATTTTATGTACCTGCTTTGGAGTATTTGAATCTTGAACTTCCCTTTTTTTTTTATAATAAACTATTTATTTTTAAAAACTCACCATCCTGTTTCAGTCACATCAGAGCAGAGAGCTGTTGCCCCACACTCTCTTATAGATTTCTTGTGACTAACACTTCAAGGTTGTGCGTGTGTAGGTGCAGAAAAACTGGGATTGGCCAGGTCATTTGGCTCCCTGGACTTAGTAGCAATAGCCTTCTGTGCTAAGGGAATCCTGGTAATATGGCTCTTTCCAGACAGAAGGGAGGGCATCCTGTGGCTTCCCTTCCTGGCAGGGATGGGGACTCGAGTCAAATGACTCGACTCGCAAGTGTGACTTAGCCACTTTTTCCCTGACTCGTACTTGTACTCGTACTCGTGACCCACTGACTCGCACTCGCACTCGTGAACCACGGGACTCGCACTTGACTCGCACTCGTGGGGGTAACGACTTGCCATTTCCAAGTAATTTTCCTTTAATGGTCGGCATCAACACAGGCAGGCAGGCAGGTGCAGTGGAGACCTCGGAGGAGGAGGGCAGCAGGGAGGAAGGGTTTTCAAGGGGGTGGGAAAGCAAGCCTGGCTCTGAGTCCCCCCCTTTTGTTGCCATCTGTTTGCCATTGGCCACAACTCCGAGCGCAAGGGGTGGGGAGGAGTGAGGGAAGGCGAAGCTGCCGCAGCAGTTCCTCCTCATTGACCAAAACTCCGAGCCCAAGGGATGCTCGGCTCTGCAAGGGGAAGGTGCAGGGAGGGAATAATAAATGGTTTGAATGTAGACACGCTTGTTTTTCCCAAACCAGATGGGTGGTGACAAGACTGAGAGGTGAGGGAAAGGGCATAGGGGGAGCCAAGTGGGTGCTTTAAAAGTCTCAGAGGTCCACACACCCCCCCCACACACAGACACCCACCCACCCCATTTTCAGGGAAAAAAGCCATTTTCCCCAAAGTGACTCGACTCATGACTTGTGACTCGTGGTTTTTGGCCTTACTCGTACTCGACTCGCACTCGTGCAAAAATGACTCGCACTTGACTCGTACTTGCCCAAAAATTTTGACACTGACTCGCACTCGGACTCGCACTCGTGCAAAAATTACTCATACTCGCACTCGCACTCGCGACCTAGTTACTTAGATACATCCCTGCTTCCTGGTGGCAGCAACTACCCTTTCTGTGTGTGTGGGGGTGTCATACATGCTATAGCCACCCCAGAAGGTACCTGGAGGTGCATGGGAAGGTCAGGCATGTTATCAGAGCTGTGTAAAAAAACAAACTCATTCACAGTAGAGCTGAGTTACACAAAGTGTGTAACATACATACTATAAAATAAGAGTAAAAAACACAACTGGCTTGAGCAGGAAGACATAAAAGAATAAGACAGGAAAAGAATCTAATCAAAGTAGGAGAGATAAACTCGCAAACTTTTAAGCTAGGAGCTGATGTAACAATTCCCCTACTGGTGGGATTAACGTATATACGCAGTGGGTTAAACCGCTGAACCATGAGCTGTCGATCGAAAGGTCGGTACTTCGAATCCACGACAGGGTGAGCTCTCGTTGCTTGGCCAGCTCCTGCCAACCTAGCAGTTCCAAAGCATGTTAATGTGAGTAGATAAATAGGTACCGCTTGCGGGAAGGTAAACAGCGCTCCGTGTTCCAGCCGCATGCTACACGCTGCAGCAAGGAGAGTCATGCCGACCACATGACCATGGAGGCGTCTTCGGACAACGCTGGCTCTTCGGCTTTGAAATGGGGATGAGCACCACACCCTAGAGTCGGACATGACTGGACTTAATTGTCAGGGGTCACCTTTACTTTTACCTTTACCTTACTGTCACTGTACAGTTCTGGCTTGCATGCTGTTCCTCTTCCAACAAGTTGCAGTAGCAGTGAGCCTTGCCTCTTCCCCCACCCCTGCACAGTGGGCCACGGCAGCCTCACTAGATCAGCACAACATGCTACTGCAAAAGCTATCATTAATGCCTTTGTTTGTGTACATGGTGAGGAGCAACAGGCATAAATCAGGTCTCTAGGCTGCGTCTTGAATTGTTGTATGACTGTCAAGATGTTTCCAGATATTTAAGTTTCAGAATCTTCCTGCTAATTATTATATATTGTGATCTTAGTGATAGCCTGAACTTTCGAGGGGCATCTCGTTTTTTCAGATCATCGTAACATTGCCATAGCCACCTGCTTAAGGAACAATTTTATAGAGCTCTATACCGTGGTGTGAATCCTTGTAATGCTAGGAGCATTGGGGTCACCCTGCAGCCCCTGAGTTTATTATGAACCTGTAGGAACGAATGAAAGTATAGGGGCAGAATATAAGTATGTGCCTGTAGTAACAGTCTTTTCAGAATTACAGTAATGTCTCATTTTATTTTTTTTCTATTGTAACTTGCTTTTGGAATGAAAGTTGAAAAGTGGTCTTATAAACTTCGTAAGAAAAGTAATTTCCTTCCTCCTTTCACTTTATTTTAGTCTGTTTAGTGTCCCTGTTCAGTCTCAGTAATTCCAAGGAAACCTATAAAATACATAAAAAATTTAGTTGCTACTGTTTCAGTTGTTTTATAAGGTCAGAAATTGTGTTTTTGACACACCAGATGGTGATCTTTGAGCTCATTGCTTAAATATTTTTTGTAGGAGTTTTAACCAACAGAGTGGACTTCAGATACAGATAACAGAGACTTTGTAAACAAGTTACCCATCAGACAAATATGATAATCACGAGAAGTTTCCCTTTTAATTAGGTCTCTGATATCAGAAGAATTTAAAGTTAGATTAGTTCAGGAAATACGTTTTCTTTAGGGTAAATGAATAAGTGTTTAGTTACTCTGAAATCAGAGTGATTTACCTTCTCTTTGGAGATAGTTTTGATTTGGCTGATAGGCTGCTTGTGACTGCTGCCAATAGTTGGGGCAGGGTCTCCCTCTTTGGCAGCTGTCAAAATGGATTGGGGGTTCTGTATTTGCTGCCTCCCTAGTGAAGGGCGGTGTTATTAATCCAGCACAGCCCACACACCTCGTTTGGCAATCAGCAGTTAGCTTGGGGTGTGTTGTTAGACATGCTTTCTCTGATTTGCTCTTTCTTATCTGAGGTTGCCTTCAGGAAATGGAAAAGGAGGCTGAGGCTGAGCCAAGTTTGCTTTCAAAATCTCTCAGGAAATGGTGGGATCATAGTGAAGAAAAGGAATTGATTTCAGCACAATCAGAGGTCCTTGTGAATATTTTTTTGCGTTCTTTTGACTGCAACCCTAGGATCCATAAGGAAACCTGCAGTTGGCTATAACCTACAGGGCTAACTAGATAGGTTGAAGAAAAGGGGGGGCTATAAATGCCTTGGCATGGGCTTGCTCCTACCCATACTGAACTCACTAAACAGCAAAGCAGGAAATGATGAAATGGGCAAACCATCCTGTGATGACTGGTACTCTGTTTTATAATCAACCAAGAAACTGGAATTCCCCAAGATTGCCTGGAGAATCTTTTAGAAGTGCCCAGTGCTTGGACATTTCTCTCTAAGGAAGGAACACATTTTGAAACTGAGGATTTTGCTCAATACAGTACTGTCTCCCTCAGTGCAACTGCCTACGAACAGTCTTGTTCACAATATTGGTAGCTTGTTGGCTGCTACAAAAACCCACTGCCATGAAGAAGAAAGGTCTTGTGGTCCAGCCTCCAGTTACCTGGGGCTCAATCTGCTGGTACCTTCCAAAGGAGCATTGGGACCTTTAGTTCCTTTTTTAAAACAACAAATCACCAGTGGTGTGAAGATGGTTAAGGGTATCAAATGGAGCAGAGAATAAATCTACCTCAGGGATGGGCAGAACCAAGTACCAGGACTGAAGTCTCAATCCTTTCCCACAAGAATTCGCACCTGGTTTTACTCTCAATCCTTCTTTATTTCAGCAACCTAATTTGGAACGGGGAGGAAGCTTTTTGTTCTTACTATTGATGAAAAAAATAGAAAGCGGAAACCCTTGCAGATCTACAAATCACCCAGAGATCTACTAATACATCCTAACCTATCTTCAGCCCATCCTGATCTACCTGGCCTTTTGTACCTTTAGTCTAGTGTTTCCCAAACATTTTTGACCTGCAGCTCCCTTGACCATTGGCCATTACATTATGTTGAGGCCTGCAAGTTGGCATTGCACTGTTTTCCGAGAAGATTCCGTGGCACCCCTGGCTGGTTTCCATGGCTCCCCTGGGAGCTGTGCCTCCCAGTTTGGGAACCACTGCTTAGTCCCTGGTTCTGCTGAACTAGATAGGCATTTGGCCTGCTCCAGCAGGGCTTTTCATATGTAATAATATGGTTGTCACTTCTTTCATTTCTCTGAACCTTTCAGCAGATGCACAACAGGCAAAAAATCACCATGTGCTCTTTTGTTTTTAGCATGGAAAGATTGCAGGTGTGTAAGATTCCTCAGCGGGTTGCGCAGTGGGTTAAACCGCTGAACCATGAGCTGTCAATCAAAAGGTCGCAGTTCGAATCCGCGACAGGATGAGCTCTCGTTGCTTGGCCAGCTCCTGCCAACCTAGCAGTTCCAAAGCATGTTAATGCGGGTAGATAAATAGGTACCGCTTGCGGGAAGGTAAACAGTGCTCCGTGTTCCAGCTGCATGCTACGCGCTGCGGCAAGGAGAGTCATGCCGGCCACATGACCACGGAGGCGTCTTTGGACAACGCTGGCTCTTCGGCTTTGAAATGGGGATGAGCACCACACCCTAGAGTCGGACATGACTGGACTTAATTGTCAGGGGTCACCTTTACCTTTAAGTAATTCTAATAGGGTTGACACTACTTTCATTTCATAGGGGGCTTTGTACCTTCACAGTTGCATTACAGGCAGGAATTGAGCATGCGCTCTTTTGTTGTCAGCATGGAGGTGAAGTCCTATGTCAGTGGTGGCCAACCCGCGGCACGCGTGCCACAGAGTGGCACGGGAAGGTCTGTCAGGTGGCCCGCCACCCGCCGCCTCCCTCCCGGCTTCTCCCTCCGGGCCCGCGCGACTCCGGAGGCTGGGAGAGAGCGTCCTCCCCTCACGCCGGCTCGGCCTATACTGCCCGTTGTACGCATGTGCGAAATCGCCGGCTCAGGCCTGGGCAGTATAGGCCGAGCCGGCGTGAGGGGAGGACGCTCTCTCCTGGCCTCCTCCGCTCTCCTCACTGGCAAGAGGCCGCCTGGGCCCGGACTTCGGGCTGAGGCAGCGGCTCTCGAGCCCCAGCAGCAGCGGGTTGCCCTGGGCAGCGGCCAGGGGCGGCGGCGACAGCAGGGCAGCTGCCTGGACTGCGGCAAGGGGCGGTGGCATGAGGAGCGACAGCGGCGTGCAAGCGCCCGATCCTCCACCACCGTTCCCGCTGAGGAGCCGCTTCGGGCTGCCCCCGGGCGCCCCCGCTGCACTGCGAATGCGAAGCTGCTAGTTCTGCTTCTCCAGCTTCTTCACCAGTTTCTGCAGCTTCCGCACCTCGGCATCGGCGTTCACGTTGAAATGTCCTCCATGGCACCCCACAGCAGCCTCCCAGCCCACTGGGCAGCAGCAGGAGCATCGCCGCCTCGCAGGCTCCCTCCTTCTGTCAGGCGGCGCCGCTTCCTTCCCGCCCACTCGCCTTCCTTCCCAATCCTTTTTATCCTTTGGTTTTTGCATTGTCACTTCAACAGAAAATTAACTGAACCAGCCCAAGTATAATTATGACAAAGATGACACTTCTACAATTCACATATTTCATTTCTGAGTTGGTAAAGCAGACACGTAGTGATTCTGCCAGCTCAGAATCATGTGGTGAAACACTGAGTGAACTAGTCTCCACATGAACTCCAGGCTTACCTTATTATCAGAGAAAATGGGTGCTCTTTCATGCAGGGTTTCTCCTCAAGTGACGGTGAGGTTGAAAAATCCCCATGTGCGGAACTTATTACCTCACAAATGTGTGAATTAGACGTTCATTCTTGTGCTGAGCAGAAGAGAGAGAAACTGGGGAATAGTGGTGGGAGCATGTACATTAATTAATAAAGGAGCAGGTCAGTAAGGGCCCTGTGGATTTAGACCTCCAGGAAATTTTGGGAACCAAAACTATGGAGTTGCTCGCTGGATTTTCCAACATGGTTGCGTTCTAGTAGTTTATTATTTATTTATTTACTTTATTTATTTTTGTGGCACGCCCAAGATACAAAAAAACTAAAAGTGGCACATGTCATAAAAAGGTTGGCCACCACTGTCCTATGTCAAGAACACTTTCAGGGAAGGACAAATATAGACAGTGGTAAATATGAAAGATATTCCGCCCGGGGGGGGGGAGGAGGACAGAAGATGGCACAGAGGATAAAAACACTGTGTTCCATATATACTTAGCAGTTTTACTACCCCAACCCTTTCCACCCCTCCATCACACAAATTCCAGTATGAATTGATGCTTTGTGGAGACGAAAACTGAAGCAAGAGTGATGAAGTCTGTGGGGATATCTGTCATGTTAAAAAAGATGTTACATTCAAAGATTTGTTCTTATATCATGCCAGCCTCCCCCCGACCCAACCCTCACTGAATTTATTTGGAGGCTTGAATTGATAGGTGGAATCTTTGCAACCCTAGGCGGACATTGACGAAGTTACGCATTTCAAAGTGAAACAAACTATTCATTTCTCAAGGTGGCTTATAGATCTGTCAGTGGTTGTCTTTATATAGTTGTTTTATAGGGACAAAAGAATCCCACTGACAGATGGTGAAGGCAAGGATGAGGTGGACAGGGCCCTGAGGATTTGTCCCCAGCTTGACTTCTGTCAAACTGTCTCTCTGACGAGGATGTTTTTTCCTCCAGTTGTGAGCAGAGCATCCTCAGGGGGCTAAGCAGCTTTCATCATTGCCTGCTTTTGAAGGGGAAGTTGCTGGCAGTATGCCCAGTGAGGATGGCAAGTAAGGGTGGGGTTGAAATGTCATGAAGTATAGCAGGGTTGCACTTTAACCTAGCAGGACCTTTCTTAAGGTTGTCATGTCATGATTACAGTCCCAAAGCACTTCCTTATGATGTGAAGGCAAGACTCTTAGCAGTGTGACAGCCTGGGCTTGGGTGTGGAGTTTGGTATTTTTAACTGCATGGACAATTTTTGAACTGAGCGCGGTAGAAAACTTAAAAGTAGAGTCAGAACAGTGGTGGAAAAGGGAGAATCCACAGACTTCTAATCCGAGTATTTATGAAAACTAAACTGGCAGATAAGCCTGTTGTTTCTATCCTAAATCAATGCTGAGATTCTTGGACGATGCAGTAATAATGCATGGTGGTTAACTTTGCAGTGACGATTGCTTTTGAACAAATTGAACTGAACCTTGCCTGCTTTTCAGATTTTTTTTTTAATTGTTTGGATTGACGTTCAGGGAATCTTGTAGCATCTATAACAACGGGGCCACAGATGGTGATCCGCCACCTCGTGCTTCCTACACACCATTCAGAAGGCAGCAAGCCTGCCTCCTACCCCTCTACCTTTCTCCTTCACAGTCCCTTGATACCTGGGAGCTTTTACCAAGCAAAAAGCAGATTGGAGTGACTCCGGTGGCAGATTTCAGCAATGTGGCACTCAGAAAAGCAGCTCACTGCTTGATGTGCCACAACAGTTGCCTCATTCTTGGGACCACCCCTGCATAAGAAGCTGTGGCTTTCCTGAAGTGGGTGTGCAGGAGGGAGGGAGATTGTCTCATTCTCTTACAGTGATTACTTACCTGCTCTGTCACAGGCTCGGGATGGCTTATTTTTGAAAATTACCTCCCACTTCAGGCAACCTCTTGCTATCCTTTAACCCATCTCTCCCTAATCCTCTCCCTAATCCTCCTCTTAGCCTTAGGTTATGTACAATAAGATTAAAATTTATACCACAAATCCCATACACACATCTGTTCTCCTATCATTTCTGACATGGAAATCCTCCATCCCAAAGCTAAATAGTTTGTCCTCCAACTTGTCCACATTGACCTTCCTGTGTTTCTGAAACAAAAGTCTTCATCCCTTATCTGTGTCTGTTGATGCTCAGTTCCTTCCTTGCTAAACTTACATCCTCCTTCACAACAGCATTGCCTCCCAGATTGGCCACTAAATAGGGGGTACTCTGGAAACCAACTCGCACTTTATGAAGTACAAGGATCCCTGAGTTTAAATGGCAAAATTCAGAGGTGGCTTCAGGAAAGGTGGGGTGGTGGTGGCCAGGTGGTTAGGCATGAGCCCAAGCGCCCTCCCCCACTGAAAGGCCCACTTGTGCCTCTGCTACTTCCTGAAGTGTCCGCAGCCACTGCTGTCAAGCCTCTCCATTGGACGAGACATGAAATGTTTCAAATGGAATAACGGCTGAGATGAAGAGCACAGAGGTAGAGATTATGGGGTTTTCAGCCATGTGAACTTTTCCAAGTTAAAGAAATAAAGATTTACATACCAAAACTTGTCTGGAGAAATTCCTTTTACTCGTACACCCCAAGGAATTTCTCCAGACAAGCTTTGGTATGTACATCTTTATTTCTTTAACTTGGAAAAGTTCACATGGCTGAAAACCCCATAATCTCTACCTCTGTGCACATCGTGACAAGCCATGAAAATCTGCATGCCACTTTGAGATGAAGAGCATCTGTTTCTACCTATTGTTGCAGCCCTTGGTAGTGGTACTGAAGGAGAAGCATCTGTTTTCTCCTCCCCCCCCCCAAAAAAAAAAATCTATGTGCAGCCACCCAGAAAAGGTAAAAGGAGAACTGATGGAGAGCGTCTGTCCACTCCCCTTTTACATTTCTCCAGTGTCTGGATCCTTTGGGTGGGATATGAGGGCCAGCAGAATGTTTTGTTCGAGGGCTCCCTTCCCCCAGATTCTAATACCAAATCTGGACTGAGTGGGTTCACAATCAGTTGTGAATGGTGCAGGTGTATTTAAATGGCTGAGTTTCCCAACAAGAAACATAGAAGTTGTGACCAGGTAGGAATCCCTGCTTCTGTGGGTCTTCCAGGCAATCTCTTGAATGAAGCTTTGGCCTGCATACTTACGTTTTCTAGTGTTTTTTGCCAGTGTGCAGAATGTACAGCTTTAGCAGCTTGGAGGTTTGATTTACAAGTAAAGGAAATACTGCCATCTATTGTCACAATAGTAAAAGTGCAAGACAGTGAATATCTTAACTTCTTTGATTAAATACTGAACACTGGTGACATAGACTGTACTAACTCTTAGAAACCTTCACTTTAGCCCATATGTTGTGTGTAAAAAATCTTTAACATGAACTTTACATTTCTGACTTGTTTATTTCTCTCCCTTTTTTCCCCCAGAATGTTACCATATGGCTGTTTAGCAACAGGAGATCATTCTGGCTTAATTGAGGTTGTTTCTGCTTCCGAGACCATTGCAGACATTCAACTAAATAGTAGTAATGTTGCTGCTGCTGCTGCATTCAACAAAGATGCTCTCTTAAATTGGCTTAAAGAATACAATACAGGGTAAGTGATAATTGGATCACAGCCCGATCATAGGATTACTGTAGGCTGTTAGTCCCATTGAACTCAATATAACTTCTGAGTAGACATGCATAGGATTGCACTACAAATGAAATTACTGAGGAAAGTATAAACTAAAAAAAAAAAAGAAGGCAAATAAATTCCTAGCAGTTGTTTTGCAACCATTCTGCCAGTTGTACTGGACAATTCTCCCCTGGTATATTATTCACCCTTAGATTTTTGGGCTTAATTCTGGCAGAGTAAGAACCATCTGTGTGTGTCTGCCTACCTGCCTTCTTTTTATTTTATTTTTATTTTTTTCACATTTTTATACCGCCCTTCCTCCAAGGAGCTCAGAGTGGTGTACATATTTCCTCCTCTCCTTTTTGTCCTCACAACAACCCTGTGAGGTAGGTGGGGCTGAGAGATAGTGACTGGCCCAAGGTCACCCAGGAACCTTCGTGGCTGAGCGGGGATTTGAACCTGGATCTTCCAGGTCTAAGTCAGACTCCCAAACCACTACACCATCCTGGCTACACCACTACACCTTTTCTCCTTTACTGAGAAGTAGTACGTCTTTGACACAGTTAGCCATGGAAAGAATGTCCAAAAGACCCACCTACTGTTAGACTGTGCTAGATTCCAGGCTCCTGAATTTTTCAGCACAGTCAGATTTTTCCCTGTGAGTATCAGGCCTGTCTACTAAGCACAAAGTGTCTTTTTTTTTTCCCCAATACATAAAGAAGACATCCTTCCCAACAGTATAGCGGTCACCCAGGTACATGAAGTGTGCACAAACCAGTGTAGTTGGGCAATTCTCCCCCTGAGAAATTCCTTACCCTGTCTTTTTTTATAAAATGGACCAGCATGATTTATTCCTACTGGGGTTCTCTACAGTGCCTCTGTGGAGAGTATTGTCTTAAGTCATGGTTTGGCTAACTTGAGGCACAGATGCCACGTGGGGTTTTGTGGCACACCGGAACAGAAGATGGAAATTGCATGGCCTGTCTGCATGCCTTCTCTGGAAAGATAAAGGCAAAACCACCTAATGCAGTGTGAGTTGCACATACACACACAATTCACAGAAGCGTTCCTCACTATGGCATACTTTTGAGTTGACTGAAGGCATGGTTGACCTCCAATGCTTTAAATAGTTTGTGCCATAGATTTTTTAAAAAAAATAATAACAGGTCTTAAATTAGGCAATAATTCAAGCCTGAATTCAGTTTGCCCAGTAGTCAGTACAGTGCATTATGGGTACAGCTAGGATTTTAAACCTTCTGGCACCAGCTGTGAGGGACATGTTCTGTGTGCCTGTAAGCCACTCTGCCTTGCACAAAGAGTGATGAACACATTGCATGTTTTCACAGTGCACCCATAAAAGGTCATCATAGCTCTCTATGGTGTAAATAACGAATGTAGTTTCTTGACAGGATTTTGTGTGGACCTCTCTATGGTGTGTTTGCAGTGCAATAAATGTGTGTAGCCATATCTATCATTCAGAAATTTACTGCAAAAGCAAATCCAGTAGTAAACACATTGGGGGTTCACTAACTGGTAATCTGTGAAGTGGATTCTAAGGTGGTCTCTGTGTTTGCTATTCCAAATAGCAAGATGCGCTTTTTTTTTTTGAGACTATACCTGAGGATATCTGAATACATTTCTGGCCATAATTAAGCAACTTTTTGAAATGTTTTATATAAATTATTTTTTCCTTGTAATAATTATCCAATGTTTGTGTTTTTTTTCCCTCTTTTGCAATATAGAGATGACTTGGATCGAGCCATTGAGGCATTTACTCTATCTTGTGCTGGCTACTGTGTAGCTACTTATGTACTGGGCATAGGAGACAGACATAGTGACAATATCATGGTTAGGAAGAATGGTCAGGTAAGAGTTTTCTTAGGCAAAGCACATGTTACCACCTTGGGGAAATGTTTCTTCCACTACAAATACTGATTTGCCTAAACTTTTAGGGTAGCGGTTCTCAAAGTTCTCCCCATGAGTTGGGGAAGTTAAGTCTTTGTGGGGCAGGCAAACGGCAGTGGCGGCACTCCCAGGATCGTGCTGCCACTGGAGGGGGTCATGCTGGCTTACCGGGGTCATGCCAGGATCGCGCTGCCACTGGAGGGGGTCATGCCGGCTTACCGGGGTCATGCCGGCCCTCTGGAGGTTGTGAGGTGGCACAACCCCCTCTGCAGGCATCCCTGCGCAGCGATCAAGACCCACATCTGGTTTCGGAGGAAAACGGAAAGTGGGTCTCGATTGCTTCAGGGAGCCATTCTGAAGCACAGGGAGACCCACAGAGGTGGCCACCACCACCCCACACTCTCTGGAGGGCTGGCACGACCTCCAATAAGTTTTTAAAAGTCCTTTTTTTTTCTGCCAGTGGCGGCGGGACATCACCGCATGTCAAAATGCCCCTTAGTAGCAGCTGCTTCTGGTTTTCCTCGTGGGTCGCAACCCACCAGTTTGAGAACCACTGTTTTAGTGTATTGATTGTGACTCCTGTTAATTGTTTATAAGGGTAGCCAGCTTATGAGGTGTTCTGAAGAGGAGCTTCAGTTCAGTACATCCATGGTGTAGTCTCCCTGTAAATTGGGTACCATTCTAGAGGTACTAAGGATCACTTCCTCCATAGCATCTTCCTATACAGATAATACTTGTACTGTATGTACCAAAAAATACACACTACCCACCCACCCACAATACACACTAGCCATTTTTCATTTTAGAGGACTTTTACTTTGCAAAGTACCGTAATTGTTTCGGTCATGCTTTAGAACAGTGGTGGCCAACCTTTCAGCATGAATGCTGGCCCTTTAAATGGTTGCATAGGGGAGGGCATTTCAGCAGGTGCAGCTGCTTTAGCAGCACCATCAGCAATTGCAGCTGCCAAGATTCTGTCTTCTACACAACTCTTAAGAACACAGTAGCCCTAATGGTGGAAGGTTGACCACCCCTGCTTTAGAAGCATAGAATCTGCATGTCATTGCTATTTAATAAAGTCTACATAGAGTTCTACACCCGGTCTTATGCTTATTCATCTTTTGAAAAGACCTCTCAGTTTAAAGTCACAAATAGTTACTGTGCATTTGCAGCTAGTATGAAATGGGATTCGAGGAAAATCGCTCCATGACCTATTTTGGAGTACATTTGTTGAGTAGTATTCAAGATCTCAGAGCTGCAATTATTTCCCCAGGGGCACTCATTTCTGTTTCTAATTTTTTTCCAGCTCTTTCATGTAGATTTTGGCCACATTCTTGGAAACTTCAAATCCAAATTTGGAATTAAAAGGGAGCGAGTGCCTTTCATTCTTACCTATGATTTTATTCATGTCATTCAGCAGGGGAAAACTGGAAACACTGAAAAATTTGGACGGTAAGTACTAAATGTGTCAAAACAATGTCATAGGTGTTACCCCACACTTAAAAATCATTCAGCATGCCTTGAAATAAAGCCATCATTGCGAACAGAACTACACTGCCTTAGTTATCACAATGCTAAACTACCGATCTTTTGTTAACCGATCTTTTGTTAAGAACTGGTCAGTATGATGAATGTCCAGTCCCCCCCACCCATTTTTACTTATTTTTGCACACTTCTAACCTCCCAGAAGCTCTGTGCTGGCTCTGTAGCCTAAAAACCTGTTGGAACACATTCCTGCCGCAACCTTTCGGCGCAATCCTGCACAAGTGTATGTGTGGCCAGCCTAAATAGCCGGCTGCTGCGTCCTGTTGAGGATTGCAGCCGGTGCAGCCTGGGCTCGCATCGGGGGAAGGGGAAGTTTGTCCTTTTCCCCTGATGTAAGCAGCGCGGGCTTACGGGGTCACGCCAGGACCTCCACGGATGCACACCAGCTCTGAAACTGGCGTGTGTCCAGGGAGGCCATGTAAGGCCTCTTTAATTAACATCTTTAATTTCTTGGTAATGTTTCCCCCAAAGGGTGGCGTGGGAGATATACCATATACATATGTGAAGGTGGCATGGGGATATGTATATGTGCATTTAGACATGTATCGAATTAATGACACACTCTCAAGGTGGAACAAGTAGTTCCATCAGTAAGGAATAGTTCAGGCAAGTATGCTTCCAGTAGCAACCTACACAGAATGGTGTCCAATTTTGTAATGACATGTACAGATGCATCGCTGGAACAACTACACTGTCACTTACTGAGCAGAATAACAAGTGTTCCAGCTACAGTCACACAGTCCTGATTTTACCTTGTTTTCTAGCTGTTGCTGCATCAGTAAACTCTGCCTACCTAGTTAGCCTTGTGTTTTTGTGTGGGCTGGGACAACATGTGAAACTGGGTCTTGTTTTGTTTTCCCTTCCTCTTGCATGCCATGGGAAAAGGTCCAAAGTCCATAAGAGCAATTACCCACCTATCTCTTAGCTATGTTAATTTACTTTTGACTACAATATTTGGTTTCCTTCCTTCAGAGCTCAATGCCCTTGTAATTTATCTGTTGCTGTGTAGAATAGAAAGCAAACAATTTTGCAAGTACTGCAAGTCCTTTTTTCACCTGAAGAATAAACTGCCTGCAGCCATGTATATTTGCAAAGAGTCGTAACAGTGGAGCAGGTGATGGATTTGAAAGCTCAGTTACCTCAGTTGACCATAGTGAGTCAAGGCCAGTCCTGTGCAAACAAATATGTGTCATGAGCCAGATCAGACACCATGGGGTTTGGCCCACTTTTTGTTGCCCTGCTTCACAGTATATGTTCTTTGTGGATGTTCAGGTTCCGCCAATGCTGTGAAGAAGCATACTTGATCCTGCGAAGACACGGAAACCTATTTATCACCCTCTTTGCACTGATGTTAACAGCTGGGCTTCCAGAGTTAACATCTGTTAAAGACATCCAGTATCTAAAGGTAAAACTCTGATGTGCACCTCATGCAAACTTGACATTCTTAATTATGTGCAAAATGTTTTTTTCAAAGATGCTTCAGATGGAATCATTGCAACCTTCCCCATCTGCTGTGAAGTTGCCATACTGAGTCAGGCCATTGTCCATCTAACCCAGTATGGTCAGCACTGATTGACAGCAGTAACCCAAGGTCTCAAGCAGATGTCTTTTCCAGTCTTGCTGCCTGACAGTTAAACTGGAGATCCTTTAACTGAGACCCTTCTGCATAAAAAGCATGCTTTCTCATGGAGCTATAGCCCATCCTCCAATATGTCCTCCAACTAAGACTGCTCTCTTTCAGGCAACCATTGTAATCCAAAGGTAAAGGTGACCCCTGACAATTAAGTCCAGTCGTGTCCGACTCTAGGGTGTGGTGCTCATCCCCATTTCAAAGCCGAAGAGCCAGCGTTGTGTTTTATTGATTCATATACAGTAGTTTTGTTGCCCCTGATCACCAGATGAGCCTATGGCATACAATAATAGATCTGTGCATCTTGGGAAATTAGTACAGAAAAATAGTGAAATCAGGACATTTTAGAGGTAGGAATATGGGCTCCTAAAGTAATCTCTTGGAGCTTATATGAGCAATGGATCTTCTCTTACCGAACTGTCAGAATAATAAAATCAGAATGAGAACTCATTCTATGTGGTCTGGAGATTCTACTCTTGCTTTTACCAGCATTTGCAAGGTCTTTATGATTCCAAGACAACTTGGAAGGCTACTTTGTATATCCTCCAACCTTTTGAGAATGCCTGCCACAGCAGCAGGCGAAATGTTAGGTAAAAACTGTTTTAGTCGGCCACAGCCCACTAGCCCAGATAATTTTGCTTCTAATTGTTTTAAGAATGAGAACTGTTTGTCTTAATATTGCTTCACATGAATACTGTCTAATATGTATATTTTGTAAAAACATATTTATTGGCATAAATGTATTCTGTAGTTCATAACTGCCAGATCATTGTATAGCAAGAAGCTGTTTATTAAAGTAGTGGCATAGCTAGGAATGGGGCCGACCCCCTGACGCCCCCAAACTAATTTGCATAATTTAAGTTTCATTTGTTAACTTTTTTGGGTTTTTAAAAAGTTTTTTAGGGTTTTGTAGTGCTAACAGTAATCGTGTGTGCATGCTTTGCGCACTTAGCTTTTGTATAGGAGCCTCCAGCAACGATCTCCTCCAGTGACTATCTCTTCCGGGGGCGATCTGCGTTCATCTGCTCCGGGCGCGAACTCTGTAAAGCACCCAGCAGCACTTTACAGAGTTCACGCAGGCGCAGCACGACGATGTTTCCAGTCGTTCTGCGCCTGCGTGAACTCTGTAAAGCGCTGCTGGGTGCTTTACAGAGTTTGCGCCCAGAGCAGATGAACGCAGATCGCCCCCGGAAGAGATCGTCGCTGGAGGCTCCTATACAAAAGCTAAGTGCGCAAAGCATACACACACGATTAGAAGCCCCGTTAGCGCTACAAAACCCTTAAACTTTAAAAAAACCTAAAAAAAGTTAAAACAAAAATGAAACTAAAGAGGCCTGCACCCCCCCCCAGAGCCTCAGTGCCCCTACGCCCTGGGGCCCACCGCACCACCGCCCCATATCAGGCGACGCTTCTGTATTAAAGGCCTAGTGGAGGTCTTTTTTTCTGTAATGTAGAACTATGAGAGTGAGTGTGATTGATCTCATTTCAAAATTTTTGATATAAAAAATTCCTCCCAAGCCAATGATTGTTCATTTTTTTTCCTCTGATCATAAGCTACTTCATTCTCTGGAACACTTAGGTGATATTAGAATATCTCGTCCCCATGTCTTCATTCTCAGACATGGACCTACCAGCACCACCTGAGCTAGTGAAGTTCTAAGGGATTATTTTGTTAGTCAGTTGGTGTCTCTCTCTTTAAGGGGCAGTTCCCAAGTTATGACATAGTGAGAGCAGCTAATCAAATTCAAGTTTAAGGGCAAGATAAATATCACAGCATTTGTCTATCTGTTCATAACAGATATTGCTATCCATAAAGAGTGGCAAGTCTCTTCTTTTAATGAAATTTCCTTTGTAGTAAAATATTTAGGCCCTGCCATCCCCCCCAAATACCAAGGTGCTCACATTCTTCCTAAGCATTGCAAAATAGTAGCACTTCACCCTGTAATTTAAATCTAGGCTGTACTAGTACCACCAGTGGTACTTCAGCCAACTGCTGGTGGTACTCGGACTGCTGAACCACTGGAACCTCGCTCTGATGTGGCGCTTTTGGCGGCATGTTTTCACTCCTGAGAGGCTCCTGCCTTTGACCGAGCCTCTCAGGAACACTGAGAAGGGCCCTCCCACCCACCTGGAGCGTCCTACCTGTGTTTTCTGGCCTCTGAAAACCTGGAAGTAACTGGTGATGATGTCATCGCCAGTCACTTCTGGTGGTATGCAGCAGGACAGTGGCGCCGGAGGTGGTACTTGGCTGGGAAGGAGTTGAGAACCCCTGCTGTAGATAAATAAGGAAATCTGAAAATGTCCGATGCATATGCAGGTGAAATAAATCTTTTTAAATGATACTTTTGTTCTTAGGACTCTCTTGCCTTGGGGAAGAATGATGAGGATGCACTAAAGCAGTTTAAGCAGAAGTTTGATGAAGCGCTCCGAGAAAGCTGGACTACTAAAGTTAACTGGATGGCACACACTGTTCGGAAGTGTTGAGAGTTTGCACTAAACTTAACGTTACCCTGACGACAAAGTGTTAAAAGGGAGAAAAACACCCCAGGAAATTGCCTGAATGATTCCTGATTATTTTGCACTCTGCTTCGGAATGCTTTGACAAGATTTTGTAAAATTAGCAGATGTCCTCAATAATTACTTCTGCTGACTTTGCACGCTGAAAGCTACTACTAAGCTTTTATATATTTTGATACATTGGGAAAGTGTAAATATTTGGGGGGGGGGTTGTTTGTGTTTTTAATGTTGAGGTAGTCTGATGCCACCTAGATGGCTGGAGACTTCTTGCAGAACCAATTGTCAAAGTGTCAGAGGTGTTTTGAATGTCTTAATTTTGCATCAAGTGAACATTTTGTGAATATATGTATTTTTTTACTGGCATAAATGTATTCGTTATATTGTAAATAACTGCCAGATCATTGTACAGCAGAAAGCTGCTTATTGTCTTGAACTGCTGCCAGAAGAGAGAGTTCTATTTAGATGGCTCCTTTTTGCCAAGTGCTGATGCAAATCGGTTAGCCGTGATGACGACTGCTTCAATAGGGCATATATTTTGTTTGGGACACCCTTGAACTCTTGGAAATTCCACCTTGAAGTAACTGCCTTTTTGAGTTTTAAAGATTTACAACCAGCGAACATCTGCATAAGCTTCAATAAAAAGTTGACCTCTCAGTCTTCCAGCGACATCCATAAAGTTGTGTTGTTCTCACAATTGTAATGTATATGGAAAGAACACTTAATATTAACCTGGTTACAATCCTATCCACCCAAACATAAGAGAATTGTATATCAAAGCTAAGAGACTTATAGTGTAAAAAAATCCATGCTAAAAATGTAGCATTTTTAAAAAAAACTCCAAAGTGGACTCAGATCTGTTCTTTATTGTGTTTCTTAAATGCCTGCAATGATATTATTTGTCTTGTCCAGGATGCTTGTATGCAACCTATGATTGATGGAGAAACCGGATTTATTTTAATTTATAAATGAGGAACCAAGGTGCTTAATAGAGGAGCAAATCAGAATAAATGTGCAATAGGATCTCGTGGTTTAAAGTTGTAACATGTAATATTTTGACATAATGGCGAGATGGACTTTTAACTACTGCTTGCTCGTCAAAGAACCCTGGGATTCTTAGTGTTGGTGGTGATTGAATGAAAATTGTGACCTTTGGATCAAAAACAATTTTAAATAGGAATTGCATTAAATACTATTTTACTTTGTCAAAGGCATGTATGGTTTTTCTCTAAAGAATATGAGATAATTTATGTTCAACTGCTTTCATGTTGGGGATTTTCAGTTTGTAATGTTAAAATGTCCAAAGGATTAATGGGAAATATACCATAAATGTGATAACATAAGAGTCCTGCTGGATCAGGCCAAAGGCCCATCTAGTCCAGCTTCCTGTATCACACAGTGGCCCCACCAGATGCCTCAGGGAGCACAAGACAACAAGATACTTGTATCCTGTTGCCACTCCCTTGCACCTGGCACAAAGAAAACCTACTCCTACAACCAGGAGGTTGCTTATCCCCATCATGGCTTGTAAGCTGTGATGAACTTTTCCTCCATAAATCTGTCCAATCCTCTTTTAAAGGCATCTAGGCCAGGTGCCATCACCACCTCCTGTGGCAAGGAGTTCCACAAACCAATTACACACTGGGTAAAGAAATATTTTCTTTTGTCTGTTATACTCCCTCCACTCAATTTGAGTGGATGTCCCCTAGTTCTAGTGTTGTCTGAGAGGGAAAAGAACTTCTCTCTATCCACTCTCTCCATCCCCATGCATAATCACTTTGGAGAGAGCCAATCAAAAATTTGTCTGAAATTTTCCTGTTCATGGTAAATTAGCATGATGCAAATATCTCTGATTACTTCAAATGCTACTAGCCAAGTTTGAAGCTACATGAAGTCCTCACTTAAAGTTGTCGATAGGTTCTTCTTGAAAACTGCAACTTTAAGCGAAACTACTTATGATAATGAAACCAATTTTACCATAGGCTAATTGATAAATGTAAACATTCCCATGGCATTTTCCCATCAACAAAACAACTTTAAATCAGGACTTACTGTACCTTGCAATAGTTAGACCTGATGAAATAAGATACATAGCTCAGAAAGTTTGAATTTAGTTTGTCTCCATTTCTGGCCCTCGTATACATTTTTTCCAAAAAGAGTCAGTTGAAATCTAGTATCTGCCAATTTTTTTTCTTGACAATTTGCACATAGTTCAAAGGTCCTAACCTGTGGTACGTGGACCACAGGCTGGTGGTACAGTCTGCCGGTGGCCAAGAAGGCATCCGCCATCTCAGCCACATGGCGCCACTCTTCAGCTTCTCTTCCCTGCGATCGACGAAAATAAGCCAAAGATACGGCCACCTCAGTCTGCCAGCGGCTGTGTCTTCTGCTTCTCTTCCTTGCAACTGTGGAAGAGAAGCTGAAGACGTAGCCGCTCCAGACTGCCTCCCCCGCCCAGGAAGAAAGTACTGATGGCCTTCTGGTGGTATGCAAGCCTCTAAATGTTGGGAACCTCTGATATAGATGACCAAATACAAGGACCCATTCTGAAACATCCCAAGGCAGGGGAATCGGCTCTAGTCCATCCACTCACTGATCTTTGATTTATTAGCTCATCTTCAGAAAACTTGGTTATATAAAATGCTGACACAAAGAGGTTGAAACCAGCTGTTCTAGCTGATTCTGAAGATCTTGCTGCTGTAAACTGCTGACCAATCAATTAGGTTAAATAGACATGTCCGGAAAATAGTCTGAATGCCATAAGAGACTCTGTTGTTGCTGTAGAAGCTAAACATAGATTCAGCTCTGCTGTTGCTCTTATAGTAATTTTCATCTCAGACAGGAAACTATTTTTTCTAAGCAACATGTCGCAATGAGCTATCACAGTTCAAAACAGGCACTATACGGCGATTTAAACTTCCTGCTCTAGCTCAGGTCTTGCCCCCATCTTACACACCAGGGGATAAGCCTCAGCTGCCATGGGAATGAACTAGATCAGGGGTTCTCAACCGTTGGAGACCCAGGTACCCCCTATCACGGTCCAATTTTCTAAAGTACCCCCTGCTAATTAACTGCTAATTAATTGGAACAATCAATCAATTATTTAGGCGATTAATAATTAAATAAAAAGTACTAACAATTTTAAATGTGAAAAAGTCTTATTTAACTCTGTGTGTGTGTGACACACACACACACACACACGTACAAAGTACAAAAATAAGCCCAAAACCAAAATAAGAGAAACAGCAGGGCTCCAAAAACAATTAAAACTTAAAATCCATGTTAACACTTAATTAGCTGCTGATGGGGCAGATAGGGGGCAGGACTTGGCGTACCCCCAGCAAGAGGTCCTCGTACCCCTAGGGGTACCCGTACCACAGATTGAGAACCTCTGAACTAGATTACTAGCTTCCAGTCATCTGGAGGTTGACAACAGAATGCTGGACTAAAGAGACCTTGATCTAACCCAGTAAGGTAATGCCTATCTTGACTACTAGTTCCACAGACAGTGGCTCCCAGTTTCCTGAATCCTCCCCTAGAGGTAGCTGTGAAAGACCTTAATGTTCGATCTCTTGAAAAGGTGACTGCCCGTCACCTCCATGGCCAGCCCAGTGGAGAAGCAGAAGCTTAGTCCTCCCAGTTTCAAGTGTATTGGCAACAGCTACGGCAGTCTATCTCCATCTACGACATAGGTACTATAATAGCTTAGCTTTTGAGCAGCTACCACTTGATTCCTGGTGGTCCAAATCCATCCAAAGAGTATGCCAGTCACATGGAGGTAGTCAACTCCACTCTTTTCCCCCTTCCCATAAAACTCACATACAAGTGTTTTTAAACAATCACTAAAATTTTAATAAAACTTTAAAATCCCAGAGTAGCAACAAAAGTGTTTCTCAAAGTCACAATAGATTACAGAATGCCATATTAGAAATAAATTAACTCTCCTAGTTTACAAATAAATATAGTACAGAAGTAGCCTGACCTGCCACGGCTGGTTTCTTTTCTCAGCTGAGAAATGAAATCAGTTACATTTAGCGCAGCATGAGGAATATCCTTCTTTGTGCTCCATTAGCAATTCCACATGCTAATCCCAGATATGGACTTTGACAAGATAAAAAGCTTTCAGGACATACAACAGAGCCACTAGGAAAATATTAGCCATGCCTTCTCTATAGGACAACACATAGTACAATACACAAAGTTCCCACTCGGACCTTGCTTCTGCATGGTGGGAGTAGAGAAAGCTTATCGTTATGGTCTAATGTGCCGGGGCTATAAGATCTGACATCAGCCAAGCTGGCCGCAGACTGCTCTTACAAACCTGGGGGTCTTGGGGAAATTCAGAATCTGAACAGCAGGAATGCCTTCCCTTGTCATAGTGGTCCAACAAGCTGTGAGCAATAAAGCTGCTCTCGGTGTGAAGGGTGTTGCACACCCTGCAAACAATGATTTCACATTTGGGGCACATCTTCCCCGAGTGTGGCTTCCCCAAAGAACAAAGCTCCTCCTTGGGTGCCTTCAGCTTCTTAGACTCTTTTCTTTGCAAACCTCTTTTCTTATTGTCAAAGAACAAGTTCCTTTCCTGGGGCCTAAAAGACCAAAAAAAAAAAGTCAACAGGAATGCTCTATATTCCCACCCACCCAGAGCCTCCTCCCTGCGTTTTCTGGCCTCTGAAAACCCAGAAGTAACTGCTGATGTCATCACCAGTGGTACTCAGAAGGAAAGTGGCACCAGAGGTGGCACGTGGCCAGGAAGGGGTTGGGAACCCCTGCTCTATAGCATGAGGTCCCAAATGCAGCAAGAATTTTCAGGTAGCAGGGCAAAGGCTTCAGTACTAGACCTTGGAGGGCTGCCATCAGAAGAGAATGTACTGAGCTCAATGACTAGCTTGGCTCAGGTTTGATGTACTCTTACATTCTCTCATCACTTGAGGACTGAGGAGGTGCACATAGGAGTGGGATCACCATACATCTATTAGAGTCAGAACTTTCATATCAGTTCAAGCAGGATGGTTTCCAATTGAGTAGGCTTACATATTCAATGGCCAGCCATCAAAAAGGAAAAGGTCCACCCACTCAAGGCATGCCTGTCAAGGGTTCCCTTTATAAAGGCGGGGTTAGGGACTGACCAGAATGTTCAGACTTATAGTGAAACGATTTCTAAATTCCCCTACAAGAAATAGGGTGAATAGGGGTTAACGGGGACTGTACATACATCCATGCTCTACACTGGACTTAAAGAGGAAATTTTCTCTCACAAGAAATGATGACTGTAAAGAGTGAGCCTGTCTAAACTAGGGCACTCCCCACAGGGGTGGCCTGTCCATGACATGAGTTGAAAACTTCGTGTCAGGTGGCAAGTTGAGGGAGGTGGCGAGTTGGCAGCGCCCATGCAGCGGTTTGCTTCTAAAAGGTTAAAAACCTCACGTTTTTTACCTTTATTTTTCCTTTTTACAGTATTTTAAGGTGGACCCTATGGGTCCAGGATCCATGCGAGTCAAATCCATGGATCTCAAACCTGCAGATAGAAAGGGTCCGTCCACTGCACATGGGTCAACCATTGGTGCACAAATACACCAGTTTCAGAAAAACATTTTTCTCTTTTTGGAGGTCCCCCGACAATGTTGTACACCAACATAAGACAGTTCATATGTCACTGTTCATAAGACAGTAGCTGAAGACATCTTTTTCAAGATGTCTTACCATTTATTTAAAATACAGTACTCCCCCCAGTACTCCCCCCATATCCACTGGGGATATGTTCTAGGCCCCTCCGTGGATCCTTGAAACCATGGAAACACCCCCCCATGGTTTCCTGAGAGCCCCCAGCCCTGCCTCCCCTGCGGGCAGTTGTGTGCCCCCCCCAGCTCTTGTTTTTCTTTCGGCAAGCTTTGTTTCTTCCTTAAAACAAACAGAGAAGCAGCCTCCAGTGCAGGCAAGTAGAGCGAGACTAAGTCCTAGAGAGGTTTCTGTTAACCTTGCAGAGCCTCTCTAGGACTTAGTCTCATTCTACTTGTCTACAATAAGCAGCCAGAGGCTGCTTCTCCTGTTTGTTTAAGGAAGAAACAAAGCTTACTGGGGAAAACGTTAAAGCCTGGGGGGGGTCCCCGTGATCCATGGATAACTGAAACCGTGGATAGCCGTGGATAACCGTGGATATGGGGGCCCACCTGTACAATTGTAGGAGATGTGACTAGAAGGAACAAGCCAATGGTCAGAAGCCTGGGATAACTCTAAAATGAACACATATTTTGGAACAAAGAGCAGGATACGGAGTCCAAGAGAACCAACAGATCCATTCTTAGGTTATACACTATTTTATATCTAAACTCCGACTCAAATGCTCTTCCCTGTCAAAAAATCCACATTTCAGATTACATTTTCAACAGATTTTTCTCTTCATCTTTACCTTTCCAGTGTCAAGCACAACTGAAATGTGAAAGACAGTTTGGTTTGGCAGATTAGTGACAGTACAAATGAACATGCTGCCAAGATCATTGCTTGTGTTAAAGATGGTACCCAGTATACCGGTACTTATTTGTGGATATTGTAAAAGTCTTGCCAAAATACGATTAACTTTTCTATCAAAAAGCAGGCATAGGAGCAGAGCCACAATTTTACAGCAGCCTAAACAGAAGGGCTGGTAGAGTTGGTGGGCCAGATGTTAGCTTACATTACTGCACAGCACAATTTAGATCTATTTTTGAGAGGGTGAACCATAATCTTGCACTGGAGGGATTTTGAGGAAGATAGATACATTCTTTATTATCTCTGCTTGTATGGAGATCACAAGAACATAGGGTCAAACTATCAGTGAAACCAAAAGTGTCACTGTGCTTCCATCTTTATGGGAGTGGCCACAGCTTATGGGAGGGGCTACAGCTCAAAGGCAGAGCACCTGACCTGCTTCACATACAGGACATTCTATGTTCAGTCTTTGGCGTCTCAAAGTAGGGCTACAAAAGACCCCTGCATGGCACCTTGGAGAACTGCTGACAGTCTTTGCAGGCAGTCCTAAGTTAGACTGACTAGTGGTCCAATTCAGTAAAATGCAGCTTCATACACTCTCTAAAAAAATAGTAATGCGAGACCCTATCAGATCAGGATCATGGCATGGGGTAGGCAGTTTAATGCTCTTCCCCCACACTGTCGTCCTAATGTAAATCTCCATCATCCTAAATGTATTTCCCAGGGCAAGCAACAACTTAGTAATCGAGATGTTTGTTAGGTCATGGCAAGGGTTAACAAAATACCCTCCCCACTCCAAATGGTCTGATCTAGATCTCCTTAGGAGATCTCTGCTTTAAAAAAAACAATACAACAAAACCACAATGATGCTCTTAATAATTAAGAGTAATATCACATGTAATTTGACACATACCTTGGAAATGCAGAGATAGTATGTATGCTTGACATATGGGGAAAGTTGAAATCGGTGGTGATGCTGGGAATTGCTCCACTATCACCCTGTGTCTTACTACATATAGAGAGAAGTGCATACAAGTACTGAAGGAGATGCAGATTGGACCGATAATATATACGGTATTCATTATTGATTGGGGCCAATTTATAACATATGAAAAGTTATCATGGGATGCTAAAGAAGTGACACTTCCATCTACAAATGAGACACTTTGTAACATCTCCACATTTTTTCCTAAAGTAAAGAGACTTGAAGTTTGAGGCCAAGTGTTGGCAAAGAGCAGCAGAGCAGATTAAAAAAGCAATAGTAATAGTGTATTATGCTTAAAGTTAAACTTGTCTTGTCAACCACTATTCAAGCTGGGATTGTATAGTTAAAGACTTTTAAATTCTACATTTTATGACCATAATCCCGATGAATATGCTTCGATCTTGGTACATAGTAGCCGGTCATAACAGTTTCCGATCCATTTTAACTTTTAAATTCATTTATTAACAGCTCCAAGTTATGTGTAGCCTAGCATTTTCTGGGAATGGTACAAAGGATGTGTGTGTTGTTGTTGTTTTAAGTATTGTTGTAATATTCCTTTTCTTTTTGTAAACAGGATTTTTTTTCCCTGAAGAGTCAATAATTCCAGTTCTATCCCAGGATGATTTCCTATATCAGTTATTTTGTCCATCTTTTATAAATATTCATTAATGTTGTATTAAATGTTCAAATACTTATTTCACATTCTAGAAGAAACCCTTCTTCATTCTGTATCTTGGACCTGCTCTCATAATGAGTTAATTAATGGCCTTAAATATATTGTATTAGCATATGTATAATATGAAGATACAGATTGAACTGTGGCTTTTGTCTTTACAATCTCTCAACCTTTTCTTCCGTGAAGCCCTTTTTATTTACTAAGATGAAATTCCTGAACCTATACAACTAGTCAGCCTTGGCCTGCTCTTGCATTTTTAACAGCAGGTTGTTGGCTTTTGTCAGAAGTCAGCAGGTGACTCTTTTCACAACATGGCAATTAATAAAACATCATCACCTACTAAGGCCTACATAGCAAGCTGCTGTTACAGGCACAGGAGAAGTTGAAAAGTTGGCAGCCTTACATCAGTCCAAATATTTGTTTTAATCAAGTAACCCTTCTGATCTTGCATTTTTATCCAAAATAGCATATGTAGTGACTTTTCTATCTAATTCTGGTCCAAAACCCAGACTGTTTTTGTCTTTCATTAGGAAAACAGGATTCGTAAGAGAAACACTTACATCACATTCCTTGAGTAGCCAGGGAAGAAATTAAGTGTAGAAAGCTTCTTCTTAAAGAGACAGCCATTCTTTTTTCTGCAGGGCTTTGTGTTTGCAACGGTCTCCTCTTTCATTTCTCTTGTCTTCTTGAAGCTCTGACCTGTCACAAGAATAGGGCAAGGTCTAAAGAATATACTCAGTAGCATACATACCACAATCCTAGCATTGTGTACCAAGAAGGAGCAAGTCCCAGGGTGTGTTCGGCAACGCTCACTCCCAAGAATGTGTGACTAGGATTGCAGCTTCCCACACAATACCTCCAAAGTGTAGAGGAGAACAAATGACATACTAACCTCCAGGCATATCTGGAAAGTAACACAGTTGCCTTCTATCAGGTGAAGTAAATGCCGGCTTACTACAAGAAGAGAAAGAGAAAGAGAGAGAGAGGACTAGTAGTGCCTTCTTCTTAACCCAGCAAATAATAGTAAGCAAGGACCACTAAATGAAATAACTGCCTCTCTGCTCCAAAGCTGCCACAAACATATCTCCAAGAGCGATGAGCAGAATCTTCTTCCCTCTGTGCAAGCAGCAAAGTCAGTTCCCAGGGAAAGAGCACAAAACCAGAAAGAGAGAAATAGGGTACAGCCAATATGTGACTTCTTTTTCATCTTCTGGTAAATTAACTGATTAATCTTCATTTCCACATTGTGTCACTACAGTCTCCAAGGAGGATCCCTTTGGCTGCTTTAATTGCATTAGTCTCTCTGCTCTCCGTTTGATATCTCATAATTGTATTTACTTTGGCTGATGGACTTGCCTCACAGTTTACACTTGTTCTCAGTCACCGGTAACTACCTTTAGCTCATCCTCATAATTTATCAGATTTTGAAACATTTCCCAATAATTATTTCCCCAAACAAATAATTATGAAAATATAATTTCAAAGAATAAATTACAAGTGATTACTATTCCTGAACTAAACTGGAGCCAAAAACTGCATCACACTGATATTCCTTAATTATACTCTCTTTAAGAAGCAAGCTACATGATCACAGAACTGTATGAGAGATTCCAATATAACAGCAGATTCCAGCTGGCCTAAAGCTGAATGGATTCTTTGCTACTCTAATCTCTTTAATTAACACAAATAAAGATGTTTACCCCAAACACAGTTTGTATCCTTCTACACAAACAAGGGAAGGAAGTGCCATTTCAAAAGTACAGTACAGTACTGGTAGAATGTCGCCCAGATATTTCCAAGTCACTAACAATATCTACTTGTTCCGGTTTTGCGAGAAGCAATTAAGCCCCACCCCATTTGTGACATCACCTCTGCAAATGGGAGAAGGGTCTGTGCCCTCTGCCCTTTTGGATCCGGAATGCTGTTTCACAAAGGTCTTCAATACACGGAGCAAAATGGGCAAAGCAATCTTAACAGTACTGCTGTCTGCCCACAGGAATAAAGCTTTCCCCTGATTTGTGTGTGGTTGTTTGTTTGGTGGGGTGGGGTGGGGTGGGGTGGGGTGGGATTGGATTGACGTCACTCGATATTCTTCTCTGGAACTAGTTATTTCCTTTTAAAAAGGCAAAGTCGTTGACAAGGCAATGGCTGCCTTTTAAAGGTTGCAATCCTATGCACACTTACTTGTTACTGTAACCTGAGTACTACTCAGCTCTGTGGGAGTTACTTCTGAGTAAATATGCGTAGGACCAGGCTGCTACAAATATATGACTGAGGCTGCAATCCTATGCACACTTATTTGGGTATAAGCAGTGGGACTTATTCTGAGCGAGTAAACATGCATAGGATTGCTCTGTCATTCTAACACCCCTCTATCAGTTCTTTTGCCAGTTCACCCCTCTATCAGTTCTTGATCGCAGGTTTAATACTGTGATCGTTAAATAAATGGGCTTAAATGTACAGAAGAGCAACAACTGCATATTTTGCCCGAGGAGATTGATCCTAGATGTGATATTTAAATGAGGGTCATAGTTTTCTGCATGTTTAAAAGAAAACACACACACCCCAAAATTCAATTTATTTACGTACTCTCTGAGTAAAAATAATGTATACAAAGTACTGTATAAAGTTCGTGCAAATACCTCTCACAAATTCATCTAATTAAGTTTGATTTCTTTAGATCCAAGCTCCCTTCATTCAGCAACAGAAGTACATTTAATGCTTTTGTCAAAGAGGGATTTGGGGCAGATGCAGCTTGTCAAGCAAGGTTTGACTTATTTCAGTTGCAGTAGTGAACCTCTGGTGTTGCTTCTGAGTTGTAGGAAGGCTCTAAACATGCAGCTGCTTAGAGAACAAACCAGGTCACAGTTCAGCTTCTACAGAGGAAAAGAATGTGTTTGGCTTGGCTGGGATTTGAACCTCACATGGGTAAGACAAATGGCATATGGCAAAAGTTTCCAGAAGTCAGGAACACTAAGGAATAGGGAACGTAGAGAGAGGGAGTCTAGATTAGGCAATAGACAGATGAAAAGGGAATAGAAAGGGTAGGTGGAGAATGAGGGTTGACAAAGAAGATGGGGGGCTGAGACAAGAAGGGGTTAATTGCAAAGAAGACCCTGAAGAAACAGGAGGGAAGCAGCTGTGTGCTATGGGGAAGGGATATTGGTTAAAATATCACAGCTAAGGTTGGCATTGCCTGAACAGCAGAGAACAATGGCTGGTGGAGGTGAGATACTGAATAAGACACCAAATAGAACTGGGTTAAAACTACCCACAGAGCTTACTGACAGATGGGACCGTATGGACTGAGTCAGATCATTCATTCATCTAGTCCACAATTGTCAGCACTGACTGGCAGTGGCTCTATAGGATTTCAGATGAGGTCACCCAGGGATCTTTCCCAGCCTGACATGGAAATGCCAGGAATTGAACTTGAGACCTCCTGCAAGCAAAGCAGATGCTTTATCACTGACCCTACCCCACAAAGTGGGTGGTGGTGGTGAAGAAGCAGGACAGAAGTCACCAAGTCAGAGCGGACTAGGCAGCATAGAACTGTTATGTCTAGGTAGAGCATTGGCCTTGATGGAGGAATTCTGTTCATTGTGGTGACTTCTGCCAGCATCCTAAAGGAGACCACAAGAAAAAGCAAGTAGAGCTGAATTCAATATTGATTTGAATAAACCAACCAATTCTTTGACTTCCAGGCTTCTGGGAACTCTTAAAGGTATAGAAGAAATGTCCATTCTTTGTATGGGATCAAGACAATTTGGTGTGTAAGCCAGGGGTGGCCAACCTTTCAACATGAATGCTCCTGGACTGTTAATGGTTGTATAGGTGAGGGTATTTCAGTAGGTGCAGCTGCTTTAGCAGCACCATCAGCAATTGAAGCTGCCAAGATTCTGTCATCTACACAACTCTTATGAATGCAGAGGCCCTAATGGGCGAGAGGGTTCGGACTCAGTCGGACCGTTGCTTCGGCGGCTACACTGGCTGCCGGTTCGTTTCCGGGCACAATTCAAAGTGCTAGTTTTGACTTTTAAAGCCCTTAACGGCTCGGGTCCAGGGTATTTGAGGGACCGCCTCCTTCCTTATAATCCGAGCTGTACTCTGAGGTCATCAGGGGGGGCCCTGTTGACCGTGCCGCCACTGATGGAGGTGAGGGGGATGGCGGCGCGGAATAGGGCCTTCTCAGCAGTGGCACCCCAATTATGGAATTCCCTCCCCCTGGAATTAAGAACGGCTCCCTCCTTAGAGACCTTTCGGCGGGGCCTCAAGACATTTTTATTTAGATCAGCATTTGATGTCTGACATGGTGGGCTGGCTTTTTAACAAATCACTTTTAACAAATTTAAATGTGGATGACCCACTGGGGCTGTTTGTTTTAATTGTGTTAATTGTTTTAAATTATTTTAATTCTTGATTTTAAATGTATTCATGTATTTTAATATTTTTGTTGTAAGCCGCCTTGGTTGCCCTGGTGGGAGAAAGGCGGGGTAAAAATTCTATAAATAAATAAATAAAAATAATGGTGGAAGGTTGGCCACCCCTGCTGTATCGCTTTCCTGGGCATAAGCTGCATTGAACACAATGAGACCACAATCGTATTCATGTCTACCCAGAAGTAAGTCCCATTGTGTTCAATCAGGCTTACTCCCAGGTGTGCATAGGATTGTAGCCATAATCTGTGTTCATTATGAAGTTCCAATACAAACTGTAGCAGCTGTTACACACAAATAGACTTACTTCTGAGTAGGTATGTATAGGATTGTGCTTAAGCCTCCGGTGCCACTCTCCTGCTGAGTACCACTGGAAGTGACTGGTGATGACATCATCACCAGTTACTTCTGTGTTTTCAGAGGCCAGAAAACGCAGGTAGGAGGTTCTGGGCAGGTGGGAGAGCCTTTGTTCCCAAGAGACTCAGCCAAAAGCAGGAGCCTCTCAGGAGCAAAAACACAGTGCTGAAATGCCACATTGGGGCAGGGTTCCAATGGTCCACCAGTGGTCAGCCAAAGTACCACTGGTGGTACAAGTACACTGGTTGAGAACCTCTGGTGTAGAAGACAGAATCTTGGCAGCTGCAATTGCTGATGGTGCTGCTGCTAAAGCAGCTGCACCTGCTGAAATGCCCTCACCTATAACAACCATTAAAGGGGCAGGAGGAGCATTCATGTTGAAAGTTGGGCAACCCCTGGTTTACATATATTCACAATCTACTTCAAAGCTGCAATCTTGTATACACCAACCAAGAAATAAACCCCTTAGACCCATTCAGTTCCATGGAAATTAGGGTTCTGAGTAAACTAACACCCATAGGATTCGTCTGTTAATTTCTCACAAAGACACATAACTGGACCCAGAATTTCTAGCAGAGCACAGGGAAGTAAATGTCTCTTGAAGCCATTTCAATGTGTTTGAAGGAACTGGAGCTTTTAAAGAACCTACATTGTCTTTACTCAGGTTACTAGGAAACTGTGCTAGCTTGTAGGAGGATGCTAAAATGTGTGATGTTGTTTCTCATTTGATAGTGGAAGCTTACATCCTGTGGTACCTGTATGAGAGTGCATGGAAGTTGGAACAGCCAAGTTCTGAAAATAATACTCTCACTCTTGGGGGGGGGGGAGTTCATTTCAATCCTTCTGACAAACCCCGTTCTCAGGTGAATTGGACTCTGTCTTCAGTGTGACTACGATGCTGTGACACTCCATTGCTTTAAGTGATACCTGCTCTGAGGATTGTGTTGAAAAAGCTTTCTGTAACTTCAGCTTTTGAATAGAATAGATGCTTTTGAACTGTGGTGCTGGAGAAGACTCCTGAGAGTCCCTTGGACTGCTAGGAGATCAAATCAGTCAATCCTAAATGAAATCAACCCTGACTGTTCCCTGGAAGGACAGGTACTAAGGCTGAAACTCAAATATTTTGGACACCTAATGCGAAGAGAGGACTCTCTGGAGAAGACTCTGATGCTGGGAAAGATGGAAGGCAAAAGGAGAAGGGGAAGGCCAAGGATGAGATGGTTAGACAGCATCACCGATGCAAGGAACATGAAAATGAGCGAACTCAGGAAGATAGTGGAGGACAGGAAGGCCTGGCGGGATATGGTTCATGGGATCACGAAGGGTCGGACACGACTTAACGACTGAACAACAACAACAACTTCAGCAAGTGAAGTTTCACAGCATGAAAACAAACACCATGCTTGCTAACAGCTGTACAGTAAGCTGCTGTTAAAAGCTACCGTGACTGGTCGAAAAGTTGGCAACCCTATTTATGTATGTATGCATTTAAACACTTTCTACCCTACCGTTCTCTCTACAATGGGATGCCCAAGACAGCTTGCAATATATGCTAAAACACAACAAATACTATTAATCAGTATATCAGCAGTGCAATAAAATAATTAAGAAAATCAAAACAGCAGCCTAAAAATACAAAACCCAATGCAGGATAAAACAGATATAGCAAGTCATATGCCTTTTATCATACATGTTTGTAACCTGGGCCAAAGAGCTTTAATTATGACTGACATCTAGTTTTCTAAACGTTAGGTGGTGTTTTTTGTTTTTAATGGAGGCTATCTAAACATGCCATTTTCATCCACAGGCTGAAACTGTACATGGCGTCGGCTGATATGGGGCGGTGGGCCCCAGGGCGTAGGGGCACTGAGGCTCTGGGGGGGGGGCGCGGGCCTCCTTAAATTTGCAAAAAAAATTGCATTTTTCCACTTTTTCCAGAAACAGTTTTAGCATGTGTTGAGCTCTTTGCAGCAACCTAGTCTAAACTGTACGATTGCCGCGCTATTAAAAAAAAATCACGCAATTTAATCACGGATGCATTCAGGTGGATAGGGAAGGGAAAGGAATCACAAGTGATAGTGCAGCTAAACAATTCCAAATATCACGCCTATAATCACCTAACCTTGAGAGAGGCATATTGTTTAGCCTAAAAAAAACCCAAACGAGGTAAGGCTAGTAGCGAAAAACTTCGCAGGCACAAAGTCATAAAATAGAGTGATAGTAAAGGGGGGGGGGAATCTTTGCACTGCAATTCACCCACAAGCGTGCCCTGAAGAAAAAAATGAATGGCTTAACTCCTAGATCACCCACGTAGTTGAGAGAGAGAGAGAGAGAGAGAGAGAGAGAGAGAGAGAGAGAGAGATCTTTCTGTGTCTAAAGAGGCACTGGAGGATCCAGACCGCCCGCCCGCCCCCCGCCCCCCACTCCGGACTTGTGCAGAAGGCGGAAAGGGGCGCCTTGCTTGCCTCCTCTTTTTAGCGGGTGTGAGAGAAGAGGCGCGAGCATGCTCAGTCGCTGGGGCCGCCTCCTCAGCAACAGTTCCTCCACTATTAAGAGGCTGTTTGCATCAGAAGCAGAGGTAGTAGAAAGCCATCTTTGCTAGCGACTGAGAGTGAGATTGGAAGCCGAGACGACTACCAGACAAGGAACAATGTAAGTGTCGCCTAATTTTGGAAAGCGTCTCCGTCTCAAGAGTGACAGGCTTGTTTGGGGGGCTCGAAGGAACGAGTGTGATCAAAGCGGCGCCCGGCGCTGTCCGGCAGTTGTGGTGCTGAAAAACTCCAAATACTCTACTCCGCTGTACATGGGCGTGTTCCTTACTCCTCTAGTCACTGGAGAACTGGAAAGCACGGCAGAGCGGGATTCCCTTGCGGGAACAATTCTAACCTCTGATACGATTTTTTCCCCTGCTGCTTCTTCTGCTCAACTTGTGCTTTCTGGAAAGGAGAAATAAGACTGATAATTTTAGTCCTTGCAAGGGTTTTGGTTAGCAAAACAGGTGTAGTACCCAGAAAGTTCACAGCTGTTCAGGAGCAATGAAAAGTTGGTCCTTGAGATTTTTGGGCGATGGCTTTGTGTTCTGGGTGTACTTGCAAACAATGGCAGAAGGAATGGGAGGAGGGTGCTGTGGAACAGCAAAGCCTCCATTTGTGGCTTTTGGGGGTTGCAATGTGAAGGAGACACCGGTGTGCTTGTGTGAGCAAGCAAGCGAGAGGGTGTGTGTGTAAAAATGGCTGAAATCAGAATTCTGTGAAAGTAAACAAGGGCTTTGCCATTGATTTATCATTGCACCTATAGGCACCTGATCAAGACTGACATGATTGATATGTACAATCCTGTGCATATCTACTTGGGTGTAAATCCCATTGAATTAAATGGGATTTACTCCCAGATAAGCATGCATGGGATTGCAATCTGAATGTGGTGACACGTCAGTAAATTATGTACCTTTTTGAAATTTCCATTGTAAGATCTATATCCATGGGAAGACAGCTGGGATACTGTACTAAATATTCAGAACATAGATCCTGACTAAAACACTGGTTTATTACATGTCATAGCTGGATATACAGAAAAATGGCAACCAGATGGGTTTCTTTCAGCCTTGGCTAACCCACAGTGAAGTGTAAATTCCTCACTGGGTTTAAACTGGCTGTTTGAAGAAAGGAGCAGATGTTCATTTTACTGGGAAGCTAACAGAAATCCTCATGGAACTCTCCTCAGGAGGGAGAACCACAATGAAGTGGTAGAGCACATTTTCATGAATAAGATGCCAGGTTGAATCCTTGGCATCTCTGGTAAAAGACTTCACAGGGCCAGACCATGTCAGGCTGGTGCCTGAAGTGATGCTACGTTCTACCATCTTCCCTTGTTTTGCTGTGTGTACCACCATGTGCGTGCGCACACACACACCCAATACTGTCTCTTCCACCACCGCGCCTCCTCACCTCCTTTGCTGCTACTGCCGCTGCTTCTTCTGAACCAGTTGAGCAGAGAAGATCCTGGCAACAGAACAGAAGTGGAAGAGGAAAGAAGGCAGTGAACATGATTGCAGCAGCAGCAGCAGCAGCAGCAGCAGCAGCAGCAGCAGCAGCAGCAGCAGCTCCTTCCTTCTCCAGCTCCACCACTGCAATCTTTGGCAGTGGTGCTGGAGAAACAGGTAAGGCACTGCTGCCCCATCCTCCTCTCACTTGATATCCAAAGACAGCAGGATAGAAGAGGATGGGACAGCAGAAGGGTGGAGTTGGTGGGTAGACAGGTAGCAAGTCATCTGTGGAACTCCTTGCCACAGGATGTGGTGATGGCACCTGGCCTAGATGCCTTTTAAAAGGGGTTTGGATAGATTCATGTAGGAAAAGTCTATTACAGCTTACATGCCATAAGCAACCTCCTAGCTTTAGAAGTAGGTACAGGTACAAGGGAGTGACAACAGGAAACAGGTATCATGTTGTCTTGTGTGCTCCCTGAGGCATCTGGTGGGGCCACTGTGAGATACAGGAAGCTGGACGAGATGGATCTTTGACCTGATCCAGCAGGGCTCTTCTTATGTTCTTATGTTCTTAAGTCTGCAGAGGCAATGGCCAGGTACAGGGTACACACGTGTGTGCACACACACATACACCTGCCAGCACACTGCCTTGCCCATCCCACTGATTGAAGTAACCACCTCACCAGGCCTCTTGGGTGGTTCACCCCAGGACTTCAACTGCAAGTCTTGCAGAAATCTCTCCTGAGTCCTGGAGATCTGCTGCCACTAAGATCAGACAGGACTGGGCTAGTTGGACCATTAGTTGCCCCAGTATAAGGCAGCTTTTAATGTTATATCCTGCTTTTCAGCCAAGATTACTTCCCAAAGCAGTGTACAATTAAGATGCTCACAAAGGTATAATATAATTAGAGACAAGTTGGTGTGTGTGGAAGGGCAATCTTTTTTGGCCCCTGGCAGTAGGTAATGCAGTCCAGGTTCCATCCTCTTCTTTCCAGAGAGAGGGGGCAGAAGTCCACGCATAGGAGCAGCCCTTTACTTGTTCCACATCATCTTCTGGCACCTGGCTGTTGGAGACACACCTGTCCAGAGGAAAAGGCCAGAAGGAGCTGCAGTTGTACTCGGGCAACTTTATATTCACTGTAGTATATCTTTATATTTACTGTCCTCCTGTGAATCGGCTTAAAGACTGTCAAGTGTCTTGAAATGGTGTTCATGCTTCAGCTAAGCCACACATCACCCAATGGGGAAATACACAGAGTCCGATCTGGTCCCTGTACTGTATATCTAACATTCTTACCTAAACAATTTGAATTATACAGGAATGTTGCAGAATGATCCAAACTACTTCAGCTTTTGAGATATGTGCACATGCGCGTGTGCACACAAACACACACACACACACACACACACACACACACACACACACACACACACACACACACACACCATGGTTGTTAATGGAACTCTGTTTAGTTGAACATAGCATCCTGCTTTTAGTGCGTATTGAAATGATCTGGAAAACAGTAGGCCTACAGTACAGCACTTTAGTGTTTGATGACAGTTGCTAAATCTGTTTTTAAGGATGTTTATTAGATCATTCTGCTGCTTTTCATATGTTTAATAGCAAATATGATTCATACTGCTAGCATCAATATTTACAACTAGAAATAAACTGGAATTAAATGAAGAGCGTTTCAAGAAATTTGCACAGATCTGCCTATATTTTCAACACACCGATTTTGCCATGGAAGGCTAGTGCATATTGAAATAGTTAGTGTGCTTGATTTGGGACATGTCCAACATGCAACTCAAAATGCACTAATACAAAGATACGGAAAGATGATTGATAAGTGCTGGCTAAGTTATGGGTCAGGCACATTCTGAAGTTATGGCATGAACATGAAATAGTTATTCTTCAGAAGGTCAAGATCACCATTAAGTGAAAGGAGAACATGGCTCAGTGATGCCATCCTCTTCTTATTAACAGCTATTCCCAGACTTCAGAGACTCAACTCTTGCCAAGCTTTCCCTCAGATATGCAGACCAGTGTTGAGATAAGTCTGGCTTAGAACCTCCATTTTGAGCAAAGGAGAAGCCAGAGAGCTCATACTCCATACTAGGTCTAAAAACAGCCAGGTTGCTCTTACTACCAATCAGCTGGCACAGTGTGTATGTGAGTTCTGTGGCTTTGAGATCTGTGTAAAGCAGTGGTTCCCAAACGTACCACTGTGGCGGCATCCTTCCTGCTGCAGGCGCAGAGCTCAGCACCCAGAAGTAATTTGCGATGATGTGATGATGTGTGACGTGATGATGTCACCACCACTTACTTCCAGGTTTAGACCATGGAGTGACCCTGAAAACCACAGTAAAAGGCTTGGGGTGGGTAAGCTTTTCAGGGAACAAAAATGCCGAGTGCAACGTTTAGCTCGCTGTGCCTCTTACCATGGTTTTCAGGATTGCATCAAGTTCTTGCTGTTGAGTGGCTTGGGCAGTGAGCATCCCACTGTGCCCCTGGGGGCTTGCCGTGGCACCCCAGGGTGCTGTGGCACTCAGTTTGGGAAGCACGGGTGTAAAGCCTCTAATGCAAAGCCAAGGGTAGGAACTTCCCTGGAGACAAGGGTAACCAAAGTGTAATCTCTGTTCTCAAATGGATAGCAAGTAGCCTCAAATGAGTTGTTCCCGGAAAGTGTGACCCCACTGGGTTTCCTTAAGGAGGAAACAGGATGAAAGTAGTTTTCTTCATCCCTTTTGGTTTACCTTATTCTGCCTTTTATCTTGTGGGATCTTCTGGCATTCTGTGGCAGGAGGAGAGGCTATCTCCATAAGATCAGTGCTCCCATATCACACACAGGCACAACTCAAATACAACCAATTCAACAGGCAACTGACAGCCAGCACAAGTCTACTCATAAGAAGAGCCCTGCTGGATCAGGCCAAAGGCCCATCTAGTCCAGCTTCCTGTATCTCACAGTGGCCCCACCAGATGCCTCAGGGAGCACACAGACAACAAGATACCTGTTTCCTGTTGTCACTCCCTTACACCTGGCATTAAGAGATAGCTTACTACTAAAACCAGGAGGTTGCTACTGTTTACTACTCCAAGTTTAAACTCCAGTCTAACCATCATAGGCCCATATACTTAACCAAGCAAAGTGATCTTATACACCATTAGCACAGTCTGATTTTTTTTAAAACACATACTAGGTAACTAAAAATAAAGGGCAGGTAGTAAATATCTGCATTTTAAGAGATTCTGAAATGCTGTCAGTTGTTTCAATCCTACTGAATTTATACTCTGGGAGTTGGATATAACAAACTACATGACTGGTTCTGCAAACTCAAGGGAGTTTTAGACTTCTATTTCTTCAGCAGCAGACCACTCCATGCTGATGGCAAATCCCTTCTGGAAAGTTTGAAAAGTAGTTTGTGATATGGCAAGTCTGAGATTGCCCTGAGTATGCTCAAGCAGCTCCTTGGCTCCAAGCCAACAGCATTATTTAAGAACCATTATATTTTCCATTATGTTATGTTCCATTGTATTTTCATCATTACATAGCAACAGAAATGTTCCACAGATGTACCAGTCAATGAGTGTGATCCAGAAAAAGTTAGTCATGCCTGAGTTTCATGGAGATCGACCAAACATTTTAAGACTGCACAATGGTATATATTTTAATGGTATATAAAAAAAGGAAGGAGGGGGGACCCGGGAAACTACAGGCCGGTCAGCCTAACATCTGTTCCAGGGAAGATAGTGGAAAGTCTCATTAAAGATAAAATTTTAAAACACATAGAAGAACAAGCTCTGCTGAGGGAGAGTCAGCATGGCTTCTGCAAGGGGAAGTCTTGCCTCAAAAACCTTTTAGAATTTTTTGAAAAGGTCAACAGGCATGTGGATGCGAGCGAACCCGTGGATATTATATATCTGGATTTTCAGAAGGGGTTTGACACAGTCTCTCATGAAAAGCTCCTGAGAAAACTCCACAGTCAGGGAATAAGAGGGCAGGTCCTCTTGTGGATTAGGAACTGGTTGAAGACCAGGAAACAGCGAGAAAATGGGCAATTTTCACAATGGCGAGAGGTGAAAAGCAGTGTGCCCCAAGGATCGGTCTTGGGACCAGTGCTTTTCAACTTGTTCATAAATGACCTGGAGTTGGGGATAAGCAGCGAGGTGGCCAAATTTGCGGATGACACTAAACTTTTCTGGGTGGTGAAGACCAGCAGGGATTGTGAAGAGCTCCAGAAGGATCTCTCCAAACTGGGAGAATGGGCAGCAAAATGACAGATGCGCTTCAATGTACCGTATTTTTCGCTCCATGAGACGCACTTCCCCCCTCCCCAAAAAATAGGGGGAAATGTCTGTGCGTCTTATGGACTGAATGTAACTTGCCGGGGCTTGTGGGGACTTCGAGGAGGCCTGCGCGACCCTCTGCAGGCCTCCACGATCTTCAGTTTGGAAAAAAACTGCGATTTTCGGGCATTTCCGTTTTCGTGAAAACCTGAAATGGCCAAAAATAGCCATTTATCGAAGCCCCCGCAAGCCCCGGTAAGTAACAAATATTTTCCCCTATTTTTTCCCTTTTTTCCCTATTTTTAGCTCCATACTACGCATGCGTCCTATGGTCCGATGCGTCCTATGGAGCGAAAAATACAGTAAGTAAGTGTAAAGCGATGCACATTGGGGCAAGAAAGCAAAATTTCACATATACGCTAATGGGTTCTGAGCTGTCTGTGTCGGATGAAGAGAGAGATCTTGGGGTGCTGGTGGACAGGTCGATGAAAGTGTCGACCCAGTGTGCGGCGGCTGTGAAGAAGGCCAATTCCATGCTCAGGATCATTAAAAAAGGGATTGAGAATAAAACGGCCAATATCATTATGCCTTTGTACAAATCGATGGTAAGGCCACATCTGGAGTATTGTGTCCAGTTCTGGTCACCACACCTCAAAAAGGATATAGTTGAATTGGAAAAGGTGCAGAAAGGAGCGACCAGAATGATTTGTGGGCTGGAGCACCTCCCTTATGAGGAAAGGCTACAGTGTTTGGGGCTTTTCAGTCTAGAAAAAAGGCGCCTGAGGGGGGGGCATGATTGAGACGTATAAAACTATGCATGGGATAGAGAGAGTGGATAGAGGGAAAATCTTCACCCTCTCACACAACACCAGAACCAGGAGACATGCACTAAAATTGAGTGGAGGGAGAGTTAGAACGGACAAAAGAAAATATTTCTTCACCCAGCGTATAATTCATCTGTGGAATTCCTTGCCTCAGGATGTGGTGATGACACCTGGCCTAGATGCCTTTAAAAGGGGTTTCGACAGATTCATGGAGGAAAAGACCATCACAGGTTACGAGCCATAAGCAACCTCCTGGTTTTAGAAGTAGGTTTTCTCTGTGCCAGGTGCAGGGGAGTGGCAGCAGGAAACAGGTTATCTTGTTGGCTGTGTGCTCCCTGAAGCATCTGGTGGGGCCACTGTGTGATACAGGTAGCTGGACTAGGTGGGCCTTTGCCCTGATCCAGTGGGGCTCTTCTTATATTCTTATGTCCTTGTTTTACTTCAGCTCTCTAGAGACAGAAGTTCCTTGACCAGTTATTGAAGTGTCAAACACTTCGATCACATCAACAATCACTTGAATATTGACTATAGTGTATTTCTTATTTTACAATAATTTTCTGAATAACAAGAGACTAACATCGCAGTCGTCTGCATGTCTTTCACAACAGTAAGCCCCACTGAGTTCATTGGGATTTACGCCCAGGTAAGTGTGTACAGGATTGCAGCCTGAAATGCACTCCTCTGCACATTTATCTGGAAGTAAGCTCCACTGAATACTGTGGGACTTATGTCTGAGTAAACCTGCATAAGATTGTACTGTTATGAGCTTATTGCAATGTTCTTCTTCTTTGGATCTCTAAACAAAGTGCTTTAACTGTGTGGCTCTCTTTTCCCGACACCATGTGGTTTGATGTGGTCCCCTTGTACTTTTCCATCATTTATGAACTCGCCCTGCTGTTCATGCTATTGATGCTGTTGCCTAGTTGTGTGTATGTAAGGAGGCAGGGATGACGTCAAATACCTTTATTTGTGTGAGCTGTTCTTGGGTGATTAATGTAACTATTTCCTGCTGCAGCATTACATAAACTGTACTAACAAGAAACAATCTTTCAGCTATACCTACCTACCTTGTTTTATGGGTATTTCAGTGCTGCCATATTTAACCCTTCAAAACAACTCACTGGAGGAAAAAGACAACCTGTAAAGACATCGAGGCAGATTTGAGATTTGTTTGCCTGGAGCTTTATCTTTGTATCAAGTCTGCTTTATTTTTGTGGGAGCTGGGAAGTGGCAGGAGAATAAAAGCAGATTTGTGTGTGCAAGGATACAAAATATTGCAAGTTACTAAACTTTGGACTTCTGAAACATATGCTAGTATGCCATTAATCTAATATCATCAGTGGATTGATAGTATACCAAGGCATTAACCTATGAATAAAGGCCAAAATAGACATGATGGAGATCAGTTACTTGATCTTCTGATGTATTTATTTATTTATTTATTTTACTTTAAAGGAGCTGTAGAGGGAAATTTATCTTCTCCCCCCCCCCCGCAGCACTGTTTCTCCAGGTTTTTGGAAGGTTTAAATTGGTTATTTGGGGTGATAGTTAAAACCCTGTCCTGCTGATTCGTATCAGCTGTTGCCACACTAGACTGATGCTCTTATGCATTGATCTGTTTTATCTTACATATTTTTGTTCTATGGGAAAGAAGTGGTACGGGGCAGGCAGTGGCCACTATTAGGAGTGGCACAGGAGAGGTGTGGTGGTAGCTATAGGAAGGGCCAGGTTAAGGGAAGAGAATTAGATTACTTCAGGTTACCTTTCCTTGTAATTCTTCATCCATTTTGCAAAACCCAATTTGGCATATCATTAACCCATCAAGTCTGCATTTGTCATTGGTGAATGGGAAGGCCCCTGCCATCCAGGATATCCATGAGCAGGAATGTCTCGATGAGACTTGATTGGAGGAAGAGGGAGGGGTTCTCTTTCCCCAGCTACGTACACTAGTTTCTTGATGCAGCAGCAGTATAGGCTTGGTAGGCAGGGACGTTTAGTCATCATAAGCCCTGTTCAGACAGAACTGTAACTGTGGACCCCATGCTCAAGTACAGGATGAATAAAAGTCATGGCCCTGCTGCCTCACCCCCTTCTCTTCCCATAGAGAGCATTTCTCTGAAGAGGCAAATGCTCTCCATTGGGAGAGAATTGTTATGAAGTCTGGAATGACAGAACTCCAGCATAGATATTCTCTCCCTGTGGACGGTATTTGCTTCTTCTTCAAACAAACACTATTCATAGGGAGAGTGGGGGGGGGAGCTACGAGGGCACCAGCAGGGCTGTGGTTTGCTGTGTCAATGGTCCTAACAGGCCTATAGTCTGTCATCATTCCATCCCACTCTTCCACTGTACAGCAATTGTCCAATACTGATTGTCTATATCTGGACTTTGGCTCACAATATAGGGTAGGGATTATGTTAGCATGGTACTCCCCCCCCCCCCACACACACACACACTTAACAGTCTCTCTGTCTGAACTGGCAAAAGTTGTCTCAACTTACATATTTTTGTTCTATGGGAAAGGAGGGAAGTGGTACGGGGCAGTGGCCACTATTACCATATTTTTAGACACACACACACACACACACACACCATGCCTGGTGTAGCTCAGGAACCCATGTTGTCCACAAAAATTAAGGTCCAATCTCAGATTATATCTGGCCTGACTCATTTGACAGGACATACAACTTGATGGTGCTTAGTTCTGAGCATGAGAAAAGTGATATGTGGGTGAGGAAGCCTAATATTTTTCCTTTGTTGTTACTGTTACTGACAGATCAACTGACCTGGTTAGCAGTAGCATCAAATCACTATAGAGTGGAGGGCTTATTAGCACAGTCCAGTTTGGAAACTTCAGTTCATGCAAAATGCATCTGCTAGGTTGTTGGCTTGTAGGTTGAGGTCATATATACCAATATTACATAATCAAAGTGCTATTTTTAGCCTTGATTGAACATTCTAAATGGCCAGAGTGTCTTCAGAAGTGCCTCCTTGCATGCAAGTCTGTTGGAGTATTTTGGTAGAAATCTTGGGAGAGTTTATGAAATGCCCTCTCAAAAGAAGTCTGCTTGATTCCATCTCTAGTTACCTTCTTACAGACAGTAAAAACGTTTCTCTTTCAAAAAAAAGTTAATATCAAGGGGTGCTTTATTTTGATAAGGCTGTGTTGATGTTGCTCTCTGTCTCAAATGGTTGTTGGTATTTTTAATTGTTCCTGATGTATATAGTTGTAGTTGAATTGTATTGTTGTGATGTTGATTTGTGTTTTGTTACATTTTTGAGTATTTTTCTGAAATAAAAAAGTGGAGTTAAAATACATCAAAATAAAGGCATTGAAATAAATTTTCCAGCAGCTCCAGCTGAAAGAATTTAATCTAGCAGGGCTGGGAAACCTTGGAGAGCCAATTCCGATCAGAGCAGATAATGCTGCTAGATTGACCAGTGATCTGACTCAGCATAAGGCAATCTTATTGGTTAATAATTAAGCATCATGGAATTCTGACTAATTTTAAGTCAGGTTTTTCCATAGGGTTTTTCATGTATTGGTTCTTTTAGAGTACTCATAAAAATAAAAGACATGATCACCAAATGGGGTATAGACCGAGGAAGCCTAGTGATTAAGCTAAGAAGTCTCAGGACACACACTGGATCGAAATAAGTAGGCAGAAGCCCTGTTGAGTAATGACAATCTTGTTTCCCTGCTAGGCACAAAGAACATCTTCCACCTACACACACTTAAGCTCCAACTTTTGCTGAATAATAGTAAAGTCCTGGCTCTTTTGAAGTCACTGGGACATTGGCAAACAGTTTCAACAAGCAGATGGACAGTAGTAGTTTTTCCCGTCAGGTTGCCAGATTAACATTCTTTTCCTGAAATGTGGTTTGGTTCAGACTCACATCTGGAGAGTTCTTGGTTGATAGGGAAAACTGAAGGTGGGTTTGAGAACTTGTGTGGGTGTGATGCATTTCATCCTACTTCAGTGACTACCACAGCAAACCTTTTGAGGTTTCCTCTCTGCCACTTTTGAAATGACATGCATCCCAATCCTTTTTCATTTTAACTTCACACCATAGCAAATCCCACTGATGTCAATAGTGCTTACTATTACAATATTACGATTACAAACTTACTATTTTAGTAGCCTTACTCCCAAATAGTGCAGTACAAGCTGCAAGAGAGGAGATTCCCATTGGACTTCAGGAAAAAATTCTTCACGGTAAGGGCAGTTCGGCAGTGGAACAGATTGCTGAGGGAGGTGGTCAATTCTCCCTCGCTGAAGATCTTCAAATAGAGGCAGAGACATAGCTAGGGGGCGGGGGGCCACCGCCCCCAGGTGTCATGATGCCAGAGATGCTCTAAGAGGATTTTCTGCTACAGGCAGGGGGTTGACTAGATGACCTTATGGGTCTCTTCCAACTCTATGATTCTATAAGTGGCTCACTTGAGATTGCAGCCTTGTTTGGATGAACTGAACTGAATTTGTATTGCAAATGGGAAGCCTAGACACTACAGTGGCCCCTCGGTATCCACAGAGGTTCGTTTCTCTCCCCTCCCCCCCCCCCGCAGATACCGTGAATTCACAGGTGCTGAAACCCAGCACCCGAGGCCATTATCAGTTGCCAATCCTGCGAGGGGGATTTCTGGAGGCCTCTTCCATCTCACACCGGGCCCGCAACTGCCTCCATAGGCCTCCACAGGCCTCAGAATGCCTCTCTGAAACAACCGGAAGTAAAGTGAGGTCTATGGAGGCAGTTACGGGGCCCGGTGCAACACGGAAGAGGCCTCTGGAGGACTCCGGCTCGGAATCCATGGATAGTGAAATCCGCAGATGCCGAGGGGCCACTGTACTACAGGAGTTCCTATGCATGAATTTTATACCTTGGGAACTGAAGCAATAATGGGGACATTATGATAGTAATACTTCGTTTGTATTATTCTTGATGTTATCCCTACAACTACCATGTAAAGTAAGTAGTAGTATTATCTCCATATTACAACTGAAGTTGTGGCTTGCCTAAGGCTGTCTAGTGAATTCATGGCAGAGGTGAGATTTGAACTGGGGACGTCATGATTCACAGCTCTTAGCCAGTTCGCTACACCAGCTCTGCAACTCAAAATACGCTGCTATACATTTCCAATATATGTATTGATATAGAACCTGGGAATTGTTGTTATTTAGAAAGGAGGAATAATTTGAGGGTTTGGGGCTATTGAGTTATATGCTGTTATCTAAGCTTGCCCATCGCAGCTTAGACCAGTTTATTGTAACCTGTTGCCTCTTTCCCCTTGCCACCGTCCTGTCTGTTTTCTTTCCCTGCTGAGAACTTGGCTTAGAACAACCCACTTATTCCTGAATCCCCGGCATACTGAAAATGGTGGGTCTTCCATCATCTCTCCACACCATGGCATGGTGCTTATTGGGACGTTGCACACAAAAGGGCAAATGCCACATCATCCAGCTTCTTGATGATAATGGTAAAAAATGTTTATAACCTTTTAAAATCAGACAATGAAACAATCAGACACCTTTGGGATTCCCGCAAGCCAGACACCAGCTGGAAATATTAACGTCAAAGGACTGTGTGGAAAATATTTTCAATGAGTGGGAGTCAAAAATGGGCGTGTTGGAACCTGACTCAGTGCGTCACACCAGTCCCTGGTCTCACCTGACAGCATCATCTGATTCAGAACAGAATCTGGGCTGCCAGTGTGTCCCAGAGAGTGAGTCACTGATTGACTATGACCTTCTGTTATTGGCCTTCTGCCACCCTGCAGATGTGTCCCTTATAAATTGTCTTCCACTGTTACTCCTCAGTAACAATGGGATGTTTTTCAGAACTTCAATCATGTGGTTGGGTTTCATGAGTCTTCAACTTCTATAGGCTGCCCGATTACAGCTTTAAAGCAATCTCTTGAGACAGATTTTAATGACAACATAGAGATAAAAAGAAACATCATATTATAGCTTCTTCCCAGAAAATAACCTCTACTTTTTCTTTTCATCCACCTTTTAATGAATGATGAGTCAATGCCATTGATGCAGGGTTCACTGTTTTCACTTTGCTTCCTGAACCTCTGCTAACTGAGTTTGCAAGAGATCATGGATAGTACAGATGGTTCCTGGGCCCCAACTTCTTGGGGGTCTGCTCAATCTCTCTCCTTCACACAGCCCAACAAACAGATTGGTAAGGATTGCCACACACATCACTCAAAGGATCATAACAGGTTGGAAAAAACTGCTTCTCCAGGCAGTTTTCAACCCACCCACTATCAGGGTGCAATCCTCTTCTAAACTCGGCCAGTGGAACAAGTGTTCTGCTGGCCAAGGATGTCGCAAACGGGCCGTAAGACACGTTTCCAACTACTTTCTAGCAGGGAAGGCCGGCGCAAGGCTGGCCTTCCCTGCTCCATTGCTGGAGCCCTCGCCCAGCCGCCGGACCCAGGTAAGATAGGATCCGGTGGACGGGGGGAGGGTTGGCAGAGCCGGGAGGGTGGAGCACGGGATCCAGCAAGCAGCCTTGGCCGCCCAGCGGATCTTACGATAGGATTGGGCTGTCAGTCTCTGCAAAGTATGCCACAAATTGAGAAGAGATTGCAATTTCCGTGTTGGCTTTCTACCAGGGAAGGGTTATACTTGAGTGGAAGAGCATCTTCTGTATATGCAGTTCACAGGTTCAATCCCCAGTATCTCCCAGTACAGCAGTAAAAAAAATCCTGTCTAAAACCCTGGAGACTCACTGTCAGTGTCAACAACACTGAACCAAGTGGACTGAGCCGAGTCTGACTTGGTATAAGACGGCTTCCTCTGACATTAATGCTTGCAGGCAAAAGATTGACAGCGCAATCCTAACCAACTTTCCAATGCCAGTGCAGCCGCAATGCAGCCCCGAGGTAAGGGAACAAATGTTCCTTCACCTTGAAGAGGCCTCCATGACTGCCCCTGCACCACAAAATGCAGTGTGTGTCCTGTTGCAGTAGCGTCACTAGACGCGCGACACCCTAGGGCAGGGGGGTGCGCGTCACCCCCCGCCCTAGGGTGAACCCCCCCAAACACCCCCTTACCTGAAGGCCAGGGAGCCCGCCAGGGAGCCGGCCTCGGAGCGTCTGGCTCCGCCGGCGCTCCAGGCCCTTCTGAAGGTCCGATGCTTGAAAACGTAAAGTTTTACGTTTTTCGCGCATGCGCAGTACATTTTCTGAGGGCAAAGGGCTGCCCCTTTGCCCTCAGAAAAGTACTGCACATGCGCAAAAACGTAAGAATTACGTTTTCAAGCAGCAGGCCTTCAGAAGGGGGGGGCTTCAGAAGGCCCTGGAGCGTCGGCGGAGCCGGACGCTCCGAGGCTGGCTCCCGGGCCTCGGAGCCTCCGGACTCTGGAGGCTCCGAGGCTGGGGAGCCGGCCTCGGAGCGTCCGATCGTGACGCACGTCACCCATGACGCGCGTCACCCCCCGGGCGGTCCGCCCCACACGCCACGCTCCGTCGACGCCTCTGTCCTGTTGGCATGGCTACACCGGCGCTGGAAAGTTGGTTAGGATTGCACTGAAAGTGTTTCAGCAACTTTAAGTCCAAATACATGATGAAAACAGCATATGCTCTGAAAAATCCAGGATTGTTGCTTGAAACCAGAAATTTATATGTTTAAAAGAAACCGCTACATAAACAAAACTGGCTGGAATTTTATTTTCTGTCGGAAAAATGAATTTTGTGTGAATTTTGCATTCACGACTCACTGGCATGGTCTACAAAAAGTACAGAAACCAAAGTCCAAGGGCTGGGCATGGATCCCGATTATTATTATTATTATTATTATTATTATTATTATTATTATTATTATTATTATTATTTAAGAAGATGATGATGATGATTAGAAGGCATTTGGTTCCACTCCTACTTCCCTCTGCTCTCTGGCCAAAGGTTAATAGTATTGTAGATAATCATTTTTTAAAGGAGAAAAAAAATCTCATAGTGAGTATAAGTAGAAAAAGATTTCACCTGCTGTATAAAATGTGTGACAATCCTTGGTGAAAATATATTCGCTGCTTATATCAACACCATGGCATTGCGGGGACGGGATGTCTCGGTGTTGGCAGGCACAGCTTTTAGTGGCTGTTTATGGGAGCCCAAAAGTGATGCAGGCAAATACCTGCCACACTGGAAAAACTCTGTTGGCATCTGAATGGTTTTGCTCTGAACAATTTGTCCCTGATTATTTTGAGCTTTGGTGCATGCCCTGGAGAATAAATCTAGAACTATTTGATACAGAAGCTTTTTTTTAAAAAAAATCAAGTACTTATTGCATACTTTCCAAGCTGCTCAAAGGCAATGTATTATTTCCCCCCTACACACACAGATTCAATTCCTTTTGAGAGCTTCTGTTTTCTTTCACTTGTCTTGATCATTTCCTCCCAGCCCAAAGGTGTACGCATTTGACTCCAGTTGCAAGTATATATACACCCTTGGGTAAAAATGCCTTTTAACACTATGACTTCCAACAAACATTTGCAGGATTGTGCCCTGTATGTCTTAACAACCCTTGGTTCTAGGCAGGTACCACTTTTCTCTGCCATCTTGGTTATGACAAAGCAAAAGATTGCTCGTTATGTTTCTGAATGGATGCTGAATTGATGCTCATACATTTTGCTACTTCTTTCTGCTTTCTCCTTAATAGTTCCTTAGTCACCCCTATGATTATAGGCTGTGATTATGGACAAGATCAGTGTAGCGTTTCTGGGCAAAGGTTTTTGTCAATATGAGCACTTCCTCCCAGATCTTTTGCAGCCCAATCCTATATTTCAGAAACGCTGTTCTGAGCTGTATGGGATATGGTGTATGCCCTTGGGGGTGGGCACAAATACAGCTGCACCAGCAGAGACAAAGCTCTGCTGATATGGCTCCAGTCTTGCCAGAGAATGCACCTCAGATGCTTATGCGACACTGTGCCAGCGCAATACTACACTAGTATAGCCTCACCACTGGTGCAACTTCAGCCAGCCTAAGTCCCCAAACAGGGCAAAGACGTGGAAGGGATGTGGGCAGGATGGGGGGAGCTGACACGTGCCTTATCCTAATCCCCCTCCAGATGATGCACATGCCCCCAACACTGATGTAAGAGCTGGAGTAGGAATTATAAAATCCATAGAAAACAAGGAAAAGGGGGACACACACCAAAATCTCAACTCCTCCTACCCCCTGGCCCTGCCCACTTTTCTACAGCACAACATAGAATATAGACTGTACTCTGCAGCCAGCTGTCATTCATAAGTCCCATTACTAAAGCTCTTGCCAAGGAGATCAGAACTCAGGTGACAGGGCATGTTGTGGCATGGAGCTATAAATCTCTGAACTCAGGTCATGCACACTTCAAGCACACACATTGGAACCTTGGTGTTGGAAACCAGGGAGAAAGAGCACCTTGAACACAAAGGGACCACTTTGCACAAACAGCCTGCTGCCCTCATAACATGTATGGCAAGAAGATATACCTTGTTAATACTTGCCTTCTCAGAATTCTTATTGCAGGGACTCTGCCCCAGGAGGACTCCACATACAAACACCCAAGTGAAACCTCCCCTTCTCCACCCCAACAGGGGAAGCAAGGGCAATTCATCCCACAAAGGTAAGCAGGGGAGGGAAGCCAAACGTCTGGATGATGCATAGCTATCGCTTGTCTCTACCCCTTCCCTCTAGTATTGCCAAACAAGACCCATGCATTGTATATTGTTGCATTCCTTTCAAGAAATTGTGAGATAGAAGGAACAGTGGGTGGTGGAGACAGGGGCTTGAAGAAAGGAAGAGCCAAAGAGAAAGGAGGATTGGGGCAAAACATGTGTGCAAAGCCTAGAGACAGGAGGACCTATACATTAGTATAGGGCAGGCAATGGGTGTTGGGAAGAATTAGGGCTGTGGGACAGAAAGCCGAGGGGACATAGGATTGCTAGGTGGGCAGTCTAGGGTTCTGTCAATTGTGGCTTCTATTGTCACTGGAGCACTGTGACCTGACAACACTACCTGGAGGAATGAGGACTAAAAAAAACAGGACGTGGGGGATTGCTGAGGTTGAATTTCATTTCCTGCTTTGAAGTGAGTAGCCAATCTTTGGGCTTCAGTTTCTAGTCACTTGTAGTAACCAGGGAAATAGCCCTCATCATGTACTTCCACAAGCAGCTATTTAACCTTCTCTACCCTTGTAAAAATATTTTTAAAGCAAAATTAATCTCACACTGATAAAATAAGGCCTTTGTGGAATTGGTTAATAATATTGGCTTGTTGTGCTGTTGAATACACTGAACGAATTCAGGCTTGCTACATGTTTCATAGAATTGCTCTGAATATGCATGCAATCAACTTAAACATGCAGGGATGTAAGAAATTGTAATTGGTGTTATAGTAACATCACAGACGCTTCTCTTGAGTCCTGTTTCTCAGAACAGAAAACTATTGTGCTTGAGCCAAACGACGGCGTCATCACTGTGTTACCAGCAGATATCAGGTGGTATCCGTGAATAAATATAGCCTGTTTCTGAGAAGAGATGTTCACGTTTAAAATTTCACACCCAAAGGCTGTTCAGATATTCTCTTTTTTAATACATGACCTTAGGGATGTAAGCCTAGTATGAACATTAATCTGGGAGTACTGAACTCCAGCAGGACTGGTTTCTGTGTAGACATGAACAGATAGATGCCTTTGAGTCTCTTGCTGTTGGTATGTCAGCCTGACTGTTGTCAATACAAGGTCTGTTCTGAAGAAGCATGATATTCTCACCTTACTGGAGCGAACCAGGTCTTGATCTGGTCAGTGCCTGGATGGGAAACCAGTGCATGCCCATGCATGCCTCCTTGACTTCCAATATGGAAGAAAAGCAGGATGATAAATATAATAAGTGCAGGATAAGAAGTGGGGGGATTATCATTTTTACTGGAATGTGCATTCCAGTTGGTGTATTTTTTAAATGCAAACTACAAAACAAAGGAAATGAAAATTTGACATTGTATATTAAACATTGTTTTTCCATCTCCATATGATAACCGTATCATTACAAGGTTCTTGATATTTGGAAGATGGTTTTAGGTGTTGGAAGAGCATGCAAGTGAGATCTGTACAACAAGAGTGAGTATGGATATATATGTGTTAGTTCCCACTTGTAGGGGATGAACCAATTACCTATTCAGTTAAAAGACTTGTGGGTTGCGCTCGCTCTCCTACTTTGATTAGACTTCTGGGTAGCTTTGTTTTCCTGGAGTGTTCTTTTATATCACCCTGTCCAAGCAGCCATGACCGGTTGTTTCCCTTGTTTCATTTTGAAGTAGAGTACAGGTGGGCCCCCATATCCACTGATTCGCTATCCACGGTTTCAGTTATCCACGGATTGTGGGGATCCCCCAGGCGTTTACTTTTTCCCCAGTAAGCTTCGTTTCTTCCTTAAAGAAACAGGAGAATTATTACAGGCAAGTAGAACGAGACTAAGTCCTAGAGAGGCTCTGCAAGGTTAACAGAAACCTTGCAGAGCCTCTCTAGGACTTAGTCTCGTTCTACTTGCCTGCAATGGAGGCAGCTTCTCTGTTTGTTTTAAGGAAGAAACAAAGCTTGCTGAAAGAAAAATAAGAGCTGGGGGGGGGGCAAGCATGCCTGCCTGCAGAGGAGGCAGGGTGGGGGGCCCTCAGGAAACCATGGAGGGGGTGTTTGCTCTTATCCACGGTTTCAAGTATCCACGGAGGGGCCTGGAACATATCCCCAGCGGATATGGGGGCCCACCTGTATATACAGTATCACGTTCTTTGTGTAACTCACAGCGCAATCCAGTGTAATATAGCGCTGGGGAGCGCTGTCATGAAAATGCCATAAAGCACTTTTGTGGCACCCAGAGAGTAAGGACCGCTGGCGCAGAGGCCGGCAGCCCTCTCTCCCCCGGCACACCGTCCCTGCGCCTGCCAGACCAGGTAAGCCCTGCACCGGCTGGTGCAGGGGCGGGGGAAGGGCAGACCAGGCGGCAAGGGAGGGTGGCCATTATCCAAAGCCCTCTCCCAGCCTGGTGCGGCCTTACACCCCCAGGCTCGAATGTACGGCAGCTCCAAAGCCCAGGACTGGCATAGGATGCTGTGGCCGGCCCTTTAGGCCAGCCGCCTCATCTTACACAGGATTGGGCTGTCAGCCCTGCTATTTCTTCCATAGCTCTGCTAACATTAGAAAGCAGAACTTTCTCAGTGGTGACCTCTTCACTGGCAGGTACTCTTCACTCAGTGGTGACCTCTTCTTCCTGCCAAAGGACGTTTGCCATGCTACTTCTAATCTGGCTTTGGAGGCTAGCAAACCATCTTTATTGCATCTAGCTTTTGAGGGGTCTCATAACCTGACAAATGTCAGGTTATTCTCTCCCATCTCATGTTTTTAATTGATGGGCAGCCCAATCCTGCCTAAGGATCTGCCGGGCGGCTGAGGCCGCCCGTCGGATCCCTTGCACCACCGCAGGCAGGCACCCGCGTGGTGATAAGTCTACTCAGGGAAGGGAATGCTTGTCCCCTTCCCCGAGTGTAACTGGTGCTGGGGCCGATCGGCCTCCTCAGAATTCCGCCAGCTATTTTGCTGGCGGAAGTCGAGGAGGCCGTGTAACGACTCAGCTGCCTGGCTGGGCCTATGCAGAGACGTATTTACGGTGGAGCGGAGGGAGCAATGGCTCCAGGCGGCAAGTCAGGCTGGGGCGGCAAAACGCCGCGCCGTCCTGACTTGCCTCCCGCCCTCCGCTCGGCCTTGCACCGGCCTTCCCTGCTCGAAAGTAGTCACAAATGTGTTTTACGGCACATTTGCAACTACTTCGGGCAGCGGAATGCTCATTCCACTGCCCTAATTTACTTCAGGGTTGCGCCTTCCAATAGGTTTGTTTTGGGTTTTGCTATTGCATGTACCATAAACAGACTTGAGGATTCCTTTGGATCAGAAGGTCAAATATATTTTTAAAACTTCATACATCCAATGTGATGAAGTGGGGGAGAGAGAGAGAGAGAGAGAGAGAGAGAGAGAGAGAGAGAGAGAGAGAGAGAAATTAAACCAACAGCCTAGACTCAACTACACCATGAGAAATAGACTTGCTCTTCTGGTCAAAGATGTGATGTGTGACCACATTTCCTCTGCTAAAACAGCTTTTTATTATTAACAGATATCGTTTTGTAGAGCCGGCTTTCTTCACATTTAGTTAGATAATTTACACTTGCAGGCAGGGTTGATGTTATCACACCTTATCCTCCTGCTTTTAGCCACGAGGCTTATGTAAGCCATACACAAAATGAGTCATTGTTTTCAGATTATGTAGGAATTTATCCTTAATATTGGCCCCAAATGGAACAACAGAATAGGGCAGGCTATTGCAAACCTATGCATACAGCAAGGTGCAAGTGTTACCTTCTAGCAGGGTCAAATTAATCTGCTAAATGGTGATTATTTAGCTATCATCATCATCATCATCATCATCATCATCATCATCATCATCATCATAGCTCTCTAGCTAGATTGGTCTCATCATCATGATGATCAGGTCTAGGAAGCTCCCATATGATTAAAAAAAATATCTTGGTCTTCCACCAGCACTAGGTTCCTAATGGTCTTATTTTTCAGTTATGTTCCATAATGGCTCTTTTCCTGCCCTGTATATACTCAGACCCCAAGAGTGACTCACCCTGCTGCTTGTCAGGTGCCCAGTGTGGGTTCACCAACTTCTAGTCACTAGTGCATAGACTCAAAGTGAGCTGATGATGATACCTTCTGACTCCATCTGTTTTAAGGAAAATGTGGTGAGTGAGATACCAGAGGGGCCAGAACGATATCTGCTAGATTAATTTAGGTGACTCAGATACTGTCAGTGGGCTGTTCCCCTTGAAGCAAGAGGAGATTAAAAAAAAACCCTGCATCATCATCATACACTGGTGAAATCTTTTTCCTCACTCATAGCAATGAAGAACTCCAAATGTTCAGGCAAAATCCACTTGTGAGTACTAGTACATCAGCATTGGACCCCAAACACCCAGAAATGGCAACATTCATGCATTCATGGCACCTGTGGACTGGACTGGACTGGACTGGACAGGACAGGTATATCAATGGCTACTAGTCATGATAGCTATGGACTAACTCCAGGTTCAGTGGCTGTATGCCTCTGAATACCAGTTGCAGAACAGCAATGGTGGGACAGAAGTACGCCTGATCTCCTGCTTTGGGGCTTCAGGTGGCTGTGCAAATAGGAGCAGTGTGGCCCTGGGGGAAGCTGCTTGCCATGGTGTTCAGAGGGTGACATCACCGCCAACCAGTGGTCAGCTTGAAAGGAGGGGCAGCGGCTCCAGCTACTGGCATTTTGGCTGACATGGATGAGGATATAAGGGGAATGGGGAGAGAGGTAGAGAGAGAGAGAGGGAGGGAGAGAGAGAGAGAGAGGGAGAGGAAAGGAATGAGAGGCGAGGAGACAGACAAAGAGACGGTGCTAGAAGCAGGATGGAGAGGAGAGGGCAGAAGTTTGATAGGGAAGACCAAGAGGGACGCAGTGAGGGTACCAGAGCGGGCAAGGGACCCCAATGACCCAGCCACAGGAGAGAGGAAAGTGGGGGGTCCCTCCTTAGCTCCCATCCCATCCCATCCCAGGCTGCAGTCCTTCAGGAGGATTGGTGTGAAGCCCAGCCATCTCCGCCACAGTCCAGGGTAGAACCCATAGGTGCCCCCTATCTCCCAAATGCAGTTGTAGATGACCCCACCCTATGAGCACAGCAAGAGGTGAACTGGACATCTAGGTACCCGCACAGACCTCTGCCCTGGTGGGGGCCTGAATGGGGCCTCTACATAGACTGAGGCCATGAAGGTATGCCAAAAGAGGAAGGAGAGAAGTTAAAAGTGAAAGAAACTACCAGAGCTGAGACACCACCCTGTTTTCTGTTGCCATTGAACTCCCCCCCATTCTGTTTCCCCCTGGACTGTAAATTAAAGCAAGTCAGACATGAAGCGTCACCCCTGTCTGCTGCCTCTTTAGTTTTGACACGACCTGCCATGTTGCACCAATACCCCTTTGAGATGGAATTGCCCCCATGGGGGGGAGGAAACCCCCATGATTACAACTTCCTAGAGGCAACTGATGTGTTAGTGTGGATGGTGTAGTGGTTTGAGAGTTGGACTCAGACCTGGAACATCCAGGTTCAAATCCCTGCTCAGCCATGAAGCTTCCTGGGTGACCTTTGGCCAGTCACTATCTCTCAGCCTCACCTACTTCACAGGGTTGTTGTGAGGACAAAAGGAGGGGAGGAACTATGTACACCACCCTGAACTCCTTGGAGGAAGGGTGGTATAAAAATGTGAAAAATAAATAAAAAATAAACATGATGCTGGGCTACATGGGTATTTCCTATATTCTTATGAAGTAGATTTTCACAGGCCTGTCTCCACTAGAAAGAGAATTGCTTGTGCAACCTAAGTACAGTAATTGTGTTAGATTGTGGCAAGTTTGGTACAGTTTGGATCCAGAGAAACATGAGTAGTGTTCCTGCCCTTTGCTGCAGCCCCCAGCAGCCCTCAACAGCCAACCCAGGGAACCCCAGGAATAGTATGGACTATGGCACAGTGGAGCTACCAACAGAGGATGAAGCTGGCAAAAATGGCTTCTCTCCTTGCATCAGTGGAAATGTCTTTCTGCTCACACAAGGTCCTCTAGAATGGATCCAACCCTATTTGCACTTAATGAAGTTGAGCCAGGCAGTTATACACCCTGTGATTTACCACCTTCAGGCAACTGACACCTGATTGACACTGTGGTGTTAGCTGAGTAAATGTGGCCACAACTCATGCCATCAATGTTTACCTTCTGAGAAGAACCAGGTTTACCTGTACCGCAGTATTTTCTACTTAGGAATTATCCCGATATTTCATTACACTTGGGAATTCCTTATTACTAATGTCTCTTTCCAGACTGTCTCAAATGAGCCATGCGATTCATTTTGGGTAACATTGCCTTTTACAATGCTGTTGTTCACAGACGAGGGCTTTTTACCCACAAGGATATTTTAAAATGAATATAGACCAGATGTAGCATGGGGAAAAAAACAAGCTAAAGTCACAAAGAAGCTAAAGCCATTGCTTCCTTGCCCAAACCAGTTCTGAAAATTTTAGTGACACCCAAAAGAATGAGAGATAAACAAAAATCTTTTATGGAAGAGTATGAGATGACACTGTTCGCTGTCACCTGACTTGCACTGAAGTTTTTTTTTTAAAAAAAAGTACCAGTACCTGAGTTTTTAAAAGGTAGAATATGCACACCACACAGAGTCGTAGTAACGTGGCCCAACGCGGGGCCTCCATGATGGCTGACATCACTCGCCCCGCCCATGAATGACATCAATCAGAGCCTAACGTCCCTCAGGACTGGGAGGGAGGGTGGTGCCAAAACCATGGCGTGGAGGCGGCAGGAGCCTTCTCCTGGCTCTCCAAGCTGTTACGCTGCCACCTCAATTGCCACGTTCTTTGCCGCTGCCGCGTTCGTCGTCGCCACCACTGCCATTTTGCCACCGCTATCACCATTTTGATGCCCCCAGCCACATGTAAGCTGTCCCCTGCATGTTGCCCGTTGGGCCCCCATCCCAGCCGTTTCTACGGCACTGTGACACCATACTGTTAACTGTGAATACACATTTAAATACTGGGTTTCTCCACAGTAAACACAGAAGCAGGGGCTGCTTTCATGTTATTTGTTGTGTGGAAAACACAAGAGGTTGTATCCTAAGTTTAGTTAGGCTTAACTAAACAAGTTAGTAATTAGTAAATCCCTTTGATTTCCATGGGACCTAGTCATCATGACTAACTAAACTTAGGATATAAAACCCAATATCCATATGACAGGGGTGGTCAACATGCATGCTCCTGTCCCTTTAATGGTTGTTATAGGTGAGGGCATTTCAGCAGGTGCAGCTGCTTTAGCAGCAGCACCATCAGCACTTGCAGCTGCCAAGATTCTGCTTTCCACACAACTCTGAAGAACGCAGTGGCCCTAATGCTGGAAGGTTAGCCACTCCTGGAATATGAAGTAGTAGATCTCCTGCCTTGTAGGAGCACATATGCTGCGTGCCTTCACCTGATGTTCTACTTATAGATTTGTGAATAAATCCAATATTACAAAAACATCGTAAGCCTTCAGTGATCTCTCCTTGAAAGGAAGCCAAATGTTGGAAGAGTTGCTCCTGGAACTTGTCACCATTCAGAGAAGTGGGGCATGTGTAATAATTACATATTCCTCGCTAAGCCTTTCTAGGTCTGTATTATCAAGGTGCTTTACAGAGGCGTCGCTCCGGTAGGGGCGGGGCTGTAAGTTTCGAACGAGCAGGAGGCGGCCCCGCCCCCTCACTGTCAGAGCCATTCCCCTGCGGAGAAAGCAGCAGGCAAGAGACCCTGCCTGCTGCTTTCTCCGCAGGGGAATGGCTCTGACAGTGGGGGGGCGGGGCCGCCTCCTGCTCGTTTGGTAAACGGGACTCCGACCGAGCAAAACTTACAGCCCCGCCCCTACAGGAGCGACGCCACTGGTGCTTTATAACAGTTGTGTTTAGTTATTAAACATGGCAACACCGGAGTTGCTGTTTGTCCAATAAATCCTGTTTAAGCTTCCCTTGAGCCAACAGCCACGAGTGCGTGTGAATCCCTCCCTCTTTTTTCGAAGTCCTGGATCTTAAGAGATGCTCGTAGCAGAACTAGGAAAAGAAAGGAAGAATAGAAAGATGGCATAAACAGAAGGTCAACAGAAGACAAATACTTTTATTGTTTGCAAAGGATTAATGAGAATATGGATGGCCACCATATTGTGTGTTTCTGTGGTGATGTTCTGTCACATAACAAATGTGGTCAGGATTTGGACGACTTTCAAAGAAGGCAAGCAAAATCAAGTTCAGTAAATAAAAATGAAGGCATATCAACTCTGGTCCTTCTGAACAATGCAGTGTCAGTTTCTACTTTAAAAAGTACCTTGTCACCTTGGCAACTGGCTACCAAAAATATCTTGCTTTCATTGTTTCACATCCAAACGTGAGGTTGTGTGGCAAGCTTTCCAAGTAATACACTGTCAATTTGCAATCCTTGAGGCTTTTTGCAGTTCAAGCTGTTAGGAATACTTCCATAGATAGGTATATTCCATCCTGGAACAGTCAAGAAGTATCTCTTTACACAAAACCCTTGTACCTGAGAAAATGTGATGTTTCTCCTGCATAACACATTCACTTCTGCTGCCATGGCCATCTACAGTGTGGTCACACATCTATTAGATGTATTTTGTGACACAAACAGTGATATGGGCACAGTATGTCCCACCACCTCCCTATCAGAATCATGATTTGAACCCTTTTGATTTTCATTGGTGGAAACTGAGCTCTCTGTAACCATACACCAGCGAAGAAATGCTCATCTATCCATAATGCTTTAAACCAGGGGTTCTCAACCCCTTCCCAGCTGAATACCACCTCCAGCATCACTCTCCTGCTGCATACCACCAGAAGTGATTGACAATGACATCACCACCAGTTACTTCTGGGTTTTTGGAGGCCAGAATACGCAGGTAGGAGGCTCTAGGCAGGTGGGAGAGCCCTTCTCAGCGTTCCCCCAGAGGCTCAGCCAAAGGCAGGAGCCTATCGGGAGCAAAAATGCGGCACCAAAAGCACCACATGGGGGGGGGGGGAGGTCAGGCAGGCTGATTACCACCAGTCGCGAAGACGCGCGTCACCCCAGAGCGGGGGCGCGCGTCGCCCTTAAGGGGGAGGCTCTGCCCCCGCGCGTGACGTCACGCGCAGGAGCAGAGCGCCCTCCCTGCTCCGTTTTCGGCTCATTTTGGAGCCAAACGGACACAGGGGAGGGCGGGCGGGCCCACCTTCAGCTCAAAACTGTAAGTGGGGGGTGATCGCGCGTCACCCCTATATGCACGACGCCCCCCGGCGGCCCGCCCCCCCCGCTTCCCCCCGTCGACGCCAGTGATTACCACCAGCCATTTGCTGAAGTACCACTGATGGTAAATACTACTGGCTGAGAACCCCTGCTTTAAACGAACAACACCAGCCAGGCTAATACCCATTTCATCTCCTGTACTTAAGTACACACATACCTAGATTTCCCCCCACCCCAAGAATGAACAGCAAAATGCCTCTTGTTCATCTACTATATACATGTGAAACAATGTACTACTGCAGTTTAACAAGGACTTGGGGGGGGCGTTGCCCAAAGCCTAAAATGAGGTTGTGTATGTCACATATGACATAGATCCAGACTTACAGTGCTATTCACTTCCTGAAGCAAAGTTATACTCTGCTTCAATCCTAATCACACCAACAGCACAATCCTATCCAACGTACACCACTGGTATAACCAGTGGTGCAGCGAGAACGGGAGGCCCCAGAACGGAAAGGGGATTCAAATCCCCTCCAAAGGGGGATTCAAAGGGGATTTAAATCTCCCCTCCCCTCCAAAGCCTCCCACCCTGCCCTGCCCTCCCCCGCTAGTTACAACGGTGGTGTAAATCGGATAGGATTGTGCTGTTACCTGGGAGTAAGTTCCATTGAGCATAGTGGGACTGACTTCTGCGTAAGTATGTTGCATTGCATGTTGCCTTTATTGCTGATAGTACTGTATATGTATGAAATCCATATGACTTGTTGGGGGTGAAGCTGGGACATTTAGAAGCATCTCCGCTTGCTGATAAGCCAGCTGTACACTCTCTCCTCAGCTCCTTTTCATTCCGCATTGCACTGCGCTATGCATGTGGCCTGCTACGCTAGCATTCAGTATCACTAGCCATATGCTGAATGATAGATCATTACAATCTTGGCAGCCAACGGATATACTTTGTACTACAGAGATGGCAATCAGTATCAGTAATGAGTTGCAGGCATCTGGCAGAACAATAAATCCACTGTTAACATAATAGATTTTCATTACAGAAGTGCACACAGACCAGAGGAGACTGATAAGCCATAAACAGATTGGCCTTTGGCAATTTCCGAGTGACTATTCTTAATTTGTACCCACAGTTCTCAAAGTGGGAGGTGGGAGATCTCAGGAAAGTTCAGGCACCTGCTGCCTCCCTAGTAGTGTATCTTTTAGCAACATAAAAAGAGCCTTGTTGGATAAGGCCAAATCTAGTCCAGGTTCCTGTATCTCACAGAGGCCCATTAGATGTCTCTGGGATCACACAGACAACAAGATACCTGTATCCTGTTGCCACTCTTGCAAGTGGGATTCAGAGATTGGCTACCTCTAAAACCTGGAGGCTGCATATGGTCATCATGACTTGTAACCTGTGATGGATCTTTCTTCTATAAACCTGTCCAATCCCCTTTTAAAAGGCATCTAGACCAGGTGCCAGCACCACCTCCTGTGGAAAGGAGTTCCACATATTATTAATTACTTTTACTTTTAATCCAAGTATAGCACCAAAAGCAGATGACAAAGAAGATCAGGCAGACCTCTTGAGAGGGGAAATATCACTCTGTTTTTGTATTAATATACTGGCAAGCCTTGAATACAAAGTTTTCCTTCACATTTACAAAACCAAACCTTTCTGTTATATATTGTGTCATACCCACATATCCATGTGTTTCCTATATAATCTGCTTGGTTCCATTTTACAACAATTGTTTCAAGTTTGTAATAACACATCAATACACCCAGATTACAGCTCTTCCATACAAGAACTGCCCCAATCCATTCATCATTGTTTCATCTGCAACTTGCCATTTTCAGTCCTGTGTATTTACTTATTTATTTACAATATTTTTATCCCACTTTATCCTATTGGGTACTGCTAGAATTGAGAAAATTGGGTCGCTGTGGGTATATGTCTCAAACTGCAGCCGGCATGGTCCACGGTGCTCCTCACATCGGACCGCGATCCATCGCAGAGGATGAAGTGGGTTGTGGAGGTGGGAAGATTGGGAACCATTGGTTTAGAACCTAAAGGCCAAGCTACATGTGTGCCAAGGGAAAGAACAAAAAAGCTGAATTAAAACCCAGTGCCTGATATCAACGCTGGGGAGGCTGAAAGCGGTTGTAACTTTAGGGAAGGTCTATATAGCTTAATGGCAGGTGCAGCAACTGGTCTTGGCTTCCAGTTCCCAGCTTCTCCAGTCAAAAGATCTTAGGTAGCAGGGCTGGGAAAGACTTTTCCCTAAAGCCTAAAGAGGACTATCGCATTATTCAGACTTGCAACTGCATATGCACAGTTAGTAGAGAGAAGTCTAAAGTAGAGGGGCTCATTTCAGTATGGTTGAATGACAACCCACAGGTTTAAGAAAGGTATCTGTGTGATCGGTGTGCTGGTCCTCCTTAGGATAATTCTTCAGGCTCATACAGGTTCAAAAAGTAACTTTTAGTCAAATGTTAATATTCTGCCACTCCAGCACCTCATTGGTTGCATCTGAGAGACATGTGGAGGCTTTCTTTGATAAATAATTCAAGGGACAGGAAATGAATTCTGGTGCAACAAAAATATTACCCTGGCTTTGGCAGTTTTTGTTAAGCTGGTATTTCCTTAAAGGGAGCTAATGACTGGGGCTGTTACTTTAATGAGCCATTTAACTGCAGGGTTGACCTGAGACCTGCCAGAAAAGACAACAATTGCTGCTTTCATTTGGAACCAGAAAGAGAGAGAATTGGGTTTGGCTGAAACTGGAATGCAACTGTTGCTTTTAGGACATCTAATGCAGTATTGGTAGCTATGGTACCTGCCTTAGAAGTCTACTTGCTTCCCATATGCTCTGTTTGTATATTTGTACATAAACAAATAACAGCTGATGCCATAAAATATGATGCCATATAAATCAGGGGAAAGCAATTCTATTTAGCAAAGGGAGGTTTTCTTAAGGCAGGGAGTTCTCCTAAGTGAAATATTGCAGGCTCCCCAAGCACAGTCTACCATTTTCACTTTCTCATCAGCCTTCCAGTAATCTACCTTCCACCCACCCTAGTAAAGCAAATCAGGAGAAGCAAGTGGGCAGGCAGGCAGGCAGGCATGTGGGCCATAACTCAATAAGTTTGCTGTTATTAAAGTGTGTGCATGAAAGGTCCCATAACGAAAGCGGGAGATATTTCTGATGAGAGCCTTCCATCTTTGCTGGGTTTCTAATCTAGGTCAGCACCAACTCCTTCCCAAGGTGCTGGAGCTGTTCCCAGCTCTGGACCAGGAGAAGCTCTCCAGACCAATGTGACCAGCAATCGGCGGCTGCAGCAGACACAGGCTCAAGTGAATGAGGTGAGCTCAGCACTGAACATCGTGCATTTTGTTTATATAAGAAAGGAGGTGAATGAGATGAGCTCGGCACTGAACATCGTGCATTTTGTTTATATCTGCAGGTTTCATGAATAGGATTCAATAATAGTCTGTTTGAGCGGTACGGCAGCCTTCATGCTATGAATTTGCCATACCCCTGGGGTGAACAGCCACTACCCTGGAGTGAGACTAAGCATTGCTGCCATTTTGTTTTGTGTAGTGTACTCTCATTCCCTTCAGTGATAGAGGCATATGTGTACCAGCCATGTGGGCAGCTGCTGTACAAGCAGGGTCACTCAGGAATTTTATCAGGGGGTACAAAGTTTCTTTTGGGCCCCTTCCCTTCATGTAAATTTGGCTCCTGGGCCCCCCTTTTAACCCCTTTTTGGCCCTGGGCCCAAGTACAATTTACCCCCTTAACCACCCTCTCAGAGGCCCTGTGTACAAGGTTTTCTGTGCAGTCCTCTCTGTCTCTCTTCTGCTTTAAAGGATAGTCTTTAAGGCAGAAGGAGAAGACAGAACAAAGACGACAGCTGAACACAGTAATGGTATAGTGACCAAACACTGATATTTTTTTAAAAAAACACATTCTTGAGCAGAAGTGGGTCCCAAGTCAAGGCATATCAGCAGAAACGACGGGTGCCCTCCCGGCGCCCAGGCGCGTGGGGGCGGGGCCTGCATCGCATCACGTCAACGCGCCCCTCGCGTCACGTCAACGCCCCCGCCCGTTTTGCGCTCATTTTGGAGCCGAACGGGCTCCAGGGAGGTCGGGCGGGCCCATCCAGCACGGTGCTTCGGGACGGTAAGTTCTCCAAGCGCGCCGCCCGCCCACCTGAGCGCCTGCAGCTCCTGCTCCATGCACTCTACCCAAGTTCCGCTGCTGCATATCAGGCCTGGAGGCAGTTCTCATTGGAGGAGAGTACAGGAGCCTCCTTTCCCTATTGAATATTCATTACTACTCCCCTGTTATCAAACAGTACACCACACATGATATCAAGCCTCCATAGATAACACCACAGTACAGACTACAACTATGACACAATCAGAAAGCAGGAAATTACATATAGAGTAGATAACCTAAGAGCCAAGCTACAGACTGCAGGTCAAGAATACATATATGAGCATTACATGATAAAGAAACTGAGCATTGGTAATTGATAAAGGAATTGATAAAGGAATGCTTATGAGCATTATATGATAAAGGAATGAAGCATACCAATTTTACACAAGGAGCACTGAGTCTGAGGTTAGTCCCAAGAACAAGCAATGAATCTATGACAGAAAACAAAACACACGTGCAAAGCTGATCACTCAGTCAAGCCAAATTGGAGGTCACTGGTCAAATCTCACCCAAGGAATTATGCCTATTAAAAACTTTGTCCATTCTACAGAGGGAGAATATAAGGCTTAGGAATCAAAACACAAAGATAAACACCATTTCTGATCTCCTTTTACACACTAGCACAACTCTGACAGATACAAGAAACATACAGTGATACACAGACACTCTCATTTTCTGTTGCATACTCAGGTAAACATAGTAAGACATCCTGTCTCATATACGCATGTGAAATATAGACACAGGAGAGAGAGAGAGAGAGAGAGAGAGAGAGAGAGAGAGAGAATTGCTGCCTCATGTGCCCTCATGAGATTTTGGCGCCGCCATCTTGGATCTCGTGAGATTTTGCAAGATCCAAGATGATGGCGTCTGGAAAAAAGGTACTTTTTACCTTTTTTTTTTTTAGTGGCGGCAGGGGCTTCATCCGGGCTCAGAAAGTCCGGGACCAACCTGGGACCGGAGCCCAGAGCCTGGGACGGTCCCGGACATTCCGGGACGGATAGTAAGCCTAGAATTGGCACACTACGTAACCTGAGAAACCACAGGATGTGCATCTCCTCAGCTGTCTCCACTGTGACTGCAACTAGCAGTTTCAGACCACTGACTGCAGCTGCTGCCTTCCAGTCTCAGCATGCTTTGCACTGATTGCTGCCTGCCTGAGTCTTTCCTCTGCTTCATAATTGCTCATTCACACAACCACCATCCCACAGAGAACTGGATGTAAGTCAAGTGACTGAGCAAATAAGCTGACCAGCCACCGCCTCCTTGCTGCCCACTTTCCACCTCTTTGCCACCATCTGAGACCAAATAGGAAGCGGTGGCAACTCATTTAGATTTTCCCTGCACACACAGACACCAGCTTCTATCTGCCTTCCCCTGCTCAATATGCATGCATTCAAAACACACAGGAAGAAAACAAATACCAGTATATGTTTTCTTAAAATACAAAAATATGTTTAAATAAGGGAGAAAAGCTGTGAAAGGGGGGGGGGAAATGGCTTTCCCTCTCCCTTGTGTGATGATTTTTTTAAAAAGCAACTGGTCATGCCAGTTGTTTCCTGGTTGTTTGCCAACCCTAAGTGGGAACATAGTGATCACCTGCTGCTGTTCTGCATGGGCTCTTCAGTCCCAAGATAGCAACGGCAACAGCGAAAGGTGTTCTGTTTTGTCTTTGTGCTCAATTTCTTGCAAAATATTGTAATTTGAATTTTAGAAAAAATCCAGATCTCTGCTACAGAATCATTTCCGGGGGGGGGGGGGATAAATCTTGATCCCGCACAACAAACACAAGCCAATAGGGTATTTACTGCATGAAAAATGTTATCTGCTGAAGACCCTTTGAAAATATCAGTTATCATGTGTTACCATACTAAACATATCCTGTAGGTGGCACTAAACACCCACACCACAGAAATCCATTACTGTACATGAATTCCAGAGGGTAGTCATGCTACTTTGTTGTGGCAAAAAAAACAACCAAGAGTCCTGCACTATGTTGACTTGCTTATTTTATTTTATTTGGACACAATTAAAAAAAAAGCTTGTGCCAAATAACATTGTAGGCCCTCTTGTTGTCATTACTGTATAGTAGTGGCTAGTGACTCCAAAACGAGAAATTAATTTTCATGAATACTTTTGCATCCTTAGAAAACTGCCCCACCCCTTCTGGAAATTTTGGAGAGGGAGGCTTGAAAAGGCATGAAGCTGTTTGCACATTGTGTGGAGGCCTCTGCTCCTGTTTTATCCAGCAATCTAGTGAGGGTTGGTGGGTTGCTTCAGGGAAAAGAATCTTCTGCTTTATAGCTCTGCTTAGTACAGATGCCTACACACACACACACACACACACACACACACACACACACACACACACACACACACACACACACCTTTTTTTCCCATCAGGCAGCAACATAGTATGTGATATGAGATGACTGAAGAGGACGGAATGTCGCCTGACCCTCAGCAGAGACTTCGGGGGGGGGGGGGGGGCTCAGTGATTTAAGTAGGGAGATGGGGGTGGGGAAACTGGCTTCTGGAAGCATTGCTTCTGCAAGGGCAATGCTCTGCATGCAATCTGCATATTTAAAATATACTAGGCATAAGGCATGATAATCATGAAAATGAGCGAACTCAGGAAGATAGTGGAGGCCAGGAAGGCCTGGCGGGATGTGGTTCATGGGATCACGAAGGGTCGGACACGACTTAACGACTGAACAACAACAGGCATGATAATAATTTGAAATGCTTTCACAAATAAATAAAACCTTTTCAGATTCACCTTATTGTTTGCTGCGTACATTCCCTTCCTTCTCTCTCTTCAGTGAAGGCAACACTACTCCTTTTGCCCACGCAATGTCCTCATGTAGATAACTGTAGCTATGCAGCCTATGACATTATTGGACTGATTACGTGATTCCTTATTGGCTAGTATCATGTAGTCAAGGTCAATGAAAAGATGGCACAGAGCATCAGAATGAGAAAATAAAGCCTCTGTGAACACTTTGTGAACAGGCATGAACAAAATGTTTAAAATATACATTGGGGAGCTTTCAAGGAAGCATTTTGTGCTCCTTGGAAGTATAACTTTTTGTCAAACATTTGTCTCTGCAAATATGCAGTGTATGCAAAATAGCAACTTCAGTTCCAATAGCAATGGATGGATAGTGTTGTCCTGAGGAATATGTGTCCTGGTACCATTCATACTTCCACTCCATAGAATTCAGATCCACAACCTTTTGCTAGCCTTCGCTGTAAAAAACAAACAAATCTTGCCTATATGATGCATTACATTGACATTGTCTTCCATCTATTAACTGGAAACAGGGCTGTACTACTGGATCACTGAGCAATAGAAAAATAACAGGATGTGGAAAAATTCAAGCAAGATTTCAGTATTTAAGAACCACTGGCCTATAGGTGAAAAAAAATGTCAAGCTGAATCAAATGTGATGGTTTCCATTTTAATCCACTGAGTGCTTCACTGAGAACATTCATTTAGAATTTATTTCACTTAACTGTTAGTTGAAAATTAAACTTTAAATTGGAATGTCTTGCTTGCTTTATCTAAAAAATAAAATAAAATCTATTTCTATTCTCCCTTCCAGCAACAACAAAAGCACTAGCCTTTTTAATTTTTTCCCAGAATTAAGGGATGGATTTCATTACTAGTAAGCATGCTTAGGAATTTGATCCAAGCCATTTAGCTGAAAGACTGGACACACTTTCCTGGGAGAAAGTCCCATTGAACACTAACTTCTGAATAAATATGTAATAATTACACTGTGAAATAATCAATCCCTTACTCTCATTGACTGTGTTATCTGTGGTAGATAACAAAACTATAAATTCAATGCAAATTAATGAGAATCTTAGACCTACCGGTAATTTGTCTACAAAATAATCTGTGCAGTGTTGCTTTTAATTTATGCTCTATATTTTCTATCTTTTTTTTTAATCATTCCTGCATTTTCTTCCAAGTGCTCAATGGGTAAATGCCACTCCAGTGTTCTGCAAATAGGCTCACTAATTGGTTATGCCAATTTCAGGTGGTGGACATAATGCGAGTTAATGTGGATAAAGTCCTAGAAAGAGACCAGAAGCTTTCAGAGCTTGATAACCGGGCAGATGCCTTGCAAGCCGGCGCTTCACAATTTGAAACTAGTGCAGCCAAGCTGAAGAGGAAATACTGGTGGAAAAACTGTAAGGTAAAATGTTTTGCTATAAAGTAAAACTTGCTATTATAAGGTTAACTTGACTCATTTCTCAATTTGCCTTGCCTTAATGAGTACAACTGTATACTGTCAATGTCAGTATCAGGGCCAGCCCATCCATGAGGCCAACTGAAGCTGTCGCATCAGGCAGCAGATTGGTGTGTGGGGGGCACTCTTCTCTGTCCACCTTCTTGCCTTCACTGCTCCACCTTCTCCTTCTCCTCCCTGGATTGGAAAAGGAAGAGGAGGACAAAGAGGAAAAGGAAATGTGGAGGAGAAGAGATTGGAGAGTGGGAGGAGCAGAGGTTGGCTGTGATGAATTATCTGTATTTTCCCCTATGTTTTTGCCTTTTTTTTCTTTTACCAAATATTTTTTTCTTTTACCTATGTACTACCCCTTCCCCTGTCTGATGTATTCCCTCTCCCCATATCTTTAAATAAAAACTTTTTTTAAAAAAAGGTAAATTGGTTCCATATCCACCAAATTAAGCATTTTAATACAAGTGCCTACAGCTGTATAACAAGCTACCTGACCCTAACATAATTTGAGAAAATAAAAATTATTGGTTTCTAACATCCATATATAAGTACTTTAGTTTCTATATCCTATGGAAATCTCTGGACCATCTACAAGAAATGTAGGAAGCTGATGTTGGGCATACTACACAATGAGAATCTGATTTACTACATGGCACAACCATTGTTATCTAAAAAATGAAGACAAGTCTTAAAACTTGTGGACATCATACTCCTCTCAAGATCATCACATATACAAGATTCTCCACTACACTGATGAACCTATGGCGATCCTTTTTATCATATTTGGTGGATCTGCAAGATGTTTTTCGAATTCAGGGAGCAGCAATATCAAGAAGTTAACAAATTAATGAATTGCACCACATCTGTGAGCTTGCAAACAAGGAGACCTAACAGGATCAGGGGGGTTTGGTAGGTAAGTGTGTGGGGGAGCCTACAGATTGCTGCTGGTGTGTCTGTAGCTCAAAGCAACATGGCCCCCAAGAGAAATCTAGTGGTGACTTGCAGGAAATCTGTCGTGTTTGTTTTCCTACCAGTAGAAGATACAAACCACACTGGTTGAAAGTTCAAGGTAGTCTCTCTGCTGGAGGAGAAGGTGAAATGGCTTGAGGCATGACTTTCTACACTACAACTCATGAAGGAGGGCAAAGTGTTCCTGGACAAGGTAGAAGAAGCATTCCAGGAATGGTGACAGAAGGAGGGTATGTATGTGTGCTGAGAAAGAGGAAACCCCACTGGAAAGTGTGGATGCCGGAAAGCATGTTACACAAAGAAACAGGAGACATTCAGTGCCATTGGAGCTGAGCAATTGATACCAGGTTTTAACTATGGAGTGTGATTCATGCCCATCTGGACAAGTAGTGTCACCCTGAGCTCTGTGGACCAGGGAAGAAGACTGTCAATTGCCCATGGATGGGAGGAACCCAGTCTCCATCCCGAGGAGGAGGACATGCATGGTGATGGTGATGATGGGACTTCATACTGAGAGGGACAGAAGCAATGGTTTGCAGACCAGACATGTCACCTCAGAAGCGTGATGTCTTCCTGGTGCATCCAAGACATGACAGAGAGGTTGCTGAGACTCATCAAATCCAGTGACCACTATCCATACCTGCTCTTCCTCTTAGGAACAAATGATACTGCCAGAAACAACCTTGGAAGAACCTCAGGATACCATGAAGCTCTGGTGGGAAGGGTAGCGGAGTTGGGACATAAGTAAAATTTTCTATCTCGAAGGTCAAGGCACAGCAAGAGAAACCTCCTGGATCTTGAAAATAAACAGCTGGCTATGAAGATATGTTTGGATTTTTGGCCTACATCACCAACATGAAAGACACCTGATGGGAGACGGGTTGCACATCACAAGGACTTAAAAGAATACATTTGAACTTTGCAAACCTCATTAGGAGGGCTTTAATTAAACTCCCTAAAAAGGGAGCTGGCCCAAGACCTCCTTGCTCCTGAGGCTAAATGCTGCCCCCTTGACCTGGTGATGTGCCAGCTTCAGCTCTTCCATATTCTAGCCCACCACTCTTCTCTCCTCCACACTTCTGCTCTGTCCCCCTCTTCCAAACCAGGACATAGGAGCAGGAGTGGAAGCAAATGGGTAGCCCGAAGTGGCCGCTCCCTGACAATCTGCTGCCTGAGGTGACCGCTTCACTTGGCCTCCTGGATCAGTCAGCCTTGATCCCAACTTATCACTGTGAGCAGAAGGAGAGTTGCAACTGTGCAAGGACCCCTTGTCCTTGCACAGCTCTCCATTCATTTACCAAAGGAACTGCCATGAGCAGAACTCTCTGTTGGGATCTCTGAGCCATTGTGTTCTCCAGTTCAATCTACTCACACTACAAACCAGTAGCCTCTCCTCTCATCCATTGTTATGGTTATCCTTTTTTGTGTGTGCACTTTTTTAAATTTAAAAGAAATCAATAAAAATAAACCTCAAAAAGGACTAGGAGCCCGAGCCTAGTACTTTCAACCTGCTACACTACAGAACAGCTTCTGTAGCTTTTCCATCGCAAATACAGTACTTGGGCTCAGACAGAGACCACAACATTGGAGAAGTCTTTCAAGTCTCCACTTTGGCTCAGCTGCTCACATTCCATCCTGTTTCTGACATTACCAAATATTCTAAAATGTACACTTGAGAAATAATTGATGGAGCTACGTAAACTGCTTTGTGAACTACTCTTTGTTGAAAAGTAGTCTATAAATATTCTTAATAATAAGTAATTGCAAAACAAAAATCCAAATCTCGGAGTGCATAGATCGTGTCCTGGCATAGGATATCTTGGCCATGCAAGATAAAAATGACGCATGCTACTTTTAACAGTGGTCCACATTTGCAGTCAGGAAACTCTGAAGTGTCTATGTTGGAAGAAAGCAAGCAGCCCTCCAACGGCACAGACAAGGGTAACCTTTCTTTCCCTCCCCTTTCCTTCTAGATGATGATCATCCTGGGCATAGTATGTGCGATCATTCTTATCATAATTATAAGTGAGTAACATACATTTTCATCTCAATTGACCATCTACTTAATATCATGATTTTCAATTACGGTGGCTGAATTGAATAATGGTCAAAGAAAGATCCTACAAAAAGCTTTGATGTGAATCTTTTTCTGGCACCTGAGTGCTTCTGTAATGAGAAATGCTAAATACAGTGAACCCCCAATTTCATGGACCTCGGTTTAACAAACTTCAGAAACAGACATTTTCTGCTTCATTAAAAACTGGTCAAATTTTTTGCACATGCACATCTCCATTGACTTCAGTGCATTTGGATTTAACTGACTTTGTGCATTAACGAACACCCCTTCTCCCCATTAGTCCATTAAATCAAGGGTTGACTGATGTCACATGTGTGACTGGGAAACAACTTGGCGTGAGTTTTTGTGTGTGTCACAATTCTATAAGGGGTTCATTTTCTCAGTGCAAAAGGAAAAACTTTATTATGATTAAGTAAAATACTTGCATAATTATAAAGAGCGCTAATAGCCTTTTTCAATCCAGCGACAGCAGGGTTGGTCATTAAATTAGCTCACTGCTGCAGTATCTGGACAAAGCCCTTCTGGTATCTTAGTAAACATGGATTATAGAACCTAATACCTGGATAGCTCAAGATATGCTGGGATTTCATCATAACAAGAGACATTCAGATGTCAAACTGAGGCAAGCAAAATGTTTATGTTAAGACTGCATTTTTATTTTTATTTTGTAACTTGTACATTAGCAACTAATTAAAATAGGAATTTTGGTGCAATAAAAATTTGGCGTTGCTGATGAAACTATAGGTGCATCTTGTAGGCTAACATCCATTACACTGAAGGTGGTAGTATATTAAAATATGTCAAGAAAAAACAGAGGACTGCTTTGATTGGGAATGTTTTTAATTTTTCTAAAAGGTTAGGTTAGCATCTGACAGACATGGCTAATACTATTTATTTTATTTTTCACATTTTTATACTGCCCTTCCTCCAAGGAGCTCAGAGTGGTGTACATATTTCTTCCCTTCCTTTTTGTCCTCACAACAACCCTGTGAGGTAGGTGGGGCTGAGAGATAGTGACTGGCCCAAGGTCACCCAGGAAGCTTCGTGGCTGAGCGGGGATTTGAACCTGGATCTTCCAGGTTTAAGTCCGACTCCCAAACCACTACACCATCCTGGCTCAGTGAAGTTGACACTAGTCAACTTCAAGAGGCTGATATATGATTCTTACAATCCTTCAATCAAACCCCATAGATAATACAAGCTCTTCCTGTGACTTTTACTGGACCACTACTTGCTACGCTTAAACACAGCTGGGACTGTATCTGATTATTTTCCGACTCAAATCTGAAGTTGCTTAATTGTCTTTTCATTTCTTTCAGTTTATTTCTGCACCTGAAACACCCGATGTCAAACGGCTTGGCATGGCTTTGTTCATACTGACCTGTTTTCTGATGATCCATCAAATGAAACCTGCTTTTTAATTCCTCATGTCTCGGGGCTGTTAGCCTACAACAATATGTAAGAATTCAATGTAGTGTGTTTTGGTATTATGTTGTTGTTTCCATGAGAAACTGTGCCAACTGAATACGGTCAACTAGTTCCACACATTGGACGATCACTGTGTCTTAAAATGTGCCCATGCTGATCTTCAGAAACTGTCATTCTTGAAAACCATTTACAATTTTTTAAAATTATACGAGGACACTCATTCCGCTCGTATGCAAAGGAAATTTGTCAAATGGTCTTCAGCTGAAGAGGAAAAAAAATGGCATTAGAGTAAGGGCCGTAATTTTCAAAATGAGGTGCCTCATTTTGAAGATTTCTATTTTGCTTCTTTGGACTAAAAAATTCATGTGTATCAGTGAGAACTGATCTTCAGAAAAAGTTCCCACTAAACAGGGGTGGTATCAGGGCTGGCCAGGTTCAGGGCACAAGGTATCAGGGCACAAGCTGAAGACCACACCTATCAGAGAGCCCACACAACTAGGACAATACAGTCAGACCTTTTTATCCACTGGGGTTCTGTTCCAGGAACAGAACCCCAGTGAATTAAAAAAAATAGTGTTATAGGAAAACCAGGGTGGGGAGGTGTGTCACATTACCTTTTTTCCAGCATCTCCGGCGCTTCCCTCCTCCTGAATTTGTTGAAACTGACTGAAAACAAGAAAAACCACTACTGGAAGCAACCTGTAGATGGCACCAGAGACTCCTGGTTGCATTTTTTCTTTTTTCAGCAGTTTAAACACGCCAGGAAGCGGCTGGCAGGCCCCCGACAGATTCCCGGTTGCGTTTCCCCCCCTTTTTTTCAGCTGTTTGGACACGACCAGGAGGCGGGAAGCGGCTGGCAGGCCCCCGACAATGCTGAGAAAAGAGGTAATGTGGTGTGGTCAAACACCCTCTTCTACAGTTTTGCCACCCGTGTTGAGTCAAATCCGTGGATGGAAAAACTGTGGATAAAAAGGGCCGACTGTACCTGAATTCTCCAGTACCGGTGGCATCAAAGGTGTGGGCTGACAGAGACCTGTGGTGCCACACCACCTCTCATCCTATCTATAAATTCCCCAGATGCCCCTTCATCATTGCAGAACCTCTAGTGGATGCTTTCACTGGCGAGTGGGGAGAGTGGGGGGGGGGGAGCTGTTATTGCCCACTGCTGGTAAGCTTGGGTGGCAGAAGAAACCAATGTACAAGGCTTTACTCCAGGGCCTCCAGAAACCTGGCCCAAGACTTGCTACTATAAACATGCTGAAATTTAAAGGATCTTCTAGATATGGTATAACCGAGTCCACTTTTGGTTTAGAAGCCTATAAATGGTATAACAATTCAAAATTAAAACGATAAACTTCTTTGTTAAAAGAAGGCTAAAACTGTCTCAACCTTTACTGAGTAAAACAAATGCAAGTCAAAAATGGTCATGACAAAAAGCTGAAGAAAACGTCTTTCTTAGAACAAATCATCATCCCTTCTTAATGTAGTCAAACATTTTTTAAAGCAGGAAAATTCCACTGAAGGCAAATTCTCGCTTAAATGTAAAGTTGTAATTCCTTTTATTTTCTGGTTTGAAAAGCATAATTCATTGCCTTTGAGTTCTGAAGATACATCGAACTTCCCCATCCCATTTTATTCTCACAATAACCCTGTGAAGTAGGTCAGGTTGAGAGACGCTGACAGCCCCCAAGGTTAGTTAGTGAGCTTCATGGCCAAACTGGAATTTGAACCAGTTTCTCCACTCCTAGTTTGACACTCTGGGCTACCATATGATCCTTTTAATATTTGCAGTATAGTCCTATTTACAACGTCTTTTTAAACCAAGGTTATTTTTTTTAAAAAAAATTGCCAATATGTACCAGTAGTAGTTGCAGTAGTGTGAGAAACAGCAGTGCTAAATCAGAATAGTTATCCTTATCTAAGTGGCTGTCTTGTTTGAACGATTCAATAGACACGCATTTGTGTCGGCACTTCTGAAAAGATCCAGCCTTAATTCGGCACTTTGACAAAAGTTAAGCATCTGTGTTCCTTTCATGGGGACATGGCTGCTCATGAAGTTGAAGCAGACTGCATGAGGGAAGAAGGAACATGAAAATGTGAATGTGAATGTGCTCCATGCAGATGCATCGCTTTGGAGATGTGTCATTCAAAAGTGGAGTCCGATGCCTCCTGTGAAAAGTTTCTTACAATGATAATCCCAGTTGTACTTTGAAAACACAGCACTCACCAGTGTTTCTAATATTCCTTGCAAATATTTCTGTTCCCAACTTTGCACTGCTTCATTCACATGTGTGTACAGAGCCCTTTTTATCTAATCAAAAGCCTTCTCCTGTGGGATTGCTGTGACTGATTTAATCTAAATCACTAAATAATCATGTTACAAATTGTATTTGTCACATTTATTTTTCACCTTTCCCTTAAGGAGCCCAGGAAGCTACACCAAGGCTGGCCAACCTTCCACCATAAGGGCCTCTGCATTCTTAAGAGTTGTGTAGAAGATAGAATCTTGGCAGCTGCAATTGCTGATGGTGCTGCTAAAGCAGCTGCAACTGCTGAAATGCCCCATGAGCTGTTGATCGAAAGGTCGGCAGTTCGAATCCGCAACGGGGTGAGCTCTTGTTGCTTGGCCAGCTCCTGCCAACCTAGCAGTTCCAAAGCATGTTAATGCGAGTAGATAAATAGGTACCGCTTGCAGGAAGGTAAACAGTGCTCCGTGTTCCAGCCGCATGCTACGCACTGCGGCAAGGAGAGTCATGCCGGCCACATGACCACGGAGGCGTCTTCGGACAACGCTGGCTCTTCGGCTTTGAAATGGGGATGAGCACCACACCCTAGAGTCGGACACAACTGGACTTAATTGTCAGGGGTCACCTTTACCTTTTTATACAACTATTAAAGGTCCAGGAGCATTCATGTTGAAAGGTTGGCCACCCCTGCTATACACGAAGTGATTTCATTTTACCTTCACAGCAACCTTGTGAGGTACATTGAGAGAGTAACTGTCCTAAGGTCAGGGCTGGTATCAGTAGCGTCGCGACGATGCGTGACACCCCAGAGCGGGGGCGCGCGTCGCCCTTAAGGGAGAGGCTCCGCCCCCTTGCGTGACGTCACGCGCAGGAGCGGAGCGCCCTCCCCGCTCCGTTTTCGGCTCATTTTGGAGCCGAACGGACACCGGGGAGGGAGGGCGGGCCTGCCTCCAGCAGAAAACTGTAAGTGGGGAGGATCGCGCGTCACCCCTATACGTGCGACGCCCCCCGGCGGCCCGCCCCCCCCGCTTCCCCCTGTCGACGCCAGTGGCTGGTATCACATCAGGCCTACTGCAGCTGTCCCCCCCACACACACCCGTAAGCAAGCTGTGGCTTACAGGATGATGAGAAAAGGGAGCTGAGGCTGTAGTGGTCTGTCATCCTTCTTGGTGTCTAACATTCTAAAAGTGCCAGCTGCCCTAGCCCTGACACAGCATCTGGGAATTTTAAAATGACCAGCACCTGGGAAAGACAGATGGCTGCAAAGAATGCGCCCTTCCCCATCACCCACTAAGCTACAAGAGGACTATCAAGTGATAGGAGTGAGGAGAAGCAGGCACTGCAATGGAGGATTCTTCCACCTCCATGATCTTCTGCCCGGAAGTCTGGCAACAAGATCAAATATGGAGAATTCTACACACCATCACAGTAGCCATGGAATGAAAGAGAATTCTCCTTCCATCTCCTGCCTGCCTGGCTTTCCGAGCTGGTGAGTGGGGTAGCTGGTATGCGTGCATACAAATGAGGCCAGCACAGGATTTGTACCCAAAGGCCCCCACCAAGGAGCCACTGACCCTGCTTAAGGTCACCCGGTGAACTTTGCAGATGAGTAAGGAACTGAACTGAATCTCCCTGGTCCTCACCCACCACTCAATTACCATACTGATATGCATACCATCTTTAATTAAAATGAGCATTGATGGGAGATTAAAGTGCATATAAATGGACCTTTTGGCAAACAACATTTATACACATTTGGAGAAAGTGTATGCAAGTGAAGAGCTCTGATTGCATACTGTGCTCTATTGCTTTGTGTTTTCATGCTCTATTTAATACAAAACACTGCAAAAACCCACCGCCTTAAAGCACTGGAAATGTCATTCTGCAAGTTGCTGCTGTTTTACTGCATGCCTTGATATGCCTTGTTGACTTTGGTCCTTAGACTATGGGGATATGTGCACAAAGAACATATGTACCAGTGAGTGAACATTTCTCATTTGCTGAAATCTTTATTGTGAGATCCTACTGCGATACAGAAAATTTGTCACTTCCCTTGGCTAACAGGATAGGTTTCATGTTTATTTTTCATTTTGATGATACGTGAAGCATCTGGTTTGAAATAACATGGAGCACAAATGAACCTTTCTGATGTTGATCAAACCAGTCCAGATCAGAAAATCACAACATGCCCTCCTGAGTTATGAAATTCTCTTTTAAGAAGAGATGAATGTACTGAACATACAATATCTGAGAAAAGCAAGTACGCTGCATTTGACTTTTCTAGTGATTTAAAAGTATACACAGTTTACTACAAAGTCAGTAACTGCATCTTTTGCTTAGACCTGTGGAAGAGGGTCTTTCAAGTTGATTGACAGGAGATCTCTGTATTGTTATAGGAGCTTCGGGCAGCTCAAACCCTGTGTTGCTCCCTAAGCGGCAATGCAGTCGCACCAACGGGTTGCGTGCCGTATCCCGCAAAGGAGTTTCAGGCCCCTTCCCAGCCTTGATCCACCCTCCTCCCCATTCTGATCTCCACCCCATTCCTCCCCCCATCCCCACACTGACTTACAGTCTGCTACTGAGCAGACCTGAACACTCACCACTTGTGGCGGCCAGGTCATGCGGAATGGCATGTTGCATTTTGCAACAGCTGGAAAAGGGTCTGCCGTTTTCAACAGTTTTCGATTATAACCACATTTTAAATTTCGTCCACGTGCTTTCCTCTTTCATCCTCTTTCATCCCACCTTCCATGACATTCATCCACATTCTTATTTTTCTTTTATTTCTGTTTATTTAGGTTTCGCATGGGTTATATAATTAGTTATTTACATTTTTCACAAGCCAAAATAAATTTGCAAGCAAAATAAAGCTATGCTTTGACATTCATCTGTTTTTGACTTTCATCCATGCTCTGGTCCCTAACCAGACAAAAGTGTACTAAATACCACCAAGGAAAAACCAATTTCCACAACTATAGTTTTCTATTTTTCCTATTGCTATTTTCACCTAGTTATAGAAATTAACATCTTATTCACCTTGTAGATGAAAATACCTTCACCTTCTCCCCCCCCCCCCCGGGCTTCTAAACAAAGCTGTAACTTTTGAATGTCCAGAAGTTAACGGGTAAAAAGCCATGACAGATGCAATAAAGCTGATGTAAAATAATAAAATAGGCTAAAATGGCCTATTAATAAAATAAAAACTTTTTTTATTTTTCATCAGCTTTTATTGCATCTGTCATGGCCACTTCAAACTGACCTAAGATTCAAAAATTATTGCTGGCCATGAAAATCTTAAAAAGCTGTAACTTCCAATATTTACAGTTTGGAGAATTATCCTATAAGATCTCAGTAACACCAGTTAGAAATTTTGTCTTGACCACTTCAAACTGACCTAAGTTGTTCCCCACACTCTTCACATTTTGAAGTACTGAGAAAGTCCCATATTCCAGACTGAATGTATTGTTGTCATTTACAGACAGTTGTCATTTACAATACAGTTGTAAAGATGGGTCTTTACAACTTACAGTGTTTCTAAGATGCAGGCTCTCTGCTCAGAAAATAGCTAAATGGTCAAACAATGTAAATCAGGGGTGCACAACATGCGGCCCGGGGGCCGCATGCGACTCCCAAAGGTTTTCTGGTGGCCCCCAAAGGTTTTCTGGCTAGAGCGGCAACATCGTTTCTTTGTTGGGCCACTCTAGCCAAGCACTTCCCATAACTCTGTCGCTTCTGTAATGCGGCTGGAAGCTTCAGAATCGTCTGAGGAGCGGACGATTCCGAAGCTTCCAGCCGCGTTACAGAAGCGACAGAGGTATGGGAAGTGCTTGGCTAGAGCAGCAACATCGCTTCTTTGTCGGGCCGCTCTAGCCAAGCACCTCTCATAACTCTGTCGCTTCTGTAACATGGCTGGAAGATTCGGAATCGTCCGAGGAGCGGACGATTCCGAAGCTTCCAGCTGCATTACAGAAGTGCCAGAGTTGGTGTTGGCACAGCGGTTATGATGTAGATCCCCAGGGAAGTTGGGCTGCTATGATGATGGCGACTTCCTTAGGAAGCAACATGACTGTGAATTGCTGAAGAAGAAATCCCGGGATTTTGAGGTAAGCATGGGCTCTGGCTGAAAGCCCTGCAGAGGCTCTGGGAGGAGTGAATGAACATCTAAGCTCGCCGAGGTGACTGGCGGCCGATTCTGTGATGCTTCAGGCTGTTGGACCCTCACTTCGGGGTGGCCACGTTTTTCCTCTGCTGGTCGGTTATGCATTTGAGAGCTGCAGAACGTGCAAGACAGAGTTTGTTAGGAAATACTTTTCCCAACACGGAACCTCCGCGCCATGTAAAGTTTCAGAAGGGAAGGCCCTGATGATGATGATTGATGGGTATATAGACGGTATATACCAGGGGTGGCCAAACTTGCTTCATGTAAGAGCCACATACGATAAACTTCAGATGTTTGAGAGCCACAATATTTAAGAAGCTTTAAGAAGCCAACATATTTACGAGAGCTGCACTTTATATGTTAAGGAGCCACAGGTGGCTCATTATTTATTTATTAATATGTTGCATTCACACCCCCTGTGATGTCACTTCCTGAGGAAGTGACATCATGGTTCCTTGCCACGCCCCCCGCGACACTTATCTGCGGCCCCGAAGAAGTTTAGTCTATTCATTTCAGCCCCTACCCACTGCCAAGTTGTTCACCCCTGATGTAAATCCATCCACTAGCATAGCCCCATATTCACCTTCAGAATGCATCCATTCCTGATGAAAGTCCACCGGGGGAGGAGGAGGAGGAGACCCGCAACACTGCTTGATGCCATCCTATGTCCATTGCTGCCACCTCTGCACAATTTATTTTTTTAAAAAAAACAGCCCCTTACCATACTTCTCATGCGGTTTCTTCAATTGCAGAAATGCAGGGCTTCTGTGATGAAGGAGCTCCATTCAGGCAGGCCCTGTAAAGCAAAGCAGAAATCCTGCACTTCTTGAAGAAACCATGCCAGCAGCAAAGAGGTGGATTATCTACTTTCCTCTTGCCTTTAGTGTGTGGAAACTGGATCAAGGAAGCTTGCATCCACAGCAGGCTGCAGGGAGTTGGTGGTAGGAGACCCGGGGTACAGGCCACCCCAAATTGTCACCCTCTCATCCCCCACAATCTGCTGCTGATGCAATCCCTATCACCATGCCTAATGGGATGGGCCACCCCTGCCTGAATCTCCACCCCTGCTAGCTTAGTCAAAACAAATAACTCTGTGGCACTTTAGCTCCTGGCAGATGTATTGTGGCTAGTCTTTAAGGTGCCACAGGTCTCATTACTCAAGGTACTAGGTTCAGCCAGCAGATGGCTGCCTCTGCCTTCTAAGCTGCTGTTCTCTAATCACCACCTTCTTCCTCCTTTCCTTGGATGTGGTGGTTGTCAGTGCAGGGAAGTGAAAACTAAGTTTGCCACATCTGTTGCCAAAGTTTAACAGAAGCATTTTAATACTGTTCACATTTATGTCAGATTTAAAGATCGGAGTTTGGTTTTGCAAGAAGGCTATTGCGTTCATGCTGAACCCATTTGGCATTAGGTTCTTCATTCATCTGGCTTTGTCATGAGCTCCCAGAGTCCTTAAAATATACTTTTCTCTCACACACTCACACGTTCCTTTATCTGTTAATGAAAAGATCAGATAATATCCCCCAAATGGACCATGTGATTTTCTCGTTTGGCACCCTCGCAAACCGGAAGTGATTAATTTGTCATTTCTGCATCTGAAGCAGGATCCCTATTCTATGCCCTGCGTCTGGAAGGAGGAATGACATAAGTTAAGAATGGAACTTGAAGGACACTGCAGCTAAACGTCACAAAATTTAACATTTTAGTAGCTGTCCATGTGTTACCTGGTCTTGGTGCTTATTTTACAGTGCCCAGAAAAAAGCCCACAGGAAAACTGCACACAGAAAAAAGGCCACTGTCATAAATGCCCACATGGAAAAATATGTACATATAATGAGGAGGTATTGAATTATGACTGTAAAGGCCACTTCAGCTTATGTTAGTGTGTGTAAACGATGTGATCTGTTTTGTTTTCCGTTTGGAAGCAAATGGCGTATTTTTATTTAAAAAAAACTTTTATTAAACAACCAACAAATTATGAATATCAAATTTGTGCTTTGGAGCATAGTGGTAACATCTTCTCCTCGATATGGTTGGAATGAGTCTCTTTTGGGGCGCCACCATACCTTTATATTGGCACACAGCACTGTGGTGCACTCGCACTTGCGCACCAATGACTAGCAGCTAGGCTAAAATGTGTCGATGAGTACCTTTCCTTTTAATTACAACTATCCCGTGGATAAGTCAAGGGTAAAACTTAGTGCACCACAGTGCCGTGTGCTGATATAAAGAGGTATGGTGGCGCCCCGAAAGAGACTCATTCTGACCGCATCAAGGAAAGACATTACCACTATGCTCCAACGCACAAATTCAATATTAAAAGTTTTTTTTAACAAATATGCTGTTTGCTTTCAAACAGAAAACAAAACAGATCACATCGTTTACGCACCTGGGCTGAAGTGGCCTTTACAATCATAATTCAATACCTCCTCATTATAGGTACGTATTTTTCCATGTGGGCATTTATGACAGTGGGCTTTTTTCTGTGTGCAATTTTCCTGTGGGCTTTTTTCATAGAACTTTATTTTACTCTTCTGTCCAGGTTGAACTTCTGGCAAGTGTCCCCATCACCTCACCCTACATTACTGATTCAGAAATACTATAGTGACATTACTGATCCGGCCATCCAAGCCCCAAAGTCCTCCGTTTAAAGCCGGAGACTTGCAGCAGCTTCTCCAGCCCAAATAGCGTTTTCTGAAAATTCTTCCTTTTTTTCCATAGAGACAGTTTCTTCAATGAATTTGTCTTCTGTAATTCATTACAGCACATGAATGCAGCTGATCACAGGGGCTTTAGTTTTCCTTTGTGAACCAGAAGATCACTATATGAGACACCTACATGTACAAACAAAAGGGACTCAAATCACTCACGGTAGTTACAGCTTCCCATTGAGAGGAAGTTAAAAAGCAATGCCTGTGGATGAAAAGAGAAAACTGTGGCAGTCCAATTACATGTGGCTTTGTGAGTGTAAACACCTGGTTATGGCAGCTGTGAGTCATTCAGGCAGTAACCTCATTCTGTCATGCATTTTAACATGCACCATTTCTCCAAATAATACAGAGTGAAAATCTAGTCTTTGGAAGGTGGGTTGGTCGGAAGAAGACCTGTTATGAACAGCTACGCTCATATAAAGTGCTCAAGTGAAATAAACAGAGAGGCTTTTGCAAAAATTAGATCAACATAGCAGGATAATAAACTATAAACATAGTTCTCTACAGCAGCAGCAGCAGCAGCCCAAGACCTTTGAGTACCAAATGCCACCTCTGCACACCCACCTGCTACCTCACCTGCTGCTACCCTCCCCCTCCTGTGAAATGATCGCCCCCCTTCTCTTCAGTCACTGCTGCCTCACGTGGTGACGTGTATGACAACCCACTCACTGCATTTGAAGAGTAAGAGGACAGAGCAGAAAAGAAAGTGTGGAGGAGAGAAAGCAGTGGCTCACATCTCCCCCCAGGAGACACTCTAGTGTAACAGTTCTCAAACGTTTTGGTGTCTGAAACCCTTTACGCTCCTAAAAGAAGAGCCCTGCTGGATCAGGCCAAAGGCCCATCTCGTCCAGCTTCCTGTATCTCAGAGTGGCCCCACCAGATGCCTCAGGGAGCACACAAAACACCTGTATCCTGTTGCCACTCCCTTGCACCTGGCATAAAGGAGTCTCGGGGAGCCCCAAAGTGCCGGCTTACGTGCGGTGTAGTGCAGTGCCGAGCCAAACGCTGAATACCGGCAAAGAGTCATAACAAGAAGGGAATGAGGAATGAGAGCCAGGAACAGGGGAGGTGGGAAGGACGGACAAGCAAATGGGGCAGGGGGAAGATGGCAACCACTTATGGTGCACTCAGGGATCCCAAGGACCACACTTTGAAAAACACTGCACTGTTCTCCACTTCCCCTTCCTCTCCATTCCCCTCTTCCTTTCCAAATTCAGGGAGCAGTGGTGGTGGACATGGATAACGCCCCCGCAAATAGCAATAACACTTCTCCCCTGCTAATCCACCAGCTGAGACAACTTCATGGATGAGCCAGTCTTGACTACCGAGCTATCATCATCCCAACTGGCTGTTCTTCAGACCAACCTTCAGCATTCCCCTCTTTAAGCCCTATCTCGTCTAGAAGTGAAGATTTCTCAATTGCTTAATTGGCATATATAGTATACTCTACCCTAGAGTCAGACACGACTGGACTTAATTGTCAGGGGTCACCTTTACCTTTTTTTATACTCTATGCTTAAGGTGAATTCCTGTGTTACCTACCCCATAGAACAGGGGCCTTTAATTTTTGGTAGCATGAACTGACTGAACTTGAAAGAGAAGATATCTTCTGACTAGCTTGCTATCCAAATCCCTTCAACACTAAAACAATACACAACTTTTCTGCCTCCCTCAAATCCTCATATTATTTAGCTACTAGCAAGGAAGGAACTTTGAACAATGCAGAGATGAATATGAATAAACCAAGGATAATTAAAAAGAAGAAAACATTAACTTAGGTGGGTCCAACAATGATTTATATTATCAAATCGCTATACAGTACCTCAGTACAGTAATACTTCCCATTATGTGGGGGATGCATTACTGGAAAGTTGAACACTGTGTGAAACAGCCTTATATAGAACACACCATTAAAGACAAGGCAGGAAACTAGCACTGACTAGTCCCACACTCCCCAGAATGCTCTGCTCCCATTGGCTACAATAGTCGTCAATCACACCAAGGACACAGAGCGCCATAAGAGTATTACTTTATGTTTTCTGATTAAATCAGGGGACACTATCTGTGCAGTTTAAATTTTAGTTTTCTTTTGTATATGAATACCCTTCCACCTCAAACACACTTTAAAAAGATGTTTATGTATCAGTTAAAATTGAGCTGTCTGCAAACTGATCATTTCTAAGTAAGTTATTCTAAGTAAAGTCAGTCTGAAAATGCATTCTATTATTAAATATTATATTTTGCATTTGCAGCTCTTAACGGTGGCTCAGACACTGGTAGAACATTGCAAATGAATTAATTGTCAACAACAAATATTTTGCAACAGAATCATTTATTACTTTTTCCCAAGAGTTCCCATTCAGTGCATTACATAAAACAGGCCACTAAAAGTTGTGTTTTCTCAAACTACTTGACCCCAGCTGTGGCCCTTCTTGATTAATGTGAATATACTAAATCTCTATGTGTGTGCTTGTTCACAGTACACCATCAGCATATTGACAAATCAATTGAACATGTAGTATACAAAAAGTTTTCTAGTGTGTATGGTCGGAAGAACTTGACAGCTTTATCGACCTGAAGCTAGAGAGGTGTCAGACTATAAATTGCTTTACTGAAACAGTACTATTATCTTTCCATGGGATCAATATTTGAGACAATGTGTGCATGAATTCACAGAATTGTAGCATGTCACTGCTTTGTTTCTGTAGCTGTGACATCTGATAACATTGATTAGAAGAAAACTACCGGTACCTTTTTTCAATTAGTCATTGATTGTTTTGTTGGCCTGATGGGAAGGATTAGCTTTATGCCATGATTAATAATTTGGGGTTGCCACTTTTAAACAAGATAACTACAATGTTCCAAGCAGTTACAAAGAACGAGGTTTGTCCGTAATCCCTGGGCATACAGAGGCAGCTCATCTTTAATCTAGCAATGGGTACCTTGACTGAAGGAGCAAGCTACACACATAACCGCCCTCCTTTTCCCTATATCGGTGCAAGACAAGAACTTTGGTTCTTGTGTTGCACTGATATAGGGAAGAGGAGGGCGGTTGTGTGTGCAGCTTACTCCTTCTTTGGTTCTTGTGTTGCACTGATAGAGTTCTCAGCTGTCCAACCCACTTCTCCCCTGCCAACACACAAACTTTGTCCTTTTTTCTAGGAACTTCAAAACATATTGTAGGACCACAGGGTCATGTTTTCCTTCCTTTGGTCTACTTGCCCCTAGACTAGCTGAGACATGAGAGTGAGCTCTTTAGTTTAACTGAAAGGCAGTTTACCTAAAGTTGTCTCATACAGTTTTAACCTTAGTTTTGTAAACTGAGGTCCACTTCACATGTAATGAGTTTTACACACACTTGTTACAGATCTGTGTTGTGTACCTACTAGAATTGAATCATTTACTGCCCATCCACATATTTTTTTAAAACCACACGGACATTTCAGAAACCCACTGCAGTCTATAATTGATTTCTAATCATATGCAAATTAGATTTCAGAAATCTCAACTGCTGTTCTGCTGATTAAGTGTTGCTCAAAGTGCTTCTCTTGAAGTTGGTAAAATGGTGAACGCCTATAGCAGCATAGGCAGCTAATCTTCAAAGCATTCCCCAGCAACCCTTGCTGAAAACCACAAGACCAGCACAAACAGAATGCCTTAAGGATTTCCAGTGGCAACTGACTTATATTGAAATAAAATGTGGCCTTGTTAGATGAGAAAGACACCAGTTTAAAATGACTATCAATAAGGTCTAATAAGTGCCCTTCAAAGCAAGTGACATCATATCAATAGTTAAGAATCATTTTCTAATATACAGTCGTTATTTTGGAATTTTGATTATGGCAAATGCAATGGAACAATCTTTTTAGATTCAAATGATTACTCATGGCTATTAAAGTCAAATGATCTAACATGCATCTCCCTGGTTCGATCAACAGAGGCAATCTTAACTGAGCATGTTGTTGGTTTCCAGTCGCAAGTTTTACAATCAACAATTCTGTTAAAAAAAGAGCAGTAATCAGCCCACCTCAAAATTAAAAAAAAGAGGCATGGGATGTTAAAGAGCATTGGAAAAAAAAATTAAAACATGCACTACACAGATCAGTGTGATATTACCACCTATATGGGCAACTTAAAAAGAAAACAGCAATTATTGTGAAAGGATGCTCTTTTGAGCAATGAATCCAGTCCTAGGCTTAGATGGTCTTCTTTCAAGGCAGGACTTCATTTTTTTACTCCATGAATCAGTGGTTAGGCATCCATTTATTCTGCTAGAACACAATGACTATTGTATATTAAAATTTATCAAGAGTTTTATATACATGGAGGAGAAAGAAAGACACTGTTTTTATAGCTCAGACATCAACTGTAAACTTTCCTTTTTCTTCAAGTGTCTTACAGTAGATTAACCAAGAAAACAGGTCTTGTTAGCAATCTGTAGTCAATTTGCAATGCCTATTACCAAACACAGCTCAAACAGTAAAAGCAGTTTTCTGCCTGCTCTCCATCTATTGTCCCTCGCCCCCACACCACTTGCTCCAAACAGTATTGGCTTCCCTTCATCTCTGTACACTAAACTGGTACATATGCTCCAGGCCTAATGGCCAACACTGGTCACAATCCAGCCAAGTAAACACTTTTAAGTCCAATTGATTTCAATGGAAGAGATGCAACCATTGTACATATTTAACCCCTGTGTAAAAATCAGTATACATTTAAAATGTTTCACTTTTGCTGGATGATAACCAATATTTGTTATCCATTTGGTGCTGTATTTTTGACACAACTCCTGCGCTAACAGTAGCATCGCTCATTTTGTATACAATACTAGATTATGTGGAACAAATTGTTGTGATTTATATGCCCCTACAAAGCATTCCAACCATCATGTCTTAACGTAGCCACTGGAAGAAGTTGTCAGAGACCAGTAATTTTGTTCAGGAAGATCAGCAAAACTTCACTTTTGAGTAGTGAAAAGCCACATGCAAAGAATTTTATTTGACCTTTTAAAAAAAATGTGAAAACTAGTGGCACTGTTTACAAAACCTGATATTATTGTACTTTTTGTGAATAGTAAACTTTTGAAGTGTTGGTATATTTTCCAAGGCTATTGTACACACTTGTAATATGGATGTTTGTGCCAATAAATTTTTCTTTAAGAAGGCGATTATCATTGCCTTTATTTGAACTAACTACAGTATGACATTCAGCATTTGTCAAGTAAAATACTTTATACCCAATAGAAAGAAGTACCTTTATTACAGAAACTTCAGGATTGGAATCTAGAGGGGAACATATTTCACATGCGCACTAGGAATAAGGTGCCAATTTACCCCTTCCCCTGGCAGTCCTTGCATCACATAGAAGAATGCCTTTTCCAGAGGGTCCACTTCTGGAGGGCTGCCCCAAGAAGGGAGTGCTGAAAAGCCCTTGTGTGTTCAGTACACCATGTGTAGCCCCTTTGAGTCCCAGCGCACAATAATGAGTTTTTCTAGAAAGGACATGTAGAAAGGCTGAAATCAACAGCACAACTGGACGAAGAGCCCGATCCTATGCCTGTCTACTCAGAAGTAAGTCCTATTATGGTCAATGGGGCTTACTCCCAGGTAAGTGTGGATAGGATTGCAGCCAAAGTCTTGTAAATGTATAGGGTTGTAGGACGAATACATTGACACTTCCTTCACACTTATTGTGGACTATGTGAGGGTTGTGCATAGCACATGGCTTTGATATTACTGTACTTCAGTTGGGCCACACTGATACTCTGATTTAACGTGCCTTGCAAGACAGGTTCAGAGCTTCAGAAATACTGTATAACAATTTAGTGTTTATGACTCAGCCTATGGTCAGAAATTCGGGGGCAGAACCAACCACCTTAGGACCACCGGCATCATACGTTGATGTGAAATAGCAAAAAACCTGAGTACTGACAACTGTACTATAGTCCAACCGTGCAATTCTATGCATCTTTAGTCAGAAGGAAGTCTGCTGTGTTTAATAGGGTTTACTCTTTAGCAGTGGCGTCACTGTGACGCGCGTCACCCCAGAGCGGGGGACGCGCGTCACCCCCCCGACTCACCCCCCGACTCACCCCCCCCTACATAGACTTACCTTTTCCGGCGCTCCCGGAGCCGGCTGGGAAGCGCTCCAGGGCCTTCTGAAAAGAAGAGGCCCTGGAGCGCTTGCGTTAAAACGCGAAAATTGACGATTTTCGCGCATGCGCAAACCCTTTTCTGAGGGCAAGGGCCTGCCCTCTTGCCCTCAGGAGGGTTTGTGCATGCGCGAAAATCGTCAATTTTCGCATTTTAACGCAAGCGCATTGGGCCTTCTGAAAAGAAGAGGCCCAATGCGCTTGCGTTAAAACACGAACTTTGAAGATTTTCGCGCATGCGCAGTCCCTCCTGAGGGCAAGAGGGCAGGCCCTTGCCCTCAGAAAAGGGTTTGCGCATGCGCGAAAATCGTCAATTTTCGCGTTTTAACGCAAGCGCTCCAGGGCCTCGTCTTTTCAGAAGGCCCTGGAGCGCCGGCCGGGCCAGACGCTCCCTGGCCTCGGAGCGTCCGGCCTCCGGAGGGTGACGCGCGTCACCCCTTGGCGCGCGTCACCCCCCGGCGGCCCGCCCCGCCCGCCACGCTACAGTGACGCCAGTGCTCTTTAGTAAGTGTGTTTAGGAGTGCAGCCTGATATGCTTAGTTGTTTTTCTAATATTTTAATACTGTACAATAATTTTAATGCTAATTTTTAAAATGTATCCACCTGTCTATGACTGGGTAACAGCCTGCTGGAAGGCAGGTGCAAGTTCATTTTTTACTGAGCAGCTGGGCAAAACACCTGAACATTCTCAGTAAGTTTAAAAAAAAAAAGCTAACGACTTTTAAAGACAGAAATGGAACACTCGGGAATGGGGCCTGGAACTTTTTTTGAATAGGGCCTGGAATGTTTCATCCATGGCTCTGTTATTACTCCAACCAATGTAAAAAATCAGGGTAAGGAGGAGAAATTCAAATTTTATAGGGGCACGTTATTTGGGAGAAAGAGCCTAAAGCTACCTCTGCTGTATTTTGAGACTTTAAAGATTATGTTCTGCCACATAAATTTGCCGGCCCATAGAGATTGTTGCTGGAGAACCTGCTCCATATATCCTACTACTTTCAGCAATGCAGTTGGTGGGGACAAAGGACAGGGCTCTTAGCAGTGCTGCCAAGGCATTCTCCCTCCCCCCCCCCCCCCCGGACATCTCTCTGGCTCCCGCTTGGCAGACATTCTAATCCAAGGGCCCAATGGAACAAAGTTTTTATGACGATTTTTAAGATCATATATAATTAAGATGATATGCTGCTTTGACAACCTTTGGCAGAAAAGCAGCCTAAAAATAGAAAATTACATAAATTATAATGTTAGCAAAGATATGAGAGATTGCCAGGGGTTAACTTTTCTACTTATGTAAAACAGCCCACCATCTCTAAGAGTGCAGTCCTTGCCAGCCATTGCTTCCCATTTATAAACACAGGATGGTAACACTGCATATGGCCGACTGGGGGTTAACTCTTTCATCACAAGTGGCAGATTCATCCCACTACAAGATCTGACCTAGAAGGAGGTGGAAATGTCAGTTTAAAGCAGTGGTGGCCAACCTTTCAACATGAATGCTGGCCCTTTAAATGGTTGCAGAGGTATGGGCATTTCAGCAGGTGCAGCTGCTTTAGCAGCACCATCAGCACTTGCAGCTGCCAAGATTCTGCCTTCTACACGACTCTTAAGAACACAGTAGCCCTAATGGTGGAAGGTTGGCCACCCCTGGTTTAAAGTAACTAATGGGATTTGGGAGAGAAGACTTACAGTTTTCATCCTCTTAAGTGTTCAGAATGCTCTTCTGCTAACAACTGTGGCATTAACCTAGAAGGGGGGGGGAGAGAAAAGTATTAAGAGGAGGGTAAGTTGATAAATAGGTACCGCTTGCGGGAAGGTAAACAGCGCTCCGTGTTCCAGCCGCATGCTACACGCTGCGGCAAGGAGAGTCATGCTGGCCACATGACCACGGAGGCGTCTTTGGACAACGCTGGCTCTTCGGCTTTGAAATGGAGATGAGCACCACACCCTAGAGTCGGACATAACTGGACTTAATTGTCAGGGGATACCTTTACCTTAAGTTGCACTTTCAGTGTATGAGACATAAGAATACACACAAGGGGGAAATGCAGAAGAGAGCTCAAATGTCTGTTTGGCAGTGACATGTGAAAGGGCTTCCTCCATGATGGCACCCAACTTGTGCAACTCCCCTCCATGGAAGGTGAAGCCGGTGTCATCCTTGGCTGAATTTTGGCACATCGGCGAAAGCTTTCTTGTTCCATTCTGCTTTTGGTTTTTGATTCCTGCTGTGAATTTGTTTTCTCTGTTGCACTCTTTTGAACATACAAAGCATGACGAGATGATGATCACTAGCTTGGATGGCTTCATAAGGGGATTGGACAAATTTATGGAGGACCAGTCAATTAAATGGCTACTAGACACGATGGCTACGTGCCACCAGATTCAGCAGCAGGATGCCTCTGCTCAGAATACCAAGGGAGCAATGGTGGGAGAGAAGTCAGGGTCCTTCTCTCCTGCTTGTGAATTTGGCTTTCCAGAGGCAGTTGGAGGGCCACTGTGGGAAACAAACTAGCTGGACTAGATGAACCTTTGGTCTACTCAGAGGTCTACTCGGGGAAGGGGACGCTTGTCCCCTTTCCCAAGTGTAAACAGGGGCAGGCCCTATCGGCCTCCTCAGATTTCAACCAGCTAAATAGCTGACGGAAGTTGGAGGAAGCCGTGTAACGGCCGACCCAACTCGACCCGGAGGGAAGGCGATATGGCAGACGCCATCCCTGCCCCCTCCCGGGCTGGCTCGGCCAATGGCCCCCCTCCCTCACTTGCCGGACCGCCCATAAGGCCCGCGGCGGAAGACTTACCTTTCGCCACCAGCCGCATCCTCGGTCCGGCGACGGAATGAGGGAGGCCGGTCTTGCGACGGCCTCCCTTACTCCAGAGGAGGCACAAACGTGCCTTATGGCACGTTTGCGACTCCTTCCGGCGCCAGAGTGCTTGCTCCAGCACCAGGAACTTAGACTGGATTTTGCAGTCAATATGTTTGCCTGGGCCAGTTGGTTATCCGACTTCTCCAGCCTGGTTGCACATCAGCACACACAATGGCGCAGTTCACAAATGGGGCTGATGCACACCACAAAAAAACACACCCCACAATTTGGTGATATAAAATAACAGCAGTACACAGCAGCAGATATTTCAGTAATATTTGCACTGAAGAGTTTATTTACAGGACTACTGTAATGTTTGAGTGGTGGACGTGATTGGGTTCTGAGCAATGAGTGTTAACAGGTCTGCTACCATGACAAGTAAAAGGAGATCTTCATTCATAGAAAAAGACATTCTTCTTTCTTACCCGATATGTATAAAGAGACACAATCCTTCCAATGATTCATATTAGCCTAAAAAGCCATGGTTCCCAAACGGTGATTTTTGGTGAGTCGTTCGCCCGAGCCTCTGCTACGCCGTCTCCAGGCCTCGTTGCCTCGTGTTTTCACTGATCACTCGTCAGCAAAAACACGAAGTGATGAGGCCTGGAGCGGCCGAAGACCACCGAGCAGAGGCCTGTTCGCATAAAAAAATTGCGAAAGCTCGGCAACCCAGATGTTTTTGGCGGAGATGAGATGACATCATCACGTCACATGATATGTCACATCATCATGTCACGTCGCATCATCATGTCACTTTGAACATGATATGGCCGACTATGCTGAAGGAAGGAGCTAACTGAATCCTTTCATTCTTGCATGGCAAATGGTGATGTGTGTTGTTATACTGTAGTTGGTTACATTTCTATCCCACCCTTCCTCCAAGGAGCTCAGGGTATATACAAGGGTTCTCCACCTGGCATTTTACCTTCACAACAACCTTGTGAAGTAGGCTAGTCTGAGAGCTATTAACTGGCCAAGGGTTACCCAGTGAGCTTCATGGCTGAGTGTGGATTTGGTATTGGATCTCTGTGTGCTCTTAGTTTAACCACGACCCTACCCTAGCTCTCCATGCAGGTATATGAAAATGTTGCCATTGTGTGGCACAGCTTATGAAATAGAAACAAAAAGGTAAAGGCCAACAGTGTTGTAGCTGAGGACCCCTGAACAAAACCACTGCTAGCCGGAGGTGCCTGGCCTAACCACTTCTGGAAGCAAAAGCTTGGGTCTCTGGATTTTGTGCATCAACATGCAGGCTGTACTCTTCCCTGCTCTCCAAAGTGCGTCATGTCACTTCAAAGGCTGACATTCATCACCACCACTTCATGCCAGAGTCCCTTTACTTATTAAATGTATGGTCATTAAATAAGTTTAGGTGTCAAGGCCATATGAAGTAAAGAGTGTAAATAAACCGCCTCCCAAAAAGTCAAAACAAGCCTTTGACTAACAAAGGCCCACCCTTGAGGGGAAAAGCTTGTCACACACTTTCCCCATTGATATTAATTCAAATATGAAGAACACATAAAGATCCAGAAAGTCTTCAGGTAACTGAGATTTGTTTGCCCTGCAGTCCTGATTTCATGAAGGTGTAAGAGGAATCGCGTACACAAACATAATAAGCTTTTTCAAGCAAGGATTTCTCTGCAGTCTTTCTTGAATGAAACCACCAAGAGGAACTAGGTGCTTTAAACAACAAAAGGTTGCTAACAAAACACTGTGACAGCACACAGCTGGAAGCACGGAAGAATCATTGTGAATTTTCAGGTGATAGGGAAGCATGGTGAGGTCTTTTTTTTAATGTGAAGGTTATGCAGAAGTGGTTTTCCACAGCAATAAAAACGGACCCTCATTGCTTTAACTTCCTGTAGTTTTACTAAGCAAAAAAAAAAAAACAGAACAACAAATTATCAATCATTATGCACAAACAATATTAACTGGTTTCTGCTTTTCCAAACAGTCAACATTCCTTCCATTTTTTGGCATTTTCCTCATTGCTTCTTCAAATTCATCCAGAAAAGCAACGAGTAAGAATGGGCAATTTTCATAGTGAAATAAGAAGTGGGGTCCCTCAAGGATTTGTCTTGGGATCGGTGCTTTTTAATTTGTTCATAAATGGCCTGGAATTAGCGGTAAACAGCAAGGTGGCCAAATTTGGAGACAATACCAAACTATTCAGGATGCTTAAAACCAAAATGGATTGTGAAGAGCTCCAGAAGGATCCCTCCAGACTGGGTAGCCAAATGGCAAATGCAGTTCCAACATCAAGGTAATGCATGCTGGGGCAAAAAAACAAAAAACACCCCAATTTTCACATATACACTGATGGGATCTGAGCTGTCAGCAATGAACCAGGAAAGAGATCTTGTGCCATGATTGATAGCACAATGAAAACATTGACCAAGTGTCTGGCAGCAGCGAAGAAAGCAAATTTCATGCTAAGAGTCGATAGAAGAGACATCAAGAATAAGGCTGCTAATATTATATTTCTCATTTATAAATCTATGGTGCAGCCATATCTGGAATGCTGTGTCCAGTTCTGGTAGCCACAGCTCCAGAAGAACATTGTAGAGTTCAAAAAGATGCAAAGGAAACCAAAATAATCAGAGCAACGGTAGGAAAGTAGTATACTTTTCTGTGACCTTCCCAAGGCAGCGGGGGGGGGGGGCATGTAGGAAACACAATGCTGGACTAAAGGGGCCTTTGGCTAGATCTAGCAGGGCTTCTCTTATGTGGATGTTCACCAGACAGATAAGGCTCTCAGAACATGCTCAGGAACTTTGTTCTTGGATCCTTTCCAGTCCCCTCAGAGAATTGCACGTGCTCAGCAGCAGTCTGGCGGATATACATCAATCTGAATGTACAAACTGGCATCCCTAGATCACCAACCTGCTTTCCAACTGAATTCAAACATCCAAATATTTCACATGCGGGAAAGAGGGATGATGCAGTGTGTAAACCCATCCATAAATTAATTTAGTGATGATAATAGAGTTAGACAAACAGCTTCCCCTAAAGAATCCACTAGAGCCAACTAATGGGTTGCTTTTGTGGTTTGCGCTGAAGTGCTCTTAGGAGAATGTTCTGTGTAAACTGTTTCCTGAACTGTGTTACCATAGTGCTACAGTCTTAGAAGTGCAGAAAACAAAACTGGTTTAAGGATGCCTCTATGACAATACCAGAGTAAACATGTCTCTATCAATCCTTCGCTTCTCTTTAAAGGACTAGTAATTATGTAAGGAGGTCAGGCAGTTCTTCCTGCCTCACAGAAAATCGATGACTAATGCCTTCCACAGCTGGAGACCAAAACAAAACAAAAAAAGGTCAAGGAAGTCAAAGGTGGACAGGCCTTGAAAACAAGCAATAGGAACCAACTTCCAAGCAGAGGCTGGGTTGCTTTATAGTTTTGTGATTCACACAACCTGAATTTAAGAGCAATGCTTTGCTTTAATTCACATTACAAAAGACAAATCAGATCTCCTCCCTCCTCTTTACCCAAAACGGACAAGTGGAAAACTGGCACTAGTAGTGGGTCAAGCATGCGATGCAGCGGAAGGTGACACTCCACTCCTTCTCCGTTGCCCTCCTTTGTTCTCTTCCACCAGTAATCCACTTGTCAGTCACCTCTACAGACACAGGAACCACATGTTAGTTGGCTCAGGAACTCCCAGCTGGGAGCCACAGCCACTGCTATGTCCACACCCTCCTCTGGGTGCTCCCACCACAAGTCTATTTGGCAGAACTCCTCCCCAGGTTGGTGGCAGTAATAACAGCAACAGCTGTTCTCTCTCTCCACCTCACCCCAGAAGAGGGTGTGCACAGAAACCAAGGGGGGAGTTGCACTGGTTCCAGGGACCTTAACTATATAATTGTAATTTACATTCAAAGTATAGTAGTAGTCTATAAGCACTGATTAAGTGGATTCCTTGCAAGAGTCCTGAAATCAGCCATAGGACTGACCCGAGATAGAAAAGGGTTTTACAATATTCTACCTTTCCACATTATTACTGTATGTTTGCTTTTGAGCTTCTGTCTTGCAGAAGATTCTGGGGGAGCAAGATGCCCAACTCACTTCACCTGGAGTTCCTGGCCGGGCCTAGTGGGCTTCATCATCACTCTGCCAAAATAGTGAACAAACTCATATGAAAAGTCATCAGAAAAATCTGGGGGGGATGGGCTTGCTGTCTTTCAAGGAAGCTTGTCCACCACAATAGATCTTGTCAATGAAGAACAGCTGTGCTCTCTGGTGCACAGTTTAACATCCACTGACTTTGAGGCATAAAGAGTACGTATATAAGTACCTACACAGATGCTAAATTCCAACATGTCATATTTTGATACTGGGACGAAAAAAAAACACCCAAGAGGTCAAAGTAAAAGGCAGCAGCCCACCTTCTTCCACTATCAAAACCCACTTAGGACTACAGTACTTCCCTATCTTATCAAAACAACATGGGCGATTCCAGAAACCAGGGGTGCCTCCCTACAAGGTTAGGTGCTTGTGTGAAGTGACCCACTTTGTTAGATTTAAGAACTGGGCATGTGTAACTACGGGCGCAATCCAATCCTACTTAGGCCGCCGTTGTAATCAGCAGCCCAGCAAAAACAGGAGGCCCCAGAACGGAAAGGGGATTCAAATCTCCTCCAAAAGGGGAATTCAAAGGGGATTTGAATCCCCTTTCTGTTCTGGGGCCTCCTGTTTTTGCTGGGCTGCTGGTTACAACGGCGGCCTAAGTAGGATCGGATTGCACCCTACATGTCACATCCATCTCCTTTTAACCTTAAATCCACCATTAAACCCACCCACCCTTCATTCAACCCACCCACCCTTAATTTAACTTTGTCTTCCTTTGTTGTCTCTCTCAGGGCCAAATTTAAAACTGTTCACATTTTGGTGCAGGAAGGAACCTGTCCTTTTTTTGCTTATACTGTACTATATTGTGATGGCATAATACCTTATAAAGCATAGTAATCTGCAGCTATCTATGCCACTAAGCCCAAGGAGAGGAAGCAAACTATCCTGAGAAATCAGAAGGCACGATGCAATCAGTCATGCTCTCTTCTTAAATACCTCCTCTTCCTGCTAGGTTTCCTTCACGACTATTCCTTGACATCATCAGAACACGTCATCTGGGGGAAACAGGGCATCCAACTCATGCATGCGAGAAGTGAGTCAGAGAGAAGGTGATCGCTTGTCTCATCAGCATTCACCAGCAGAATGCTACTCTCCCGGCAGCTAGACAAGGCAGCAGGAGATCGGTGACCGGATCACCTCATATGTGTCAGTTTGTGTGCGCGTGTATGAGCGCGCGTCAGGAGTTGTGGGGGGGGGGGCAATACCAAATCGGATCGGGAGCACGTTGGTGGGTCGTGATGACAGGAGCTGACCCTTTCCCCCTTTGCAAACCAAAACACGCCCCAAGCTGCGATCTGCTCTGGAAAAACGAATAGGCATCTGTACTGATTTGAGAGAGCAGCGGGCTGTCATACAAGAAGCCTCACGGTTGAACGGGGATTTGAACCCAAGACTCGTCCCAGTCCTAGTCCGACACCCCCTAATTCTTTCACCACGCCTGGCGACTCCGGCGAGCCAAGCAATGGTTCTGGTAAGCTTAGAACTAGGAGAGAGATCCGCAGAGGTTCCGTTTCTCCCAGGACTCCGAGGACACGACGCCTCCGCCATCCATTCGCCTCCTCGAAGCACGACACCGCCACCAAAGCAACAACAGACATCTCCCACAGACCCCTCCGCGCCATCGCTCAATCTCCAGGCATCTGTGTGTGACAGAGCGCGCGCCTATCCCAGTCCGCCCGGACGATGACGCAGAGAGTTGGGGTGTGGGTTGGCCACGATCCTCCCACGCTTCCCAGGCTGGATAAGGAAATCGGAGCCTTCGCTCACTGAGGCGGAGCGTCGTAGCAGCGAACAAGGGAAGGAAGAGGCGGGAACCGCCGGCTCTGTGGATTCCGTCCCTCCGCCACCGAGGAAACATGGAGTCACACGTGAGACTTATACAACGTGAGCGACGTCCAGCGCGCCCAATAGGCCTCTCCTGAGCTGCGGCCCCGCCCACTCCGTATGCAGGCAAGGTGTCCGTTCGGCCAATCGCCGGGGGCAAGGAGGAGGGCTTTTCAGGTAGGATCACGTTTCTGACGGTATGAAGTCTGAAGAGTTGTGAGGACTTGGAAGGCGGGGATCGCGAAGCTGGCGAGGGAGAAGATCGACTACTCCGGCGCTCTCCTCCTCCCCCCTCCCGCGAGGCATCCTGAGGTAGGCAAAGTACATCGTTGTATAGCTTGTGGCTTCGCAGATCGCCTCAGTCGCCGCGGGTTCCACGCTTGCGTTAGACATCCTAGGGAGGCTGTCAGGGCACGTGGGTGGGCGAGGAGGGGACCCCCGAGGAGCCCTTTCTGCACGCCCCCCATTCCCAGTGTGCGAGGTAGGCTGCGGGGTGTGTCGTTCTTTGCGCGCGCGTGTGCTGGGGGAGGGTGACAGGAAGGGGCTGTGGACATCGAACGGGACGATGTGGAGTGGGGCGGCAGAGGGAAGAGGGGCTGCGCTGCTGCGCAATGGTTGGCTTGGATGGTATGGTAGTCGTGTGGCTTAGGGCATGGAGGAGGCTCCAGAGTGTGAGTTTTGATGCGCTTGATGAATCCTAACCCAGTCACTTGAGCACTGATCATAAACATTATTGCAATGTTTTTATTATTAATAATGTCAATCAACGTTATTAATGTGTTTGTTATATCATTATCAATCAATATTGATTGGAAACAAAATGACCGTGTAGATTCAAGGGAGCCAAGTTATACATGAAGGTGATATGAAAGCGGGCATCTTGGGGGGGGGGGTTCGTAACCTGTGCTGGAAGCAGCCGGCGGAGGAGTTTAGAGGCGCGTGGGAATCGGAGCGAGGGAGCGCAGCAGTAGCATAGATTTTGTGCACATAAAAAAGAGGCCGAGCAAACAGCCTGGCTCATTCTGAGGAGGCCACCGCCGCTGGGTCACTGGACTAATTTCCGTCTGGCCTTTAAACGGACGCCCAACTAACAGGGCCACTTCTCTGGGAAGCTGCTGCACATTGACTTGGAAGATGGTTATGCGTGCTGTGCGCATGGGGGGGGGCGAGCTCCCAGGTAGGCTGTGTGTAGAGGGCTTGCCAGGTGGCACTCTCTAATCCTTTCAGCCTGGCGTTAAGTGGCCGGGTAGAATAACAGTTTGTTTATGCTTAGTGCTGCTGCACTTGCATTTTCAGTGATCCAAGATGTGACCTTAAATCTACCTGCGATCAGCTTTCCCTGTTAACTGGCTGTGTGTCATCTTAATTTTGCACTCCCCCCCCCTGTTCTAATATGCAGAAAGGGATAGTGATGTAATGGAGATTAGTTGTGTCTGTTTAGTAACAAGTCCATAGACTTATGACTATACAGGGGTCTGTTGATGTGTATAGCAAGCACTGGTGTAGGTTAAACACCAAAAGTTAAATTGGGCAACATTTAAACGTTTCTTGTTATACAAACTACTGTTTGTCACATTTGTATCTTTCTTTTGCTCCAGGCAACTTTCAGTGCACTCCTATACATGCTTACTTGGAAATAAGTTCCATTGTGTTCAGTGGAGCTTACTCCCAGGTAAGTGTATATAGTATTGAAGTGTTAATGTGGTGATATCTCCATAAAATGCATGGACAGCATCAGTAATTAAATGAGCAGTGATTAGAATGGATGCCAAGTTATGTCTCTTGCTTTTTAAAAAACATGTTACAGTTTTCCACGCAAACTAACTAGGATATTTAACTCTTACAACATTCCTCTCATCATTAAGGTGTTTATAATGTAAAGGATCCTGAAACTATACTAACATTAATTTATTTTTAAAGTTTCTACCTCCATTTTTCTCTCTCAGGAACCAAAGGAGATCTGGCAAAAATTCATAAATATAATCTATAAAATGTTTAATAGTCAACATTATGATGTACAGTATTGCAACAGCAGAAAATCTCCACAGCATCATTTAAACAATAGAACAGTATTCTGTTTCAAGAAGAACTACTCATATATTTTTTTCAAGAAGAATTATTGTAGGTAATATATAGCTCTTGGAGGAAAAAAAATAGCCCCACGGTAAACATGCCTGTTGTTTAGGCAGTAGACTTTATTAGTGTAAGTCCAGTCCTATACATATTTATGCAGAAGTAAAAGTCTATCTGTGATCAGTGGAGCTTACTGCCAAGAAAATGTGTAGCATAGCTGTCTTGACATATACCGATATATTATTTCACATATGACAGTTGATAGGTGGAGTTAAGATTAGTAGCTGAAACTAGATGAGTTGTCGTTAGAAGAAATGATATTACAAGTGTGTTTTGCTTTCACCATGGATACTATTCCTGTTGTTATGACATAGTCATTTATGTAATTGTACTTGTGGCCTAGAATTCTTTAGAGTACAGTGAGTAAGAGCTTTGCTGTTTTCGGTGTAAACCAGGAATGGAATTTTAAAGGCTTCTGGAGCAGAAAGGAAAGTATAAAGGTAGAAAACTACTTTTGTTAGCAATTCTTTTTCCTTTTCCTTCTTCCATGTTTGAATTCTGTATCCTTTATCCAAATGAGCAACTGTACAGTGCTCTACTAATACCACTCCCAGCCCCCGTCCCCCCAGAGCTGATTTGGGCTACCGTCATACGCTTATCCTGCAGTGTGGGAGCCACTTCAGCAGGGTGCATTATAGTCTTTCACCTCAAGGATGCATGGCCATGTGGGCAGGGTCAATCATGTGGGTCACTGGCTGCACTCACCAGCTACTGATTTTGTGGGGAACACCATGCCATTGGCCCAGCTCACGCAGTCATATTGTTCACATGCACATCCTATATTGTGGGATTACACCATGCTGAAGTAGCTTCCATACTACAGGATGTGCATGTTAAAATATGGTGCTCAGAACTACACAACAACTTTTTGTGTTCCTTTTTTGATATGTGCCTACTTTATTTTCTCTAGATGGATTGAATGTGCCCATGTTTAACGGAGTGTGTGAATTTACCTTGGCTGTTCACCATGGAGAGACTTTTTCTTTCAATGAGCTGTGGTAACCAGATTGTTCTGTACAGCTCATGGTACATACACACTAGCTGTTTCTTACCATACTGAACTGTATGTTTAAATGCTCTTTTATTAGCACAGTTTTCAGAAGCGTAAAATACCTGATGGCCCAATCCTATGAGCCTTTGCGCTGGAGGAATGCAAATTTTGCGGCATGTGCTGTCGCAAAAGTGTCGTAAAGCATTTTGCGACAGCACAGAGGCCTGGTGCGCCGGTGGGAAGGCCAGAGTTTTCCCACACGTGCCAACGCTCCTTGGAACGCCTGCCAGAGCAGGTAAGTCTGCACAGGGGACAGAATGGAGCAGTGGGAGGGTGGCTTTGGGGGTGGTGGATCGGACCCAGGAGGGGTGGGATTGGCGGCGCTGGCTCGCTCCGTATGCAGTCCCTCTTCCTTGGCCTGATCCGCTGACACAAATCAACGTGGACTTACACCAACATTATCACTGGTGCCGGGTTCAAGTTGACTCATAGCGGCGGCTAGGGCTTTCCCCAGTGCAGGTGGACAAATGTCCCCTTACACCAAGGAGAGGCCCCCCACCTGCTATGTTCCCCAGTGATGTAACGTAGCTTGCGCTGACCTCTGCTGCTCTGCATTGGCATGGGGGGATTTAGTTAGGATTGGGCTGCCTGTCTTTTATTATGATTATTGGTCAAATGGACAGTATACACTGTAAGACATATTGAAGATGTTTTAATTAGATCAGTAATACATGGGTTTCATAGATTTGATACTTTAATAATTCATAATTATGACATTCAGAGCTAAGTGATATGGTACCATTAATTTAACTTACCCATTCAATATTCTATTATCAGTTTGTTTGCAATACAGTCACCCTTCTTTATCCGCAGGGGTTTGGTTACCCAAACCCCCATGGTTGCAAAATTCCATGGATACCATAATCCCTAGCCGGATATGGCTCTTTTTTTCCCCTGCGGAAATGATGTAATTTTACGCAAATAGTGTAGATTTACGCAAATAGGGCGCACAAACTCTGGCTTGCAGATCATTGCATAAATAGCTGTGAGCATTGTGGAGGCTTCTGCGCCTGTGCGTGATGTTATGGAGCCTCTTTGATGGCTTCGGAGGTTACAAAAAAGTTTATGGAGGCTTCTGTGCCTGTGCCAGGTGCACTGTGTAAAGGAGCCTCTTCTGTGCCACCAGGGGCTATTTCTGCACCTGTGTGAAGTGCAGCTGTGTTTGGGACTGCATACAACAATACAGTACTGTGCAAAGGAAGACGCACATGAGGCGATGGAGGTCTCCGACATGGTATTTACGTTACAGTACTGTACTGCTTATGTGCAACTTTTTGTTTCTTCACCACCTGATCCATGTTGAGTCAAATCCGCGGATCATGAAACCGTGGATGAGAAGGGGTGACTGTACAACATTGTACAGTTGGCCCCCCATATATGCGGGGAATATGTTCCAGCCTCCCCCCCACCCCATAGTTATGTGAAAACTGCGGATAGGGGCTAACGCCATATGCATGGTTTTCTGCGGAGGGCCCACCCCCCGCGCATGCACCAGGGGACGGGAAGATTTGGCATTTGTGGATAAGTGAATCTACGGCTGTCGAATCAGCGGATATGGCCCCCCCTATAATTGAACACTCGGGGGGGGGGGTCTGGATGAAATTAGGTAATATTTAGAGCACATGTGCCTGTTTCACATTTGACTACTACCTCATTTCCTGTACATATAAAACCTCCAATGAAGGAGAGTCCAGTACTACTCAAGGCAGGCCGTTTTATTGTTGGGAGGTGCCTACAGTTTTTCCTCTAGTCTTTCTTATATCTACCAATTGTTTCAACCCATTTGTTCTAGTCTTTCAGATAACTTGAAGATGCCTGTTATCGGTGCCCTTAGTTGTCTTCTCCAGGTTAAATGTCAAGCTTTTTTAACCATCCCTCATTGGAATTGGTTTTCAGATCCTTTCAGATCACTCAGTATCTTTGTTTCCTTCTTCTGGGGCAACATTTCAGCAATGGCCTTCTTAAAATATGGTGCTCAGAACTATATGCAGTATTCCAAGTGAGGTCTGATAAGTGCAGAATAGATCAGAACCATTACTTCTTATGATCTGGACTCTGCCTCTGCAATCCAAAATTGCATTAGTGTTTTTTTTTTAAATTATCATCATCATCATCATCATTGCAGCTTCATCACAGTGTTGGCTCAAGTTTCAGTGTGTGGTCCACTAAAGGCCCAAGTAACGCTGGTGCAACGTCCGCCATATCCTAACAGTGAAATCCACCGTAACCTGCCGGAGCAAGTGCTCCAGCGCCAGAAGGCATCGCAAACATGCTGTAAGGCACGTTTGCACCTCCTCTGGAGACAAGGCTGGCAGCGATAGGTATGTTTTCCGCCGCCGGCCACACGGACAGTCCGGGCGGCAAGGGAGGGGGGCCATTGGCCGAGCCAGCCTGGGTGGGGGCGGGGATGACGTCGGCCATATCCCCGTCCCCGTCAAGCCGGCTCAGCCGTTACATGGCCTCCTCCGACTTCTGCCAGCTATTTCGCTGGCGGAAATCCGAGGAGGCCGATAGGGCCGGCCCCAGTTTACACCTGGAGAAGGGGACGAACGTCCCCTTCCCCGAGTAGATCTCCGGCCTGCCGCATGGCAGTCCAGATGTCGAAATCCTGTGTAACGATCCACCGCCAGTTCCTTACACAGGATTTGGCTATAAGCCTGTCTAGCACAAAGCGGGAGGTAAAACTTAAACCTGAACAACTCCACAGTGGTGCAGCCCTCCCAGTAACTCTGCCAATGTCCATTAACCCCCAACACCATCCACCATTCATGAGGCAGTGGGCTGATGATAGCCATATGCTGGTCCCACATTGGGCAGACGTGCAAAGTGCCAGTCATTTCAGCCTACCCACCCCTAATGCTGGCGGCCAGGGAAGCTTTGCTAGGGTGAACTAATCAAGATAGCAGCAGGATATGGTTGCTATTGTACTTCAGTTAATTACTTCAGTAATGTTGCATCAACATCCCAGGTGTGGCCGCTGTTGAAACTGCTGCTACAATGGCAAGATTTAGCTATTGCTGGCAGTGCAGATGTAGTTGCACAAGCATCTAGGGGAGTATGCTGTATCCTAACAGTATACCTAACAGTATTTCCAAAGTATAGGATTGGGCTGCTAGACACCTAGCTCCTTTTCACATGTGTTGCTACCACACCAGGTCTTCACCATCCAGTACTTGTCTCTCTGACTTTTTTTTTTTTTTTTTGGTACCTATCTTCAGGACTTCATTTGTCTCTGTTGAACTTTATCTTGTTGGTATGGGCAGGTTGCCACTCCCCTTAAGGGGGTAGCGACCAATTCTTCCCAACTGGGGAGTCGCAATGCCAAAATTTGGGAACTGCGTGTTGACCTAGCCTCTCATCCAGGCACACTTACTATCCAACAGACTTTGAACTCAATTACTAGTGCTGTAGTACTATTTGGCCCACATTTACTATTTTATCAGCAAAGATATCATGGGAGAGTATGTCAAATGCTTCACTGAAATTTAAGTACAGTACACTAGGTCCATGACATTCCCATGATCTATTAGACTACTGTAGTCAATGTATCAGAAAAGATGAGATTAGTCTGGCACGACTTGTTCCTGACAAACCCATGCTGGCTTCTAGAAATCCTCCATTATATTTTAAGTACTCACAGACATCCTGGTTAATAATCTGTTCCAGATCTCTCCAGGTATTGACGTCAAGCTGATCTCTGATCCTCCCTTTTTTAAAGATGAAGATAACATTTTGTCATCTCCAGTCCTCCTCCAGCATTTCACTTGTTCTCTAGGAGTTTCCCAAGATTAGACAGTGGCTCCAAGATCACATCTGCAATTTCTTTCAGTATCCAGGGGCTTACCGTAATTTGTCTGGTCCTGGAGACTTAAGTTAAAGAAACTAAGTGTTCCCTTACCATCTCTGTACCTATATTGAGCTGTGATTTCCTCCTCCCCCCATTAGTGCCGCTGATGTACCTTACCCTTTTGGGAGAAGAAAGATACAAGATAAGAATTGATCATCACATCACATTATGCCTGTTGTAATATTTCCCTTTTTGAATAACTAATTACTCTGCAGGAGATCAGAACACTACTGCTACTTCCTTAATTCCAGAATAAGACAGGGAAGTATCACAAATACTTTTGCACTATATTAAACTGAAATAAATACTTGGTTACCGGTACTTATTTTTGTTTTACATGCATCTTCAAGGATGAAGTACCCCGTATTTATCGGCGTATAAAAAGCACCAGCGTATAAGACGCACCTTCCTTTTGGCCCTGGGTTTCAAGAAAAAAAGATTTAAAGCATTTTTGGGCCACTTACTGCTTGGCTTCTTAATTAGCTAATTTACATAAACTGCACAAAAATACCAGGATCTCTTTTAAAACACACAGCAATAAGACACAGGAACAAAATGCACCAGAACATAAATCCCAAGTACCAAAAAAACCCCAGACTCAACTCTTTTTCCCCCAACCCACCCAATGCACAGTTTCCAAAGTAAAAAACATTTACCCCAAGTACAAAACCCCCCAGACTCAACTCTTTTTCCCCCAACCCACCCATGCACAGTTTCCAAAGTAAACATAAGTCCCAAATACAAAACCCCCAGACTCAACTCTTTTTCACCCCACCCACCCCTGCAGTTTCCACAGTAAAAAACATAAAAGTACAAAAAAAACCAGACTCGACTCTTACCACCCCCAGACTCAACTCTTACCAACTCTTAAACAACATAAATCCCAAATACAAAACCCCCAAACTCAACTCTTTTCCCCCACCTATGCAGTTTCCAAAGCCTCCCAACTAGGCCCAGTTCAGAAGCTTACCCATGCTGCATTCATTCAGCATCCGGAAGAGCAGGCCCTCCGCAGCTCAGCTGAACTGAACTGAGCACAGCGCCCTCTGCTGGCTGCTGAGAAGCTCAACTCATGCACGTGCATAAATTAAACCCGACAAACAGCTGTAGATCGGATAGATTAGTTAGGGAAGAAAGCACAAGGGAGCTCTCTGCCTCCGGAAAAATGCGGTAAGCCCGAAAATGCTTTAAAACGGGCAAGGGGGGGAAAGGGATTTTTTAGTATTGGCATATAAAACGCACCCTACTATTTTGGGTCACGAATGTAGACAAAAAAGTGCGTCTTATACGCCAATAAATACGGTAATTTTGCACCTTGTTTACGTCAACACCTGTCATGACTGTTGCCATTCTTGCCTTATGGTTAAGTATATGGTTTGCCCATGATTTGAATCCAGATCATCTCTGTGGTTGAGAAAGAGTTTTGTAATAAGTCTTCTGGTAAATGGAAACCTTTAAGAATGTAGGCCAGAATAAATAAGTTATGTTTGGCCAGTGATGCAAGGTGGAAAATGTTCTGCAACTGAAAATTTTCCACACTTGTATTTTCTGTGGAAAATTTTCTTTTTCTAAAAATGCATGGTTGGTTCATAAAATCAATTAGTAAAATCAGAAACTAATCCAATACCAGTGAAATTAAGCACTTTCAATGTTAATATTACTATTTTTTCATGTGACTGTCCCTAAAAAGCGTGCTTGTGTGCGCGTGCACACACGTGTGTGTGTGTCGGCACTATCCTGTGTAGAAAAGCTCCGGGGAGTACGCGCTCCCCTAGCGCTGGGTGTCGTAAACACGCCGTAAAGTGCGTTTACATCACCCGGAGAATAGGAGCTGCCAGTGCGGCTGGCGGCCCTTTCTCCCCCAACGGACCGTCCCTATACCCGCTAGGCAAGGTAAGCCCTGCACCAGCTGGTGCAGGGGCGGGGGGGAGGGCAAACCGGGCAGCAAGGGAGGGCAGCCATTGGCCGAAGCAGGCGGGGAGAGGGCGGGGATATCGGCGGCAAGCTCCACCAATATCCTAAGCCCTTTCCTGGCCCGGTGCGGCCTTTCACCCCAGGCTTGAATGTACACCAGCTTCAGAGCTGGTGTACATTCGAATAACCCCATAGGGCCTCAGGCCGCTTGCACCCGGGGAAGGGGACAATCTTCCCCTTTCCTCAAGGTGCTCTGATGCGGTGGCCAGCCTTTTAGGCCAGCCGCCACATCTTACACAGGATTGGTGTGTATGTGCGCGACTGCACGACTGCACCACTAATGTGCATACTAAAACGAGTGTATTGACTGTTTTCAGTTGTACCTTCATTCCCCACCCAATTAAAGAATGCAAGGGAAATATACTTGAGTTAGCACCTTGAAGCACCTCCCTCTGGGCAGGTAGGGTCAGATGATCAAGTCTTCCTCGAGGGGTGGGGAGGCTCCCATGATACTAGGAAAGCCTCTACGGCCCTCCACAAAATTGAATTCACTTGAAGTGAATGCTATCTCCGTCTTTGTCTTCGACCAACTCTATCTCTCGGTGAGACTGAGAGCTGTTGATCAAGGTTGATAAGTCGAGCACATGGACCTCCTCTGTCTAGAGAGGAGTACTGTTACACTACCAAAATGATAGCTGTAGGGCTAGGGTTCTTATGAATATAACTAATGCCGAAGCAGTACTGTAATGTGATATACATATGCATGCCCAATCAAGGGTGGGAACTTCCTGAGGCTCCTGTCATGATGCTTTGGAGAACTCTCCTTCCAAATGCCCTGTCCCCCCCCCCCCCGATGCATTTGTGTCTATCCTATAGTGTTTAATGAAGGTGTGTGCTGAGCTCCAGGTGGCTGCCCTGCACACCGCCTCCAGGGAAGGAAATGATTAACAGACTGCTGAGGTGGCTGCACTCCTGTGGGAATGGGCCACTATCCCAGGCAGTGAAGATAAACCCCTTGTTGTATAGGCTGCCGCTATGACCTCCCTAATCCATCTATGGAGTGGTAGTGGAGGCGAGATAGGGGACAGGACATCAGCAGCAATGCTGCCACCTATAATGCCCCCTTCCTGGCCTTGGTCTTTGCCCTGTTCCTTCCTGTCGCTGCCCTATTCTCCCCCCCCCCCCCAAACACACTGACTTATCAGAGTGGAGGCTCCTTGGTGGGCTGCTGGTATGTGGCAACAGCTGTGCGGCAGTGGCCTGGCTGTGCTCTTTGGCATGTCGCTATTATGATTGGACCCAATTTTACTGTTTTGTGCTATATAAATTTGTTCAAATAGCTAGAAGTAGTTGAACTGAGCTATTAGATTAGGGAAAAAATCATTAATGCACACTCACACATTGTTATATCCAAAGAAATTCAAAGTTTTACTTGAAAATATTTTTATTGGAATATTTGCAAATATTTTGTCATGACAACTCAAAAAAGGACCCTCCTTCCTGGTCCGCTCAGACTTGCACCAGCAAAATCGCTGACGAGCACATGGACCTATTTGGCAGCAATAGTAAACCTATTTGAGTAAACCTATTTGGGCAGCAAAGGCTTACCCCTGGGCAAGGCAACAAATGTTCCCTTACCCAGAGGAGACCTCCAGGACTGCCCACCCCATCAGGATGCAGCGCACACGACTGTGTGGTATGACTGCCTTGGCAAGGGGAAATTTAGTAAAGATTGGGCTATTAGACTACTTTTTATATTTAGTAAACAAAATTCAAATCAATCAGCCCCCAATCAACTCAGGAATTGGAAGTTTTTCTAAAAAAAGATATGTTTGGCCAAGCGCTAGAAATAAACTTGGGGGGAGGGGGGAGAGGAAGGGCTGCTGAAAGTATGAGCTACCTAATCTTCTTGTTTTTGCTGAGGGTCCTTAAGATTGTTTTTTTGGTCTTTATTACCTTTCTCATTATCAGCAGCATAGGTAATTTACAAACTGAAACACTTAAAAAAAATGAATAGCCCTAGTGCAGAGGTTCTCAACCTGTGGTACGGGTACCCCTAGGGGTACGTGGACCTCTTGCTGGGGGTATACCAAGCTCTGCCCTTAATCTGCCCCATCAGCAGGTAATTAAGTGTTAATTAACATGGATTTAAAATTTTAATTATTTTCAGAGCCCTTCTGTCTCTCTGATTTTGGTTTTGGGCTTATTTTTGTACTTTGGAAAATGTACTTTGGTGGGGTGGCGGAGGGAGGAGCTGATTTTGGGAAATGTAACTTGGAGAAAAAAAGAGATCCTTGTATGTCTCTCTCTCACTCACACACACCCACACACAGAGAGTTAAATAAGACATTTTTCACATTTAAAATTGTTTTAGTACTTTTTATTTAACGATTAATTACCTAATTAATTGATTAATCCAATTAATTAGCAGTTAATTAGCAGGGGGTACTTGGAAAATTGGACCGTGATAGGGGGTACCCGGGTCTCCAAAGGTTGAGAACCCCTGCCCTAGTGCAGTCATTCTGAAGGCCACTTCCAAATTTTAACATAACTCAGGAGGACCATATTGCTTATCACCATATTCCATAACTATGGAATATTTTTTTCTTTTATAACCCCTTTCTCTCTCTCACACACACACACACACCCACATACACACACACACACACACACACACACAGCATACATATGAACACATGATACTACCTTATATTGAGTCAAGACTATTGGTCCCTCTAGGTCAGCATTATCTCCAGTAGATCTGTGAACCAGGGTCTTCTGTACAAGGCTATGAGTACCACTTCTGCCTCCTCCATCCTTAATATTTACAGTGACTGGCAGTGGCTCTCCAGGGTTTCAGACAAGAGTCTTTTCCAGCCCCACGTAGAGATTCCAGGATAGAACCTGGGACTTTCTGCATGCAAAGCGTATGCTCTACCACTGCACTATTTATGTTATTTATTTATCTGAAGAATTTATATCCCGCCATTCCCATGCTGAAGCATATGCCCAAGGTGGCTTGTTTCCATAACAAGAAAAACAGTATAAGAAAAGGAGAGAGGGTGTGTTGTTTTTAACTCCACCTGATAGCAGCTGCTCATTTTTTTTCTCTTTCTCTCCCATCTATCCCCTTCTTTTCTATTTTGCTTTTAATTAGTCTTCCTGCAACTTCATCTCTTTGTCCCCTTTTTTCTTTCTGCATCCTATTACATTATGTTCCTGCTGTACCCCATCTCTCAGTTCCTCCTCTTTCTTTGTATCCCCCCCGTTTCCTCTTATCCTCACTGAATTAAGTAACAGCAACACACAAAGCTTTCATTCTCCCAGCAGTTTGGACAGTGAAGGAGTTTCAGGTGGGGGGGGGGGTTTGGAAAGAACGCGGTTTGGCCACTTAAAGGTACAAACGGATTGGGGGGGCTTTATAACTTTTTACAGGGTTGGAAAGGTGGACCCCAGTATCTGTGGATTCTCAGTATCTGTGTGTGGGGGGGTCCAGAACAGAACCCCGCGGATACCAAGACCCCACTGTATTGACAAAATTGTGAAGTAGACTGTCTAGGATACTGCCTGTTAGGCAATAGCTAATGACCTTTAAGCCAAAAGAAGTGACGTTGTGGTGTAGAGTGTAGTTCTGCATTCTTGAATTATATCATGGAACTACTTAATCAGATATTTTGAAAGCCTGTTATAAACTTTGTATTTTTTGAGTCTTTCAAATGCCAATTTATAATTCTCTCTATTACAGCTACAGATATGACTCCTGTTCTCGTCTCAAGAGCAATTTGACTGGAATCCCATGAAACAGGTGCGTCACCTAAACCAGGTTCTGGGTTGTTGTTTTTTCAGGATTTAAAATCCTTCAGTTTTATTATACTGTGGTAAAAGTGTAGAAAAATAATTGGTAGACTTACAATCTGAGACCTTTATCATACAGTCAGAACACTTAAGGCTGCAATTCTAAGTGCATGTATTAGGAAGTATGTCCTATTTGAGACTTGACATCCAAGTAAGCAGAAATAGGATCAAGCTGTAAACCTGTCTTACAGCACAATCCTGTTCTTTGGGCGGGCGGCGGAATGAGCGTTCCGCTGCCCGGAGTAGTCGCAAATGTGCCGTAAAGCATGTTTGCGACTACTTTAGAGCCGGGAAGGCCGGCACAAGGCCGACCTTCCCAGCTCTGCCGCCCAAGGACTCTGCCCACTGGCAGACCCAAGGACGGTAAGATCCGGCAGAAGGCTGGGAGGGTCGGCAGGTGGGGGGGGGTCAGCGGAGCCGGGCGGGCGCCCATAGGCCCAGCCAACCCGGGTGGGGGCATGGCTACCGGCATATCCAGGTCCCTGCCGGGCGACTAGGCCTTTGCACGGCCTCCTCCAACTTCCGCCAGCAAAATAAGAACATAAGAAGAGCCCTGCTGGATTAGGCCAAAGGCCCATCTAGTCCAGCTTCCTGTATCACACAGTGGCCCCACCAGATGCCTCAGGGAGCACACAAGACAACAAGATAACCTGTTTCCCGTTGACACTCCCTTGCACCTGGCACAGAGAAAACCCACTTCTAAAACCAGGAGGTTGCTTATGGCTTGTAACCTGTGATGGTCTTTTCCTCCATGAATCTGTCCAAACCCCTTTTAAAGGCATCTAGGCCAGGTGCCATCACCACATCCTGTGGCAAGGAGTTCCACAGATGAATTACACGCTGGGTGAAGAAATATTTTCTTTTGTTCGTTCTAACTCTGCCTCCACTCAATTTTAGTGCATGTCCCCTGGTTCTGGTGTTGTGTGAGAGGGAGAAGAATTTCCCTCTATCCACTCTCTCCATCCCATGCATAATTTTTATACGTCTCAATCATGTCCCCCCTCAGGCGCCTTTTTACTAGACTGAAAAGCCCCAAACGCTGTAGCCTTTCCTCATAAGGGAGGTGCTCCAGCCCACCAATAGCAAAATAGCTGGCGGAAATCCAAGGAGGCCTATCTGCCTCAGTTGCTGTTACACTCGGGGAAGGGGACGAGTGTCTTCTTTCCCAAGTAGACTTTCCACCACGGGCTGCCTGCTGCAGGCTGCCCACGGCGGAGATCAGGATCCAGCGGGCGGCCTCGGCCACCTGGCGGATCCTTACACAGGATTGGGCTGTTAAGCTTATTACTGTCTTTCTTAAACTAACAGCCCAATCCTGCTGGGGCCAATAGGCCTCCTCGGATTTCTGCCAGCTATTTTGCTGCCGGAAGTCAGAGGAGGCTGTGTAACGGCTCAGCTGATCGGCGGGGATCAGGATTCGGCCGAGGCCGATCTCTGCCCCCGCCCCGATCGACTGGGCCTAGTGGCCCCCACCGTTTGCTCCTGGACCGCCCGCCCCCCCCCCGCTGGATCCTCACCTGGGTCGGGCGGCGGGCGGGAGTTGGTCCGGGCAGCGAAGCAGGGCAGGCTGGCCTTGCGCCGGCCTTCCCTGCTCGTGAGTCATCGCGAAAGTGCTTTATGGCACTTTCACGACAGCTTAGCTAATTTAGAGCAGAATTGATTTAGAGCAGGACAGCTAATTTAGAGCAGGATTGCACAGTAAGACTGATCATGTCTTCCTTGCACATGCAAATGTAATCTTGCCAAAGAATGTTAAATGTTCACAATACTTCAAAATGTAAAGATTTCTGTTTAAAATGAATAGGTATGGAGAAGACCCTTTATATAATAGTAAACCTGAACATTGTGTTCCAGTGTAAAAAGTATTAAAATAGTTTTGGTGGTCTTTTGTTTTGTTTTTCTGGTTTTAAAAAGCAAAGAATCTTATGCCTGCCACAGAAATGAAATGAAGCAGGATTGGCAGATTTTCTGAGGAACTAGTTTCAAATAGGGCCATTTAAAAAATGTTGGGTTTGGTTGTACCTTGGTTTCTACTAATCCCTAACCATGTTACTTCTAGTGTGTATCCGTAGACATTTATTTACTTGTTTTGTACCCTACTTTTCTCCCCAAAGGGCACCCAAGGTAGCACAATGGAGTCTAAACTTCAAATATTGCATCCCGCTGTAACAATTCATTTGATGAAACTGTTGCAGCAACTGAAGAATAACTAATTCACAAGTTAATTCATACTAATTAATAACTAACTGACAAGGTATTTACTGGGGAAAAACAGTAGTTTTCCCCATCCACTGAAGAATGTTATTCTTCAGTGGATGGGGAAAACTACTGTTTTTCCCCAGTAAATACCTTGTCAGTCCTGAAATGCTATCTTTTTAATCTCTTATTAATTTTCTATGTGTTGTTTGTAGTATAGCATGTTTTGGATTTTGTAGGAATTTTGGCATAAACATTGTTTTAATATCCTTTCCTTTCCACATCTCCTGTTTCAGAGTCATTTATAAATACTTGAAAAATCCGCTTATCAGCAGAAAACCTAATTGAAATATATGAAGACATCAAAATTCAGTTCTCTTTTGAAAGTGTGAGGCTAAATACTTAATGTGTTACATGGTTGGCATAACTGTGACCAACGTCGTCATTCTTGGGCTTCAGAAATATTTTGCAGAGAACGTTGTTGGGGGGCCCAGGTATTTCTCTTATATTTTATAGTTCTAGGGTTGTCTGGACCCTCATGGCCGAGGATTATCATTAGAAGAGGAAGAGACAAAGTTTAAGTGCATGTGGGACATTCTGGACCTAGGTACTTCGTCCTTTTTGATGCTAGCTGGGAGGGACCCTGATGTACATTTATGCCAACCTTTCTTTTTAAAATATAAGGTAAGGGCATGTATATAACTGTTCTAGTTTGAGTTAAGCTAATCATTAACTAGCTTATTCAAATTAAATAGTAATTTTATATATGCATTATTTTAAAAAGAACTCTAACAGTCCGATCCTGTGCTTGATTGATTGCTCAGTAGAAAGTCCTGCAATGTACAGTGGGGCTTATTTCTAGGTAAATAAGCATAGAATTGGATATTAGTAATGTGATTGTGGCATCGCAAGATTAAGGCGTCGCAATTAAGGCGATTCATTAAGGCGTCACAAAAGTGCTGTAAGACCCTTTTTTGATGCCTCAAGAGTAAGCAGTGCTGGCGGGAGGCCGGCACCGCTCACTCCCCTGGGGGCCTGAACCTGCACCTGATGACCCAGGCAAGACCTAGGCCGCTCAGTGCAGGGGCGGGGATGAGTGGGCCGGGGCAGTGAGAGAGGGGGCCATTGGGGTGGGGATATTGGCACGGAGTTGCGCCAATATCCAATGCCCCTTCACAACCTGGGCCAGCCTTACACAACCTCCCCAGATGCACTCCAGCACTGGAGCTGGCATGCATCCAAGGTGACCCATAGACCCCCAGCCTGCTTACATCCGGCATCCGGCATGGCCTGAAATCTGTGCAGGATGCGGTGGCTGGCCCTTTAGGCCGGCAGCGCATACATGCGCAAGATTGCGCTGTAAGTTTTTGAATGTAGTCAAGGGGGACAGACAGGAATGGATCTCCAGGACTTTTACAGCAGAAGCAGGAATGTCATCAGCTGGAACACTCAGGTGTTGCCTTTCCGGATTTTTTCAGAGAACTTTAGCCAAGAAGCAACATCTTTCTGGGTGGCTGCCTGAGAAATAATATGTTGCTCATGTAATCTTACAGCTACAGTTCTGTGCAAGCATGCCTGGGAATAAGTCCTTTGGAAAGTTAGTGTTACTTTTTACTAAACATGCATAGGCTTGCAATACCCCTTTTATATTGATGTGGGATATTTTTCTTCCATCATTCAATGTTTATACCTTTTTGTTTAAATGATTGCAACCCACTCCAAGAGTTTAGGATGAAGTGAGCTAAATCTTCAAATGAAATACAATATGTTTCAAAGTAGAAATAAATGGCAGGAGGAGAAAACACTCCAATGACGACAAATTGGTTGTGGTTGTATGGTTGTAGTGGGGCATTGCTATGGGGGGAGGGTATCATGACAAGGTCCTGCGCTTTAAAATGTATCCTTACACCTCTGCAATAGAACATGATTCAGTCAACTCATTCTGCATGGGAAAATAGGTTATCTTTTGGTGGTGTGTATCGTCACTAGGGCGTGCGTCACCCTGGAGGGGGGTGCGCTTCACCCCTGCCCTAGGGTGACATTTACCCCCGCTGCTGCTGCCGGCTCCAAGTGCGTCCTTTCCAGCTGGCGGTCCAGGCCTTCTGACGAGGCCCAATGCGTCAATATGTGCACTTCTAGCTTTTTTGCGCATGCGCAGAATGTTTCTGAGGGCAAGGGCTGCCCTTTTGCCCTCAAACGGTCTGCGCATGCGCCAAAAAGCTAAAAGTGCACGTATTGACGCATTGGGCCTCGTCAGAAGGCCCCGGACCGCTAGCCAGGGTGGACGCTCCGAGGCCTTCTCCTGGCCTTGGAGCCTCCGTGTGGAACGGGGGCGACGCACACGGGTGCGCGTGTCACCCCGGGGCGGGCTGCCCCTTCGCTTTGTTCTGTCGACGCCTATTGGAGAGAAAAGGGGCAGGGAACTTCTCAACATAGGGGATAGGATCTGGTGTGTGCCATTGCCGCCAGATCCACCTCCCTGCCCCCCCCATTCTCCCCCCATCCCACCCAGTTCAGTCCAAGAAAGGTGATGTATCAGGCGGAGAAACCTAAAATTTGATCTGACCTCCTAGAACTCCTCCTTGGGCACGTGAGGCAAATTCGTCCACTTCTCTGTCTCCGGAGTTCAAAGCGGAGCAGAGATGTACCCATTGGGCAAAATTGGAGGTAGACCTGGCCTCTAGGAGAGATTTGGTTCTTTTTATTTTCCTGATCATTCCCAAACCTTATATTTAAAAATCTTTTGTATGAATAGAGGGATGGTCTTAATATGTACAGTATGTGCAGTCTAGTGATAATACTTATAAAGAGGGAAGAGTGTACAGTAATTTCTTTTCTAACTGATGTGGGACCCATTCTCACAACCATGATGTACTGCGCTGACCACCCTCAGACTGTCTCTTTGTTCATTCTCTGCAATCTTCAGGCATACCTGGGATTTGAAGAGAACTCCTACTACAGTGAAATAACTGGCAATTCTGCTGTGAGTGAAGAGACTAGTTGCAGCAGCTTCCAGCAAGGAGTTGCAAGTCTATGGGAAACTGTTTTCACTTTTCTCACCAGTATCAGCAGAAGTGGCAGTCTCGGACTGCCTGGAGTTTTACAGGACTCAGCTGTCTGCACTGTCATGGTTGAGTTTAAGGGCACATGAGCACGCTTTAATATAAAAAATGGTCCGTCAGGAAATCTAAACTGATTATGAACCATATCTTGGATCTTGGATCTTGGACTCTTCTTGACTTTGTTTCTTTCTACCAGCCTCTCACACTCATCTGGTGTATGTTTAGAAACTAAAATAGTTGAATTGTTGCTCCTCCAGTTTACTGTCGGGTGGATCGCAACTTGGTTGAACACTGTTGAACACTATTGAACTATCTCATGGTCCTTTTGCTTGTATATGATTATTGCCTTAATAAACCTGTGTTTACCTTGGAATGTGATGAGGGCTTCAAATAAGTTCCATGTTTCAACCGACTAAAAACCTACATAATAAAAACAAACCATTTGTTCAACTTTTTTTGTGTGTTCCTTTTTAGGTTTCTGAAGTCAAATTCCAAATTTGGAAATTGTGAATGCTGACAGTACACAAATAAGGCATGAAAACTATAAGAACTATACAACTGATTATCCTAAGTACTGGCATTTTATTATGTCACTGAGGATCTGAACTCTGGATAGCATTTTGAAATATGTGAAAATATTGTTCAGCAGTCACTGACCCTAAAGTTTTTGCTCAAAATGAGTGCATATTTGGAAATGGCAAATGATAAAATGATTGCAGAGAATATGGATTTCCAGATGAAGAATGAACAAGATATAGATGCTCTTCAGGAAGATATTGAGATGACCAGTGGATCAAGTGGAAATGATACCAGTGGGCATGATTCACATAGCAATGAGAGTGATGAAAATGGGAAAGAAACAGCTATGATTGTGGAATCTTTAGACCATTGTAAAAGGTACTGCATTATTCTGGGGCTAAATAGTTGTTCTGATGCTACAAGTGTGTTTAGGAAAGATGTGTAGCTTGCACCAGTGTGCCGCTTACTCTCCGGGAGCCACAAACGTGCTTTACGGCATGTTTGCAACTCCTTAGCCGGCCCTGAGCCAGCCTAAATTACGCTGGATTGGGCTGCCCGTGTAATGACTACAAACCTGGAATATAATCCATCTATTCATGGATCAAGGAAAATGAAATATTGGCATACAGCATATTTTTTGAGATCTTTATGATATGGCCACTTGGTCTGTGTAATGCAGAAATAATGACAAATTTCAAACATCTCAGAGCAGTCCATCTGCAACATTTGTGCTAAATCACCTTCACTGTTAAAATTAAAAAAGTTGGACTTTGCAAAGTACAAAAGCACATTAACTGCTGGAATTGTTTTTGTTCATGTTGTCTAGCAGTGAACTATCTTCTAAATCCAAAACCCAGAAGGAACTGATAAAAACATTGCAAGAACTAAAAGGGCACCTTCCTCCTGATAAAAAGATTAAAGGCAAATCTCGTATCTTGGCAACTCTGAAATATGCACTTAGAAGCATTAAGCAAGTTAAAGGTAACTATATCTGCAACTTCCAGCTGTATCAGTGAAATTAAAGCTACATTGTCCAGTAGGAAGCAAGGTTTATAAAAAGGGAAGGTTTTAAACAAATAATTGGGTCCTTGCATATGCTAGCCAGTCTCTACTAACCCTGGTGGCCCAATCCTATGGGCCTGCTGCGCCACCAGAACTCACGTTCAAGCAGCACAGCATGCTTTACGGTGGACGTGTCGTTTTGTGCAGTTGGGCTGACACTGTGAGCTGCTGCCTCCGACAATGCCCTGGCGCTGGTAAGTTGGCACAGGGGTGGTAGGAAGAGGGAGGAATGGGGCAGAGACTAGTGCAGGGGGAGGTGCGTGTCGAGGCAAGGAAGGCGGTGATAGCGGCAGCGGCAGCAGTGCCATCAATATCCCATCCCCCTTCCCAATCTTGATCCACCTTCCTGGGTACACTCGGACTTGCGCCAGAAATTGCTGGCACAGGTCCAAGTAGACCCAGCAGGGCAGCGAAGGCTTAGCCCTGGGACTCTCCTCCTTGCAGGATGTAGCGCATGCTCCAGTGGTGTGGCTGGATCGGCAGGGGAGGGAGTTAGATAGGATTGGGCTGCCCGACCATTTCAAGGTTCCTTATTTGTCCTGTAGTATCAGCTTGCCAAGGACCAAGATTTTTGAGAATAGGAACTAGATTGTGTCTGGTGTGTTGCCAGTTAGCAAATATAATGTAACTAGATTTTAGTTATTTTTCTGTTCTGTTTGGAAGATCTTGTGTCTTTATTGAATGCAATGCAGTGCCTCTTAAAATTAAAATATATATATATTGCTTACTGTTGTCATGTAGCCAATGAAGAATATTACCAGTTGTTGATGATTAATGAGAGCTATCCTTGTGGTCTTGATGTATTGTCCTATACTGTGGAAGAGATTGAGAACATTACTACAGAATACATCATGAACAATGCAGTGAGTATTCTTGTTTGTTAATATGTGCAAAATTAGACTTTAAGGTTGAACTGGGAGTTTTGGCAGTTCCTATTTATTTTAAATCATGGATTGCTATAATATAGTAGAATCTTATTCCTAAATCCGACAATGACAGCCTCCGTGTTGAAAAAGTGCCCGTGTGGTATAATGATTAGACCAGAGAGACCAAGTGCAATTACAACTTGGCTATGAAGCTGAGGCTGATTTCAAACATAGGTTAAAGCTGTCCCTGTTTAGTGTTAAACATGGTGAAAGATGGTGATGACATAACCTTAGCCATGATTAGAAGAAGGAATTCATACATAGGAAAGAGTTTGGAGAAAAGGAGCACAAAATCCATAGTTAGCGGACCAAAACAGTACATCTGTTCTGGCCCTTAGTTAAGATGTGTTAATATCTAATGGACACTGGGTGACCATTTATGCTTTCAGTGGGGAAGCCTTTATGCTTTCAGTGGGGAAGGGCCTATTATTGGAGAGATTTGCAGTCTCTCTCTGGATAACTCCAAACCCTGTGTTGCAGGCAAGTACAGGAGCACTTTGCATTGCTAGTATCATCACAAGAAAACACTTAAATGTACTGTTTCATTAATTTTGCATATTTTTAGCTCAGAAAATTCATACCATTTAGTTAGAGGGATGAAGAGTCAGTTAGAGGGATGAAGATTCATTATAATTTTGAGCAAGCTCTGGGTCCCTAGAAATAGAAACGAGGTGATAGCTTTGCATTATCCCTTGGCCTTCTGGGAGTTACCACCATTGGTAACTTCCAGGAGGCTGGCCTGGGCTGTGACGGGGCATACAATAGCGATGCAACTTGGCACCAATATCTCCGCCTCCTCCCAGGCCGGGCCATTGGCCCCCTCCCTTGCCAACCCTGCCCGCCCTGCACCGACTAGCACAGGACTGACCTGCATTGGCCGGCACAGGTCGGGACCTCAGTGGTGTGTTGCACTTTTGCAATTCCTTAGGCCGGCAGAGTGCTTGCTCCGCTGGCCTAAAGTTATGGTGGATCAGGCTGTAATTTTTGTTTTGACTAACTGTGTTGTGCTCCTTATTTTAGGATATGTTTGCTGTAGCTATTTCCTTGGCTACTGGAAAAATTCTGTACATCTCAGATCAGGCTGCCTCTATTCTCCACTGTAAGAATGACTTGTTTAAAAATGCCAAATTTGTGGAGTTTCTGGCACCTCAGGATGTGAGTGTGTTCTATAGCTCTACTACACCATACAGATTGCCATCTTGGAGTATTTGCAACGGAGTTGGTAAGTCTGTTAAATTGTTCAACAATGTATACACTAATGCAGGGGTTCTCAAAGTGGTGGGTTGTGACCCACCACTCTGAGAAGGGGCAGGTCATTACCCCCTTAAGGCAGGTGGTGAGGGTCAAAGGGAGCCTTTAAAAAAATAAAACTTTACAGGGGTCGCGCCGCCCTCTGGTGGGTGCTTTTTGAGTGTGCATAAAGCTTCATATTATTATCTTGATGTAATAGAATGGTTGTGCTTTAATTGTTATTTAGGGATATTTTTTTCAGCACTTCACTGTTTTTAATCTACAGAGTGGTTAGTAACGATTAAGTGCGTTCATTCTGGCCTGTCTTCTCATTTCATCCCACTGATAGAATGTTAAACTTTTAGTATGATTATCTGATAAAGCAAAACTAACAAAGAGTCTTGTGAAATATTACACACTAATTCTAACATAAGCTGTTGTGGACCACAAGATGCCACAGGATACTTTGTTGATTATGCATAAATTGCTTCTCATTTTTTAGCCAGATCCAGAATAGAATCTTTTGACTTTGGTGAGCAGGGAAGGAATGTCTGTGATATGACTGTGCCTTTCCTTTATAGCATTTCAATCCCTATGCAGTTATAGTTTGTTTGGCACTTGGATTTTTAAAATAAATTTAATTAAATATTTAGGTATTAAATAAGATTGTGCAGATAAAATGCAGGGATTTCTGAGTTGTAGTTAAGATATCAAAAGTCAGTAGCCAGATTGCATGTTCCCTCCACTGCTCTTCCCACACAGGGGGAGTAAATTCTTCCTGTTCTTCCACTGCTAGACACGCTGCCTAAAGATTTCAGTATTTTCAGTCCATTTAAACATAATGAGCAATGGTAGAAGATGGTTTCCTGACATGTATAGTTCAAAATTTAAATTGTGTCAGTGTACCTTAAAGTTCTTCTAATTTTTTATAGAGTCTGCCACCCAAGAGTGCATGGAGGAAAAATCTTTTTTCTGCCGCATAAGGTGAGAGACAGTTTTGATAGTCAATGGGAGGGTATATGGATGCTTGTCTCGTATCTATTTATATTCACTGTTTGATGGCTTAACAAATAGACACAGCTGAATTGAGGAATTGACTGAATGTATCTAACATTACCGTTTACAAAATAACTACAGAAAGCAAATCCTTTACACATAATGAGTAGGATCCTGAGAAACACTTGCATATGCTCACAGGAAAGGGAGAGGTTGCCAGTGTTCTCCATGGCAGATGTGTTAAGATGTGGAACTCCTTGTCACATGATGTGGTGATGGCACCTGGCCTAGATGCCTTTTTAAAACAGGATTGACAGATATATGGAGGAAAAGTCCATCACAGGTTACAAGTCATGATGACTGTATGCAACCTCTGGGTTTTAGAGATAGCCTGTCTCCGAATGCCAGATACATGGAAGTGGCAACAAGATAGAGGTATCTTGTTGTCTTGTGTGCTCTCAGATTGTGAGATACAGGAAGCTGGACTAGATGGGCCATTGGCCTGATCCAGAAGGGTTCTTCTTATGTTTTCCCATGGCAGTCCTTTGCAACCCTTGGTGTGCTGCTCTGAGGAATGCTCTGACCTTTCCTGGGGACTTTCAGAGGACATGGGGCATTGATGGTAAGAAAGGAGCCTGAGATGCCCCCTATTAGCATGGAAAACTACATGTAGCCCTTTAGTTCACAGCCTATCACTTCAGCTCAACTCCTAAAAAGAGCTTGCTATACTTAAAGGTCATGCAGAATATAAGAACTAAACGGTCCTACCTTGTAATTTTTAGTGCGGGGAAAGAGCATGTAAATGAGATCTGCTACCACCCATTTCGTATGACTCCATACCTTATCAAAGTACAAGATGCAGAGAATGTGGTGGACCAGCTTTGTTGTGTGCTGCTTGCAGAAAAAGTGCATTCTGGCTATGAAGGTAACAACTTACAATTAAAGTTAAAAGAGAAAAGAGTATGGTGTTTTACAGTAACCAACATGCAGCTGTTGAGAAAGCCATCTGTGATATAATACAGAAGTTGCTGAGTGAGATAAGGTACTACTTTGTCGCATACAGTTGTGAAATGTATTCTAATAAAACTTGTCTACTTGGAAGTGAGACTTGTTCCAGGTAAGCATGAACAGAATCATATTGCTCTCCTAGAAGAACAGCATGTTGGTGCTTTCTGTCCTCTTTTTAGATTTTGGTGTTCTTTGTAGCCAGCCCATCTAGATGACTGCCAGCTGCCATTTTTCTCTTTTTGGGTGCTACACACTGAAAGGTATCTCTGATTCCAATAAAATGACAAGAATTTAAAGATTTAAGTGTGCACTTGAATTATGTTGAACTCAGTGGGACTTTAATATTCTGAATTCCAGTAACAATAAATAGTTTGTTTTTAATTTGCCAGCTGTACACCCATACTACCCATTTCAAAACTATAGAAATTCTGCAGAACTAAAACCTAAAAACCCAACTGCATTGCTGATTTCTGCTGTTGGTAGGTGCACAGGTAGATGTAAGCAACCTGATCGTCATGATGATTAATACCTGTCCAATTTATGAACATACCTTATTGTAGAAGTAGAATATGTATTTATACTAAACTGTTTTGTCCTTTTTTTTCCAGCACCCAGAATTCCTCCTAATAAAAGAATTTTTACAACCACACATACACCAAGTTGTTTGTTCCAAGATGTAGATGAAAGGTAAATTACTGAAGCTGCTAGGTTCAACTCTTTTAATGTAGTAGTAGGAACCTTTATTGGCATATAAAAAAACAAACATATATAACATAACACTTAACATATAACATTTACATCACAGACTTCTAAAAACTGCAAACAGAACAAAATTACAGCTCAAACAAAAAATATCAGATTTATGAGCTAAAACAATTATATTAACAAAGGCTGCTGTCCTTTCCATTACATCATTCACCTCCACCAATAGAAAGTAATGTAATACCTCCTGATCTGCCCAGCCCTGTAGCTTGTCTAACATAGGGCCTAGATGTTGCTTGCAAGGTGCCTTATGGAGCGGACAATACAAAAATATATGTAGTATAGTTTCTACACAACCCATTCCACAGGGACAATACTTCACAGAGACAATTCCTCACAGAGGCTGGGGTTCCATTATATCTACCCAGTAATAGGGCAGACGGGAGCATGTTACATCTCACTAGAGAGAGGGCTCTGCGAGACGGGGGGCACTTTAGATGGCAAAGATAAGATGTCATCCTCCCAAAACTGATAGAAATGTGAAATTGTAGTGGGGAACAAGTTGTATACGCCGCACTATGTGACTATGTTTTCAATATCTAAAATTCTGGTCCTAATTTCATGGTTTTAATGTGGTTGTTCATGGCTATATATCTAGTCCCTGCTAACTGGGCAAGAGGCACTTTTTCAATTGGTGCTCCTCTTATATTTAGCAGGGGGAGAGTAACTGCCCCCCTTTCACCCCAGCACAGTGTCTTTACTGGTGGCTGTTTGCTGGTGGTGTTCTGCATCTTTTTTAGATTATGAGCCCTTTTGGGACAGGGAGCCATTTAATCATTTGATTTTGTCTGTAAACCGCTTTGTGAACTTTTTGTTGAAAAGCGGTATATAAATACTGTTAATAATAATAATAGCTGCACTACTCATTAAAATGTTGAAGAAGAAAGTTCTCACAATAATTTTGCAATGGTTCAAATAATGAAGTTAGTCAAAAGAAAAGCCCATAATGGATTGAATTCTATTATCTTAGTGATACGAACGTGGCTTTGGTTACATTAGAAATAGAAGTCTGCATATTGCCCATTTTCTAAAAATCTGCTCTTTGAACACTCACTGAGGACTCAAACCTGTTTTCATGGCAACCTCTCAGCTCTTCTCGCTCTCATAATGGAAGTTCATAACTGAATTTTATCTGGAGTTGTTCTGGCAGAATAGGGGCTATTCTGGCAAAACAAAATCATAATTTTGAAAATGGTAAAATGTGTATAAAATAGACTTCTTCAGTGAGCTCCATTGATTTCTATGCAATGGAATCACATTATACATTTATTCAACTTATGCAAATACCTGTACACACTTGGTAAACAGTTGAGGCAATTCCACCTGCCATTCCACTCCATGAGTGTATGGCCCAGAGTGACGTGAATCTGCTGTTCTCTAAGGAGGTCTCAGTTCCCACTTGTCCCTCGGTTCTAGTTTTTACAGATACAAGCGATTTAAGGGATTTTCAAGGGTACTTTTTTACTGTGCAGGATGTTTGCCTTATATATTGACTGTAGAACCTAACCCCCCACATAAGATGCAACACCACAGTACTTGTGTTTTATTTGAACAAAGAAAAATCTGTTTGACCTTGTACGTTGCTGGGCATGACCAGTTCGTACAAAGGAATTATATGACACAAGAGAGAGGACAGTGTCATTTCTTGGCCTGAATGTCATACTGAGCAATGAAGTCACTGATCATGCTCTGAGATTTTAGTAGTGCCCCCCCCCCCCCATTGACTTGCCTACACTTCTCCTTTTAAAGAGAAGTTGCAGGATGCGGTAGTGAAAGAGGTGTGGACAGGAGGAAATGCTGCTTTTCCAGAGGGCCCTGTTTCCTCTTTGACCTGGCACAAGTTGTACCCTGTTCACCAAAAAACCCACTGGAAGCAGAAGTCTAGTCTACTAGGGCTAAAATGTTGAGCATCTCCAGTCAGGGCTGGTTCTTGGTTTTTATAAAAACCCAGTCTTTCATTCTCTCTCACTCACCCAACATTCTTATACACTCTTTTTGTTTACCACTCTGTCAGGGCTCTGGCACCCCAAATGTCATTCCTCTGACTTTGGGTGGGCAGGTGTGCGAACTACTCAGAAGACCAGGGAAGTCTGTCTGAACTGGAAGTCTGTACTATCTGCGGAACTACCTTCCCATCCCCATATACCAGTCCATGTTCAACTAGTAGATTGTCACCAATCTTCTGCCAGCTCTGTGAAATATTTTCATGGAAACACTTAAGTGGCTTCAACAATACAATTATTTCAGTCTTACTTATAAGAGCACCTAAAGTTAGGAAGGGCAGATCTATATGTTTCAAGAGTTTGATTCCTTAGGATTGCAGTAAAGAATTTGGCACAGAATGAAGGAAGGGGGTCAGTGTTTAGAAGAATAAGTAGATATGAGATTCATGGACTAAAAGGATCTAAGCCACAGCAGGGAACTTGGCATTGGGACAGGGTGTAATAGGGACAGTAGGTTTTTCTGGAAAATATTCAGAAGAAAATGTGCCATTCTTCTGGGATGCTGAAACAATCAAGAAAAAAGGCAGGTTGGACATCATTATATCATGTAATAGCAGTTTGTTACTTACAGAGTTAAGTTTGATACAGTTTCAAGAATACTTACAGCCCATTCCTATCCAGCGCTAACGCAGCAGGGCTGCACGACCCACACTGTATCCAGCACTGGGATTGAGCAGGCTGGAGGTCTCCTCGGGGTTAGAGGACATTTACCCTGTATTGAGCCTCAGCCTGCTCAGTCGCTGGCACCGGCTACTCGATCGCTGGCACAGGCCCGAGAAGCCCCCATGTAGGGCTTCCAGCCTGGGAGGGGAGGATTGAATATGGCGGATGCCTTCTCCGCTAATCCCTCCTCCCCCCCCACTCCATTACACCCCCTCCCTGCCCTCCCCACATGCCCCCAGGCCCTGTGCCACTACAGATCGACTACTCAGGAGAAGGCGGCGCTGGTGCCGAGGCCTGCATTGCCTCCCTACAAGCCACCGCTGGACACTGTGCTGTGGATCAGCACTTAGAAGCCCGCGGCTTGTAGGGAAGGCAGTTCAGATCTCGGCACCAGCACCACCTTCTTCCGAGCAGTTGCAAACATGCCTTATGGCATGTTTGTGACACTCGATGCCGGCGCGGGGGCCCAGCCAGACAGGATTGCGCCGTTAGTTTGTGCTTATTTCTTGGTAGTTTGGTAAATGAAATGGGTTTAATATGTAACTTTTGTGTAGATATTTTCTGCTTCATGAGTATTTCAGCTGTTTTTTTCTTTTCTTTTTTTAAGAGCGGTCCCTCTGTTGGGATACTTACCTCAGGACTTAATTGGAACTCCTGTCTTAGTGCACCTTCATCCGAGTGACAGACCTTTAATGATAGCAATTCACAAAAAAAGTAGGTTCTTCTAATTTTGGATAGTTACCTTAGAATTTTTATATTAATCGCCCCCCCCTTACTATTCATTGTAGAGTCAAGTCTTTTGAGCAAGACTGTTGAAATTTGAGGTGACACATCATTAGTACATGTACCGCTGCATCCTAACACACAGCAGGAAGATAAAAAATAAGCCACAGAAGTTCTTCCTTGAAAACTCCATAGAAAAGGTCAACGTTAACGTGTTTCTTGAAAGAGATAAGATACCAGACAGACCTCCCTAACTCATAATCTAGGCACCACCACTAATAGGTTCCTGTCCCTGGTAGCCATCAGCCTAGTCTTGTGGAATATGCTGCAGGGCCTCAGACTAAGCAATCAGACATGTTTATATGGCAGCATGTAGTTCTTTACTTACCCTGGACCCAGGCCAGTTAGAACTTGAAAGTGCTTGTGTTAACTTTTAAATTGCACCAAGTCAGTTTGGAGCCAGTGAAATCACCTAAATATGATTGATATGCTTCATGTGACTGGGTACCAGCTAGTTCAGAATACATGCCATGAGGCACAAATGTTCATTGGTAACACATAGCACCACACCGATATTTTAGGTTTTCCACTTACAGTATTTTCTGTGGCATTCTGTGCTCAATTCAAGGGGGTAGTTTTGCCTTACAAAACCTTGTGCTGCCTGAGTTATGCATTTGCTTGATTTCAGTTGAATTTGCCTTGAGTCAATAGAATATTCAATCCTTGACACTGTATTTAGTGCATAGCTCTGTCTAAAGTGTGTGTGTGTGTGTGTATTTACAGGTAGTATATTTAAGAGGAATCATTTTGCCACTCATATAGGACAAGTTGTATTTCCCCCAGGTTTTGCAGATGAGCAACATTACCTGTCCCTTCTTTTAACATACACTGCTGGCCTCATCACTGCACATTTTTTAGAATCTGAAATAATACTTCAGGTCTCAAACAGCTGAGGGACCTTTTCAGGTCAAAAAGAATATCTATACATGCCCCATAAAACCTTTTCATTGGGTCCACACTTTCTATGTTTGTATCAATTTTTCATGTGTAGAGCTCTGTAACCTGCCTCGGTGGCCCTCAGTTCTCAAATCTAGTTGTCTCCGATGTTTTATTTTTAAATGTTCCATTTTATAAGTTTGGGGAATTAAAAATACTTATTTCTTTAAAAGACAACATTGTAAACATTGTAAAAATCAATATTTGCTTACTGTTTGTATGATGCTCATAACTTCTCATGGCTAAAAAGCCAGTTGAGTAACAGTGTCCTTAAAGTTAAAGCTTGCATTGAATTTTTGTTACAGTACTTCAGTGCAGTGGACAGCCATTTGATTATTCACCAATCAGGTTCTGCACTAGGAATGGTGAATACATAACTCTGGATACTAGTTGGTCCAGTTTCATCAATCCCTGGAGTCGGAAGGTTTCCTTCATAATTGGAAGACACAAAGTTAGAACGTAAGTAGATGAGTGGTAATAAAAATGAAAGATATGTGCACTGTGAAAACTGTGTGTACTATGAATTCTTGGCAAGAAAGAAGCCAAACAGGTGGTTTATCATGCACAAATGTGATTTAGCAGCTTTCGAAGCAGCAGCACCCTTTTGGGAATGCTGATATTTCCCTTCAGCTGATCTACATATTTCGGCTTCTCCATGGAAGCCATTGCAACAAGTATTCATGGCAATTTCTCATAGTGGATCCACATTGTCTGGAGAATTTCCCCACCAACTGCCTTCCTTGTTCAGGGGTGGCAAGACGATGTACCATTCATTATGGAACATCCACAAAATGTGCAGTGTTAGACATTATAACCGCTCTATCAAGCTGCTGTGCTACAGTTGCCTCCACGTGGGAGCATAATGTATACATGAGCTGTAAGTCTGGCACACAGCCTAGTTGTCTAATGTAAGATGGACAGTTCTGCCACCCCAGGTCATACAGCCTGTAGTGCAAGCTTTTGGTAGTCATGGTTTGGATCATAAGGTTAATTTACAATGTCTCAAATCTTTCTGGTATATAATTGGATAGCATTTAGGATAGTTCTGGTGTTTTATCTTCTGTATATTTAGTATTAGTAATGATGGAGACACTCTTGGAACTTGTGGAGGATGCAAAGTAAATGGCGTCTATTTGCATTCAAGTTTGAGTGGGAAGCTTACAGAAAAAAATAGTAATTCAAATTGTATTTGAGTAAGTATGTGCTGTATAGTAAATGCTTTTAACAAGAAACTTGTAAGTGCTGCAGATCTTTCCAATCTTGTCAAGAGTTACTTCAGAATGAAGAAGTCATGTTTGGAGTGAGTAAGCCTGAATATTTTATCAGTTTAAAAGTTTGTAGATGCAATAGAAAACAAGGGCTGATATAACTGAATAAATGGACTTGTCATATTCGTGAGAATGTTGATGGTTTTTACAGCGGTCCCTTGAATGAAGATGTTTTTGCACCTCACTGCACAGAGGATAAAATCCTTCACCCTAGTATTCAGGAAATCACAGAGCAAATACATCGGCTATTATTACAGGTACACTTGCTTAATTTTTTTTAAAGAAATGTCCTGAACTAACCTAAACTTCTGGAATCTCCAGTGGAAGGCTGTTACACGGTAAACATGCTCTAGTTCTGGATTTCCATGCTTCAAGCCAGGGAGGTTAGATAAGATGGCCTACAAGGAGTCCTCAACACTATGATCTAAGATAAAATGTTCCTAAACATCTGTCCCAAGTTGTTGAGAGCCTGCAAAATATTGTGCATATTTGCTCATATAATTCTACCCTAGAAATTAAGAGAATCCTTATTGGTTTCTTCAGTTATGTACAATATTTTTCATATTAGTTCAGTATATTTTGCTGTGTAGACCCAGACCCCATTCATTTCAGCAGTTCTTGTGACTGCCTTCATGGACTGAAGTGTGGAATCTGGAGTGCTCATTGAGATCCTTGGGATTGCATCAACCTAAATTGGAGCAAATATCAAATTGTTGCTTCACCACCACCCCCCCCCCCCGAAGAGTAGAACTGCTAACAGTACTTCCATTCCCAGCTGTGCCATGTCATTGGTCAACTTAATGCAGTTGGTGCTTTTGCAGAATGACATCCATTTTAATTAGAATACTGTTTTATTTTGAAATTAAGTGTCTATCGACTGAATTTATCTTCTGCTTATATAAGGACTGTGCCTGTGTAAGGGTCTTTCTTAAGACTGGAATCTCTAAGTGCAATGCTTCAATAATAAGAATAGGAATTATTGCTTGATTTATTTTTGTGAGGTTTGTACTATTTCAAGTATGTGAGATCTTGAAGCTGTATAGATTCTGGCTAGCAATCTTCTTCATTCTCAGTCACTCTCTATAGATTTTATGTGTTTTGTTTTTAGCCTGTACATAACAGTGGCTCTAGTGGCTATGGAAGCCTGGGCAGCAATGGATCACATGAACACCTAATGAGTGTAGCATCATCCAGTGACAGTAATGGGAACAATAATGAAGATACCCAGAGGATACCCAAGCCTGTAAGAGATTTACTGTACTATATTAATGGTTCAGTCTAATGAAAAATGGTCGTAGTGACTTCTGTGTTAAAAGGTGACCCACTGAAGCATGGTCTCTTGCACATTCTTCAATAAGCATTTACCATGTTGTATAGCTTAACGTTAAAACATGTGAGTGTTTTTTAAAGTGATACTGGTTTTTTAATCATTCTTCTAGAACTCTTCTCATGATATTTGTAAAGATGGAAGTATGGCCAAAAGTAACGGAGAGCATGTCTTCGCCGATTCCAAATCGAAGCTTGAAAATCAGAAAAAATCTTATGGAGGTATGATAGCAAGGTTAATTAAAAAAATGGAATAGCACATTTCAGACTTCATTCAGATTGTTGTTGTTGTTGTTCAGTCGTTAAGTCGTGTCCGACCCTTCGTGATCCCATGAACCATATCCCGCCAGGCCTTCCTGTCCTCCACTATCTTCCTGAGTTCGCTCATTTTCATGTTTGTTGCATCGGTGTCATTCAGATTAGCTCTAAATATTTTATCTTTTTACCAGGAACGCCTTGCCTATAATTGCAGTATACAGTCAAATGCATAAAATCCAGTCTTGCATACAGTATGCTAGTAGTTTCACACAAACAGCTTGCCGTGTGTTCACAGTTAAACACAAATATGGATATTTGCTTTATCACCTCTCTGGCTCTAGAACATTTGATTATGGGAAATGAACCATAAAAGATAAAAAAATACATGGGGTGTCGTTCTGTTTTTGTGTTATGCAGAAAAACCCAGTGACCGCTTTGGTCATGTGAAAGGTGCGACTCAGTCAGCTAAAAATGATGCTGTTGGAATTGCTTGTCAAAGAAGCATGGCTGCAGATGAATTGGCTTGGGGGGAACAGCCTGTGTATTCATATCAACAGATTAGCTGTTTAGATAGTGTGATCAGGTAAGCAGCAATCCACTTCAGTAAAGCACTGACTTTGTGACTTTATGCATGCCATTTTTTAAAAATCAAACATGCTTTTGAAAAAAAAAATATTCTTGCTTGTAGGTATTTGGAGAGTTGCAGTGCACCTGATGCAATAAAGAAAAATGCTCAGCCTGCATCAAAGGCTCTTTCATTGGATTCTAATATACACAGAGAGAAACTGAATGAGAATACCATTAATACCGCTGCAGGTAATTCTGTGCTTCCTGCTTAAGTGATTAAGGGTACGATCCTCCTCCTAACTTTAGGCTGGCGGAGTGCACACTCTACCAGCCTAAGGTGTTACAAAAGTGCCATAAGGCACTTTTTTGCAGCACCTCTAGAGTAAGCGGCGCTGGCGTGGAGGCTGGCATTGCTCACTCAGCCACCCTTCTCTTCCCACGCCGCTGGATGCAGATAGGTGCTGTGCCGGGTGTGGGGAGAGAGGGCTGGGAGGGCAGAGGAGGGGCCATTGGCCAGCCTGGCCTGGGAGGAGGTAGGGATATCTGTGCCGGGCTGCGCCGATATCCCAAGCTCCTTCCTGGGCCAGACTGGCCTTGCACTGTGTCCCTGGTTATGCGCCAGCTCCAGAGCTGGCGCACATCCGAAGAGGCCCATTGGGGCCTCCGGGGCTTACACCGGGGGAAGGAGACAAACGTCCCCTTCTCGCAAGTTGAGCCCTGGCCCCACCAGCAGGGCTGCATCCTGTTTAGGATACAGTGGCCGGCCATCTCAACCAGCCACCGCATCTTAAGCAGGATTGGGCTGTAAGTGCTGCTGCCTTGCACAGTGGCCTTTCTTAGGCCAAAACGAGACATTGACACAAGTATGGCTGCCACCATAAGCAGCAGGCCTGTATCATTTCATCCCAGGTAATTTCTAGTTATACAGAATACCTGGCATGACACCATTGCATGGAAAGTTTGCCCATCTCCACGCACAGTAGCCAGTGAAAGTGGAGAACAAGGATACTTGCAGTGCAACCATTTTATATTCTACATTCTGTTTTACTCAATGTTAACAGGGGAGAGAGGGAGAAGAGATGTGTGACTGCTGCTTTTGGCAGGTTTCGGAAACCAGTTTTTATTATTATTGCTATTTAAAGTATTTCTATAATGCATATCAACAACAATGTTCTCAAAGGGTTCACATAGCAAAAAGACTGAGAAATTGGTTTCCCAAAAGGGCCCAAAATCTTTTTTTTTAAAGACACAAGGGAGGCACCAGCAAGTACCTACCCAGACGGACACTGTACTGGAATAAATAGGGAGAGTTGATCTCCCCCTGCCAAATATGAGAGCCACCACATTAAAATGTGCCCCTTTTCCCAGCTTGCAAAGTAGCAATCCTTGAATCCCTAGGCTAACTTTTGATAGTTTGACTTGCAGCAGCTCCATGGATTGGAAATAAAAATCTCAGTAACAGTGCTTGAAAACGATTACATTATGACAGGGCCCAATCCTAACCAACTTTCCAGCACCAATGCAGCCAAAATGCAGCCCTAAGGTAAGGGGACAAACATTCCCCTACCTTGAGGAGTCCTCCGTGACTGCCCACCACTACCACAGGATGCAGCACTGTTTGCATGGCTGCATCAGCCCTGGAAAGTTTGATAGGATTGGGCCCTCAGTATAGCACATCCCTGAATGTTAGATTAACATCATTGTTTATAACCGTGTTTCTCAAACTGTGGGTCGGGACCCACTTGGTGGGTCGCGACCTGATTTCTGGTGGGTCCCAGATGATGGAAAGATCATCTGGTGTGATCTGGTCTGGTTGCCACAAGCCCTGAGGCTATTCAAAAATCAGATAGCTGCTAATTGCCCTTCAAAGAGCTGAACTCTTTACTTGTAAGTAAATTTATTTATTTCTAGATCACTTTTTTAAAAAAGTCTTGTAAAGCTAGGTGGGTCCCGATAGAGTGTCATTTTAAAAAGTGGGTCCCGGTGCTAAAATGTTTGAGAACCACTGGTTTATAACATTAAAATGTTGTAGCACACACAAAAAATCACATGGAAGAATTGTCTCTCGTGCTCATCCAGAGAAGACTTTTGATTGAAAAATTGGCAGCAGGCAGTTATCTCATGCTGTTGTTATAGATAAGTGCTAGTGTCAGATAAGTGCCGGTGACTTGTAAAATGAGTGACAACTGTTCTTGCATATTTTCCCCCCTCCCTCAGCCCCTAATAGCCACTCCTGGCTTGTGTATATCTAGATGTTTGCATTATATTCTTGGTGATTGTGATAGGAATTGTGAGAATGTATTTTACCTAACATGTTTTTCTTTGTCTGAGCATTTATTCCTTGCATTTATTCTTTTTCTTGTTCTTTTCTTTGTATGTGTTTGTATTTTTGGTTGGCTTTTTGAGAAGAAAGTGTGCTGTCCAAAACTCACATAGGTCCTGCCGTGTTGGAGACATCTGACAAATCAAATGCTTCTCCTGTTGTTGGTACTCACTTAACCTCTCTGACTTTGCCTGGCAAACCAGAAAGTGTTGTATCTTTTACCAGTCAGTGCAGCTACAGCAGCACCATAGTTCATGTTGGAGACAAAAAAACACAACCTGAATTAGGTACAGTACTACTTTATTGTAGGGTGGAATGCACTGTGTTACAGTTTCTACAAGGCATTTGTAACTTTGATGTACGAATTACTGTGTACTATTTCCTGTACAAGTGAAAGAAACTTGGGCAGGCAGATATAATGTCATGATGTAGGAAAAACAGCCCTGATCAGATAAAAATGAAGTTGAGATTAACTTTTTCTTTTGTTTTCTCTGAATATGTTTTCAATTTTGTTTTAGAAATAATAGAAGATGGTCCTAGTGGAACAGAACCTGTAGACTGTCAATCTGTTGCTCCACAATCTAATGCTACTCAGAAAAACCAGGAAAAAGAGCAATTTAAGAAACTGGGACTTACAAAGGAAGTCCTTGCAGTACATACACAAAAAGAAGAGCAAAGCTTTCTTAACAAATTTAAAGAAATCAAACGGTTCCATATGTTTCAATATCATTGCAATTACTACTGTCAAGAATGGCCCAGAGGACAGCCACACGAACGTGGTAAGCCTCTTGTTAATGACTTATAATAGCTACAAATAATTAACAGTGTCTGAACACATCCACACATCCACTTTAAATGGATAATTTTAAACTAAACCTGGCACAAGTGGAATTTTCTCTAATGAATAAAGACTTCAGTGTATTTAGTTAAGCTGTATTTGAGTATCAAACCCAGATTGTAGTCTGCTTGTGCTGCATTGTATGCTCTCCCAGAAGCATTCTCTTCATTTCAGGGAAAGATAGCTTTTCCTCTCCTTCTTCCCCATGTCTACAAAGGGAAATGATTTGGCACTTCCTAAGCAAAAGAAAAGAAGATGATTCCTTTCTACCTTTTTTTTACTCTAGTGCAGTAGCTTCTGGAAAAGAGGAGGGGGGAGGATGTATGCACATTCTTGATTTGAGCTAGGGCTCCGTGGACTTATAATTTGAACCTGTTTTTAAACACCGAGGCTTAGCCCTATAGAATGTGAAGAAATAACAAAGAAGAATACCTGTGCATACATGTTTCCTTTGCCGTGTTTCATACATGAGTGGCCGCCAGTCCTCATGCATTTGGAACGAAAGGAAAGAGCTTCTGTGTTCAAGAATTTGCCTTCCAGAATTGATCCCTAATTCTTCTTTTAAAAATGAAACAAAGAGTGGAGACATATGTTGAGTAAACTTCTCTTTCTCTCTAGGTGTCCATGGATTACGACATAGTTCTGGAGTAGATCAATCCTGGAAGAAAAGTGGAAAGAACAGGAAATCGAAGTCAAAACGACCTAAGCCACATGAATCTTCAGACAGCACCACTTCCGGTACCAAACCCCCACACAAATTTCCTCTGCTTGGCCCAAACAGTACAGCCTGGTCTCCATCAGACGCTTCCCAAGCAAGTTACTCAGCCATGCCTTTCCCTGCAGTAATGCCTGCATATCCACTTCCGGTTTTTCCATCTACAGGGACTGTGCCACCACCAGGTCCCGAAGCTTCTCTTTCTGGTCTTAATGAATTACCGGATTCAGGCAATCATTTGCCATTATCACAGTTTTCGACACCATTAGTGACTCCAATGGTAGCGTTTGTGCTCCCCAATTATGTATATCCTCAAGTGAACAATGGTATCCCTCAGACACTTTATCCTGATCAGCCTAGCTTTTCTGCTCCACCTTCTTTCTCTTCACAAGCACTGTTTACAACAACACCATCTCTTTTCACTGCCCCAAACACATTCCCTCCTCAGACATTGTTTCCAACGCAACCATTCCACTACAGTCCAGCAGCAGATCATGAAAAGACCCTTGTCTCAGAACCACGAAATGAACCTTCCCGTTCCTGCACTCCACAGTCTCTTGGTCCACAAGATCAGGCCTCGCCTCCATTGTTCCAGTCACGGTGCAGTTCTCCTCTACAGTTGAACCTCCTGCAATTAGAAGAAATGCCAAAGGTGACTGAAAGTGGAGCTGCTGGTCCTTTGGGGAGCCATGGAACTTTAACTGATGGGGGGACCACTAGCAAACCTACGAGCTCAGATGACTGTAACAGAAAAGCATCTTCCCCTGTAAGTGTTCTCTGTATTTTCCTAGAAAATCTTTGTTGAACAAACCTGTTTTTCCTCTAAATATATTGCATGTAGCAAACTTCTTCAAAATGATACTTTGTTTCCCAAATGTTGCTTATTAAGATGTAAAGTGCATAAGATACAAGTCACAGGAAGGAAGCTGTTTATGCAGTGTGATTACCAGGTGCACAGGTAAGGTGTATTTACATGCCACTGCAAGCTTCTGATTTCAGCAACTTTGGGTATATTTTGTACAAATACATTTTTACAGTTAAATGTCTCCAGAAGGTGAAAGTTCTACATTCTTTCATTGTTACTTGTTTTTATAAAAGTTCCCCCTTTCCTTTATTGGTGCATTTCTTGAATACATCCTGTTTGCTAAGGAGTGATATACAACTTGTGATCCATTAAGACAAACATATTTTGGCCTGCCAGATTCTCAACAAACTCTCCCTCTCCCCCATTTTTTTTTGTTTTCATCCCCATGTGAGCAACCAAAACAGAAAGGTTATCATCTTTTCCAGTGATTGTTTAACCTTTGTAATGTGCATGTGAAACTTTGGACAGTTTTTCCTGTCTTTTCATGTCATGACGGTTGTGATAGGTCAGTTCATTTAAGAATAAATCAGCTTTACCTTTGCACCATCCTGCACTGCTAAAAAAAAAAAAAAGTACCAGTATGAGCACACAATAAAGATTACTAATTGTTTGTTTGCTTGTAGATATTTACCTTGTTTTTGAACAGCAGACTGACTATACAGTTGAAACAAAAATTGGGAATTATGATAGAAATATTACTTTATTCACATTGCTTTGTGTTGGCACAAAGTTATAAAGAATTGTTTTGTACAGTGAATACAGTGACCATGATAAAAGAAATGTTCCTTAAACTTTCAGCTGACTGTTGTTTGTTTTTGTTCGTTTTTCGTGCAGGCTGGATCATCGCCAATGGAAGCTCAAAATAGTGACGCCTTCTCTGTGTCAAGTGATTTACTTGATATTTTACTTCAGGAAGATGCATGTTCAGGCACTGGGTCTGCGTCCTCAGGAAGTGGCGTTTCAGCAGCTGCGGAATCTTTAGGTTCAGGATCAAATGGATGTAGCATGTCAGGCAGTGGAACAGGTAATGGCCTGTGTGCAACTGATAAGTTGTGGGGATTCTAAAATAAAATATTTGGTCTCCATAGTTATAAGTGTACTTTTTTTTTGTCTCTACAGGCAGTAGTGAGACCAGTCACACCAGCAAATATTTTGGGAGCATTGACTCCTCAGAAAATAATCATAAAACAAAGGGCCCAGAAATGGAAGAAAACGAGCAGTTCATTAAATGTGTTCTTCAAGATCCCATCTGGTTGCTGATGGCCAATGCAGATGAAACTGTTATGATGACTTACCAGATTCCCTCCCGGTAACTAAGAATTTTTTTTCTTTGTAACCTATATAAAATCTAACCAGGCAGTATAATCTTCCACCATGTAGACGTCATGTATGGCCTAAAACAGAGCATTTTCAAAGAATGAATGACAGCTACGGGATTGAAAGCCATGATGTTAACTATTTTTATTGTTTAAAACACAGCTGATAAAGACTTATTCTAAGGCAAGAAAATCTGGTTTTAAGGATCAAAGTAAAACCGACATTTCGCTAGGTAGTATTCCTAGCATCTTCAGGGTAAAAACACACAAGAAGCAGTGCTTCGAGTGGCCTTTCTTTCCCAGTCTTAATTTTAACATTTTCCTTTCTGAACTTTTTCTGTTGGCCCTTTTAGTGAACAGTGGTTGTAGTGCCCAATCCTATGTATGACTACTCTGAAGTAAGTATCATTGAGTTCAATGGGCCCTACTGCCAAGTAATTGTGTATAGATTGCAGTCCAAGTTCAGTTAGTCATGACTAGGCTTACCATATCGCCGACCGGGACGCTCCGTTTTGCCCTTAAGGGGCGGGGCGGGGGAAGGGGAACAAGAGCGCGCCCGGGCGCGCTCTTGTTCCCCTTCCCCCGCCCCGCCCCTTAAGGGCAAAACGGAGCGTCCCGGTCGGCGATATGGTAAGCCTAGTCATGACTAACTGAACTTGGGATACATATAACCCAATAAAAAGTGCACTTAATATGTCAACGAGCAAATGCTTTTAATTATACAAAGTCTTAATGATCTAATTTCTCAGCAGTTCTTCAATACCTCATCAAACCTTTTTCAGTCAGAGACTAGGAATTAATGTAATGACGGCAGTATCTGGATTCCTACAGTTCTTGTAGGCTCAGGGAGTATTCTTCATTTCTCACTGATTTTCTTATTTACTGTGTCATACGCTTTGAGCATATAGTGCAAGAATAAGACCCATCTGAATGAATACATTCTGTGTTATAAGGGCATTTCATTCACTGACATGTTAAATATGCATCTACATTGTACACTGCTGAAAACTGGTGTCTCCAACTCCATTATCCTGTTTTAGAAACAAAACAAAAACTGTTCTTACTTTACTCAAGTGGTTAAGACTTGTGGAATATCTGTGTAATAGATAGCAGCATGTATGTCTAAATCACCCACATAAGCTTCAGTTTACTTCTGCATTTTTCCCCCTCAGACCATGAATTGTAGAAGTGCATTATCTAAAATGGTTGGACCAATACAGCTGCCTCTTTCAATGGCTCTCCCTAATGGCTGCCTCCAAATTCAATCCCTGGCAGCACTGCCAGATAAGACTGGGGCAGACCCACATAAAAGTCTGGAGAGCTTGCTGCCAGTCCGTGTAGTCAGTCAGTACTGAGGTAGATGGACCAGTGGTCTTGCTCAATAGAAGGCAGCTTCCTGTGCTTAACACAACCTATACATGTATGTTGAAGTGCAACTAAAGTTTTAAACCTAGATAATGTGTAATGTTTTGCCTGCAGTTGTTTACAAAGTCTGTGTTTGGCTATTGGAACATCTGAAATAAATGGTTTCTATCATTTAACTTTAGAAATTTGGAAGCTGTTTTAAAAGAGGATAAATTGAAACTGAAACAAATGCAGAAGTTCCAGCCAAAGTTTACAGAAGAACAAAAGAAAGAACTACTCGAAGTTCACCCATGGATTCAGAAGGGTGGACTTCCAGGGGCTGTTGCTAATTCGGTAAGTTTTTTACTAAAAGAAAAACAATGCTTAAAAGTGAACTTTTATCTGAGATTGATGTTGAGGTGATGATTTATGTCAGATTTGGACACACGCTTACTGCAAAATGTATTTTTAGTACTATTAAATAATGGTATACTTCAGGGGTGGCCAACCTTCCACCATTAGGGCCTCTGCTTTCTTAAGAGTTGTGTAGAAGACAGAATCTTGGCAGCTGCAATTGCTGATGGTGTTGCTAAAGCAGTTGAACCTGCTGAAATGCCCTCACCTATACAACCATTAAAGGTCCAGGAGCATTCACGTTGAAAGGTTAGCCACCCCTGGTATACTTCATATTATGTAGGCGCATCCTAAATGCATGTAGTTAAGTACCCCCAATAACTCATCAAAGCACAGGATACCATTGAAAGTGGAACTGCTTCTTACACTCTCTCTCTCTCTCCTCGTTCTTCAAAGGAATGTGTTTATTGTGAAGAAACTGTTAAAAGCAGATCTTATGCACAAGATGAAGAAGAAATCCATGAAATGGAGCTTAATGAAATGAGTGAAGCCAGTGGGGAAATTAGTTTGGTATCCCTGAGCCAAATCAACCGTGAAAATATCTAATCCATGAAGATCCATTTCAAGAGCACCTGCTTTTGTTGCAGTGCACCATTAGATCTTAAAGGTTTTAAAGCTTGTTTCTTGTGAAATGAATCTCATTTTATATAAAACAAATGGATTTTTTGTTCTAGAAAAAGGTCATTTGTGATTAATCTCTTTGAATGGGGGCATTCCTCTCTGCTAGTCATTGCTAAAAATTATAATGTTGCATTTTTTAAAAACATCATTTTTTTTTCAAATTCTGCAATATATTTTTTCTTTAAAACTGCCAAGAATATAATCTGAGTCTGAGTGGACCAAATAAGGAAAAGTACTGTGCCACTCTAGAATTTATTTCGTTCTCGCGTTTTCAATAACATATTTTACATTTGATCCTATATTCCACTTTTGAATTCCAGATTGGTGGATTAAAAGCTTTAATAATTCACAAATGTTTTCAGTAATTTTAACTTCATCCAATCACATTTATGTTATTGGTGTTGAAAGCAATTGAAATACTTCTGCCTTTCTAAACATCTGTTCAACGTTTTTTAAAAAAACAGTTGTATGCATGAGAAACCTCTAGTAATCTTATTTCCATCCATTTCAAATATCAGAAAGTAGTCATTATTTAATTTGTCATATTTTTCTGTTTACGGATCTTGATTCTAATCAATTTAACCATGAAATATATAAGTGACTTGCTTGTTAAATGTTATACTTGCCATTTGTGCCCACTAACTCCTATATCTAGTCAGCAATAGTCCCTTTTAGAAATATTTCATTCAGCCTTTCAGAGAAGCACACAAAAAATTGCTGGTGCCCCCAAACAAAATTACTGCCCAGCCCAGCCCACCAACATTTATAACAGGGTACTTTGAATGTTGACCTTCTGCAAGCTGCTTGTACTGAAGTAATTGTTGTCCAGTGGGGAGAGACTAATCTTAAACCTGATGTACAGTGCAATCCTAACCTTTCCAGCACCGGTGCAGCCCCCATACAGCCCCCAAATAAGGGAACAAATGTTCCCTCACCTTGAAGAGGCCTCCATGACTGTCCCTACACTGCAAATGCCGTGTGCACCCTGTTGGCAGGGCTGCATCCGCTCTGGAAAGTTGGTTAGTATTGCGGTGTTAGTATCTGTAAGTTGGCAGCGTAATATATTTTATAGCAAATAATAATTGGATACCAGCACTGACTGCAGTCAACAGGTTGAGGTATGGTATGTTTTTTAAAAGTTGATTTATCAAGCAAAGGAGTCCACCATTGAAAAAGCTGTGGCTCCGTATGAACAGATCATATGTCAGCTTCTATTTGCCCTCTTTTGACATTTTTTTTTACCTGCTGGATGCAGGTAATTTTACTCCCCTCAAAGTCTGTGCCCATTTTCTCTGTCCCTTCTCTCCTGATAGCAGTGCTGCCTGTTTGTGGTGTGAAGGGTAGTAAATATATATTCAGGGGTTCGTCTACAATTGGAGTTGGAACATGAGCCTTAATGTATGTCTAATATCTGTAGCTGCATTGTTTTTTCAATTCACTTTCAGATATTTTCTTGACTTTATTTACAAGTTTGTCTTTATTTCTGTCACAAAATTTAGCTTCCAGAGATAACAGAAATGTTGATGTAGTGGTGTTGTAGAGACAAATGTTTCTTGTAAGACTAGGAGACAACTTCATGAATTAATTACTCATTAAAAAGTATCTAACTTGATATAGATGTCCACGTTCCAAACAGTCTTCTCATGTCATCTTATTTAGTTGCAAAGCATAAGAATTGCCATGCAAAATCTAACCAGTGACCCAAATATCCAGTCTGAAGACATTTTGTATGGTACTCTATGCTTTCACTAAGGAAAGAAGCCCCAGGACTTTAACGGATTGATTCTTTCCTGTTTTTCACTCCTCCTAGTCACAAGTTAACAGGCACCTTGAGCTTGAATCTGCATCCCATGATCAGTTGGCTATCTAAGCCAATAAATTGCACACGTTATGGGTTGTATAGAATAAGTTTCCTTGTTGTTTTAAACTTGCTTCTGTGAATTTCTTCAGGTGCCCCTAACTTTTTGTATTGTAGGAAAGGGGTGAAGAATACTTCTGTGTGCACTTGTCCTGCACCCTTCTCTCTCAGGTCATCTCCTGAAATTAAAGAATCAAACTTGCATGCATATAAATATGAACCTGAAATAGCATTTCTTAGGTGTATTTTAAATCTTCATAATTATGTGTATATAGATACTGCAGGTGCATGGTGTGTATTCTGTTACACATAAAATGGTTATTTTTAAGTTAACCAGAGCCATTCTGAGAAATGAAGCTTTTTCTGATGATTTACACTTAAACTCTGATTCTACAATCACTTAAGCAAAGGCTATATAGTACATGGAAAATGTCCAATACTAAAAACAAAGACCCCAATATAGATATGATGATTTCTGGACTCAGCAGAGCTTTAGGCTTATAGTATGTGTTTTCAAACAGCCATGTACTATGTTTCATAGTGAGATAGCTTTGGAAACTTAAAAAGCAGTTAGAGAGAGAGTCTGCTGTTTAAAGACAAAAAGCCGGAAGTCTCAACAGACCTACTAAGTCCTCCTGACCTCCTCTGGAGCTTGCTGGATTATGACACAAGGTTTAATGTTTTGAGTAGCGTTTTAAAAATGTAAATTATTTTTGTAGACATTTCCACCATTGATATCTTGTGTGAAGTCATTTTAAGAGCAGCTTAATTTAGAGAGGGAGGGGGGAAATTGAATTTAAAGTCTTTACTGGATGTTTTACTAAAAATGCCTACATCCGTTTAAAGTGTATTTTTATTTACAGGGTGGTATTAAAATATTTTAATTTTAATATATTAAAATATTTTCCTGTAGTTTTTAAAATTGCAAACCTCCATTTTTAGACAATATTCTGAAAACTAACTTTCTTCAAATTTGTTGTAGTGTGCTTTAGCTTGATGATACTTTGTCAATATGAGAGAAATTTGTTGATATGTGGTTTTCCCATCTGCAAACAATGTTTTCTGTATACTGTGCAATATATTGGCTTTTGTCACTTGTGACTAATTTTTACTTGCTTTTTAGAAAATTGGTAAATAAATCAAATTTATTTTTAGCTCTCTTGTTTTTACTTGACATATTTGGTTAAAATATTTTCTGGTGTGCAAAGAAAACTAGTTATGAGACAACTTTTTCAGCAGTGACTTTAAATGAAATACTTATCTAATCACTTCAGTCCTGAGTTCTGAATCTCTTTCCCTCTTGCCTCCCCAAGAAGGAAGACCTTGCCCTCCTTTTTGCAACTGAGAGACCCATTTTATGGAGGACTCAGCCACATGTTGAATGGCATGCGTGTTAATTTTCACCTCCCAGTTATAAAAAAGACAAGAGAGAGTGAGTGAGTTGTGTTTATTCACTGAAGTTTGAGATCCATGAACCCTTTTCAAATGTAATAAATGTGGGGACAAGTCCAAGATACTTTTTTCCCCCACTTTTTTCCCCCACTGCTTCTGACTAATGGGGAAACTGACCCATGGCCCAACAAGAAAAATACAGTAAATAACATCTGGAGGGATCACATTAAGAAGTTTTTGTCTTTGCTTTGTTCTTCCTCTTCCTTTTTATTATGATTTTCCAAAGAAAAACAAATGAGTAGGTTTAGAAGGAAGAAGGCAGTCTTGGATGTTTGTCCCCCAGTTCTGATAGAACAGAAGTCATGGAACCTCCTCTTCAAGTCTAAGAAGAGGTTCTTGATGCAATGTCAGGACTTGATTATTATATTATATAGCAGGGTTATCACTCCAATTAAAAAAAAGTTTACAGCACAATCCTATGCATGTCTACTCGGAAGTCTTATTCTGTTCAATGTGCATAGTATTGCAGTCTTAGTTAATCAACTGGAAAACACAATCAATTTAAATTTGCTTATAAATAAAAATAATTTCTAAAACAAAAGCATACAATACTTTGTTTTTAGAGCACACTCGTATGTGTCATAGCTAGCATCACCTTACCATCTACCATGAAACATCCATCTCCTATTGCTATTTTAAAATGGGCTGCTTTATACTTACTATATTTTTATCCTGCCCTTCCTCCAAGGAGCTTAGGGAAGTGTCTGTGGTTGTGCCCTCCCTTGCCCCATTTTAATCCTTCAAAGAACTCTGTAGTAGGGAGGTTAGGCTGAAAGATAGTTTTGGCTTGACTAAGGTCACCCAGTGAACTATGGAGCTAAGCAGGGATTTGAGCTCAAATCTCCCTGGTTATTGCACTCTAACACTCATTTAATACATTGATATTTAAATTTCATTTTAAGAAATGTATAAATTCATGTCTTTCTAGGTACCAAATTTTAACTTCAGGCATCCTGGGTTACCACAACACTGATCATAGACCAAGGCTTGCCCCTTACCTCTTTCTGGCCTCTAGGTGTCACTATTTATACACAGATACACCTACATTTCTTTGAGATTTTGAGTTGTTTGTAGAACCATGTTTCTCATACTGTTTTGTAGTCCTACTGTTTGATGTGCAGTCTTTGCATCAAGAACTAAATTCCCTCTAGCCTGGACTCAGAAAGCATAAATCGATTGACAAGTTATACAGCAGATGTCATGTGTTTATTACATTTATATCCTACCTTTCCCCTGAAGAGCTCATAGCACCGTTCATGCCCCTCCCTTTATTTTTACAACAATTTTGTGAATTATGTTAGACAAAGATTTGACTCAAGATCACCCACTGAGATTTGTGGCTGAGCTGGGATTTGAACCAGTGTCTCCCTGTTCAAAGGCAGCACCGTAACTACTGTACCGCACTGGCTTTTGCCAAGGTTAGTGGCCAAGGAGAGCTGAGGTAGCTACTGTTATACCACTGGCCCAGCGCTCTGGCATCTTAAGCTTTCTGGTAGACTAGAAGTAACAGGGGGGGGGGGGGGGCGGGATCATGTTCACTCCAGTAAGTTGTTCATCCTGCCTCAGCAAAGACCTGGGTGAAGGAGAGAGGCAGAAGAAGAAGGGAAAAACTTACGTGCTGGGCAGAGAGACAACTAGATGAGGTGGTATTACTCAATAGAGTAGCTGGCTATCCAAAAGCTGTATATGGTTCATGGGTGTTCAGTCAAAACAAGATGTATGCAATTAATCCGATTTGGGGAGGTTAACTGCAGCAGGGAAAGTGGAGCTCCCATTGCATGTGCTGCGATAATGGTGGGGGAGAGGGATGCACAGAGAGAAGGGCACGCAGGGCTGGAAGAAGCATGCAGCAGCAGAATCTGTACAATTCAACACTGATGATGTTGCTGGTCTTTCAGTTAATCTAGCAGCTCACCAGCCAAGGTCTTGGGAGGATCATGCAAAGCCACTGGTTGGATTTTGTTTTGACATGTGATTGTTGCCCCACTTTGACATACACTTATTGGTCTTTCTTTCTCTGTACTTATAACTCAACCCAGTTGCTACTGGCTAATTTATTTGGGATGTTCAGTGAACCATCTTCAGCAGATATCTTTTAAGCCATGTTGAGTTAACTTGCCAAAAGTAATGGCTAACGTGTGCTTTGTTCTGCAAATAAACACTACAAAACTGTTCCTGGACTATACCTCTCCAAATTGCAGGGCTGGGTTGCATGTTCCCCTCTGAAAACAAATCCTGCATCACAGGAAAATTAGAAATGCCATAGCTTGATGCTCACTTTCCATGAGCAGGAAAGATTACAGTGGAGTATTTCAATCGCACAATCAGCCACCTACAATCTGAAGTGGTACAGTCCAGGAGTAGTTTTACCAGATGAGCTGTTTAACTGCAGATTCTCTAATACAGAATCAAATATGTGTTAGCAGGGGCTGTTTTTATTTGCTCACGTGAAAGAGAACATTATCATTGACGGGGAGGAGCAGGCAACTGCACGCAAAGGAAAATGAACACTTGGTACACTAACCTCCTGGTATGACTACTACAAAATTCTTAGTAATGCTAAATGAAGTGAAATGTAGTTAGTTTTTAGACTAGTCTAAAAATGGTCTGTTTCTTATCTGTTTCTTCTGCATATCATCTTGGCTGGAAAATTAGTCAGGGAGTGCTGCAGAATTTTTGGGAGGAAAGTGCCTGGCTGTTTTCCCCGACAATGTATGTATTTCCAACGTCAAGGTGTGTGCGTCGTTTGCTTGCCTGCCTGCAACTCGCTTTTATTTCCGTGCTGCTGCTTGTACCAGACGCTGCGAAGAATGGCGATCGCCTCAAATGATATATGAAGCTGCAGCAGCAGCAGATGGCTTCACTTGGCAACCTCCAGATTTTCCATTCTGGAACTGACTTCAGGAAACTGGACTGCAAAATTAATTGCTGCTACTGTTTACTGATGCAGAGTCTCCAAGGTGGAGCTGGGGGAGGAGCCCTGTGTAGTCTTTGTGTGTATGAAACCTTGTAAATTTGGGGGAGGGGAGGAACGCCTCAGGCACAGACCACTGGCATCAAATAATCAGTCATTCGTGATGCAGCGCAGCTCCCATTCAGTTCAGCAGGGTTGGTGCCGAAGTGGATTACGCCTCTTGTCACTTTAAAAAAAAAAATTAATCTGGGGGGAGGCAGCTCAAGGAACTTAGAGTTGCATTCATACCCACTTTTGTCTGTGTTGGACCCTACTTAGGCAGTGCTCTGTTTGGACAGAGCCCTGACTAGAACTGCAATCCAAAATCCCATTTCAGGTTTTATGGGTCATCATTTTGAAACACACGATTTTGTAACGTTAAAAGTGGCAGGGAATGCTAGAACAAAAACCGACTTTCCCCCAAAGCAGCAGCTGGAGCCATGCATGTGGCCGTTGCTTTCCGAGACGGTTTTGTTCCGTCTCTATTATCTCATTCTGTACGGCTTGCAGGCATTGTGTGCAGAAGGCCATATGTCCCATCTGCTCTGCACAGACATTCTATTGGCAAGGAGAGGGGTGGCTCCCTGCGCCTCCATCTGATTCCCATCCCAGGCAAAACTCCAAACTGACTGAAACCCCACCTCCCACTTAGCAAAACAACAACAACAATGGAGCCATTTGATTTTCGTTTATAAAGCTGCAAGGTTTGCAGTGTGTTTTAGGTGCCATCCATTCAAGAGAAAGCCAAGAAAAGGCAGCCTCATTCTACAGTTATTAAAAGTAATTGAGCAGCGGCATCTGAGATGGGGGGGGGGGGAAAGCCACATGTACATAAGGGAGAAAGGCAAATTCACCCCCAGGGTTACAATAGGCATATGTAGAGTTGCCAACCCTCCAGGCTTGGCCTGGAGCCTCCAGGCATAAGCATCAATCTCCAGGTTGACTACTCAAAGCAATCCTGGAGATTTTAGCAGGGCCGCCAGGAATTTCCAACATATCAGGTTGGAAAAATAAATATCCAGGAATAGCTTCAGTCGGAGTTAGCAACTCTAGCCCCTGGCCGAAGCGACCCTTCTTTGGGCAGCCCGATCCTGCGTAAAGATAGGCAGCCGGCCTAAAGGGCTGGCCTCTGTATCTATCACCCTTCCTGGGCCACATTGGCATGGCCGGGAACACCTCGGGAGAAGGGGACGTTTGCAATCATGCAGGGGCAGGCTGCTGTATCTCCTTGGATGTACGTCAGCTCTGGAGCCGGCATACATACGAGGCGGAGGGGTAAGGGCAGCCCGGACCGTGAACGGGCTTGGGATATTGGCAGAGTGCGCCACTGATATCACCGGCCCGCCCAATGGCCGCCCTCCCTCGCCGCCTGGCCCTCCCTCCCCCCGCCCTTGCACTGACCAGTGCAGGACGTACCTGCACCAGTGGGTAACGGGTCTGGGGGGCGGTGGAGTAAGGGCTGCTGGCCTCCACACTGGCGGCCCTTACTCTCCGGGTGTTGAAAACTCGCTTTACAGCACATTTACGGCACCTAGCACCTGCGGAGCACACACTCCACTAGCGAATACTTGCACAGGCTTGCACAGTTAGTCACATATCTGAAGGTATCTTCAGAGCTCATGTTTGAGTGCTGATTTCAATTACTGTATGTCCAAAGCCTCTTAGGATAGTGTAGGGATAAGTTTCCAAAGGAGTGTATAAAAGAAATATTGCCACACATCTACTAAAGGCTACACAGATAACTTTCTGGACTATAGTCCTAGTGTTCTGTTGATCTGCATAGGCTAAGGCTGTTACTTGGGAGTAAGCCTCATTGAGCAATAATGGGACTTACTTCTGAGTAATCATGCAGAGCACTATACTGTATTGTAAGTTCTGTTTCGGTACATTATTCTAGGGCCATTTTTTACACAAAACACAGGAGAATACTGTCCTATCACCAAGCCAATCAATTTGGGCTTTCTGACTAGTGTAGTTGCACGATCTATGGGCTTCCAACCATTACATCTTACATTTTTAGGTGTACACACTTAGAGGCACACCTGAAAATGTAATTGGTAAGAAGTCCAACCATTATTTTCTTATCACATGAACATTACTTTCTTATCACAGTTCTGTTTAACTATGCAGCTCCTATTACCTCTTCTATTAGCTATTATGTTATGTAATATTAGCTAAATATTGCCTATGACAATCTCATAAAACAATAATCAATTTCTTTCAGCACATTGTTTTCTGTGATCCAGAGAGGGACAGGAGCGGAGAGAGAGAGATCCTTGATGGGACTCAGACTTCTGTTCAGTGATCTCTCCTACTGCATGACCAAAAGGGTGCTAAAGTGAAATGAATCCTGCAGCTATATCATAGGGTGCATGGGTCTTCTGTACTGAACTCAGCCTAGACACCACAACCTTCTCCCAATACCTAACAGATGATCAGGAATGTCTGAGTTGACAGTGCAAATAGGAGGGCAATGGGAATTCCAATCATGCAGTCACGACTGGTACATACAACCTGTTGCATCCCCGGTTTCAAGTTGGGGCGTTATCTTTATGCTGCCAATTTATCAGTTACTGATAAGTTGATTTGATAAGACCTGAGATGTTTAAGTTCCACTGGGTTCAATGGCACTCACTTCAAGCAAGGCTGCATTCCTATATATGCTCCCTTGAGAATAAGTCCCACTGAAACACAAATCGGACTACCCTCTGAGTAAATGTGCATAGGAGCAGGCTACGTTATAAGTATGTTTAGGATCACAGGCAATATCAGTCACATGTAGAAGAATCCCTGTCAGTCTAAATATACTTTATTATAGAACTGTTGCATGTAAACATTTCCTTGCATTAGCTGAACATTAAGTGTCTAATAGCACACCCTTTATTATAGGTTCCAAGTGTGAATACTTCCTTGATAGAATTTCTTGCATTAACTTGTATGTGCAGTCTTACACACATGAATGATTGTGGGCTGTGATCTAAGTTTCCATTTCCTATCATCTTCTCTTTTGGATAGCAGATTGTTCTAAAATTATGTGTCAACATTTTGACATAGAGAATCTTAATACCAATGTACTGAACAAAAGTAGCCCAATGTGAAAGATGGATTGAATACTATTTTCTTCCCACAAGCATTGTAGGTGCTTGGAAAAATAATTATCTGAATGGCCCTTATTTGTACTGAAAATAAATCATTTGTGCTGGTTTATTTGTTGTGACCAAAACAAAAACAAAAACAAAAACTGGTAAAAGGTCAGTCAAGTTGTAGAATTGCGGGCTGCAATCTTTACCATCTTCACTTATGCAATCAAATGGAACTTACTCCTGAGTAAGTGTATTTCAAGTTGCCAGCCTCTGCCTTGAGTTTTACAGGATTTGCTGCTTTTGTCACCTAATTTAGGCTGTGTGGAGGCTGTGAACTTTATGGTGTTAACTTTTACTCCATTAGGCTGACAGCAGCATATTTACAGGTAAGAGTCTTTGTTGAATGCATTTGACATGATCAAAGGGTCCAAATGCTCAGGAAGTCATTGAACAATCATACTACGTGTAGCCTTTGAAGGGTTCTAGACCGAAAGGGACAGAGTAATGAAACCCAGACATAGTTATCCTGCAAAATGCAATATAAAACCAACCGTGTGTCTGAACTAACTTCGTATACTTCAGAGGCAATCTATTATATCTGACACACTTGACAAAAAGTGTGCTTTCTCTGGCACTGTGTTTATCATTTTGCAATAAACACACAAAAAAGTTGTTTACCTGTAATTTAAAAACTAATCCTGATTATCTTTTATTTCATCAGTTTGTGTAAATTGCAGAATGATAGGTACCATACGACTATTCAAGAAAATAATTATGAGCCACTGCATGGATTTCATTTAAATTTGTGGATCTTTCACATGCTCACCTGGTTTGAGAATCACTAGACAAGAAAATTTGGAAAATCAGACTATTTTGGAGATGCATAACTACGTATGACAAGGAGAATACTTTGTCAAAATATGTGCGCAGATTTGTTCTGTGTATAGTTTAAAGAAAGTGCTTTCTGACTACATGGTCTGGACTGCAGGACAGATTTGCTACCCTTTTTTCTAGCAGGCCCCTAGTTGCTTTATCAGCTTCATGACAGGCAGGAAATTCAATAAGTAACACTTTTGTCATAGCGGCTTTACCTGCTGACCTGCTGCCTGTGAAAAGCACAGTTGTCCTGGCAGACCTTTAAAAATAGCACCTAATGAGAATGAAAGATACATGGGATGAGGTGCTGCCTGTCTGGAAACTGAAGGTCAACCTTCTAGCACACTGGGTAACAGCAGGAACTTGTTAGAAAAGGCTTTGCAACGTAGACAGGGCATTGTCTCTCTGAGCCAGGAAGGCCACTGAAAGAGTTAACCTCACCAGGGCAAGCATCTGGACTTTTTCCCAGTTCAGACAAACTGAGGATCTCTTTGCAGGGTTCAGAGGCAGTGGCTGCAGGCAGAGGAACAGAGCAATCTTATATGCATATCTAGTCAGAATTAGGTCCCATTGTATTCAATGGGGCTTACTCCCAGATAAGTGTGTATAGGACTGCAGACTAGCAGCCCAATCCTGTCTAGCAGGATGCGGCGATGCACATAAGGCGCCCACCGCATCCAAACCGGGATTGGGTCTGCCCCGGCGCAACCAGAGATCTCCTTGGAGTAAACGGACATTTGTCCCTTTACCCTGAGTAACATGGCAGCCGCCTCCATGGGCCTACTCGAATGCACGGCAGCAATTTTGCTGGCATACATTTGAGAGGTCTGTATAAGGCCCAACAGGCCTATGGCGAAGGAGGCCTCCGCTGATCCCTCCCCCTTCCCGGGCCCAATCCTCCAATCCCATCCCCTTGGAACGCCCCGTTCTGCCCTCCCCCACCCTTCCGCCGCCCAGCGGGAACTTGCATCTCCACTGTGGTGCTGCTGTTGTCTGTGGCGCCGGAGGAGTGGCGCAAGCCACTCTGCCAGTGCCACTTACTCTCCGGGTGCCACAAACGTGCCTTACGGCACATTTGTGACATCCTAGACCAGCGGAGCAGCTGCTCCACCAGTCTCAACTTAGACAGGATTGCGCCATGAGTAAAGCAATGCCAACAGCCCTTCAACTGAGATGCAGCCCTTGGAAGCAAAGCTCTCTGAAGACAGATTGCCTTTTTCTGTGTGAAACCAACACCAGTTCCTACATTTATAAGAACTACAATCTTTCCCTGCCCCCCCCCACCTGACTAATATGAATACCATATTTCTTCGAGTCTAAGGCGCCATCGATTCTAAGGCGCACCTTTACTTTCAGTACCACCAGCAGGGGGGAAAAAAATCCATCGATTGTAAGACTCACCTCCCTTCATTGAATCTACCCGCTCAGCACCAACTCTCCCCAGCATGTCTCCTGCAGCTGAGGATGACTGAGTGCACTGCCTTTGCATAGTGTCTCTGGACCTGCTAGAAAGTGCCATTTCCTTCATTACCTGGGCTTGGGGGAGCTCTGCAGGCCTCCCTGATCTTCAGTTCGGTGAAAAACAGCGATGTTTGGCAATTTCTGGTTTTCGCGAAAACCGGAAATGGCTGAAAATCACCGTTCTTTGCCGAACTGAAGATCGGGGAGGGTCGCACAGGTCTCCCTGAAGCTCCCCCAAGCCCCAGTAAGTAAGAAGATAGCATTTTGGGGTGCTTTTTGGAGACATTCGATTCTAAGACGCACCCCATTTTTTGAAATGCTTAATTGGGAAAAAACATGTGTCTTAGAATTGAAGAAATACAGTAAATAGCCTATTTGGAAAGAGGCCCTCACCCTGGTAGGTTCTCTTTGGAGGGGGAAATATTTTGCTCCACAATCTTTGTTTCGTGAGAAGTGTCCTAGTTTTATACCTTAGTTAGCAATGCTGGTAGTCTATAGGTGGAGGAGGTAGATACGTATGTAAAGCAAAGATGTTAGTAAATATACCAGTCCAGCTATTGTCTATGTTCTCCAGCTCTTCAGGGAAGGGTCTTTCCAGGCCTTGTTTGGAGATAAGAGGGATTGAAACTGGGACCTTCTGCGTGCACAGCATGTTCCACTGAGCTACATCCCCCCTCCCCAAATGTTATGGCACATCAGCACTCAGGCCATATCACATTATGAACTAGATCAGTGGTTCTCAACCTTTTTAGCACTGGGACCCCCTTTTGTAGAATGACAATCTGTTGGGACCCCCCCCCCCAAGACCTACGGCCAGAAGTTATGTCAGTAAGTAGGAAGTGATGTCATTATTTTTAATAAATTACACTGTTTAATAAATCACACTTAAATCACATTTTTAATGTTGTACTCATAAGCAGCCCCATTTGAGGGAGGGGGGAGGAGTGAGCTATTATTAACAGAGATGCTAAAAGGCAAGCAGAAAGCAACACGTGAGCAAACAAGCCCCCCAAGAGAGCACCTGACACTTCTTTCTCTCCAGGAGGGGAGGAGTGATCCGCCATCTTGGGTGTGGCCATCCAGCTGACATCCTGCGACCCCCCAGAAACCACTTCCCAACACCCAGGTTGGGAAACACTGCACTAGATTATGTTCTAAGCAGCCATCTTTCAGTTTCTAGTCAGTTAATGTACAAAATGTTCTTTTGTCAGCAAACGCATCCCGTTTAATTCCTCAATAATTAAAAAAGAAGAAAGCATACAGATTCACGCCTTTATGAAGCTTGACCCACATAGTGCAGGTGAAGTGGCTGGGTTCACAGAGAAGCTGGACAAGCATTTTAAAACATGGACATTTTCATGACACCTGTTTAACCCTGTGGGGGAACCCCAGAAGGCGCACACACTAGTGGCGGTCTCCTGATTGAGCTAAGTACGAATTTATCTCTAATTCTTAGCTGGGTCAGGGCAACCTTCTATCTACAGTTCTTAAGGGACACTGCAGGTAGAGATACATGGAAGTCATTCCCCTCACCTCCATGTATCTGACTGAACTATGTGAGGAGACAATGGAATGCTCAGGGCTGCCTCCAAGTCCTGTTCAGACCCTACAAAGAGAGGAATCGGGCCTGCTGGCCATGCCCTGGGGTGACCACACATTAGTCTGCAAGGGACTGCGGCACTCACACAGAAGTCTCCTCTATGTGACTTGGCTCCCTGGCCCACAGAGATCCATTTGCAGGAAAATGCTCGCACCCAGGGGGCATAGCCAACTGCCATGTCAGTGTGAGGGAGCATAGCTATCATGCACAATCCCACTCAATGTGTGACGGACATTCTGTGGAGCTGGTTCAAGTTTTCCCCATGTTATTTATTATTTATTTGAAGCTTTTGTATCCTGTCTTTCCACTCACAGGTGCCTTTAAGGCAACTCCTGAGAAATTATTAAAACAACAACAATTAATTAGCCCTTCTTCCCACTAAAGGTTTCTCCAAATATGGCTACCAAGTCTCATTTGGTGTTCTCCTCCATCTTAAATAGCATTTCCTATAGCATGGCCATCAACAAGACATAGCAGTTGATAACAAGCCATGATCACATCTTACTCATGCAGTGAAACATCAGCATGGGGGGGGGGGCAGTGGAAAGCGCATCAGCAAGCCCCGTCCCTGTGCCGACGACACACTCCCAAATCCCTGCCCACCCCCCCATCACCATGCTTACAGCATTTTCCTGCAAATGGAAGCCCAGCATTCCAGATCATGAGAAGGAGCACTTCCAGGATACATGTTTGTTGCTGCAAATGCTAATATGTGGGGGGAGGCTTCAGGAGCACACTGGGACAGGAGGTGGGCCACAGACCTAACAGTGCTCCCTGGCTCTTGCCTCTGTCTTATTTTTACACAGTAGTTCCAGTTGGCAGGAAGAGTTGTGGGGATGAAAAGATAACAGACCCCACGTCAGCCTAGGGGTCCCCAAACTAGGGCCTGCAGGCTACATTTTGGCCCATCAATACATTCTAACAGGCCTGCTGAGCCCAGCAACATTACAATTATGTATGCCCCCCCACTTCTTCCCCCCACCCACCATCACACTCCCTCTTCCTCCTACCGAATGAAGCGACTACTGGGTTGGGTCACTCTCACTGGTATAAGCCCGAGGCTTGTGTTCAGCAGCTAGTGAAGATGACTACACCATGGAGGAAACCAGCTGGAATTGTAGGATTCTATACAGAACAATATTATAAAGATCCTTATCGGATCTAGATAAGCCTGTCTATGTAAACCGCCTTGAATAACATCTGAAGAGCAATCTGAGGATAAGAAAGGCGGTATATAAATACAGAAGTAATAAATAAATATATTATTTTCTATAACTGACACATTCCAGCCCACCAGAAGAGCCACTGAATGATGTGGCCTTAGCAGCTGAATGTTTGTGGCCTTCTGGCCTAGGTGCTCTTGTTGGCTGCTGTTATTTGCCAAAGAGCTGATGTCAATATCCACCTGTGAAAAAGAGCTGAGACGACACTTAGAAGGGGAAGGACTTCTCCTCCATTGGCCACAAACTTCTGCCTCTTCCTCTTCACTGCGGCTCTAAAATCACATGCTCTGTGCCAGAAAACTGTTCTCCGAGGTTACTGAGGTAAACTTCATGCCTCACAGTCTGACTTTAAATGTAAATAAGAACACATTTCCAGGTTTTCCTCATAATCAGTGCATTTGAGCTATGCACATAGCAAATTCCAGCTTTCTGGGTAGCCTCAAAGTACCTTAATCATTTTGAGGTGGACCACTTGGCCACGGTTTTTAGGGAGGGGCTTTAAGTTAATCTACTGAGGGCTTTTAGACAATAATAATAAAATAGTAGTAGTAGTAGTAGTAGTAGTAGTAGTAGTAGTAGTAGTAGTAGTAGTAGTAGTAATTAATAATAATTCTGCTGGGGGAAGTGGCTTCATGATTGCCATGAAGGCTAGCCAATCAACCAGGACCAAATGTGGAAATAAGCTTTGTTATTTTCACAGGGACCAACCAATCAGCTCTCGGCACAGCCTAGAAACAAGAAGAACTGGTAGCTTGCTACCTGCCTACATTTAGTTGAACATTAATGCATCTGACCAGTAGCATCACTAGGACGCGCGTAACCCTGGGGCAGGGGGCGCGCGTAACCCTGGGGCAGGGGGCGCGCGTCACCCTAGTGACGCTATGATATCGCGGCGCAGGGGGCGACCCGGCTCCCCCCCGCGTCGCCCTCGGACGCTCCGTCCGACCCCGTCGGCGCTCCAGGGCCTTCTGAAAGAAGGCCCAGGCAGCGCGTCCATCCGGGTATTTCCTGGATTTCCGCGCATGCGCAGACCCGTTTTGAGGGCAAAAAGCCCCGTGGCGCGCGTCACCCAGGGGCGCCCCGCCCACCCCGCCACACTCCAGCGACGCCCCTGCATCTGACCAAGCAGTTGTGGATCCAAAGCCACCAGCTCAAGGTATGCAGACCTGTATATAACCTAACTAAAGGTTATATATAAAGACCTGTATATAACCTAACTAAAGGGCAGAGGGGTCTGGCTCAGTTGGTAGAGCCACCGCCTTGAGCCTGAAGATCGGCAAATGGCAAGTTCGAGACACGCCGCTGACAAAAAGCTGTGAAAAAACCTCCGTGAGGAGAAATAAGAACTCCCAGCTGCATCGGTCGAGTGTGGGAGGCGACGGCCAGTGGAGAAGTCAGACTGCAAAAGGATACCACCTGGAATGTAGCTGTTCATGAAAGATTGGACATTTATATATTGGTTAAAATAAAACATTAGGGAGGGTTAGGAAAGCCTGCCCATGTACACCGCCTTGGATTAAAGTCAGAGGAGAAATTCAGTGACCAAGAAAGGTGGTATATAAATACTGTATATTATTATTAATTATTATTATTATTATTATTATATTACTTCGTGCTCAGGGAAAAAGAGGTTCCACCAAAGGAAATGGGTATAACGCAACAATGGCCACTTTAACTTTGAAATTGAAGAATCTTTTGGAACTGCTGTGTGGGATCTGCTTACACATGAAGCTGGCAGAACATTTCAGTGACTCAACTGCACGGGTAAGGTAAGGGGCCAATTGTGTGGGTCTGTTTCATGGAAGTCAGACTGTGCTAGGAAGGGAGACAGCATGAGTGTGTGTGATATTTTTGTTAAATTAAGTGCAACCCCCCCCCCCAAAAAAATGCCTACCTTAAATCCCATTAAACCAACAAGATTCAAGGCTATAGTGGACCATGCAAGCCCCATTCTTCAGTGTCCTTTTCCCTGCACTGTGTTTACTTGTACTCTGTATGGTGATACAACACACATTCAACCCTTTCTTTGCATGTGTGACCTCAGTGGTGGGGGAAAAAATTCTCTACTGACTCTGCACCATGTAACAGATGACTGTTTTATGCATTTCATTTGGATTCTCTCCTTTGAAGAAGGTGGGGGAGCAAGCAGACATCGAAGCCACTCCTGCTTCAACTGGACTCTCCCCCCACCCCACCCCACCACCATCAATTGTCCAGCAAGAGTTCTCTAATTTTACTGTAGTTTTAGTGTTGTGTTATTGTGTATTTTAGTTATTAGCTGCCTTGTGAAAATGATATTCTTAAAGGCAGAATATGTTAAACAAATAAATTGACAAAAAGGGCTCTGGTCCACAAGAGCTGAGGCCACCATAAGTGCGCATAAATTCACATAGTCATGTGTGCATGAATTCAAAGTCTTCTGAATGGTGTCAAGGCATCACATTGCTAACGTGTTCAATTGTCTATCATAAGTCAACAAGCATACCGTGCTTTGCCTTGTGTGAATCGACACATCAGTGGCCCGGCCTTATAACAGGTGAAGGGAAAGGGCTTGGACTTGATGGCCATTTGACCAGTCTTTTGTTACCGTTTTATTGAGCCATGCCCTTGCTTTGCCAGTTAGCAAGTATGAAATAGATCCTGTTTCACAAGATCAGGCAAATACTCCAGCATGGTGTCTTTTACAGTGGCTATTGCTGGTGTCTCTTTTGTATTTTATTTTAGATTGTGAGCCCTTTGGAAACAGAGAACCATTTATTGATTTATTTTACTGTGTAAACCACTTTTGTGAACTACTCCTGTTGAAAAGTGGTATATAAATATTCATAATGAATAACAAGATGAAATACTACTCCCCCTTTCCCTGCTTGGCACCCTACTCTTGAATAGCAGCAAGCTTTCCTCCCAGACCCTTTTAACAGATACAAGTCCTTTATAGGGAGCGACACTGGCAATTTCCACTGGTGCAGTGCTAATTACTCCAATGGTTTCCAACTGCATTTCAAACAAATACCCTTGTTATGGTGTGAGAGGGTGTCTTCCCCTTTTTACAATCTAGTACAGTAACAGCCCAGCTAGGTTCTTGCTATTACTTTGCAATTTCAAAGAATAAAGGCAGTTTCTACAGAGGGGGGATGGGGTGAAAAGAAAAAGCATGAAAAGGACTCTCTTTTCAGTGTAACTGCTGGAAACCTCATTTTTCCCTCCCTTGAAATGCTCACCTCTTCCTGCCTTTATCAGGGAAGTGTCAGATCTCACACCCTTGCAGAAAGGTACAGAAATGCAAATTTTTTCAGAACCCAGTATCACCTAATCAGGGGATGTAAACTTTCTGTGAACCTAATTTGTGGATTAAAAAAAAAACACTAACTTTTTCAAATGCTTTTGGCACTTTCATTTGATTGTTCATCTTTACAAGAGTCAATTTTGCAAGAACTAATACACAGAGCGAAAAAAATTAAAAAGATGGATCATGCTGTGCTCCTTTGTAAGGGAGAACTGCAATTTTTTGACCTCCTGTTTATCACTGTCCTGCAAGCAATACTATAAAAGTTGACAAAACATACAGTGGAATCCCAAAATGACATACCTCAGAGTAACCTAACCTGCAAAACCACTTTCATTGATATTCTCAAGGTCTTCTGGCATCAGACATGTTAATGACTATTCCCACTTTTGTGTATCTGTTGCTAGTAGGAGTAATGTAGACATTTCACTAAAATAACAGTAAACCGAGCAGTAAAACACATCACCAATAAGCTCTGCGTCTCCCCTCCCATTTATGATCTTCTGCCTTATGATCTTCATTCTGTAACACAATGAAAAACAGCCATCCAAGAGTACCGTGTCTAATATAGTGGTTATAAACCACTACTTTTGGAAGACTGTAAATATAGGATTTGTATCCATAGATTTATGGCGACCTATAAAAGGAAGACTTGAAAATCAAGGCCTTAGGACAGGATAAAAACATTATTCAATAAAGAACTTTATACACACACACACACACACACACACACACACACACACACACACACACACACACACACACACACACACACTTACCTGTGAATAGAGTTCATAGAAATAGAGCTAACTACACAATCTGCTGCTGACCATTTTAATCTCAACCTGGTAGTGCTCCTTGAGCCAAAAGGTCAGGGATGTTCCTTCCACAACAGCCCTGACCAGTCGCTTCTTTTCATCTTATGGAAATGACAGCAAGTTCCTGCTCAGTCGCTGAGCAGAGCAAGCTTCCTGACAGCTGGGGGCTAGTGTGGCAATCTGGAGGACAACTCTAATGAAGAAGATGAAACCTCATAGGAAGCTCAGAGCAATACGCACCAGAAAAAACGGATTCCATAGCGCACCCAGTTGGATAAGCTGCTTCACCTACTTGGACTCAACCAGATTAAATTTGGGCTCTTATCCCTGTGTCCATTCTACAAGGCATATGTTTTGGGATCATTACTGGCTAGCTGTTAACAGTGTTCAAAGAGCAAAAGCAATTCCTACCTCTATAGGAATAGGTTAGTTATTTACCTTCCCGTCATCATCTTTCTAGAACCAGTTTATTTTTGCTGAGATCCACAGCATGGACAGACACCTTACAGGGTTGTCAATACCTTATTTCTAGTCAGCTAGTTGTCTTTCATCCCACAATTTAAACAAAAATATTATTTAGGGATTTATATTCTATCATTCAGTCCCCATGTGCCTATGCATGTATCGAGACAGCTCTGTACAACCCAACTACATAATCTCTCCTTCAGTCTCATGCCTACACAGTTATCTGAGGGTAACCACGCCCACCATAATGAACAGTAGCATAATGAACAGTGTGCAGTGTATGTCTGTAAACACACACACACACACAGGGTTTCCTGTGCCTTTAAGAGCTGCACAACAGGCAGAAATTCAACAGGAGAAACTTTCCAAGCTGTTTATGCAGGAGAAAACTTTGGACCTACTAAGTATATTATGCAGCAGTAAAAAAAAAACAAAAAAACCTAGAATAATACGATGCTGGCTTATACCAAGTCAGATCTTTTGGTCCATCTAGTTCAGCGGTGTCAACACAGACTGGCAGCACTCTAGTCTAGGCTTTCAGACAGGATGTTTTCTCAGCCACAGCTGGAGATGCCAGCCAGCAACTGAACCTGGGACCTTCTCCACAGAACACATGCACCCTTCTCAGAGAACTCGATGAGACAAAACTGGCACTAAGTGTTGTACTTTGTCCATCCGCACCATTAAGCCCTTATTGGTGCAAAAAAAAAAAATCAGTACTCCTACTGGCAGCAGCAAACACCTTTTCTGCAAATGTCTACAAAGCTATTAGGAATACTGACGGCATTTACTGCTGCTGTTCAGTTCATTTTTAAAATGTTTTGCTTTCAGATCCAGCTGCGATTCTTTATTTGCAATGCAGTCCTATGCATGCTTATTCAGATGTAAGTCCGCTGCGTTCGGTGACCCTTAAGTCCCAGGTAAGTTTGCATAGGAAGGATTGCAAACCTCAGTTTATTCTCCTGTTTGTTTGTTTTTAATATTGTTGGCTGTCTTGAACAGAAGTTGGGGTAGAAATCAATATGTACCACTATACTATTGGGATAAGTGGCTGCATGTATATAAATCTTCACAAAACTCTCAGTGTTGTAGCTACTGTACACATTATGCAGGTGGTAGACTTTCAAAGTGTACAACTAACTTCAGTCTGCCCATGGGTTTATTTTTGACTGTTTGCCTGTGTAAAACGTATGCAAACTAGAGAGAACCTTCCCCTCTAGTTGGAAAATCTTTGAAAACTTTTCATTTGAGTACTTCTTTCCCCTGGTCGAATGTGTACAATCCACACTTCTATCAGCAGTATTAAGACACCAGGCAGCATAATATGTAGTACAGTCCTGAAGTTGCTTATATCACACCACAAAGTAGTCAAGACCTGCCACAGACTGACTCTGCAGACCTTTTTTTTGGGGGGGGGGAGCAAGCAGATTATGAACTGTGCAGGTACACTGTACTGCTTGCCTCAGTAAAGTTTGTGAACTGAATGGGGATCCTGTTACCCAGAGAAATCAAAACAGGGCAAAAGCTACCCATCTCAGACACCTACAGTGTGTGCACTGAAATCCACAGTTGTATTACTTAAGGCAGTGGTTCTCAAACATTTTAAAAGCACCGGGACCCACTTTTTTAAATGACACTCTATCAGGACCTACCTAGCTTTACAAGACTTTAAAAAAAAGTGATCTAGAAATAAATATATTTATTTATTTACAAGTAAAGGATTCAGCTGTTTGCACAGTAATTAGCAGCTATCTTGCAAACTGCAGGAGCTCAGTTCTTTGAAGGTCAAAGCTATCTGATTTTTGAATAGTCTCAGGGCTTGTGGCAATTATTTATCTGATCTTTCCATCATCTGGGAACCACCAGAAATCAGGTCGCAACCCACAGTTTGAGAAACACGGACTTCAGGTGTTTATGTACTCTGGCTGCCAAGCCACATTGTCTTTCACATTTGGTTCTGGTGGGGTTACAGTAGCCGCCTACTCTCTCTCAGCAACGATTTAGAGAGAATCGAGGAGATTAGATGGGGCAGACAAGGAAGGGCTTTGGAGCTACACTCCATGTAGTGTTTGTTGTGGTGGTCCTAGTAGACAGGACTGGGCAGAGTCCTCATGTGAAAGTGGCCTGGGGAGATCAAGAAGCCAGAGTGCTGCTGACACAGCATACTTGCACATTGCCTGCAGTTGAGATTCTTTGAAGGAAAAAAAAAGCAGGTAGAAGAGACCAGGGCTCCTTGATACAGAAGGAAGGCAGACAGCAAGGGGGAGCTGAAATTCTTTGCAGAGGCTTGAGCTGAGAGGATAGGAGCAGAATGGAGCTGCTACTCTCAAGAGCCCCGATTAGATGCTAAGTACTCCAAAGAGGGCCAGCGCATCCATGAGGCCAACTGAAGTGGGAACCTCAGGCTGCAGATTGGCAGGGGATGCCTGCCACCATCGCTTCTCCTCTTCCCATTCACTAGATTGGAAAAGGAGATGCCCCAGCCCATACTTTCCTCTTCCCTACACTTCCTCTTCTGTGGTGTGCCTGTTTTTCACTCCAGGGAGGAGCACAGGCTGGCACATCACCTGGTAAGGGGGGAGAATAGACACAACCATCTCAAGTCCCAGGAGGTCTTGAGCCAGCCCCACCTCCAAAGGCCCATCAAATGGCCTACTTCAATAAACATGACACGTATCTGAAAGCCTCATCAGCTACCTACCAGGGCTCTACAACCAGCCCTTTTTCACTCTGTCTAGGCTGGTGTACCTCAGTGACATGTAACCCCTGCTGTACTTGTCAATGGGGTCCACAAAGGACATATTAGTACATATCTTTCTTGATCGGCCAGGTCTATTAACAGATATGACCTGGCCTACATATACAACAGAGTGAGGTGGTAGAATCCTGAGGTGGTAGAGTGGACCGTACCACTTCACAATGCAGGTGGGAGATCATGTTTTTGACTGCTACATCATGACACAAAAAGCTCTGTGCAAAGTAAAAACAAAAAAAGTTATCAGATTTCAGGCACCCTGCTATTCTTGTTTTTACTTGCAGGCAGGCGAAGCACTAAAAAACGTGATTCCCACCTCAAGCTGATTTGGCTATTCTACCATCATAGTACTTTAAGCATCTCATTCTGTTGCCCACCTCAAGCTGATTTGGCTATTCTACCATCTTAGTACTTTAAGCATCTCATTCTGTTGCCCAAAGTTTTATTTCCTTTCACATTTTTATACCGCCCTTCCTCTAAGGAGCTCAGGGTGGTGTACATGGTTCCTCCCCTCCTTTTGTCCTCACTCACTATCCTTGGAGGTAGATGAGGCTGAGAGTGGCTGGCCCAAGGTCACCCAGGAAGCTTCATTGGCTGAGCAGGGATTTGAACATGGATCTTCCAGGTCTAAGACCAACTCCCAAACCACTACGCCATCCTGGCTCTCACAACAGCTCCTCCACACAAAGATCTGTCCCATTCCTAAGGGGAGAAAGACTGGCCTAGAAGTCTAGATGGGAATGATTGCATCCCAGCCCTCAAGGTAGGAACAGGTTTAACCCATCCCATCCTTCAGATTTACATACCCACCAGATCAAAGGTTAGAGATCCCTCTCCATCCCACTTTACTTGTGGTTTACCTGGAAAGAGCAGACAGCATGACACATCGTAACAAGTAGTCCTAGTTGTTTGCAAACAAAGTTGTCATTCAGCAACTTTAAACTGACATACATGTTCAAACAACCTGAATTCCTGCTCCACAAATGAACCTACCTACCATAATCTGTAACAACCTTGTTGGTGTAAAAAGGAACTACTAGAATGGTGGTGCACAGGATTACATAGCTTCTGCTTCCTTCCTTCCATGGTTTGAATAACTCTTATCACTCAGTTAATCTCTTACAATGTTTGGATATTGGAGGATCCCATTTCAGTGTCTAGAAGGCCTAGTTCTAGTATCCTAGTTCTAGGACTGTTAAGGCATTATAATGGCCTTCTAATGCCTTAACAGTCCTATAACTAGGATTATGCAATATGTAACCTCTAGGTTATTTATAAGGAAGTGTGATTTTGCAATATATCACAGTTATTCAGATGCATCCCTCACTAGGAAAAACCAGGAGCACAGCTATCAAAATGTTGAGTCAAGACATCAAACCAAAAAATTATCTTAAACTGCATGAGAATGTGTGGTGTCAAAGTGATGTTGATACTTGATGCTGAAACTGACCCTTTTAATGAAAATTTGGAGTGGTGCTGTTCGTTATGGATAAAAACTAAAAGACATCTGCTGAATGAAAGAATAATTTGACATTCCTGCTCTGTTGAACTAGTCCAGAGTACTAATGAAGGAAACTCTTCTTAATCACTCCTGCTACCTTAAAATTTACACACACACACACACACACACACACACACACACACACACACACACACACACCCTTCAGAAGCTCAGCAAGACCTATGCTTTCTAGTATGATTATAGGCTCTATCCATTATTCCATGCACTTTCTCAAAGTCATTATGTATAGGGTGTTATTTCCACTTGAACTGTCTATATACTATTGCTTCGTTTACACATCAAAACGCTCCCCCTCCTATTCTAAATGCAGAAAGGTCTTTACAGGGAAGCTTACCCCATCACGGAGAGGGGGAAAGGGGGGGGGAAGTGTGGGCCTTCTAGTTCAGAGGCAAGTGACAATTTAGCAGTCAGAGAGATGCAACTCTTGTGACAGGCTTTGAATTAAGAACATACACTTCAGATGGCTTCAAGATAGTTACAAAGCAGACATCTACTAATAAACTTCAGTTTCCACTTTTATTATTCCACATGGTTAACAAAAAAGATTACATAGCTAGCCCCCTATCTTACTTTTACTCCTTCCTTTTGCTATGCTGAGATACTTTCATGTATTAAGTAACTTTACAGCATAGATAGACCTATGTTACAATGACAGCTTCATGGAAAGGTAACAGCAGAAACAGCTCACACATCTTCAGGGGGAAAAATACCAGATTTTTGTGGAGAGGGACCATGGCTGCAGAAGATCTTTTCAAGTTTTCAAATCAATTTCATGTCACTTAACGTTTCCCATTTAGTGAGGAGTGTTCACATTGAACAAAACCTCAACTAAGCCATTTGTAATGAATTTTAAGGCTATAATTCTATGCACACTTACGCAGGAGTAAGCTCTATTGAACACAGTGGGACTTGCTTCCAAGCGAACATGCATAAAATCAGGCTGCACAAATTGCAGATTTATTTTAAAAAAGCAAAAGCTTCAGTAATGACCAACTAAGTAGCAACTTCTAAGGTCTGGAATTCACATAATCAAGCCCAGGAATTTAGCGTCTCAAAATCAAAACTATCACCATTGCATTAGCCTAAGAATCTTGAACAAATGAAACATTCCAACTCCCCATACTTGAACAGACACGTTCAGTACAAGAATTAAGTGCTTAATTACCAACGTTTGCACTCAAGGATACATATTTGTTAATCGCTAACATGGAACTGATTTTCTAGAGCAGAAGTGTCACACCCCAAAATACATGCAATTATTGGTGAATGTAAGTTTTTATTTAAAAAAAAGATTAAAATAAAAACATTTGACAAGCTAATATACATACCATAATAAATTCAGATGTGCATAAGATACATTACTAAAAGGCACCCTGCCACCAATATTTTAAATGCTTGCCTAAGTCCAGACTGGCTTCTAGTTTCCTCTACCTTCACTGAAGGCGAGATCCTAGACCACTAAACTCATCAAGAGACTAGCCTCACCAATCCCTTTCAGGGATTTTCCTTTCTTTTTTATGCTACCACTAGAACATTTGAAGCTGTGCATAAATGCTTAACTTCATACCTTTTGTTGGATTAACAACCAAGTTTTCAAATGCACCAGGGCTTTTTCCTAAGCGAAAAAAGGTAGTGATATCTGGGCCACTTATAAGAGCCAAAAAAAAAAAAAAAAAAGGAAAGGAAAAGATAAGTTGCAACACACTGCTGTGCATCAAGGAAAGAGCTCTTCTGCTTGCACACTTCCATCTTTTTACCCCACATCCCTAGTGAAAAACCGAGACGTACAAAACCCATCTCTCACACACACAGATGAAATGTTAACACATTCAGCTATTTAGCCTGTCAGGATTTGACAGTGTACGAGTGCCATCTATACAGTCCTGAAGTACAGTAATAATACGACACAAATGCACCATCTGAAATCCTCATCGTCTATATTCCAATGGCTAGAAGAACACAGTGCTCAAGTATTCTCCCTATTAGGTAGATCTTCGTTGGTTCCTGTGCAGTTTCTTTATTACCAAGGTCTCCACATAGATTTGGAAAGGCTGGAGGAAGGCACATTGTGCGTCCTAGACCTGTCCAGTCCATCCAAAGAGATGTGGCTTTGCTCAGCCTCTGTGTCTTCCAGATCAGAGCAAATCTCTTCACTGGAGGAAGGTGAAGTGGGACTGGGCAGGTTTAACGCTCCAGGCAATACCCCCGCCATCTGGGTAAGCCCATCACTGCTAGGCCACTGGGAGATGGAGGGGTCTGATAAGACATCCACAAGCAGGTCCTGGAAACTGCCTTCGTTCAGAGGCATCGACTCCAGAAGGTGATTCAATAGCTCTGCTGCGATGGTAGAATCGATCCCAGGGCAGTTGGAGACAAAGGTATGAACTTCATGCATGCACTGAATGTACCCAGCTGCAAAGCGCTCGCTGGCCTCCCGCTGCAGTTTGTCACCATCTGAGGCAAACAAGGAAACAAAGACAGTCAGAATCACAGAGGATCCTACACCATGCCAAGACTGTGTTTTACTCCCCCCCCCTTTTCTTTTACTGTGTTTTAACAAAGGCTGGTTAGATGCTAAAGCCATATTTCATCCCACAATCACATCTCTCAATGCCAAGCTTTAAAATGAGCCTGAGGTCCTCAAACCTTCCAAATGCAGGGTGGACAAGATACCTTGAAACTTGCAGGAAGTTTTACCGCAAGCATAGTTCACAACTCAAGAAACTGCTGAACTTGGGGTCACACAGGACATAATAAATATATGGAACTAAAATTGCAGATGTAATGGAGTCACTGTACAGACACCTTCTCACAACCCAGATCACTTCACTCCAACTTAAACAAAACAAATGTCACTCTACCAAGTAGGCTTAAAGTTATAAGAGTTCTGCTGGCTCAGAATCACAACTGTCAGAAAGGGCAGGAACATACAGTGAAGTCAGGACCAATACAGGAAGGCAACTGTATGGAATCCTATGGATAGTTTTTATCAGATCATGAACACTTGAAGTGTGTTAAAAATAATTGTGGTTTTGTGTTAAGCTCCAGGGTTTAGGGAAGAATCAAATATACTGGCTGCCCTCACTGGAAAAAGGGAGGACTAAAAATACAATAAATGCAGGGGGCGAGGAGAAAGCCAAGCTATTATTTTTCTCAGCCAGCAGACAAACAAAAAGCAGAAATAGTTTACTCCCCAGTCCTCACTGACACGACAAGGAGAACAATACAGAAGTGAAACGCTGCGCTCATAAAGTTAGTGTGGGAGTAAAGTACTACTGCATGAAAACATAGGCGTGTCAGCTGCCAGTAGTTCCCAGTACTATCTGCCAAAGGCTACCCCCACCCACGCCGTTTACAGTTTGCCCACCTGTCCTTAGCCCCGTTATTTCTGCTTGACAAGCCCCTGTAATTCAGTCGCTCCTCCAGGGACTAGCAAGTGCTATACTACCATCCGCCGAAAACGCCAAGCCGATCCAAGCCGCGTAGGGCCAGGGGACGGGTACTCACCCAGTGACCTACTCTGCAGAATGCCTTGCACCCGTTTCACCGTCAGCTCTAGCACCTCGGCGTTCTCCATCTTCGTCTGGAACTAGCAACGAGCAAAAGACACAGCAGAGCGCGAGATGGTCAGTCCCAGCCTCCTTTGCCGCCCCTCCTCCGCGCGCCCCATCTCTGCTGCCCCCAGCCATCCACCAGCCAAGTTACCTCCGTGTCCGCCAAGATCAGTCTAAGCTCTTGCAAGCTCTCGTTGATCCGTGCCCGCCGCTTCTTCTCCACCAGCGGCTTTCTCGCCTAGCCAAAAAAAAAAAAAAAAAAAGCGGATGGAAGAAAAGGCACGCATATATATGCATGCATTTCACGGGTGCGTGCAGTGCAGGCCTCTCCTAAGCTAGTATCTCCTGCTGCCATACCAGGCAGTCACCCATCTACTCCCACTGCATCGCTCCCAGAGCGCTCACCTTCCTGTCTCCTCTGGCCTCGAAGAAATCCTCGTCGTCCCGACTAGATCGGTTCTTGCTGGGCCGAAAGGACGGAGCCATGGCCGTATCAGGGGCAATGCAGCAAAAGCAGGACTAATAAAGGGTCAGGAAAGTCGAACCGGGCTGGGGGGGGGGGGGAAGAATCGATGACAAGAAGGCAGTGGTGGTGCGCGCAAGTGGAATCATGCAACAGGGGGCTCCTTCCGTCCCGCACCACCCGAGCCCGCTCCCCCGCCCCCTTTCAGCGCCGCCGCCCCAGCTTTATTTATAGCCTCTGATTTGCATGTCAATGAGCCTATTGGCCGCGGTGCGCAAAGAGGAAGCCCGAGCGTTTGCCAAAGCCACCAATAGGAGGCGGGCGCTTTGTCTATCCCGGAGCGGTCGGAGCTGCTTTCCTGGTCATCGCTCGAGGAGAAACGAATCAGGCGGGTGGCGTGGCATGGTTGTGCTGCTGTGGTGTTATAATATGATTTGGTATTTGCGTTTGCTTGATTGGGTTTATATATATTTGCTCGCTTCCTTCCTTGCTTCGACGTGGTAACGGTTGTGGATTTGTTTTTCTTCCAAATTATCAGTTGTGGCCTCAATTATATGATGGTTGTAGGCGTTGTGGAGAGAGCTGCAGCTCGACGCAAGCAGGCTGGAGAGTGGGAAGCCTGTACTGCAACTCTGTCATCGCACGTTATTGGGCTTGTTACCGATCCCACCCACGTTGTGACCGGCTAGTAGGAAGCCAAACTAGCCAGATCCCGAAAGAACACGGCTAGTATTGGAAGCATAACCTTTGTAGGCTGGTCACGTTGTTGCTGTGTCGTCTGATCATTGTGGTCTCTCGTCAAACTGGTGCAAGATTGTAGGTTAGGGGTCATGTATACAGGGGGCATATATACTGTATTTAACTTTCAGGTTTGGTTTGTTTTAAAATGCAGTTCTTGCGAAAGTGAAGGAGTGAGTTATCTGCATGATGCAGACTGCATCTATCCTTGAAGAGGCTTCCTCAGTGTTACAAAGATTTGGCTTCTGTTCTGTTTATCTCCTCTGAATAATTGTCTGTAAAATGCAACGTTTTTATCCCAGAAAACCAGAAAGGGCAAACTCGGAGGAGCTTTTGGAGCCTGGCAAAGAAGTGTCCATCAGGTGATTGCCCTGTAAGGAATCGTGCTCATTATAACAGGCTTGTGCTCTTAACTCTCTGCTTAAGCACAAGGTCACAACAGCTGCAGAAACAAATGTTAAAATAGAAATGCTGACAAATATGTCCACAGCATATCTGGCTGCCCCAGCCAGTGGTGCCACCTACAAATTACGCTGTTGCCCTTTGATTACTCATTCATGAAACCCCCCCCCCCATCAGTGCATGGCTACAACAATCCCACAACGTCAGCGACCCTAGCCCACCCACCCCTTCCAGACACAATGCGCAACCAGGCAGTCTGAAAAAGAGCACAGCGCCTCACCCTACACAATAATCTGCCATGGTCATGTCACGACCAATGCCCCACATAGGTAAAACTCTACAGCAGTGCACATCACCTGTTTGCATTGCTTTTCCTGTGTGAGAAAACTGATGAGATGAGCACACTTCTGCCATTTTTGAATGGGGGAGGGGCACCCGCCCAAGGCAGAATGGAAACTACAACCACAAGTTCACAGCAGATACTCTTGGGAGGAGCTGCCTGGTAGTTCAAATGGATGGACTGAGTCACATCCTGTTAAAATGTGAACAGAGACTACAAAACAGCCTACTTTGGGGGAGATTTTGCTGACACTAATAACTTCAGATGAAAAATCGTTAGAGGCAAGATCTGAACTCGGGCCTTCTGTCCTATGGAGTAACACTCCAGCACAGTATGGTCGGAGCTTTGAGGAACCGTAGTGCAGTGGAAAAGCACAGGTGTATTTAAGAGATCCTGGAGCTATTCCAAGCAGCCATTCAGCATACACTGAGGCAAGGATACTTCCCACTTCTAGTACTGTGCTGACCAGAAGTGAGGTCAACAAAGACAGCCTGCTAGAAAGAGCCAAACACATAGCTGACCCAGAGCAAAGTGAACACCAACCAGAGTGACGACATAAGGGCCAATAACCTCATTCAGGTACAGTAATTGACTTATTCCTAGCCCGGGATGGCTTTCACTTTGTCCAGCCTCCTGCATCCCATTCAGCCTTACTCACCCCCATGTCAATTAGGATGACTTCCAGCTTCTGCTGGAGCTTGTCCCAGCCCAGGAGACCGCAGTGTCCGTCTCTCCATGTCCATACCATATGAGTCAATTGCTGGGTTTGTTGTCCTATCAACAGGAATGATGAGGGGCAGTTGGGAAGGCACTGAGCTGTTGGTTCTGCCTTACTCATTGGTGTGCTGCAGGGATGAAGAGAACCCATTGCCCCTCTTCCCTGTGGAGAGGGCACTATGGAGGCATCTGAGGTGAGTGGCAAAGGTGGTGGTACCCTAATCTGCTAACTACTGTAAATATAGAGAGATGGCAGAACAAGCTTCCCTTTTATTGAATAGTAATTAGAACTTTCTCTTCTGCCAGGGTCCCAGTCTGGATTGCCCACCCCCATGTGCTATGTACCTGGAGACAAGCTCCTACTGACACCAATGGAAGCCTCCTGCTTGGGTAAATAGCACACAGGGCAGGGGATGTTTCCACTTACCACCAGAAACACGCACCTGTGCTTGCAGGATGCAAGTTTCATTTCCTACTGGTGTATATACTACTGGTGTATATACAACATTTGCACACATTCACGTATATAATTTATTCATTTCCTCTGTAAGCAAATCCTGACCTCAGCCGCTTGTTTCCAGGTACCCTGTTGGGATACAGATTTCTTAACACACTACCAGATTAATCCTATGCATCCTACTCAAGAGACAGTTCCAGTGATTTTCAGGAGGGGCTGTAACTTGGTGATGAGACATATGTCTGGCATGCAGAAGGACCCACTCAATTCCATTCAGACAGGAGTAAGAAAAACTGAAACTCTAGAGAGCCTCTCCCAGTCAGTGTAGACCCATACTGAGCTGAATGGACCAATGGCCTGACTTGCAGCCTGATCCAGCATAAGTCCTAGAGCGGCGGCTCTCTCTCTCTGCTGCTTTGTTGTTGTTCAGTCGTTAAATCGTGTCCGACCCTTCGTGATCCCATGAACCATATCCCGCCAGGCCTTCCCGTCCTCCACCATCTTCCTGAGCTCGCTCACTGTCATGTTCGTTGCATCGGTGATGCTGTCCAACCATCTCATCCTTGGCCTTCCTCTTCTCCTTTTGCCTTCAATCTTTCCCAGCATCAGAGTCTTCTCCAGAGAGTCCTCTCTTCGCATTAGGTGGCCAAAATATTTGAGCTTCAGCCTTAGTATCTGTCCTTCCAGGGAACAGTCAGGGTTGATTTCATTTAGGATTGACTGATTTGATCTCCTAGCAGTCCAAGGGACTCTCAGGAGTCTTCTCCAGCACCACAGTTCGAAAGCATCTATTCTTCAGCGCTCAGCCTTCCTTATGGTCCAACTCTCGCAACCATACATTGCTACTGGGAACACCATCGTCCTGACTATACGAACTTTTGTTGGCATGGTGATATCTCTGCTTTTTATTATGCTATCTAAATTTGCCATTGCTTTCCTTCCAAGAAGTAAGAACCTTTTAATTACATGGCTGCTGTCTCCGTCTGCAGTGATCTTGGAACCCAGAAAAGTAAAATCTGTTACTGCTTCCATTTCTGCCCCTTCTATTTGCCAGGAATTGATGGGACCCGATGCCATGATCTTAGTTTTATTAATGTTGAGTTTCAAGCCAACTTTTGTACTCTCCTCTTTCACTCTCATCAAGAGGCTCTTGAGTTCTTCTTCACTTTCTGCCATTAGGGTGGTATCGTCTGCATATCTGAGGTTGTTGATATTTCTCCCGGCAATCTTGATTCCGGCTCTCTGCTGCTAGGCCGTCGTAAACTCAAGCATGTTTGCGATGACTCTGGAGTAAGGGCCGCCGGCATGAAGGCTGGCAGCCCTTACTCCACCACCCTCCAGACCTGGCACCCACCAGTGGAGGTACGTCCTGCACCAGTCGGGGCAGGGGCAGGGGTGGGAGGGCCAGGCGGCAAGGAAGGGGAGATGTACTCCGCTGATATCCTAGGCTCTTTCCCAGCCCGGTTTGGCCTTACCCCACCGCCTTGGATGTATGTCCGCTTCAGAGCTGGCGTACATCCGAGGAGGCCCATAGGTCCTGTGCAGCCCTATGCTGAGGGAAGGGGACAAACATCCTCTTCTCCCAAGGTGTTCCCGGGCCATGCTGGTGCGGCCCGGGAACAGGCTCAACCCTTTAGGCCGGCCACGTAGTTGCGCAGGATTGCGCTATTAGTATAAAGCAGCAGCTTATACATTCAGTTCAGTGAGGTTTACTTCTAAGTAAATATGCAAAGGACTGCAGCCCACATCTCTTCGTATTTGTAGTGTGTGGGGGGGGAGAATTGTGTCTAGTTGCAATTGCACAAATTCAAAAGGAAGCATGTACAAGTGGAAAATGTGTAAAATAAGAAGTGGGATGGCAAGGGACCAAATAAAAGATTACTTCCTGGTTTGGACACCGTCTTCATAAGAGAAAATGTGCATATGCTTTTGGCTAATCTTATCCCTATAAACAATGAGCCATTGAGGAGAGCAGCAGTTGTGGTCTGGTTGGAAGGCAGATGATTCAGTCACCTAGCTGAAGATAAGCAGTTCTGGCACTGGTCAGTGTCCAGATGGGAGACCACTTGGAAATCCATATATGGTGCCCTGAATTTCATGAGGATAACACCATGATAACAAATAATAATAATAATACCGTATTTGCCCAAGTATAAGACTCACTTTTATCCCCTAAAGCAAGTCTTTAAAATAGGGGGTGCGCCCTACAATCAAAGCCTAGTGTTTCTGCCTAGTGTTTTTATGCAAAGTGCTTTCAAACCAAGCCTCTCCGATAAAAGATAAAACGGGGCTTTTTTCCTCTCTTTTTTTTAAACTGCAAAGCACTGTGTTTTCAAGCCTTTCCTTGCAGTTCTTAATCACTTGCTAAATGGCTGAATACCATGAGAGATCATTATCTCTCAGCAGCCTCTGGAAGCATTTGAAAAAATTAACCCTTAAGTTTCAACCCCAGGACTCTGTGGAAACTAAGATATTTATTGATCTTGCAGTTTAAAAGTTGAGAGTACAGTTTGAAAGTTGAGAGCAAGAGCTCCTGCATAGGCTTACCATATCCAAAGGGGGACAGAGTGCCTACCTTTAGGCTGCAATCCTATGCACACTTTCCTGGGAGTAAGCCCCATTGAATGCAATGGGGCTTCTGAGTAGATATGCATAGGATTGTGCTGTTCATTGAAATTTGGGCAGGTGCAGCTCATCATCATGGAAGGGTGCAACAAGCTACACCTGCCCAAATTCCAAAGGTTAAAAGGTAGGCACTCTATCCCCCTTTGGATCTGGGAAGGCTACTAATACTAGAGTGCCCAGATTAAATAAGGGACAGGGTGCCTATACCTTTAACTGTACTAAAGCTGTACTGTTCTACTAATGTGTATATTTAAATTAAAAAAAGTTAAAAATGTATTCTTTAAAAAATAGCACCAAACTTTAAGGGTGCGACTTATAATCAGGAGCGTCCTATACTCAGGACAATACAGTAATATACAGTATTTATATACCGCCTTTCTTGGTCATTGGATTTCTCCTCTGACTTTAATCCAAGGCAGTTTACATGGGCAAGCTTTCTCAACCCCCCTGATGGATTTTTTTACAATCATAAATAAATGTTCAATCATTCATGACAACTGCATTCCAGATGGTATCCTTTGCAGTCTGGCCTCTCCCTGGTCGTCCCATGCTCGGCCGATGCAGCTGACACCTCTCCTCACAGAGGCTTTTTTTCACCGCTTTTTGTCAGCCGCGTGTCTCAAACTGGCCGTTCACAGATCTTCAGGCTTAGGAGGTGGCAACTCTACCAACTGAGCCAGACCTCCTGCCGCATGGTTTCTGCCAGACATGTGTACATTTCTATTTATGAAGGATATATCCAAACAAACCGGCACTCCTCTCCTTTCATTGTACTGTACTACCATCCAGTCTTTGCAACAGTTATACTGAAAAGAGAAAATGTTGAAGATCATATGCCAGTGGTTCCCTAACTGGGGCGTCGCAACGCCCCAGCCGGGAAGAAAGGGTTGCTATGCCCTTAAGGGGCATGGCAACCCGCGGTGACGACAACGGCGCGCCTGGGATCGCGCCGCCGCCGCCACCGCTGCGCCCGGGATCGCTATTTTTACCTTCATTGGTGGGCAGTGGGTGTCCCTCGGGGGTTGTGGGGAGCCTGCGGACCCCTCCGCAGGCCTCCCCAAGCGTCGGAGCAGCGCTCCAACGCGATCGCAACTGACTTCCAGTTTTACGCGAAACCGGAGGTCAGTTGCGATCACGTTGGAGCGCTGCTCCGACGCTTGGGGAGGCCTGCGGAGGGGTCCGCAGGCTCCCCGCAACCCCCGAGGGACACCCACTGCCCACCAATGAAGGTAAAAACGGCGATCCCGGGCGCAGCGGTGGCGGCGCGATCCCAGGCGTGTCATCGCCACTCCTGGGAAGGCCCCGCTGCTACTTAGAGCAGCGTAAGGCCTTCCCAGGAGTTAGGGAACCTCTGTCATATGCAATAGTTGTAAGTTGGCTCAGTCACAGGGTGCATGTTGACTGACTTGCTTTCCTTGCAATTGTATCCTCTCTACTAGAATGTGTACTAAATTCATGTCTTCATTCATGTCCCTGGGTTATTTTGCCTACTAACCACTCTGGCAGCAAGATCCAGTGTACATTTCTGGCACCAGAGCGAGTGCTCTGGCGCCAGAAGCAGCCGCAAATGTGCCATAAGGCCACCAGAACGAGCATGCAGCCGCCAGAGGCAGTTAAAGCTCCCGACAGCAGCTGCATGGGCGGTCTGGGCAACGAGGGAGGGGGGGCCATTGGGCAAGCCGGCCTGGGAGGGGACAGGGATGGCGTCAGCCATATCCCCGTCCCCATCAGGCTGGCTCGGCTGTTACACAGCCTCCTCCCTCCTTTCTGCCAGCTATTTAGCTGGTGGAAATCTGAGGAGGCCGATAGGGGAGCGTCCCCTTCCCCGAGTAGACCTCCAGCCTGCTGCATGGCGAACCGCAGCGGAGGATGGGATCCGGTGGCTGGCCCTGGGCCGCCGGCCGGATCCTTACACAGGATTTTGCCCTAAATGTTCTCCCAAAAAGTCATATAGGCACATTTTTACTATATTATGGGAAAGAGTTCTACCTGTCATTGTTGAAGAATAGATTTCTAATTTCAAAGTATTTAATATACACATCTCAAAATAAGTGTGATCCTGCACATGTTTACTCAGAAGTAAATCCCACCATGTTCAATGGAGCTTACTCAGAATTGCAGCCCAAGAGGCTGTGGCTACAACATGGCATGGTGATCAACTTTGCATTGTGAGTCCTTCCAGATGTTCTATGAATGCCAACCTCTCTCTAGAATTCACTCTGCCTCTCCTAAACTCTGACAAGTTAAATTGCTGCCCTTTATGCCACATGCTCATTTAAACGTTTAACATGCTGAAAACAGCACAAACTATTATCTCTAAGGAAATATCCCTTGGGGTGTTTTTTTAAAAAACTTTACTAGGTCTTATGAATGAATTTCCATTTGCTCTATATAAGAATGTGCACTTTCCAGTCCATTATATGGAGACACGCTATTGTTTCTTGACAATAGTATGTTCATTGTAATTAATGACATAGGAAATATGAGGCCATTAGTCATCATAGTGCAAAAAAGACTATTAGCAGACTGGTCATCTGGCTCTGTTGTCAAAATCATCTACATATTACACAGTCAACAGCTGGAAATATCAATTGATACAAGTCTCATCCTGTGGCCTAAGTATCAACTAAACATCTACGCAGTATGTATGATGTCCCTAAGTATGTTTTTTGCCAATCTGATGGTGTTATTTCAGTAATCTGCAGTCATTCAAAGTAATTAGCAAAATTTTCCAAAATTGTTCCAAGTGCCCCAATGACAATGGGGACCACCTTTGTGAGTTTTGTCATCTGGCTGTGTATGATGATGATGATGAATATACCAATTTTTTTTCAAAAAGTAGTTCACAAAGCAGTTTGCATTGCTAAACAAATAAATGGTTCCCTGTCCTCAAAAGACTTTTAGCTATAAATTGCAAAGCTGCGTCCTAGGGAAATATTACTGTACTCGTCGCTATAATCATCTTTAATTTCCTTCATATTTTTTTTTTATTTTCAGAAAAGAAAAGCAAGCTCTTTTCTCACTGGTAGCCGCAATGCTCACGTTGGCGTCTGGGACAATGCATGCTGTAGACAATGCATATTTCCCAGGGAGTTTGCCTTCTTCCTGTTGCCCACCAGCATAAAAACTCTACCTTCATTTTTCCCCCTCATCCCCTATTACTACATATGGTTCCTTTGTGTGGAAGGTGTCTTCATGTGTGGAAGGTGGCTTCTGCTTATAGAAGGGCTGCTTTCTACTTGAAGCTAGAATGTTGCATGAGGAAAAGTGACAGTTTAAAGATGCTCTTCCACTTTCATGTAAGAAGAATCAGGAACACTGCAATTATATAGGACTGTTGAACTCCACTCCTGTTGTACACGCATTTGCAAAGCAGCACTTGCATCTTTGTTCCTTCTGTCAGGGCTCTTTGAATCCAACCCTATCTAAATTCACAGTGTTCCTGGTTGGCAGTCATTTTCTGCATATCGGTATATTCATCATTACAGTATTAAAATGCATTGGCACAACATTAGTCTTGGTGGGCAATAGCCACAGAAGTGGCTATGAGGAGCTATAGTTGCAATATCTATTTGCAGTTTATCCATCCCATGCTACGTGTTACTCTTGGCAGCAATCAACACATTCCTTCTTCTTTGCCAAAAGCAATGGTACCAGTGCCAGTACCGGGTTGCTGGGGGCCCAAGGGCAAAGCTCTGCAGTTTGGTCCCCATAACACACCAGTCCACCCCCAGAAGTGACAAAGGGTGACAAGTGCACTGCGGTGGGGGCATTTCGTCAGCCAAAAAACGGCCGTGCGGCTTGCGGTGCCGCAAACGTTTTACCTGCCCGCCCGGGCTCCTACCGATCTTTTCCCGGTGTCGTTCCCACCGGGGGGCGTTTTCGCAGCCGTAACACCGCCAGGGTGACATCAGTAGCGGAGCGGGGCTAGTGACGTCACGGGGGTGTAGCAGCAGCAGCTAGCTACGGCGCTGTCCACCCCCCAGTGGTGCATTGGGTGCTACCACTGCCACAGGTATGGAGGGTTCAGGGTGGTCCAGCTGGGTGGACCCACTGATGGTCATGAGCCCTTGGTCAGTGTCCACCCTGCCTGACTGTTGATGCCACCCCCAAATGGTACCAATTTCTGATAATGTTTTTGTGTAGTTGGCTACTGGCTTAATGTTGAGAGAAATCAAAAAGATGCCTATAACTATTTCATTCCACATTTTAGTGAGAAGCAATTTTATTATTTTAACTACTTTCTTCCTTTGCAAGATTTATTACGCGCCTTTCCATAAGCAATCACAGTGATTGATAGCAATTCAAGACAGCACAATCACATTGAAACTAACCTACGTTAATTAGCGAATGTTATTAATGTCAAGCTATCTTGTCTTTAAGAACTCGCTCAAAACAACTTGCACATTTAGCCATTTAATCATTTAATTGTGTCTGTAAACCACTTTGTGAACTTTTTGTTGAAAAGTGGTATATTATTAACAGTATTGTTAATAATAATAATTTATATTTCCTGAGGCCAGACTACGTGACCACACAGAAAAGCTGAATTGTGCCATAGAACTCATCTTAACCTAGTCAAAAACTTTCTCCCTTCCTCACTCATTTTTGTTGCTGCCTTCTTTCCTTAACCAAAAGAATGAAATACTCGGGCTTTGTGAATGTAACTTGATGCTGATGACAGTTGGCAGCTGCGCTCCTCTCAACAGACTGAATCAAATAAAAGCATTAGGTCTTGTCCCCAAGGAGAGCGACAGGTGTTCATTCTGCTGTCTTTGTTTCCTTTTCTCTTTATGCCCCCCTCCCAGTAATGTATGTCATATTTTTACTAGCCAAGAAAATGAAATACATCTCCCTATTGTGTGTGAAAACAACATCACAGACAGGCGCAAGCACTGCACAATGTATAGACAAAGATATGCGCAAGGGAAGAGATTTGCCAGCATCTGTGGCCCGATTTTAGCATAAGTTAACATTGTGGACCACTAACACCAGCCACACCAGGAACCCAAGCATGCCTACGCATACACACGCGCACACGCATGCATGCACATATGTATACAATGAATTTTAGTAGCGTCAGTCTTTTGTCTATTGTTGAAGGTTAGCTTGTGCTGCTACTGTATTGTGTTTTATAGAATGCGTTCCAACAAAGGAACAAGGATGCCAAATGTGCCCCATGTAGTTTAGTAGTTATAATATATGCCAAACGACGATAAGAAGAATCCTACTTCCATTGTCACGAGGTTTCCCTTTGCCCACATGCAGGAATGAAGTAGCAGGGATGTTTGACAAAGGCAGACAAACATCCCTCTTCCTATTTTATGTACCGGTTCTAGTTCTAGATTTTTGGGGTAAACTTGCAAAAGCAACAAATTATAATGGAGTTCTGGGTTGCCTGTGAAAGTCAATGCGTACCAGTCTCTGGAGTCATGTGGGCTAAGTGTTGATTTTTAAAACTCAAGTGAGTATTTCTTAGAGACCACAGTCTGCATTAAAACAAAACCAACCAACCCCACACTGGCTTGTATCCAGGAAAGGTTAGTCATGAATAAGACCCACGTCCCATTGATTTCTGTGGCTAAGTCATGACTAACATTCTTGGAATATAACCCAATGAAAACCTCTTACCACCAATGAAAGAAGATACAAATAAAACCTAAAGTAGATATGTCAGTCTAAAGATGTTGATGGTTTCTTGAAGAGTTCCAGGGCACTGAGATGTTTTGCAGATACAGCTTCTCCCATGTTGGTCTTGCAGTGCTTCTCTGCTTCTTTATCTTCTGTGCAAGTTGGCTCTGCAGTGCGTACAAGGGAAGAGCAAGCAGCTGGACCACTCTATATTAGAGCAGAAGGCTGGTTGGCCTCAGTGATCCCTTCCTGATGTCCCTGAGCAAATAGCTTTTGTCCTTATGTTAGCTATAGAAGGAAACTTTCACACACTGAATTCAATAAATCAGATTTCAGGTTGGGTCTTTTCTTTATTGGCCAAGTGAAATGAGTCTTTTGATTTAATTGACTACTTAGGCTTTCATGGCCAGTATGTTTTGCTTAGAGTCTTTCGGGTCTTAGAGCCACGTTAAAAGTTTAAAAACTTTTTTTTAAAAACCACTAGAAACTAAAGTAGACAGACAAGTTCTTATATGCTTTGTCTATTAAATCCAAAGAATTGGTAACAGGCACGTTAGTTCTTACATGTACTGTCCGTTAGATCCAACGTACGTTTCACTGACAATTTTTAGTCAGCTTCCTCAGGGAAAATTGGTTTTTCAAGCGTCCAGGAGCCGTTCCTTGGATTGCTCAAAGCATGGTTGGAAAGAAGAGCTCTCTTGATTTTGATTTAACTTGACTACACTAACTTTAACTTAACTACAGTGCCGCCGCCCCCCCCATTATCCACGGGTTCACCATCTGCGGGTTTGAACAACTGCGGATGGCCTCCCCGTGCCTCAGAACACATACATACCCGGACAATCACAGATGGCCAACCCGGACAACCACACCTCCCAGACGCGACCAGAAGCAACTTCCGGTTTGTGCCTGTGACCTCCAGTCACGTCTGGGAGGTGTTCTGAGGTGTGGGGATCCTGCGGCCCACTTCATGGGCCTCTCAGCGCCTCGGAACATTTCCCTAATGCGACTGGAAATCAAGGGCGTGAACCGGAACTCATGTATGTCCGGGAGGTGTTCTGAGGTGCGGGGAGATGGAGTTGACGGCGAGCCTTAACGTGACCTCTGGAGGGCCCGGCACGACTGCACTGTAAGTATGGTAGCTTACTGCCCAAAAACACAGCCCAAAGGCCTTCTTGAAAAGCCGAGTTCTGGTCTGACATCAGAGGGTTAGGGTCAGAGCCTGGTACTGTAAGTCTTCCTGGGGAGGGCATTCTGCAGAGATGGCACTGCCACATAAAGACCCTGCTAGTACTGGACATCTACCCGGCATCTTCATGTGGCAGTGGCGCATGGTACTAGACCTCCAACTCTCATCCCAAATTATTTAGGTCTTTCCGTGTGCTGGTGCCAGGTTACAGGGGGCCCTAGGATCCCCATGGCACCCACGACCTGCCTCCTGAGGGTGTATTCAGTACTACCAATGCCACTAGTACTGAGCATTCAGGCGCTGGCCCAGTCTGGTGGGACTTCTGCAGGGGCAGCCCACCTATGAGGCCTGGTGGAGCAGCCTCCTTCTCCAGCACCACTGCCGAAGGTGGTAGTGGCAGAGCTGCAGGAGAAGGTAGCCGACACTGAAGTCCTGTTCTCAAAGTCTCATTACAACAAGGGCAGCCACCTCTTTCTCTCATCTGCTTCTATTCCTCTTCTACCACCTGCTGCTTCTTCTAACCTGGCCAGGCAGGGAGGATGCTGAGAGCAGAGAGGTTCTGTTCCCAGATTCCGCCCTACCTGGTCAGTTCAGTAGAAGAAGCAGCAGTGTAGGAGGAGACAAAGGAGGTGATGGGCAGTGCAATCTTGACTAAAGATCCATGGGCAGAGCCCCACTGGATCCTATCTGCATTCCAGGCCAATCACGGCTGGCCCAGAGGTCTACTCGGGGAAGGGGATGTTTGTTCCCTTCCCCCGGTGTAGCACGGGGAGGCCCCAATGGGCCTCCTCGGATTTCTGCTAGCTATTTAGCTGGCACAAGTCCAAGGAGGCTGTGTAAAGGTCGCGCCAGCCTGGAATGGAACGGGAATATGGTGGCTGCCATCCCCGCCCCCTCCTGGGCTGGCTCAGCCAACCACTAGCCTTTCTCGCTGCCCGGACCGCTCCATGCCCGCCGGTGCTTCCCTTACCTTCTCCGCCGCTCTAAGGTGGATTGCGCAGTCAGTGTGTGTGTATGGTGGTGCACATGCCAAAAAGAAAAGGGGAGCAGCAGAATTTGATGTTGCTGCAGTCCCCAACTCATCTTGAGCCAGGTCTGGTCCTCTGATGGGCATGAGGCTCTTGACCTGGCCAACTGCTGACACTACCCTGCCAATACCTTTGATTGAGCCCAGGAACAAATAGGCAACCCATGCTGATCAACAAATACCAGAGTCATATACTCCCTTCGGCTCATTCCAACTGATAACCTGGCAGCGCATTGTGCATTAGCTCACGTTCTCAAACACTTTTCAAGGACAGCCTCATGCATGGTATGTTAGTCAGGTCTGGAGGTAACCAAAGCATGAATGACTGTGGCAGGGTCCCCTTTTTTTCCAGGAATAGCATAACTGTCGTACCAGCTGAAGCTAGGAAAGGGTTCTCCTAGTCACCACCTGAGAAGGAAAGATAAACTGCACTGTAATGCAATATGGCCCCTGAGCATTAAGGAACAATGGCATAGAATTCGCCATTTGAAGTTTGAACAGGAAGATAACCCCATACTCATTCCACAAGGCATGGGGAGGCTAGATGCAAAATACTTCGGAATGCAATATCAGAAGCAAGGGCTTTTGAAGCCTGGGATTTACTTGTTATTTTATTTGTGTGTTTTTCACCTGCTTTTCAATCTCATGTGGGACTGAAAGACTGCTAGCAACTTAAGGAGCATTTTTAAAAGATAAGGCACACATTAAAGCAATACATTAAAATACACTTCCCTTCTCGTTGTTTAGGGCTCAAGTAGGACAACTGGAGGGTTTTGAAGGATCTGTGGTCTTAATGGTTCCATCTGCACGAAGGTTCTGCTAAGTGCTCAGGCTCCCTATCAGGAAATGGGTTGCTATTTTGCACTGCCGTTCCAGAGGTGACCACCTCCACCTAGTGGACATACTTAAGCCATCATCAAACACTACCAGGATGTCAGGTTAAATTAGCAAATGGTCCGAGCAACATCACATGCTTGCCAAGACGTTGCTTCATTGCCTGTGCACTTTAAAAGAACACCCTCATTTCTTGATAGTGCCCCATCAAGGGAAGAGGCCTTCTCTAAGAAAATGGAGCTCCATTCATAGTTAGGGATGCAACATTGGATAGGATTGGTAGAGGTGTAGCTGTGTTGCATAGCCTCATGGAACAACTCAGTGATCCATCTATTGACCAGGGAGTCCATTCATAGGCTCCATAGTTGTTTGGTCTGAATAACTTAGGCTGAAATCCTCTGCACACTTTCCTGGGTGTAAGCCCCATTGAACCAAGTGGGATTTCCTTCTGAGTAAACAATCATCTTAGGCTTGCACTCCGAAAACATGGCCTTTACTAATATAGTTAACACTGCCTAAACCATATCTATGTTGCTTATCCCATCTACTAAACCGGCCACATACCAGCTAAAGCAGGAGGACAATGGTATGAAAAACATTGAGTTTTAACTTGTGGCCAGTGACTACCATGTGTTCAGCACAACACTCAGATATGCCAGGAGTTCAAAAGGATGCAGGGTAGAAGCAAAGCATAGTGGAAAGAAAAAAATATTGGCTCTGGAAAAATCCTTTGTGGTCAACATCATAACCCTGTTCTTGTCTTCTTTTCCTTGCTCTTCAATGTGTGGAGGCTGGAGGGGGACCAGGTGGGCTAGCTTTGCAGTGACGTACCTATGCTCAGCGGGAGGGGGGCTGCAAACGAAAATGCTGCCCACCCCCTGCCGGAGGTGACGCCGCTGTCGCTGCGGCTGCTCAAAGCTTTCCAAGGCTCCGGGTGGGCCAAACAGCATGTGCCTTGTTCGTCGTCGCCCACCCGCTCGCGTCTTTTTCACCGCCACTGCAAGGTTCCCCCCCCACATGCCGCCGAGGGGCGGATTGCACCCCCGCCTCAGGCGGCCTGATGCCTCTGCAGCTTTGCCCATGACCTCAGCACATCAGGCCAAAGATGAGGAAGGGTTCTATATGTGCATTCGTATGCACATTAGAGCACTTTCTTGCTTTCAGTTTTAATGCTGAAGATGAACTGGGGTGAGGTCCGCTACTGCGATTACACTCCTAGTCCACACATTTGCTGGATAACTGGAAGACAACATGAGAGAAGTGCTGTTTATTATATGGCAACAAATGATTATAGTAGTAGCGCTGAATGCCACATTTCCCCAGTCTCTCTCATTCTTTAAGGAACGGCTTCCCATTGGCAAGTGGCGATCAGGTTTCTTCCATGTTTCTAGAGAGGTTCCTTGCATTACAGCTTCAAATGCCACCACCACATGTATTATGTAATTGATAAATTCCAGTCTGGCACAGAGGCAATCCTTTGGAAGCTGTCCGGCTCTTGTAACAGGCTGGTTCATGGGTATGCTGTAGATTAGATCTCCAGATCTCCTTGATCTGTCTGCTGCTTTTGACACCATACACCATGTCGTCCTTGGAATGTTTGGAACAGATGGCAGAGCTGTCTGGAGCTGCTTTGCCTTCAATTCAAATATTATCTTGTGAGTAGCTGCTAATTTGCTAGTTAAACATTCCATTCCTCCGAGCAGGTTTCTGTCCAAAAGGAATTGGCTTTGGTTTTTACGAGCTTTGCAACACATCGTTCTTTTGGTAGGCATTTCATTTTATAGTGGTAGGATTTGTTTTTCCTCTGTGATTCAAGTTACTTTCCTTGGGGACTCTTGGATCTTTGTTACGCCCCTTTAAACACTTTGAATTTTGCTCCTCTTTTTGTATGAATGAATGAAACCTTTACTGGCATAAAAACAAACATACATAAAATATAAATAACAAGCAAGCAAACAATATCACAAAGCACAGACTAATCCATACACATAGAGCAGTATCCAAGGCAATCATAATAGGTGGATACCACCAGCACATAACTGCAAAGGACCATACGTCATATGAAGGAGAGATCACTTTGACGTTTTATTAATAGATCCAGATAGTTTGCTATTTGACTCGGGCGTAATTCATCGCCACCAGCCAATAGGTGGATGTCTCCTCTTTTTAATATTTCTAGATAGAAATGGAGACGTGCTTTTCATGTTTCACCCTTTCCCAAGAAGTTCTAGGATAGCATCTGAGGGTCAGTTTTCTTTGGAAAGGGACACTGGAGATACACTGTACAGTGTTTTAGCGATATCTGTACTTACAAATATACCGGTTAAGCAATTAAGCTAGACCTGTGGGATCTGAGGCCTGTTGCCATCAGTTTTGCTCACGTTACTGGCCTGGGTCATGTTTTCCTGGCAGGCACCCAGCGCCCTGTACATGTGTAAACATGTGTCATAGTTCATGCATTAATTATTAATAAAATAAAATAAATAAAAATAATAAAATAAAGTCCTCCAGCAACAAGTGCAAATTCTAAAACAACAGCCCTCATCCCTGAAGTCATGGGATAAGTTATTACTGTAGCCACCTTTCTGAAAACTTAGAACTGCTATTTTTGTTCTTCGGTCATAAGAACATAAGAAGAGCCCTGCTGGATCAGGCCAAAGGCCCATCTAGTCCAGCTTCCTGTATCTCACAGTGGCCCCACCAGATGCCTCAGGGAGCACACAGACAAGATACTTCCTGCTGCCAATCCCCTGCACCTGGCACAGAGAAAACCTACTTCTAAAACCAGGAGGTTCCTTATGACTTGTAACCTGTGATGGTCTTTTCCTCCATGAATCTGTCTAATCCCCTTTTAAAGGCATCTAGGCCAGGTGCCATCACCACATCCTGTGGCAAGGAGTTCCACAGATTTACACACGCTGGGTAAAGAAATCTTTTCTTTTGTCTGTTCTAAGTCTCCCTCCACTCAATTTTAGTGCATGTCCCCCTGGCCACAGCCTCCACCTGGGAATCCAGGCGCAGCTTTGGATCCAGGCGGACCCCCAAGCTGCGGACCTGCTCCTTCAGAGGGAGTGCAACCCCACTCAGAGCAGGACGATACTCTAGTACCTGCATCGTGGATTTCCGGACCAGGAGAACCTCTGTCTTGTCCAGGTTTAGTTTCAGCTTATTAGCCCTCATCCAGGTCCCAACCGCCTCCAGGCAGTGCTCCAGAACCTCAACAGCCACCCTGGAATCAGGTGGAAAGGAGAGAGAGAGCTGGGTGTCATCAGCATATTGATAGCACCCAACTCCAAATCCCCGGATGACCTCTCCCAGCGGTTTCATGTAGATGTTAAATAGCATGGGGGACAAGATGGAACCCTGTGGCACCCCACACCTCAAGGGCCAGGGTGCCGAACAGGCATCCCCCAGCACCACCATCTGGGATCTATCCACCAAGTAGGAGCGGAACCACCGCAAAACGGTGCCCCCGACCCCCAACTCAGCCAGTCGGCCCAGAAGGACACCATGGTCGATGGTGATTAAATGATTAAATGGCTCCCTGTCCCAAAAGGGCTCACAATCTAAAAAAGATGCAAACGAACACCAGCAACAGCCACTAGAAAAGACACTGTGCTTGCAAATGCAAGACACTGTGCTGGGGTGAAAGGGGAGCAGTTGCTCTCCCCCTGCTAAATATAAGAGGAGCACTAATTGAAAAAGTGCCTCTTGCCCAGTTAGAGGGGCAAAGATAAGGGAGAAGACTCCCATGGGCACAGAGTCCTTCTTCTATCACCAAGCAGAGCCTCATCATAGTGAGTTCTGAACCTGCCCTTCTGTCTTGAGGCTCTGAACTGCTGTACAGACTATAGCTGATGAAATTTTAATTACAAAAAGGTGTCTACAGGCAAGACGTTAACTCTGATAATTAAATTTCTTTCTCCACGGGGATACCACCCGTTAATAATGCAACTACCAACTTGCTGGAACAATTTCCTTTAGGCTGAAATCTGGCTTTGTTTTGCTCTCTTAAGAATAAGAACTGATATTGTACCAAGGTTGACTGGTAGGTTGCCAGGTCTCAAAAACTGAACACAATGCTTAGGTTTTAGGGTTACTTCAGACATGGCATTTTCTACACAAAGGATATCTTCACGTCTTTGCAGGGGAACGTGTCAAACATGTAATTAAAAAATATACATTCTTTACAACCACAGAAGAATGTGTAAATATGTCGGTGTTTTAACAGTACTGTATATTTTCATTGCTCTACGAAACCAATCTCCCCAATTGTGTTTGTTGTTGTTGTTTTTGTTTGTCGTGTTTTTTTTAAGAAGATGGGAAGCTGTGGCAAGATTGCTAATTCCGGCATGAGCTTTTGTGGGTAAATAACCTCTTTCATCAGATGTATGACTGGAGAAGGCGATAATAGCCGCCTTGAGTGCCCTCGGGAGAAAGGTGGGGTATAAATTCTTTAAATAAATAAATAAATAAATTTCCCTATACGTGGACTGAAGGACAGAGCGTTTCAAGTTGTACTGGTAGTTTTTTCTCTTTATCAGCCATGTCAGCTTGGTTTGTAGACTGAATTCTTGTTTCCACTGTTTCCGTGCGGAAATCCTCCCACTGCTGCTCCTCCCACTCCCTGGATTGGACAAAGAAGGGGGGGGGGGGTTCGAGTGGAAGAGGAAGTTTGGAGGAGAGGAGAGGGATGGGCTAGAGCAGGGCTATCAAACTCATTTCATACAGTGGGCCGAACAGCATTCACGGCACCTGCTGAGGGCCAGAAGTGATGTCATTAAGCAGGAAGTGACATCATTAAGCAGGTGATGATGACCAGAATTAAGCACATTTTTCCTGACTTTGGAACTCATTAGCTGCAAATGACAGAAAAGAAAATATGCAAATCTTGATCATATTTTCAAGAGATGGAAGAGCCCAATTATCACAGGAGCCACACTTTCAGCAGCGCCACTTCTGCCGGGGCGCCACTTCACAGCTCAGTATCTGAGAGGTGCTGTGCAAAGTGATGCTCCAAGCAGAAGCGGTGCTGCTGAAAGGGCAGCCCGCATGATAATTGGGCTCTCCCAGTGCTTTGGCTTCAGTGCTTCTCTGATAAATTAAATTTCTTTCTCCACCAGTGGAGGAAGCAGTGGAGGTGACTACAAAGGAACGTAATTAATAGGCACACAGACTATAGTTTATAGAGGTGTTCTTATGGCCCAATCCTATGAGAGCCTTGTGCTGCTGGAACTAGTGTTCCGGCAGCACAAATTTCTTTACAGCTGTCACAAAATGCTACATGCCATTCAGCATGGCCAGGCCGCCGCTGCAAGCGGCCACGGCAGCACACTAGAAGCCCATCACCCTGCTTTAGCACTGGTAAGTCAGTGGGAGGGGCGGGAGGGAGGCGAGGGCTGGGCAGAATGGGGCAGGAAGGGGGAGGAACGAGGAGAAGACTGGGATGGGGAGGCAGGTGGATCAAGGCCGGGAAGGGGGCAGTATCAGTGGCAGAGCCATTGCCAATATCCTATCCCCCTTCCTCAATCTACCTTCCTGGGTTCACTCGGACCTGTGCCAGCTAGATGGCTGGCGCAAGGGCTTACCCTGGGCAAGGGAATGAACATCCTAGGGACTGCCCTCACCGCAGAATGCAGCAAACACTCTGGTGGTGCGGCTGCATTGGCGGGGGGGGGGGTTGATAGGATTGGGCTGTTTGAGTTGGATGATATTATTAATAATACCGTATTTCTTCGAGTCTAAGGCGCCATCAATTCTAAGGCACACCTTTACTTTCAGTACCACCAGCAGAGGGGAAAAAAAATCCATCGATTGTAAGACTCACCTCCCTTCATTGAATCTACCCGCTCAGCACCAACTCTCCCCAGCATGTCTCCTGCAGCTGAGGATGACTGAGTGCACTGCCTTTGCATAGCATTTCTGGCCCCGCCAGAAAGTGCCATTTCTTTCGTTTCCTGGGCTTGGGGGAGCTTCAGGGAGGCCTGCGCAACCCTCTGCAGGCCTCCCTGATCTTCAGTTCGGCAAAAAACAGCGATTTTTGGGCATTTCTGGTTTTCGCGAATCACCTGAAGCTTCCCCAAGCCCCAGTAAGTAAGAAGATAGCATTTTGGGGTGCTTTTTGGAGACCTTCGATTCTAAGACGCACCCCATTTTTTGAAATGCTTTATTGGGAAAAAAAACATGCGTCTTAGAATTGAAGAAATACAGTAATATTTATATACCACTTTTCAACAAAAAAGTTAACGAAGTGGTTTACAGACAAAATCAAATAAATGGCTCCCTGTCCCAAAGGGGCTCCCAATCTAGAAAGGTGCAGAAGAACCCCAGCAACCAGCCCCTAGAAAAAAACACTGTGCTGGGGTGAAGAGGGACAGTTACTCTCCCCCTGCTAAATGTAAGAGGAGCACCATTTGAAAAAGTGCATCTTTACCCAGATAGCAGGGATTCAATGATATGTTGAAATGACGGTGGAAGATAAATTTAGAGAGAAGTGGGGAAGTAAGTGAAAGTGAATAATAAAGGCACATTTTGAGTCAGAAGCTGGAAGATATAGTTTCTCAGGAAACACACTTAAGGTCACGTCTACCTCCGTGTTGTACATTCAGCTTGGCTATGTGGTCGGATCATTTAAAGCAGGGTGGACGTTATCAGACTTTGTTCTGGCAGGCTTAATGCGTGCATGTTTGCTATACTTTCAATATTTACCTTTTGGGCTATCTCAAGCCCTGATCATACAGCAGCTGCTGTCTCTCCCCAACACTCTAATAAATAAGACAAGTATTAACTAGCATCTTGTGTGTTACGTGTCAGCATTCAAACAACTGACAATCATCTAATCAGTTAGTCAAATCCATAAGGTCATTCTGCAGATGATAGCCACGGGATAATCTATAAATAGGATGGACAATTGGAATAGCTTCCCTCACAAGTCTCTTGAGGGACTTGCCTGGTTTCTCCAATAGTACTGTGACCATAAGAACATAAGAAGAGCCCTGCTGGATCAGGCCAAAGGCCCATCTAGTCCAGCTTCCTGTATCACACAGTGGCCCCACCAGATGCCTCAGGGAGCATACAGCCAACAAGAAAACCTACTTCTAAAACCAGGAGGTTGCTTATGGCTTGTAACCTGTGGTGGTCTTTTCCTCCATGAATCTATCCAATCCCCTTTTAAAGGCATCTAGGCCAGGTGCCATCACCACATCCTGTGGCAAGGAGTTCCACAGATGAATTACACGCTGGGTAAAGAAATATTTTCTTTTATCTGTTCTAACTCTCCCTCCACTCAATTTTAGTGCATGTCGCCTGGTTCTGGTGTTGTGCGAGAGGGAGAAGAATTTCCCTCTATCCACTCTCTCCATCCCATGCATAATTTTATAAGTCTCAATCATGTCCCCCCTCAGGCGCCTTTTTTCTAGACTGAAAAGCTCCAAACAAACGCTGTAGCCTTTTCTCATAAGGGATGTGCTCCAGCCCATGAATCATTTTGGTCGCTCTTTTCTGCACCTTTTCCAATTCAACTATATCATTTTGGAGGTGTGGTGACCAGAACTGGACACAATACTCCAGTTGTGGCCTTACTACTTACTGTGATCCCTTTACAAATGAATTAAATGAGGGTGGGGATATCTTTGTTATTGCAGAAGAGAAAACCTGTTGGCTTCTCTTCCCCCCCCCCCCTTTACACACACACATACCCAGTGCACGAGACTGGGTCATAGACATTTTTCAAAGAAATTGGGGTAGGTAAAGTTCTTTAAAAAGAGACAAATCTTGAAATGGTCAAGCATTGTTAGAACAGGTAGCCGTCACTTTCCGTTTCCTTTGAAAGGCTGGATGAGTGCGCTTCTACCCTTCTTTCCCAGACTTTTAATGGGAAAACCTTTTAAAATGCGTTGCACCTCTCCAGCGATATATCACACATGCATTGTCCTAGGACAGCAGCACAATCATACCCACCTCATTTCAGACGCCCTCATTTCTGAGGCTTTTGTTTTACGACTGAGTGGAGCACTTTGAAACCCCTGAAGAACAGATTTGCTAGTGGTGGTAGTATAATAGGGAAAAAAAACTGTGTGTGTCCTACCCAGCTAGACAGTGTATGGTCAGCACCAGAGGAGGGGGTGAGAAGACAAATACCCCCCAGACATGTAGCTTGTATCCCATTGCTGGATTACTGTGGTAACTTGAAGGTAAGGCACTTTTGGCATACTCAGAGTGCTTTTCTTTATTGTCATCAATCAATCTATATATAGCTATAGATTGATTGATAGATATGCACAGCATTAATATTTATAAAGAGCAATTCCCCATGGATTCATTTCCATTTATGTTTAGGACAGGAGTATTAATATAAAATACACCTTTTCAGAAATTAGCACATGATGGGACAAAGATTGCCCCCTCCTCAGAAATGCACTTTGCCCCTTCTGTGCCCCTCCCCATTCATTTATGCCACTGCTACAGAAAGACAAAAGCACTTCCGTGTCTCTGAAAATTGCCTATGAAAGCTCTTCATCTACATCGCCACCACAGACTGTTTTCCGGGTGGTGGAAGTACGAATAGCAGAACGAATACATTTTTACAGTATTAGAAAGTGCTTCATGGAGAGTCTGCAGAAATGAAACCAGAGCAGAAAAATGCCAACATTTCAACCACAGTCGGAGGGGAAGAACATTTGCTCCCTTGGCTTCCTTCTTTCCATTTCGATTGTATGCAGTAAATGGTTTTGTAGAATTTAGCCGGGTTGTTAAACTGTGTCGTCTGTGCTTCACCCCAGAAACAGCACCATTTGCGGCCCCTCGTCACACAAATCAAAAAACATGCTCAGGACTATAACATCAGACTGCAGAAGGACTCTATGTCTCCAATTGGCTGTGGATGCTTTCCATCATCTTGTTAGATTAGAATGCAATACAGCCGGGTAATCCTCTGGCAGTTGTATCATTATTATTATTATTATTATTATTATTATTATTAAACAGTATTTATATACCGCTTTTCAACAAAAAGTTCACAAATCGATTTACAGACAAAATCAAATGATTAAATGGCTCCCTGTCTCAAAAGGGCTCACAATCTAAAACAAGATGCAGAAGAACACCAGCAAACAGCCTCCAGAAAAGACACTGTGCTGGGGTTTAAAAGACAGTTAAAAAAGACAGCTTTAAATAGTAGTAGTATGAAGGAATGGAAGAGCATGAACTGTTTACGTTTTAGTTGTTTATAAATTTTACTGTTTTTCTGAGGATGCCTCTAATATTGGGGGCGAAACGTCAAGAACTGTAATGTGTAATGTATTAACTGTTGAATATTTATTAAACGACAGATTTTCCCAGCACAATGGAAGTTTTAAACTCAGTCATTTGGCCTAGTCGTGAAAACTTAAGGACTTATTTATGCTCAGGACTCTTTGTGGCATCACAGGACTCATCCTTGAGTGGTGGGATGTACACTGTAATGCCTTCTGTGCTGACTTGGACTACCCAGGGGTTCTCAACCAGTGGTACTTGTACCACCAATGGTACTTTGGCCGACTGCTGGTGGTACTCGGACCACCGGACCGCTGGAACCCTGCCCCAATGCGGCACTTTCAACACTGTGTTTTTGCTCGCAAGAGGCTCCTGCCTTTGGCCGAGCCTCTCGGGAACACTGAGAAGGGCCCTCCCACCCACCGAGAGCCCCTTACCTGCATTTTCTGGTCTCCAAAAACTTGAAAACTTGGAAGTAACTGGTGATGATGTCATCACCAATCACTGCCGGTGGTACTCTGCAGGAGAGTGCCACCAGAGGTGGTACTCAGCTGGGAAGAGGTTGAGAACCCCTGGACTATACAACTGTCTCGCCCTAAAATAGTAACGCATTTGCACACACACTTTTTTTTCCTTTCTGGAAAGGCTGCAGGAGGAGCTTAGAAGATCCTAGACTTGTCCTCACCAGACCACCACCCCTCCCCTAGCCTTCAATCTCTCTCCCCTCCCCCCACCATCTGTCTGCCTCCCATTGTGAACTCTTGGCTTCCTGATACAGCTTGCTTGTTCTCTCTCCCTACAGAAGCGTACTATGATGGGGGGCCCTATGGCCCTGGGCCCCAGGCACCAAGTGGGCGTGCTGCTTCCAGGGGCGCCGATATGGGGAAAAAAGTTTTAAAGGGCAGCTTCATCGCCAGCTGCCGCTCTACTTTTTTCCCCATAACGTGAGGCGGGGCAGAGGCAGAGGCTGCCGTGGTGGGATCCTGCTGGCTCACTCACTCTGCATTTGCAAAGTGCTGAAAAAGAAAGGTGGAGGACTTGTTAAAATCAATACCTGAGCTGAGGAAACAAAAGGGGAGGGAGAGCGGTCGTCTAAACTAAGGAGCGCCAAGGAGAGACAGCCGCGTTAAAAGCAAAACGGGTCTGGAGGCTTGTGTGGCAGTGTGGAGAGCCGAGGAGAGCCCATATCCTCAAAAACAAGTAAATCTTTGCTTCTAGCATTCATTTCTGTCAATATTCATTACTTTTACTGGGTCGCTAATTTAATTTTCCTATTTTACTGGGCTGCACTGTCCTGAAAGATCTCAAAGGGAAGCAGTATGTCTACTCAGAAGTAAGTCCCATTATAGTCAATGGGGCTTACTCCCACATAAGTGTGGATAGGGTTGCTGTCCCCTTAAACACCTTTTTAAATAACTAAAAATACATATAAGTTAAAGAAATAGCTATCCTTTGAAGAACTTGATGGATCCAGTGATATGAACAACTCCTTAAAACTGGCTAAGTTTCTTCTACATCTAAAAGCACTGGCTCTTTTGCTCAAAGATCTAAAAGGGAAGTGATTTGCAGGCATAAGAACATAAGAAGAGCCCTGCTGGATCAGGCCAAAAGCCCATCTTGTCCAGCTTCCTGTATCACACAGTGGCCTCACCAGATGCCTCAGGGAGCACACAAGTCAACAAGATAACCTGTTTCCCGTTGACACTCCCTTGCACCTGGCACAGAGAAAACCCACTCTATGCATGTCTTCTCAGAAGTAAGTCTCATTATAGTCAATGGGGCTTACTCCCATGTAAAAGCACTGGCTCTTGATGAAAGGACATTAAATCCATTTAAATAAATAGCTTGCACTTGCTGTAACGGAATATGTGAACAGTAACACCACTGGCGGCAGGGAGTATAGAGGGGGAGCAGAAGGGAGGACGGGCCCGGGGCGGAAGGTTGAATTTGCGCCCCCCCCAATCGCTGCTGCCGCCAAAGGCGGCGGCAAGGAATATAGAAGGGGAGCAGAAGGGAGGAGGGGGGCAGAAAGTTGAGGGTGTGCCCCTAGTACATTTTGGGCTAGAGATGCCACTGTCTCCCCAGCCACGCTGCCTTCCTACCCATCAGCTTCTTTGCATCTATCCTCCATGCTTCTTCCACCCTTTCCTTCATTCACCACTCACAGTTATTCCTTTGGTTGCATTGGAGTTCGACTTTTGGAAGGCTTTCAAGTGGATTCCCATATGGGGGACATAATTTAAAAGAAATGTGGTGGTCCAGAAAGACCAAGCAAACCAGTATAGTGGGCCATAACACAACACATTTAAGAATCCCTATTCTAGACAAAGGCAGCATGTCGCACAGAGAGAGAGAGAGAGAGAGAGAGAGAGAGAGAGTTTACTATGTCTCAGAAGCTGCGTCACAAGTAGGATTGTGAGTGAAATTTGGCATGTGCTTTGATGCCTTTGGGGAAAAGGATGATGCAAGCCAAAACAAATACAGTCCAAGACACAGAAAATGCAATCCTTCAAAACATTGCACAATGGCAATGCCTCCGGAGGGTGTTCTGTACTATGCATTCTTCAAAGTGATAATAACCATCTATCTACAGTACTGCAATGAATATTCATGCTGCTAAATCTTCCTGCCTTCAGGATGTGGAACTTGTGTCATGACTCCCTCTCCTGGTATGGAAGAGTTAATGTCACGACTGATACGGGGATCTTCTACGCTTCAGGTCCATTCATTTGCTCTAAACTGGCTGATCCTGGCATATATTCCAACAATTGTCAGATGGAAACAAGTGTTAGGTGAAACAATAGCTCCTTATACTGAGATACAAATTAACAGCCCAATCCTGTGTAAGGATACCCAGCAGGCCCAAAAGGACCAGCCACAGTATCCTGCGGCTGCCTTGGGCTGCCCTGAGGCAGCCCGGTAGGACCGCGGGAGAAAGGGATGCTCATCCCCTTTCCCGCGCGCAAAGCTGATGTACATTCGAGCCAAGGAAGGTAGGCCGAACCGGGCCAGGAGAGGGCTTGGGATATCGGCGCAGTTCAATGCCAATATCCCCACTCGCCTGGTTCGCCCAATGGTTGCCCTCCCTCACTGCCCGGTCTGCCCTCCCCCCCCCCGCCCCTGCACCAGCTGGTGCAGGGCTTACCTAGTCGTGGTGCAGGGCTTACCTAGCTGGTGCAGGGTTTACCTACCCCGGCAGAGTGAGGGCTGCCAGCCTTCACCCCGGTGGCCCTTACTTGCTGAGAGTCGCAAACGTGTTTGCAATGCCTTCGAGCAGCGGAGCACATGCTCTGCAACTCAATCTCTATGCTGGATTGCGCTGTTAGTGATATACCATAGTAACATGGGATCTTGCGACTGATATTTCCCCACCCCAATTAAAGAAGTGAGGAAGAACTTTTAGTTACTATAAATCTGCATATTTTGCAAGGGCCTATACAGTAAGTCTAGTATCAAGTGCTATATTTTTTCTTCCTCCTTTGCTCTATGTACATTCTAGAAAAGGTTCCTTCTAGGAAAGCTGCTCCAACATAAAAATGCTGTATTCTTGCAAAGACGTACACTGAGGAAAATGCTTAATTATTTAATTAAGGACGTCTGGCTCAGTTGGTAGAGCGTTCGTCTCACAAATGCCTGAAGATCTGAAGGACAGCAGTTCAAGACGGCCGGAAGTCTGTCGGAGAGCTGCTGGCACGCCGAGCTGATAAGCTGCAGAGTGGAGCTGCAAGCTACAGCACTTGAGTGGCAGTCAAGGTTGCCTGTGTCAGCTGAAGTGTGCTGAGGCGAACATGAGAGAGAGAGAGAGAGAGCTGGACTGTGAAAGCAACATCTCGAATGAAGGGTTCTATGAAAGATTAGAACATTATTATATTGTAAAAAAACCCTTGGGGTTTAGAACAGCCTGCCCATGTACACCGCCGTGAATTAAAGTCGGAGGAGAAATCCAATGACCAGAAAGGCGGTATATAAATACTGTATATTATTATTATTATTATTATTATTATTATGGACCTTGTGCTATACAATGGCATAATAAGAAAATAAGTATTGCACTATACGGTATTCCAATTCTGTTTTCATGGTTTCCAAGCCACCCCCTCCCTGGTTCTATTAACTTTCTGTATTACCACTGCCATAATTGTGTTTTGCAAGTAGCAACAGAGCTGCCCAGCCCAGCTGTGTGTGGTATTTAGGTAGGACAAGGATAACTGGTATGACTGCCTATCGCACACACCTATGAGATCTTATAAAACAGATTTGAACCTCACCTGCAAGCCCTGAATAAGTTTAGATGGAAGTAAATTGTACTGAAATCAATGGGTAAGTACAGTATTTATGTTTAGAACTGGGCTGCAGGTGCCATCATAAGCATAACTACTAAGAAACCATTTCTAATGAATCTAGGAGGATTCACAGTCCGCAATGGACAGAGAAGCATGGCATAGCATGCAGCATCCTAGCATATCTGTTTGATGTTTACGGTGAAATTCTAGTTTTGCAGAAGGGGAAAGGGGGACATGGATTCAGGCTTCTCATCCCTCCAAAGCAAAAAACAACAACAACAACCTGGATGCTGACAAAACAGATGACACCAACCACCGGGTGTGCATGCATACCATGAGTGCATGCATATGTATACTGTATGTGTGTATATGCCACATCCTGCAGAGCTCACTGCAGCTGAGTTCATGTATTGCTGGATTTGGGGGAAAGGTGTGTGTGTGTGTGTGGGTGACGCAAATAATGGATTTGGGGGCAAGGTGTGTGTGTGTGTGTGTGTGTGTGTGTGTGTGTGTGTGATGCAAATAATCTTTCTAGTGTAGACCATCCTGTGAGTGAATGGGTGGACAAGTCTTGCAAACAATCTTCCTGAGAGAGAGTGAGTATGACAGCGCAATCCTGACTAAGGATCTGGCCCACGGCCACCCGCCGGATCATGTGCCGGGCCGGAGGTCTACTCCGGCCCTATCGGCCTCCTTGGATTTCTGCCAGCTAAATAGCTGGTGGACATAGAGGAGACTATATAACGGCGGAGCCGACCCAGACCCGGTGGGGATGGGGATATGGCTGCCATTCCCCGCCCCCTCCCGGGCTGGCTAGGCCAATGGCCCCCCTCCCTCGCCCGGCCATACCGACCACACAGCCGGCGACGGAATGCTTACCTTCCGCCGCCATCCGTATGGAGATCCGGCGCCGTATTGAGTTGTCCGGCGCCGTAGTGAGATACTCCAGACTTGCGACAGAGTTGCAAGACAGTGTTGTCGCAAACGTGCTTTATGGCACGTTCGCAATGTCTTCCGGCAACGGAATGAGCGTTCTGTCGCCGGACTTTTTTTACAGAATTGCGCTGTGAGGCAGTGAGGGAATACACACACACACACACACACACACACACACAAGCAAGTGTAATCTGTGCTAAAACTGTGTCCTCTGTTTGAAATACTTAGTCAATAGAATGCCACCTCTTGTGGGTAAAGATGCTAATCATCAATCACCTTCCAAGTCTACATGCAGCCTTTAAAAAAAAATACAAAATAAAAACCAACAATGGAAACTCCCATCAATGTAGTGTTTGTCCACTTTTACAAAGATACTATGTTTTCAGTTTTATACTACACTGCTTACAGCCCAATCCTACCGAAATCCCCGCGTGGTGATGCTACTGCTGTATCCCGCAGGGGATTTTCAACTGCTGGAGGTCTCCTTGGGAACCCATTTCCTCCCAGCTCACAGGTGTACGCATTTAATTCCTGTTGTGTATATACAACCTTGGATAAAAATGCCTTCATTTGTCCCCTTGCCCCAGGATAAGCCCCAACAGCCACTATGGGTTAACGTGGACCTGTGCCAGCAATATAGCTGGCACAAATCCGTGTTGATCCGTGAAGGAGGATCAGGCCTGGGAAGGGGGTAAGTCTGCCACCACCAAACCTGTCCCTCTTCTGGGCCTGATCCATCCTCTCCCCTGCCTGTCACCATTCCATTCTGCCCCCCGTCCTGTTCAACCCCCTCCCCACCTCCCTCCAACCCCCTCTGCGGGCTTACCTGTTCCAGTGGGTCTTCATGGATCGGCCAGCACATCAGAGGCTGTTCCAGCCTCCCTACCAGCGGGCATGCAGCATGCTACAGTGGAGGCTGCTTTGTGACTGCTGTAAAGCACCAGAGGCGTCACTAGGACGCGCGTCACCCCAAGGCAGGGGCACGCACGTCACCCTAGTGATGCCCCCCCAATAGAACTATCGGCACGGCCTATGGCCACGCCGTGATTTTTTTGGGGGGGCCACCCGGCTGCACCCTGCCCCAGGTGCCCTCCCACCCCTTCGCGTCGCCCTCCGGACGCTCCGAGGCTGGCCCGGGAGCCGGTCTTGGAGGGTCCGGCCCATCCGGCGCTCCAGGGCCTTCTGAAAGAAGGCCCACTGCGTCAATACGCGAACTTTTACTGTTTTCGCGCATGCGCAGAGACCGTTTTGAGGGCAAGGGCCTGCCCTCTTGCCCTCAAAACGGTCTGCGCATGCGCGAAAACAGTAAAAGTTCGCGTATTGACGCAGTGGGCCTTCTTTCAGAAGGCCCTGAAGTGCCAGCCTGAAGCGGCGGCGGGGGTGCGCGCATCACCCCTTTGCGCGTGTCACCTTGTAGCGGCCCGCTCCCGTCACTTGACGGGAGCGACACCATTGTAAAGCACCCTCCGCCAGCACAACACTAGGTACACTGGTGGGGGAGGGGGATAGGACTGGGCCATTATCTAATCGCCCTCTTCCCTTTTCTGTATTGTGTTTACATAAGTTGCAACCTCAATATAGGAATTTGTATCTTTTAAATACTGTGATAAAGCACAGTTTAATTTAAACACTATTCTGTCATCCTGGTGTGCTATCATTGCTAATCCCTTTTCAAGAAAATACCAGCTAACTATTCTGTACCTACACTAATTCCTTATGGAGCTGACCTTCACCTATGTCCAAGAGTCAAGCTACACAATTACCAAATTGCATACTGCAAACTCTTGCAAAGACGGTGCCATTTCAGATTGCATATAACAAACTTCCTGCATATAGAAAACCAACATGCTAAGCTAAAAGTTGCTTGTTCATTCTTGGTGTCTTGGAGTGATAGAGATGAGTTTCTCCTACTGTCTGCCCTCCTATTTGGGAAAAAAATGGTAGGTTGTAAGAGGAAGTTCAGAAAAGTAGTTGCGGAAACCAAAGTCAAAAAGACATTTTATTTCTATTTTTATTAATCAGTTGTTAATTATTTTAATAACACGTGAAAAAGAACATTATATAAGTCACATACACTAAACAGCCCAAGAGAAGATTCTATAAAATAATTTAGATGCATTAAATAAATACAATATAATAGCAGCCTTCTACAATGCAGGCTACATAAAGGTTGACTTCGGCTTGAAGTACCCTGGTCTTTAGTACACCTACAGGAGCAGATTTGCTCCAGAAAGTGTTTTAAAGAGGCATATCTATAAGATACATATAAGAGGGTCTAAGATTAGAAATAAAGTTTTTTTTTTTCCAAGACATTTTTACCATGGTCTCCACATGTCTATCAACCCCATATTAGCGCCATTGAGGACAAAATGAGGCTGCAGGATCTGACTAGGAGGTGACTGTTTGCGCTGACTACAGCGTGAGGGCGGTTGTGGCGGAAATGACTTTTTCGCCCCCTGTTTGTCTTCGGCAAGGTAGAACTGATCCTGAGATTGATTGGACCCTGTTGTACTCCCCTGGCTACACCCAGGGGTGGTAGCGTTCAAATCTGCCTTGCAAGTTTCCTCACTAGATCTGGGCAAGGATTTCAGTAGGTGGTTCAGTAAACGTGCTCCAAGGGTCTTGTCCATCCATTCGCAAGTCAAGAGGAGGTTGTGGACCTCATGCATACACTGAATATATCCAGTGCTGTATTTTTGCTGAGCTTCCAGACCCATTTTGGAATCTGCTGAACAAGAATGGGAGATTTAGTTAGTCATTAAAGGAACACAATGAAGAATATTTAGTGTATAAATGTATTAATATGCTCATAAGGTGATAGACACCCAGTCATCAGCCTCAAATCCAAATATTGTATTAATTGGCCCTCTCCCCATAGTAGTAGATATTGATCTGAAGTTATGCACAAAAGCTTAGGTTTATGTTTTAGATTATATACCGTATAGGTACAGTATATCATATTGGTGGCTGTTGTAAGGCACATGTGCAATCCATGATGGGGGGGGGGTTATCCGTATGACTTCAGTTATTCTGCAAAGCATTAACAGAGCAATTCTATGTATGTTTTCTCGGAAGTCCCGCTGTATCAATAGCACTTATTACTCCCAAGTTAATGTGCATAGAATTGCAGCCTAAAAATGGTTTCAGATATCATATATAGCACTAGTAGAATACAACATTGCATTGGTAATACAATGGGAGTCCTCAGTTTGGTTGTAAGAGTGTTGGCCTGGGACAAGAAAGATGCACACTCAATCCTTGCTGAAGCATGGATTCATTGAGAGCCCAATCCTATTCTTTTTATATTTATAAAACACACACACACACACACACACACACACACACACACACACACACACACACACACACACACACACACACACACCGCCAAAATGGCAGCCACTGCATCCTGTGCAGGGGGGGGGGCAGGACTGGGAGGCTTCCTCAGGGAAAGGGGATGTTTAATCCCCTTACCCTTGCATAAGCCTCATGGCCCGCAATGGGTCTCCTCAAATCTGTGCTAGCAATTTTGCTAGCGTAAATCCAAGGAGAGAAAAGGGGCAGGGAGGCTGCAGGAAAGGGGGATAGGATCTGGCGCAGCCCTTCCGCGATGGATCCTCCCCCTCCCGTGGCCTTCCCACCCCGTTATGCTCCCCGTCCCTGTTATACCCTCCCCCTACCTTCCCACCAGCTTACCTTTCCCGGCACGCGTCCGGACGTCCTCCGGCGCGGCTGGGAAGGCAGAGCTCTTCCCGCCAGCATCCCCAGCAGTCGGGGAGGCATTTGTGACTGGCTCTGACTGCTTTATGGCAGTCAGCGACAATGCAGGAGACACGCCGTCATTGGGCGGCGCACATAGGATTGTGCTGTGAGTGTCCTTGGACATGTTTTTGGCTCCCTTTTGTGGCTCACATTTGGCCACAGTGTAATGGGAACCACTTCCCTGAGGCACAATCCCACCTGACTGCATGCGGAGCATCAATTATTTAAACAGGCATAGGGCTGATAACATGGGTCCTTCCCATACAATCAACACCCTCTCTCCTGGCTCATTCCCAACCCTGCATGATCACTTTTGCCCACATGGTTGCTTCATTCACAGACAACCCGCAGCTAGTTGGGATGGTATCACAGGAAAGTGGCTTCTACATCGCTGTATGTGAAGGAGTCCTTTGTCTCTCAGCCTTGTTTCCCTGCCTATGGCTATGGTCAGGTGTATCACAAGAGTATCTCACAAGATATTCACAAGATATTTCTCTCTTAGATCATCTGAGGGGGCTCTCCTGCGAGTGCCACCTCTGTCTCAAGTTAGGGGAATGGCAGCTCATGGGTGAGCCTTCTCTGCTGCGGTGCCACAATTGTGGAACTCCTTGCCAGGGGATTTGAGAACAACCGTCTCCCTCATGACTTTTGGGCGGGGGCTCAAAAAGTTTTTGTTTCATCTGGCGTTTGGGTGATGGGTTGTGGTCTGCCCCCAGTGCCTCAATATGTTCTGCCTTGCTATTTTTTTCTGTTCTACATTGTCACCCCCCCCCAGTGGATTGTATTGTTTTTAATTTACCTTATGTATTGCTTTTAAATTATGTTTTTTAACTTGTTGTAAGCCGCCTTGGGCATTTGCCTTGCCATAGGAGAAGGCGGGGGTATAAATTTCTTAAATAAATAAACAAACAAAAATGATGAGACAGCAGCTTTATGACAACATTGAATCCAACATATTGCAAATGCTCATCTTTATACTGTTTCTTTACAGCAGATTGTAAACATAAGACATCAGCTGTATGCTTAACTCATTACTATCTGCCATTGGTCAGTATAAAGGGTTTTATTATAAAATGTAATACTGTGTATACTATTGCGATATGATGGGGGAGGGTGTGTTTGTAGCAAGTGTTCCTGGTTTTGTAATTTCTAATAATTCTAAAACTTACATATTTTAATATACACTGTTTGGGCATTTATATTTACAGGTTTCTTACAGTGAACGTTTTTCAGACAATGGACTATGCCTTTTGGAGCTCCCACTATCCTCCTTCTTTACAGTGCAGAAACAAACATGTTAAAACAGTCTACACTGTTTGTTGTCTTTTTGGCCACTCTTTAGTAGTAAGGCCCACTGCATTTAGCGTTGGGGCAATGTTCATTTTAGCTGTTGCTAAACCATTTTAACTGTTTAAAGTTTAGATATCTTGAAATATGAACAAAGTACTATTAAGAGCTGTTTAAAAACTCATAGGGAGCACCTCTGGAAAACATTCAGGCCACATGGGAACTACAGTACATAAAAGGGGCTACTGTGCCTATTGAATTCTACTGCTTTCTTTTGGTACAGTCATTAGTTTCCATACAACACTTGTATCATTTGCACAACTATTGGGTGCTTTCCCATAAAGCTTGTTTGGTTTGAGAAATTGAAACACGTTGTTGCAATCATTTTGGATACCAGAGTTTTTAAAAGACAAGGGCTGCAGATACGGTTGCATTGAAGTCGAGAGAAAAGCTTGCTTGCATAGAATTCGTTAAAAGGTCAGCAGCATCTAGCATTGTGTACCCCCACAGTCACATCTAGTCAGCTCTCTCCTCCCTCAGCTTGATCTGGGGTATTAATGAGGTAAGGAATTTGTGAAAGCAGATACTTTCGATACATGCCAACTCCTGTAATAGGTCATTTCAATTTGTAGTGTGGACGTACGGGGACAAGTGAGATACTGGCAGGTGATGACATTATAGGTGTATGTGGACTGGGAAAAAATAGTGTGCATTGGAATTACATCTTCAAGCGGCCATGTGGATTCACCCATGGGGGTTATCCAGACATTCAGTGAAGGTGCTCTGGGCAGTAGTCCAACAAACTTCTTTTCAAAGTCTATAGCAGAACATCAAGTCACACATGCTAGAAAATAGAGACAGACTCTCTGGATGGAGGGTCCCTATAACTGCTGTACATCCCCTTTTCCTTGTTTTAAAAAAATTAGACAGTTGTGTGTTCCAGCACAACAGTGATAGAGCATGTGAATGCTCAATCTGTAAAGCACTTTTTGGAAAGTCAAAAATAAAAATAGCCACAACATAATGTGGGTATGGGGTTGGTAGTTGTCTCACTTATGCACATTCACATCGCAAGTAATATTCAGGGGGTGCTAGTGGCACTCGCCTAACCACATTCCACATGACAATGACCCTTTCATTTTTGGGGGTACAAAGTATGAACTATGAACGCTTGGGAAATGCAACAGCCCCACAACTTTGGGTGAAGGTATGTGAACAGCCTTCAACAAACTCACCCAGCGCTTCCCTGTCTGAAAAGTTCCTAACAACCCAGTCCTATGCAGAAGTAAACCCCATTGAGTTCAATGGGATTTACTCCCATGTAAGTGTGTACTGTATAGGTTTGCAGCCTTATTATCTTGAATTTAGCACAGAAGTAACATTGTTCCCACTTAGACCTACCGGTATCAGAGTTTTAAATGTTACTAGTTAACATCAACAGCATGGATGTGTATCATCATCGTTTCCTTTTTTTCGTTTTGATGTCAAGCTTCTTGGGCAGTACAGGACTTGAATGCAGATTTTAGACCCAAAGAAGCTGTCATGGAATGAACAGCACAGAAATCTAGTACTCACCCATAAATTTGCTGGTTTGGATATTCTGGAGATGCTTTACTGTCATTTCGAGGATATCTGCTTTTTCAAGTTTCGATTGCTATTGAGAAATGAAAGAGCAAAGCAGGTCAGAATCATTTTGAAAGATGCTGGATTAGAAAAGCAAAGCCAATGAAGGCGGGAAGGGGGAGAAAGCATAGGGGCATGTTAGAAATCTATACTCACATCAAGCCGAAACGCCCCAACGACAGTCTCTTTGAGCTGGTCCAAGCAATTGTTAATCCTCTCTCTTCGCTTTCTTTCTATCAAAGGTTTTCTTAACTGAAATGATTAATGGGGGAATGTTAGGAGAACATTGTTCTGCTTGAAGGTTTTAATCTTGCTTTGTGGCAATTGAGCTCGTTAATTCAATTGTACATAGGGCTTCCCTGGGAAATAATAGAGGTCTCCGTTCTTCAAACTAGATCCATTTTCTACAGGACAGCATATCATTCACAAATAATTCTCTGGTGCTGTGGCTCAGGGCCCTGTAGTTCTTATCCATTGTGATACTGTTTAAATGTTGCAGGTATAAAATAGTCTCTCTCAAATGCATTAATGTGACTGACTCTTATCTCATTCAATTTTGCATGAATTCAGACAAGCCAAACTGAGTAGTCCCTAACAACCCAGTCACTAAAGAAAAAACAATTGCAAAGACAATGCTACCCAAAGCATAGGTTCTGTGTAAACACTTTGTACAACTCTTCCTAAAAACTATTTTTATGCTTTAATACTGTGTTTCTCCATCATATTATAGATTGGGGTGCCCAGTTTCATTCCTCAAACCACATACTTCAAACGCTCCATCTGGCAATCAAAGAGATGAATTGCAGACATATTTTCTTCATGATTGCACCTTATGATGGAATTTGCGATAGGTGGGTCAGGAAATCTGTCCAGAGTCCCACAAATAATCCAGTTGGTGTTTTGTGTGTGTGTGTGTGTGAATGTGCCATAAGTATAAATTACATTATGTAGCCATATTTTTCTACTGGCCTGCACATGTCTGTTTAGAGTGGAAAAAATGCAACTCTGTTAAATATAAGCACACACATACGTACATACTCTTATGACTTGTTGCACACCCTTCCCTTTTGTACCTTGGCTTCCGTACCAATTGCTACATGTATTTCTAGGCAGCTGCCAGTTCACTCTAAAACAGAGCCTAACAGGTGAGTCACTTTTGAGGGCAGTGACCTTCTAGGAGGAGGTGTCTTCTAATGAAACACAGAACAGACAGCAGCCTCCTGAATATATACAAACCACAAGTACACAGTATGGGCTTCAACACTGACACGGTACACAGCTGAGCTAGCAAACACTTCCCACTTGTACACCGAGCCATTTTGGAAACGTGACCTACCTTCCTTTCCTCTTTGGCGTTGGAAGGCTTCTGCACGCCAGCGGCCACGGTTGTGGCAGTCATTGTAATCCACCTCGCCTGCCCCAAGGCTTAGGGGAGAAAAGGGGGGAAAGCCCTTTGGCAGCTGGCTGCTCCCCTTGCCTTCTGGGAGCTTCTCTTACATGAGTGCTGTGCTCTGCTTGCATTTATAGCCTGGTATTAGCATGTGAATGAGGGCATTGCTTGGCTGGCTCTCCTTTCCCACAGGAGGGGTTGAGACCAGAGGCTTGTGGCCATCAATCAAGGCTGACAGGTCACTACTTTTGAATGGCCAGATCACACATACACACACAGCTCCCAAAGAGCGACAGATGTCCAGCCTCTACAAAGCTTTGCTTGGAAGAACTCTTTTGTGAAGGAGGAGACAGAAAACGAGAGCACTTACTGGAGGTTGCATGGCTCCTTGCTCAATTGGCACCGATTCCCAGGATGAAAACAATTGGCTGGAATCAGTTTCAATACACCTGGACTATTTGGATTAGTGGGTTTGTTATATTTTCCCTCCAAAGAGACTCTACATTAAGGACTATACTATATCCAACCTCATGCTTATACTGTACTGTATATGTCTCTGAGCCTATATTATGCCATAGTCTATAATTCAGTGCAGTCCTATACAGGATAAAATCTTAAAACACATAGAAGAACAGGCTTTGCTGAGGGAGAGCCAGCATGGCTTCTGCAAGGGGAAGTCTTGCCTCACAAACCTGTTAGAATTTTTTGAAAAGGTCAACAGGCATGTGGATGCGAGCGAACCCGTGGATATTATATATCTGGATTTTCAGAAGGCGTTTGACACGGTCCCCCATGAAAGGCTCCTGAGAAAACTCCACACAGTCAGAGAATAAGGGGGCAGGTCCTCTCGTGGATTAGGAACTGGTTGAAGACCAGGAAACAGCGAGTGGGAGTCAATGGGCAATTTTCACAATGGCGAGAGGTGAAAAGCGGTGTGCCCCAAGGATCGGTCTTGGGACCGGTGCTTTTCAACTTGTTCATAAATGACCTGGAGTTGGGGATAAGCAGTGAGGTGGCCAAGTATGTGGATGACACTAAACTTTTCTGGGTGGTGAAGACCAGCAGGGATTGTGAAGAGCTCCAGAAGGATCTCGCCAAGCTGGGAGAATGGGCAGCAAAATGGCAGATGCGCTTCAATGTAAGTAAATGTAAAGTGATGCACATTGGGGCAAGAAATCAAAACTTCACATACACACTAATGGGTTCTGAGCTGTCTGTGACGGATTAGGAGAGAGATCTTGGGGTGCTGGTGGACTGGTCGATGAAAGTGTTGACCCAGTGTGCGGCAGCTGTGAAGAAGGCCAATTCCATGCTCAGGATCATTAAAAAAGGGATTGAGAATAAAACGGCCAATATCATTATGCCCTTGTACAAATCAATGGTAAGGCCGCATCTGGAGTATTGTGTCCAGTTCTGGTCACCACACCTCAAAAAGGATATAGTTGAGTTGGAAAAGGTGCAAAAAAGAGCAACCAAACTGATTTGTGGGCTGGAGCACCTCCCTTATGAGGAAAGGCTACAGCGTTTGGGGCTTTTCAGTCTAGAAAAAAGGCGCCTGAGGGGGGACATGATTGAGATGTATAAAATTATGCATGGGATGGAGAGAGTGGATAGAGAGAAATTCTATCCTGGTTGTAGGAGTAGGTTTTCTTTGTGCTAGGTGCAAGGGAGTGGCGACAGGATACAAGTATCTTGTTGTCTTGTGCTCCCTGAGGCATCTGGTGGGGCCACTGTGTGATACAGGAAGCTGGACTAGATGGGCCTTTGGCCTGATCCAGCAAGGCTCTTCTTATGTTCTTATGCTAAACCCCACTATATTTAATGGGGCTTACTCCCAAGCAATAGAATTGCACCCTATTATAGCCACAATAGCTATACAGCTATGAGTTATAGCCACAAACCTCACGTCAGTACTATGACTAGTAGATTTTGGTACCTTGACAGGTCTTAACTTTTAGCCAAGTTGTTTTTGAGACACATGCAGTGTAACATTTCCATATTACCTGCACCGTCCACATTGCTGCTTCCATAGGAAGCTGCCTTATGCTGAGTCAGGCCATCGGTTCAGCTATTATTCTAACAGGCAGCTGTTCTGTCGTTTCAGCAAGTATTTCCCAGCCCTACCTGGACATGCCTGGATTGATACCTGGGACCTTCTCCATGCTAAGCACGTGCTCTGCCATTGAGCAGCTGTGACCCCTCTCCATGCTCACTTCTACTTGCATCACAACAGATCATCACAATGGTGTGCAAGCCGTACAGTATAACCTTTGCTTTGACAGCGAATCATGTGAAATTTACAAACCTTATACTATGTAATAAGGAACAAACCAAAGCTGGAGAAGAAGTATAGAAAGCCCTGTAAAGGCCAAAGTGTACATTGTACAGACAATCTGTGGTTAGATCTACAAAAACAAAGCAGCTGTAATGCAGATGAATCCGAAGAAGAAGAAAGAATCTGGAGGTGAATCTAGTACAGCAAAACACCTTCCAGTAATATCCATGGCACACATACACCATTCACTGCAATACTTTTCAAATGGGGTCATATATAACTTTATTACAGGGTTGAATCTAATATAGGTTCCAATGCACATAACTGCAGCTTCCATATGTTGACATTCATTATGCTTTGATGATTTATACAAAGCCCATGCTTCTATTTGACAAAAGTCACCAATTGCTCCCTTCCTAACCCAGAAATGCAATAACTAACATTGTTGATTGCAGAGGTGCTGCTGCCAGATTATTTCTCAATGAAATGTGTCATGTGCCCTGTTGCAATGCTTAAAGTATGGTGCTGCTGACATCACTCCAATGGAATGAGAAGCATTGTTATATGTCATGCTGGGAGGGGGAGAGAGAAAGGGTGTGGTATGTGAATGTTAGGTCTACCCCTTATGCATTGACCATGTGCCTGAACCATTCATTTATAAAATGGGGAAAGGTGTTTAATTTTTGGAACAAAGTAGCACATGGATGTGGAACAGCTGAACGCTTGCTTTTCCTTCCCATGCCCCATCTGCAATCAGTCCCCCCCCTCCAAAGCCCATATCAGTTCTAGGACTGGAACTGGCTGGAGAGAACCGTATCAGAAGTCACAGAGAATGGGGAGGTAAAGTGGGAGGGGGGGGTGTTCAGCTATTCTCCCTTCCCATGGGCCATTGTTGATGTAAACATTAGAACCCCATTCCTGCTTTCTGTGTGAACAGGTAGAGAAATGGATAATCAACCATGGCTACTGCCATTATGGCCTTTGGAGAAATCTGCCCATTAATGGGCACATTTTTCACGCAAAGCTGAGATGACCAGCTAGTATGAGATGCACAATAAGCAGTGAACTATGCAAAGAAGTCCCAATGCATGGACATCATTAAGGATGGACATTATTCCTCTTCAAGGACACTAGTCCACAGCAATTCATTTAGACACTGAGTTATGGACACTGAGTTATGGTCCTTGAGTTATGGACTGCTGAGTTATAGGTGGCTGCATCGGTGCTTTCATGCAGGCACAATCCATCTGTTGTGATCTTGCGTAGGTGCAATAGTGCTGGGTCAGCAACACTACATTCCGACTTCTGGACAAACCTCTGGAACACAACTAGTACATACCTTGGAGACTTAGCATATACCCCCTTTCCACCTTAGACCAGAGTTTCTCAAAGTTCTCCCCGCAAGGCTCTACACCTGCACTGCAGTCTAGCTAGACAGGATTGGGCTGCCCGTTGCTTTTCTTCTTGTGGTTCCTTTAAATGCGTATGTATTATTTTATCACCAGAAAGCATCAAGCAGCACTGAGCATGCTCCATTCATGCCTGCTCCAGAGTTCATTTTTGAGGTGGAGCACAACACACAATCTTCTGGGCTGACCTCCCTCGGGCACACGTTATTTGTTCCTGATATTATTTCTAATAAACATGAATGAGATTTTAATTGCTGACTTCGTGTCAGTTCCCAAGGCTGCCTCTCAGCAGTTCTCTGCTCCTATCCTTATCTAATCTAATCTCTTTCTTACCCCTCTTTTCCACCTCATGAGGCTGACAAATGAAAGGGCAGAGGCAGGGCAGAGGCCAAGAACGTTTCTGCACAATGGACAGAGAATTCCCACAGATCCTGTGACATTTGCTGGGCTTGAGGTCAGATCCGTGGAACGACGAAGGATATACAGCCTGTGAGAGGGTTCTGCTAGCAGTTTTCTTCTCAGATGACATAATCCTTGATTTCTGCACTGTTGGGTATATCTTGTTGACCTCACTGTGAAATCATTGCAGCCTAATCTTGGGTGTATCTTATCAGATGGTGTGGGGGGTATGCTATCCTCACATGAAGCATGGATGGGGAATGGATACCTGCAGGAAAGTGCATATACCTGAGCTGGAATATGCTTCATGTTCTTTTATTAAAAGTAGTGACAAGGTGAAGGACGGATTTAGATCAAGGTTGCAGTGCCAGGGGAAAGAAGTTAACCCATTTGCCCAATGCTGTTTTCTTAATTGAAATCTCCTTCCTCCCCAAAGCTTACTATTATAGCCATGGAGGTAAACAATTGGCTATCCATATTGCATGTGTATTTTTTCCACTTCACAGGGAATAGCAGCTTTGGCTGAGGTAGTTCCTTCAGAGAAGAAGCATGGGGGTAAAAATAAAAAATTAGCTATCCCACAGCACTACATTCCCCCATCCACACCAGGGTTCTGTGACTGCTTTTAGCCAACAAAAAAGACATTGACAGCGCAATCCTGTTCCTCGGTTGGGTGGCGGAATGCGACTAGTTTCGAGCAGGGAAGGCTGGCACAAGGCCGGCCTTCCCTGCTCCGCCAACGGAGCACTCGCCCAGCCGCCGGACCCAGGTAAGATAGGATTCGGCGGAAGGGGGGGAGGTTCGGCAGAGCCGGGAGGGCGGCCATAGGTCCAGCCGCCCCGGGCAGGGTGGGGGCATGGCTCCCGCCATATCCCGGCCCCCGCGGGGCAGCTGAGCCGTTACACGGCCTCCCTGAAGTCCGCCAGCAAAATAGCTGGCAGAAATCCAAGGAGGCCGATCAGCCGGCACCAGTTCTATAATCGGGGAAGGGGACGATCATCCCCTTCCCCGAGTAGACCTCCCGCAGTGCGGCAGCCTGCCTGCAGCGGAGCGCAGGATCCGGTGGGTGGCCTCGATCGCCTGGCAGATCCTTAGGCAGGATTGGACTGTGAGAGGCGATTCAATCACAGACCTCCCACCTCACATTTAGTTTGACCCTCAACCACTACCTCACCCCAGCTTCTTGACACCTCCACCCTTTTTCTGTTATACTCAAACATGATATTTGCATCTATCAAGCATGCAAGGGCTTTCATAGATCTGAGCTCCATATCCTGTGTTCCATTCCTGCAAAGGTTTATTGATACATGAGCCTCAAGATCAACTGCAGTGACCGGTGTCTTTAGCTAGTGACAATTCCCCTTTCAGTCTGCATTGAAGGATACTGTAGAAACTTGGGAGGCTGCAGAATAACTTCCCATTCAGGCAAAGTATGACATCTGTGCTCAGGACTGAATAGGAAATATGCACACAAATGCAAATTCAGCGATGGACTTTGTGATTTGCTTTCTCATTTTTACATTGGCCAGTGCCAGATTTTGGTGAAAAGTAGTGAATTCCCTTTGCAACACAAAGCCACACTTTTCTTTGGGTTTTTTTCCCAAAGCAGTGGGATCAGTCTTGTTGCTTTTATTAGCCCCCCCCCCCACTCCTCCTTTCAGTATTTGTCTACATTTCAAACCATTTAAAAAGAAAACAACATTAAACATCTGTTCCTGCACTTTTTAAGAAGGAAAGAAAGGGGTCTTGAAAACAGCAAAAAAAAAAGTATGGCAGATGTTAGCAGATCCCCTCCAAGGCAGATGCCTGCCTCTGAAAAAAGAAGAAAAAACTCTGGTCCTTTAAGAATTCATGGCTGTGGCTCTTCTCTGACTTAGGACACGCGACTGCCTAGCAAGGGAAAGGACGTGGGAAAACTCTATGGCACAAAGAGCTTATTCAAACAAACCTAATAGCCATGAAGAATCTAATAACCAGCAGGAAAATGGACAGCAAGCCCACAAGGGAGGAGAAAATTAACCCTTCTTGCATTTCCTGTACATAAGGATAGGAGAGATGCTTCCCACCTAGCGTTTGTAGGCAGAAGTTGCCCCCATCCAGCCAAAATTGTTTGTGGGAGTAGAGTTTATACCTCTCTGGCTTAGCAATAGACATGTCCGTTTACTGAGCGTTTACAGAGTGCTAGACCTTTAAGAGAAGGAATGTGGGCAGGTGTAGCTTGTTAAACCTTAGAGCAGCGGCCCCCAATCTTTCCGGCGTCAGGGACCAGTAGCCTTCTGGAATTTCTTCCCACGGACCGGGGGGGGGGGCGCCAATGCCACACACCCTCGTGACCCGGGTGTGATATCAGCTGCGCGCGCCCAGCGTGGCTCCAATCACCCCCCGCCAGTTTCGTTACCATTTTGGAGTTGTTCAGGCTCCAGGGAGGGCGGGAGGGCCGAAACGAAGATAGCCAAAGCGGAGCGAAGGCAAGTACACCCCAACCCCAACACTTCTGCCTCCCGCGGCTCCCCGTGGAGGCTCGGCCCGGGGCCCAGTCCCGAACGGGCTGCGGACTGGTACCGGGCCGCGGCCCAGTGGTTGGGGACCCCTGCCTTAGAGCACAATCCTAGGTATTCCCACTCAGAAGCAAGCCCCACTGAACACAATGGGGCTTGCTTCTGAGTAGACATGCCTAGGATTGTGCTCTAAGGTTTAACAAGCTACACCTGCCCACATTCCTTCTCCTAAAGGTCTAGCACTCTGTCCCGGTTGGAGATCTGGTAAGCCTATTAATGACTCTATGTCAGGACTCATGCCTGCAGTGGGCGGGTCTAGAAGTGGTGGCCTAGGGACACTAGGAAGGGATTCAGCCTGGACCCGAAATAAGCAAATGCAGGGAGACGAGCCACATGAGCCAAAGAAGCCTCCTTATACCCATATGCCAGAGGATGTCAAGTGATCCCCCCAACTTGGACTCTCGCTACATCTTCAGGTTAGGCTCGCTTGTACATTTCCCTGAATATTCTCCTTGAACATTGGTTCCTATCCTATAAAAACGTACATGGGTGTAAGTCCTATTGACTTGGGGCTTTCTTCTGAGTAGAAATGCAAAGGATTGCATTGTTAGAGAGCTACTCTTGCTGGCTATGGGTTCCCCTCACCCTCAGCTGCACAGATCCAGATGTGGTCTCATGCTGTTTAGGGGCCATTTTTCATGTTATGTGGGGTGTTTTTTTTTCTGTTGAAGGCCACTGCTAGCAATGAGAAGGTAGACTTCTGACTTTCTGGCGAGGCCTGAAAACTTATTTGTTTAAAGAAGTCTTCTGAGTCTTGGCCTTTTTAAACATCTAGCAGTTACAGGTGTGGTGCTGCTGTTCTGGTATTCTTGTTTTAAATTGTAATAGTGGTCTCTTTTATCGTTTTTAGATTGTTGTTTATGAGTTTTTAATTAACTGTTTTATTGCTTTTAAAGGTGGTTGATTTTTGTAACTGTTTTTTTCCCCTTGTTCTTGTAAGCCGCCTTGGGTGCCTTCGGGGAGAAAGGCGGGATAAAAAAATTGTAAAAATAAATAAATATGCATATCTTGTAAAACTCTTGAGGAACTTGGATGCTTAAGATGTTGTAGAATCAAAGACATACAACCTCTCAGCAGGGATGGTCCAACACCATCTACCGCCTGATGCTGCCAACGCCAACGCCAGTACCGTATCCTCAACCTCCCATTCCCCTCAACCTCTAGGCAGAAGGCAGCAATCCAGCCCCTTCTCGCATGATCCTTTTCAATAAACAGGAACTGTGGGACACGCTGGGAGCACCTAGCATGTTCTGCACTTCCTGTTTTATTTAAAGAGACCGCACAAAGAAGGAGCATTGTGAGTGGATAGGGAAGTGGACTGCCACCCTCCATGCAATTGTTCAGGCATGAGCAGCAGTAAACTGCTTCCTGTTTCCTCTCACCTGGTTTCTTCCTTGAGTGGTCCCTTTAAACAAATCAGGAAGTGTACTGATTGCACTGCCTGCCCTCCCCACGGCCCTGCACCGACTGACACTGCACTCATCTGCAGCAGCCGGCATGGGTCCAGGTAAGTGGTGTAGTAAGCGGTGCCATCCTCTGCGCCAGTACTGCTTACTCTTCGGGTGTCAGAAATGTGCTTTGTGGCACATTTACAACACCCTAGGCCAGCGGAGCGCTTCCTCAGATGGCCTAATTCTACACAGGATTGCACCGTAAGCTTTCTACCTTCCAACACATGATGCCTGCGCAACCAGGATTTCTCCCAGCTGTCTACCTAACAATACTTGTTAGTTGTCACATTTACATTTTTAGCCAGGTTCATTCTTGTGGCGGGAACATAAGAAAGGCCTTGCAGGACCAGACCAAGGTCTTGTCTAGTCCAGACATCCTTTTCTCCACCATGGTCAACCAGATGCCTCTATCCCCGTTTTTCCAGCATACTGTACTGTATAAAACATATTGCATCATATCTAGTGTATAGGTACTAGTGCATACATTTATAAAAACAGTCCCAAGTCCTGCAGTCTTAGGAAGAGACAGGACATATGTGAATGCTATTTGGGGACAGTTAAAAGGATTCAAAATCTGAAATGTCCAGGTGGTCCCCACCTTCAGAAGTTAGTGGTGGTGCCACCATTTATGAAACACTCTCCTGAGGCAGGTTTGGCTGGCACCAATGCTGTTGTCACTGAGGTAACGATGAGGTAAAACAACAACAACACCTTTTTGTCCTCTAAGGCTTTTAATGCCTTAGAATGCCTTAGTTTTTACTCTCCACTTTCTCTACTCTCTCACTTTCTCTACTCCATTAAGATTTTTGCCTGTTTTTACTGGCTGAACTTGTTTTATTGTCATTTGGTGTTGAATTCTGTAAGCTGATTGGATAGCCTTTTTCACCTTTAAGTGGAAAATAAGTGCTATATAAATTAAATAAAATGGCTGCACCTTCTTTGTCCCAAGAGCATAAGCCCAGATGGCGCTGGGACCCACCTGCCTGATCCTATTAGATGTTGTGCTAGTAGAATAATTTGGAATAACAGGTTTACTTAAGTGTAATCTAAGTATGTATTTCCCCCCTACCATTTCCATAGGGAAAAAAGTAGATGCAAAAAGATATTTTCATTTATGCTACACTTGTAGAGTAGTAGACCTTTGATCAGTGGCTCTTGACTGATATGGCCCATGGAACGAACAATCAGTACTGAAATATTTCATTTAGCCAAGACTTTCTGCAAAAAGAAGCAAGTGTTATTACACAGAACAGATGCACAAATCTGACAGGGCTGCTGTATTAAAGGAGAGCACTGTCTGACAGGATCCGTGCCATGTGGAATATAGGACTGTGTCTTTTATTTTGTCTTGTCAGATAAACAGCATTTGCAACAAGCCTCTTTCTCATCGTTCCAGGATGAGCTCATCCACTGGCTCAGATTGGTGCCAGGCAGTGAGAGGGTTAAACTGTAGAGGCTGGCTGGCTGGCGGGGCTGCTGGAGAGGCAGGTGGTAGGCCTGCATCTGCCAGCACAAGGCTAGTTCTGTCTGAATGCATAAAATCTGTTGGAGCTGACAGTAAACACACCCGTAAATCAGGACCTTAAATGGAGCCCAGCACACAACCCGTCTAGGCAGATCTGCGGGTAGCATGTTTACACAAAGACGAAGGGGCTCTTTGGAGCACTGAAGAAGAGGTTGAAGGGAAAACAAGGAAGATTCATTCTTTGAGCTAGGGAGGGGGGTGCTGGGGTCCCATAACATCTGGCCAAAACCAGACACAAACTCTCTCAAATAAGACTTAAGCAATGTGTGGTGTCGGTGCATAATGTTGATGCTAAATACATGTTCAGTAGGGCCAGCTCCTTTTATTTGTTTGTCTGCCCAATTCTAAGCATGCTGCCCAATGGCAGCCTGCCTCCCGCGCTGGCACTGACTGCCATGGCAGTCAGCACTAGTCGCAAAAGCCTCCCCAACAGCGCGCTGGTCAGTGTGCTGCCAGGGATGTCGGCGGGAAGGCCTCTGCCTTCCCAGTTGCTCTGGAGGACGTCCAGACGCGTGCCAGGAAAGGTAAGCCGGCAGGAAGGTGGGGAGATGGTGGAATGGGGGCTGGGAGGCTACGGAAGGGGGTGGATCCATCGCAGAAAGCCTGCACTGGATCCTGTTCCCCTTCCCTGCAGCCTCCCTGCCCCTTTTCTCTCCTTGGACGTACGCTAGCAATTTTGCTAGCATAGGTCCGAGGAGACCCATTGAGGGCCATGAGGCTTACTCAGGGAAAGGGGATTAAACAGCACCTTTCCCTGCAGGAGCATCCCAGTTCGTTCCTCCCGCACACGATGCAGCACCATTTTGGCACCGCTGCATCGGCGGGGGGGGGGGGGGTTGAAAAGGATAGGATTGGGCTCTGTATTAATGTATATGGAGTGGAATGGGGCTGGGCCATTCCGAGCAGCGCTGTCTTTCCTCACTCTGTCACTGAGGATCACTGTAGCAGGAGATGACTGATGCTAGGCCTTTCAGCATGCAGAGTGTGTGCTTAACCATTGAGCTATGGCCCCTCTCACTTATCAGACTTGAGATAGGTAATGAGGATGACATTTCCTTAGTCATCCTCATGGTAAGCCTATTTAGGTAGGTTGCTACAGTATTATTCCCATTTTACAAATGGAAAACTAAGGTTGAGAGGTAGTATCTTACCAACGCCATCCATACATGAAACAATGCATATACTGGTACTGTACAGGAGTATCTTCCATGTAGGAATATGTGTAGAGTTGCCAGTTTACCCAAAGTGACCCTTGTTTCTCCAGTTTGGTTTTCTTTCTTTTTTTTTTAAATCCTCAGGCAAGACAGGTACAACATAAGAACATAAGAAGAGCCCTGCTGGATCAGGCCAAAGGCCCATTTAGTCCAGCTTCCTGTATCTTACAGTGGTGCACCAGAAGCCTCAGGGAGCTGTTACCACATGATGTTGCCAAGAGACTTTGAATGCCAGTGACTTGTGAGCTAAAACGGAACATGGGCCAGACTGGACTATATTGCACAATGCGAGGGTCATTCCACTTATGTTCCTGCGCCATGAGACATGCTGTAAGGATTTCCCCAAGGCCAGAAGTGGAACCATGATGAGGGAAAGAAACCTGAACAGCAGCCTCCATTTTCGCCATGTGTCCAAGAAGCTCTCACAGACTCTACTCTGCATCCCCCCCCCCCCACTGAGATGCTAAATATGTTCCTGAAAGAAGACAATACACAGGGCTACCTGAGATGAGTCATCCCAGCCTTTCCTTTGTCTCAAGCCAGCTCCTTAATGACCGGACCATCAAGCCAGATCTCCCCTCCCACCTTCTTATTGTTTATGTATAAGTTCTACCCAGAGATGCACTGAGGTATGCAGGAAGTCCACTCTAGGAGCCTTCCTTCCTTTCTCTATGTACCTTGTCCTCTCAAAGGTATCCTCCCCTTTCTTGGCCATGTGCTCTGTTCCCTATAAAGGTAAAGACTGTCTAGCAGTTGCTCTCTCTTCCTCTCGCGTTGTGGATACTGGTAAGCTCTCTCTCCTGCTCTATCTTGCTTTCCCCCCCCTCTTCCCCTCTCTCTCTCTCGCAATCCCCCCTCCCTTCTCTTTGCATTACTTCCCAGTTAGTTTTCTGCAGGCTTCTCAGCCTGATCAGTTCAGAGACAATCTGCTTCTTTCTTTGTTCTTGTGCCTTTACTCCTAAACAGCATTGTAGCCAAGTTCAACCCTCCAGGAATGGTAAATATGACCCCTGTACAAATCAAGAAACCTGCTAAACCTCTATACTTCTACCTAAGTTTCCTAGATCCGAATGCTTTGTAGTATGATTGAACTGCTGCATATTGAATTGTATTTTTTGTATGAATCTGACTAACTATCTAGTAAATACTGGAAAACAACCCATGTGTGTCCTCAATATTATTTAAAATGGAATTCTGTGAAGCTGGACTCTGGTATACACAGGTAAAGATCCCTGTACATTCCAAATTGCCATATTTAAAAGCTATTCCCCAAAATAACAAGGCAATTTGGTTAACAGAGCAGTCAAGATATACCTATATCCTGTTGCTACTCTCTTGCATCTGGAATTCAAAGATAGGCTACCTCTAAAACCTGGAGGTTGCATATAGTCATCATGGCTTGTAACCTGTGATGGACTGTTCCTCCATCAAACTGTCCAATCCCCTTTTAAATGCATCTTAAAGATGCCTGGGGAGTGGGGAGGAGGGCAGATTAGGCCTGGGAGGGGGTGGGTTCGGCGGTGGCCCCTTCTGACTAAAGAATTACGTCAAATGCTGTAGGAGCACAGGGCCCACTACAGTGGACTCACAAAAGTCCATAATATGAACACTCAAAGAGCTCCATCTTTCAGAGATGCTAAATTGGCATCTACTAGGATAAGGACCTTCTCAGTCATTTGTCCTACAACAAGGAATGTTCTTTCGGGGGGGGGGGGACTTGGCTACACCACTGGCTTCTTGTGGTGTTATTGTTTTTAATTTTATTATGATGTTGTAAACTGCAAAGCGGTGTACAAATAGTGTAAGCAAAATAGCACGAATGTAGCATCCCTTCGGGATTAAAGGCCATACAAATTGAATGTGGCTATAGACAAAGATTACACCATGAAGCAATTCAGATCTTTAAACAGGAATATTTTAATGAACCAGAAACAAGAACTGGCGTTTATTAATAAGATTTGGACACCCTCGCTAAATAGGACTGCTGTAGCTTTAAATAGCAGTTAGAATGTTCTTCATATGCTGGTTGTGAAGCTCACTCCATTAACATATTTTGCCGGCTGGCTCTGTTTCTTCTGTTTGAAAAAGTTCATGGGAATGAACGAAACGTTACAGTATTAAATGTGTTTTTAAATCGTTATCACTGTATACTTTTGTGTGGCCTTTAATCCCGAAGAGATGCTACGTTCGTGCTATATCGTTGCTGGCCATAAAAGCTTTAGATTTTACTTTTAGTGTAAGCAAATGTACCCAGTGTTTTGATATTTGTCCTTCCATTTCCAAAACCTTTGCCTCCTGTAGGCAAAGCATAGGCTCTACTAGCGATCTACTCTCCATCTCCAAACGGTGCTTCAAAAGTTGTTTCTTAGAACCAAGACTGTTATCAGCTGATGGAAAAGGGAACCCCTTGTCTCATGTAACCAACTTTCCGGATCCCTGGGCAACAAGACTACACTCCTCTGGAGACCCCATTCTGATACAACTTCCCCATTTTGATACGTCTTCAAACAGCAGAACAGTAGCCTGTTATCCCGGTGGAGAATAATTTCAGGAGACGTTGATATGCGAGTGTACAAAACCTTACTTTCCTAGGGCAGATCTTCTGTTGCAAAAGGAAGTTTGTACCACAGTTACTTGTCATTACTTGTCATTCATTTCTCCTTAAAGCAAAATGTGCAGAGTTTGCCCTCTAGTGGGAAAAAGTAGTTGTGTCAATCTTTTAAAAAGAACTTCATGTGTCTAAACTACCAGTTCCTTCACTAGTAGTAGTGATGTGTCTAAGCTGTCAGTTGTATTTCCAGTTACAGCTGGGAAAGAGCCCCACCCAAAATGCTGGAGCCAACCTAGACAAATGGACCAATGGTCTGACTCAGGAAAAAGCAGCTTCATATGCTTATAGTATCCCCAGTTGATGGAGTCAAATAGAAAGGCATCCCATAATTCTGAAGTTTCAATCAGGAAAGCTCTGACTTCTGGACATGGTGGAACTTGAAGCAGGGCCTCAGCTGATTTTTAACTATGGGGAGGTTCTTACTGGAATAGGGGTTCGTTTCCAGCAATCTGAATCACACAATGTAACAACTCACCAATGTGGTATAGTTGCTAGGGTACTGGACCAGAACCAGGAAGATCCAGGTTGAAATCCCTGCTCAGCCATGAAGCTCACTGGGTGACCTTGGGCTAGTCACCATCTCTCTGCCTAGTCTACTACATCCCAGGGTTGTTTTTAGGAAGGGGCAGCGTGGCAGTGCTGGCCCAGCCATGAAGTGACCTGATAAGAACATAAGAAGAGCCCTGCTGGATCAGACCAAAAGCCCATCTAGTCCAGCTTCCTGTATCACACAGTGGCCCCACCAGATGCCTCAGGGAGCACAAGACAACAAGATGTGGCTTGTGTCAGTGGTGAATGGTGGGGGGGGGGCAAGAGGGAGGTGGATATGGAATGCTCTTTACTCCGAGTCTGCCACCCCCTCCAGCCCACTGCAGATGCGAGGCTATGCATTGGTCTGCTTCCTGTTCACTAGGAGCGAGTGAGAATAGGATCATCCACTTCCCTCCCTGTGCTCCGTCCTCACACATGATTTAAAGTTTAAAGGAACACTTTACCCTGGCACAAAGAAGGAGCAGTTTGCTAATCCCTCCCCTTGCTTCAGATTTGTGTGGCAGTTTAAAGGGCCGTGTTTGCTTTAAACCCAGTGCAGGGACAGAACGAGGAGAGGGGGTATCAACCACCCTCCTCATGCGGCATTTAAAGGGAGCATGTCCCTTTAAACCCTGTGGGAGGACAGATTGTGATGTGGAAGTAAGGAAAGAGCATTTGTTTTGGGGAGGGGGCAGCAGTGGCGAGTAAGGAGTGGCACCGAGCAGTGGACTTGGTTGGGCCAGCTCTGAGGTAGAATCATGTGCCCCTCCCTGTGCTCCTTAAAGGAAGGATGGGATCAAAATGGAACTGAGTCATATGCCTAAACCCTGAAAGAATAAAAAAAATGAGTGTTATTCTACACAAGAGGGGAAAACAGTAAGTACCGTAAGTCTAGGAACGATTTTAAAAAGCATTACATTTGGAAACGGCCACAGTGAGCCTATTTGCCTGATGCAGATGCTGCAGACTAACCTTGCGTTGATAATATCTCATTTCAGAGATGCAGTGGTAGCAACTCAGTACATGGAAACCAGAGTGGGGCAGGGGTTTACCCTGACCGATTTCCTGCTTCTAGCACTGTATTTGTTCCTTTAATTGGTGTCATATCAACTTCGTCTTTTGGTTGGCAAGCACTTTTGGTCACCCAGAGGAGATTAGATCCTTTACTCTGGGTATCAAGTAGGTCATGGATATGAAGAAAATGTCAGTATTGATATGCAGCTAAACAAATCTCCCACACCCGCCTCATGGATACTGTTTAGTAGATATATGCAGCATGTGTCATGTTAAAGCAAGAACTCAGCAATAAAGTTCTATGTCAGGGGTGGCCAACCTTGCACCATTAGGGCTACTGTGTTCTTAGGAGTTGTGTAGAAGACAGAATCTGGGCAGCTGCAAGTGTTGATGGTGCTGCTAAAGCAGCTGCACCTGCTGAAATGCCCTCATCTATGCAACCATTTAAAGGGCCAGCGTTCATGTTGAAAGGTTGGCCACCACTGTTCTATGTTGTCCTTACACTGACATCAGCTTTGAGACTGCCCAGCATGGCAGTAGCAGGGCTCAGGCAGCCCCCCCCCCTTCAGCCCCAAACAAGGGAAACAAAGCTTTAGCAACAGGGCTAGCCCTTCTGTGGGGGAGAGGGGGTAGCTGCCTCAAGCGGCTGGGGAGGCACTGGATGCCACTGCCCTGCCACCCCCGTGCTACTACCTGCCTGCCTGCCACCATCGCTCCACCCTCTTCCCCCCACCCTGCCAAGGCTCACCTTTTCTATCTCCCCTGCCCAGCAACCTGCTTGCTGGCCTCTGACTGGCACCCCCTTACTTGGCAGTGTGTCACAAATGACTGCCACTGCGCAGCTAGAAAGGGGGAGCAGCGTGCATTGCAGGGAAAATGAGCAGCACGTGAAACACACTGCTAAGGCTGGGGTGGGTGGATGAATGGTTAGCTAGATGGGGGTTGCACCACACCTCCTCAGGCACGGGGGGGGGGGGGGGCTTCGGCCAGCTGCCTGTGCAGCATTAGAATTGCACCACAACTTGCGGTTTTGCAAATCACAAGGCCTTTCCCGTGATGCAGGTAGCACCTGTGAATCACACATATACCGTTCTCTGCCCTGCAAGGTATGTCAGCTGCTGAAGCTGCGGTTGCTCAACGACAACCTGCCTTACAAGTTCCCTGTCAGGAAGTCCCATCCCCTGCTCCTTTGTCAGGAGGATGGCGGTTGCAACATTCAAGCCTTCAGGGCCAGTTAAACTGAAAGGCAAGTCAAAGGAAGCTCTTTGGATCATCCTTCATTGAGGAACTGGGCACAGCTGAATTGATACTCGTGAGAAACCTCTGCCTCAACACTGATGTATCCTTCAGTCTCAGGGTAAGCCCATGTTGGCCCACTGGGTCTACTCAGACCTGTGCCAGCCCTATAACTGGTGCAGTGATAATTAAGGTTAGGAATAGGAGATAAAACACTGAGGACATCTACATTTCAAATTTATAGCACTTTTATACCAATTAGGTTGACATGGTTTTCTGTCTGGTGCGAATATTGAGAATGCTCTGCTAGAAATCTCTAGTCACCCCTCCTTCAAAGGATCATAGTTCACAACTCCCTTGGGAATAGAAACTACTTAAACTAACTTGCGTCTGTAGTGCAGATACACTTATACACGGCCATGAAACAAAGACAGATCCCACTGGAAACATAATATGTTTGCTTCTTATGGGTTTTTTTTGTTACCTGGTTAGAAAGGGCTTCCATTCAACTCTAAAAATGTATTACAAGATACCTTTACTTCAGTTTCAGATATACATCCCAAGATCGTATTCCCAAAAATGTTATTCTTTCCTTGCTCTTTTTCCTAATGTTTCCTCCCCCACCCCAACCCCCATCATTCTACCTTTAGCAAATAGAGGGGGGGGGGAATAACCAGGAGTACAAAGACCATAATTACGTTTAATTGAAAACAAGCCCTTTTTTGTTTGTTTGTATAACTAGATTTCAAAACTGATAATAAAACATAGTTTTCTTTGATTAGCTTTCTTAGGGAAATTACATTAGCGCAATTCACATGCGCAATTCACAAGACTGATTTGTCCTTCTCATGCTACACTCTTGCTAAGACGTGAGCCCTGCCCTATTTAACTCAATGGCCTCTACTGTTGATTAACCATGGTTAGGATTATAGTACTGGATTCAGGATTTGTCAGCCCGCCCTCCCACTTGTCGCCCAGGGGCGGACCGCACCCCCCCATTCCGACGCCATTGGATAGCGTCACGATACTTAACGACGAGGCCGCTTAACAACAGGGATTCAGGAACGTATCCCCATCGTTAACTGGGGGACACCTGTATAGGACTGCAGCCTTATTTTGTTGCTAAACAGCCCAATCCTACCTAACTCCCCACAGGCCAATGCAGCTGCGCCAACAGGGCGTGCAATGCTATCCACGAGGGTTAGGAGATAGGCGGTGTTGCTGCCACCGCCCCCTTCTCAGCCTCCCTCCTCCCCATTTTTCCCCCTCCCAGTCCCATTCCACCCATACCCCGCCTCCTTTCCATGCCCCACACTGACTTACCTGCGCCGGGCTCATTGGGAGGCTGCTGGCACACAGCCCTGGCCACTTGCTACTTGTGACAGCAGCCAGGCCGCGTTGTATAGCATGTTGCATTTTGCAACAGCCATAAAGGACCTCACGCTGCTGAAACACTAGTGTAAGGCCCTGTTAGCAGTATAAGCCCCTGTTAGAATCTTTTCATAAAAGGTGCCTGGAACTTTCCTTGTCAGGAAAAGCAGGACATAGAGAAATCCTCTTAAATTAATTTAGTAACAAGCAATACTGCAGCACCAGCTAAGAGGGCAGAGAAGTGCCATGTAGACATTCTCCATGTGTACATAACTTGCATTTCCAAGGGCTGATGCACTTCATTTAGGTTTCTTAAGTTCCTGGAAAACCGGTTTTGATAATAGAGTATGAGCTCATCTATTGGATGAATAAGTCATTGTGTAAATTTCACACTGCCTCAGACAAATATATATTTTCTGCGGTCATGGCGCAACTTCCTTCTAACATGCTGGCTTGAGAACAGGCCAGCAATGTGTGTGCCAATCCCACATTCTGGTCTCCAAAGCTCAATGACATGTATCCCTTAGCAGGCTCCTTCCATAGTAGGCCACCATAAAATTTCCACTCAACAATAAACAAAGCCACATTGTTGCTCCATTCACAGGAACATCTTGAATTCTCTGTGCAGCAAGGAAAAGGATCAGGAACACCATATGTTTATGAATGAATCTTATTTTCAGGCTTTTTCATATGTCTGAACAGTGTTATTAATTTAACATGACAGCAAACTCATTTGACTTCTCAGAATTCACCACATTGCTTCTGGTGACCTCGGTTTTAGGGGAGCTAGATCAAGGATGAATTTGGTTCTATACCTATCCTTTACTAGAAAGCAACAACATGCAGTGCACCTCCTTAGTGCTGCAATTTAGAGAAAGGGTGGATTGCACATAGCATATAGGCAAAGCATGGGGGTCCCAGACAGTGGCATCAATAGGGTGTGTGTGGACCACACAGGGTGACACAGAAGCGTCAGAGGTGGTGGGGCAGGCGACAACCGTGCCGCAGCAAAAAAGACACGAGTGGGTGGGTGGCGACGAAAAAAGGCGTGTGCCGTTTGGCCCCGTTTTGGAAGGCTGTGAGCAGCGGCGGCGTCACACCTCCGGTGAGGGGTGGCACATTCGTCCGCAGGGCCCCCTCCCATTGAGCGTAGGTACATCACTGGGGTGACACCCTCGAAGGGGGGGGGTTGACACCACTAGTCCAAAAATTGTGGAAATCTTTTGGAAAATCTGTATTTATGAATAATACCATCACATTAAGAACATAAGAGCATAAGAAGAGCCCTGCTGGATCAGGCCAAAAGCCCATCTAGTCCAGCTTCCTGTGTCACACAGTGGCCCCACCAGATGCCTCAGGGAGCACACAAGTCAACAAGATAACCTGTGTCCAGTCGCCACTCCCTTGCACCTGGCACAGAGAAAACCCACTTCTAAAACCAGGAGGTTTTGGCTTGCTTACCAGGAGGTTTTGGCTTGCTTTGCTTATGGCTTGTAACCTGTGATGGTCTTTTCCTCCATGAATCTGTCCAAACCCCTTTTAAAGGCATCTAGGCCAGGTGCCATCACCACATCCTGTGGCAAGGAGTTCCACAGATGAATTACACGCTGGGTAAAGAAATATTTTCTTTTGTCTGTTCTAACTCTCCCTCCACTCAATTTTAGTGCGTGTCCCCTGGTTCTGGTGTTGTGCGAGAGGGAGAAGAATTTCCCTCTATCCACTCTCTCCATCCCATGCATAATTTTACACGTCTCAATCATGTCCCCCCTCAGGTGCCTTTTTTCTAGACTGAAAAGCTCCAAACAAACGCTGTAGCCTTTTCTCATAAGGGATGTGCTCCAGCCCACGAATCATTCTGGTCGCTCTTTTCTGCACCTTTTCCAATTCAACTATATCCTTTTTGAGGTGTGGTGACCAGAACTGGACACAATACTCCAGATGTGGCCTTACATATAATTGGAAAGGTATGTAATGATGCAAACTGTGCTGAATTATCTGTATTCTATCAAAAGTTATGGTCAAATAACCGGAAAAAGAAAATACAACTGCCTTATGTAACAAAAAGTAGATTTCCTTAACTCAAAACTGACCAATGAGACTGTTTGCTCTGAGAGCCAATGAGGTGTTGTGACACAGCATGGAACCAATAAGGTGTTAGTATGAGCTCTCATTTCTATGTAACTATAGAGCTAATACTGGAACATCTTATTCAGTTGTGTGTCATCAAGTTGGCCACTGCTTTTTTTGTTGTTGTTGACTGATTTGTTGTGTGACATGTACTGTTATATATTAAAATAAAATTAATAAAGGGTGACACCATGAGTTATTGCACTGGATGACACCAACCCTAGTGACACCACTGGTCCCAGGGTATAGTCTGAGGGCCCCATGGTACAGCCCCCATGCTAAAGCTAAGGAGGTCTAGGTCTGGTCAGTGTCTGGCTGGATGGGTAACCCCAACCCTGAGCTCCATGGTGGAAGAAAGGCAGGATACAGATGTAATAAATAAATAAAATAAATATGCAAGCAGCCTTCTTCCTTATGAACTCTTTCCTGCCTTTTGCTATGCCCATAGTTGAATGCCTTTATAGTGAGGGAAATCTAGTTTAGGAGCTTTCATCCTCAACTCTAACACACACACACACCCACTGCAGTTCGTATAGTCCCTGTATTTTTATAAAGCCCCACATCCTTCCCCAAAGGCAAAATGGGGATAGTGTTTACTTGGGACAGGTACCAGAAAACAGAGAGTGTCCTTGGCCAACAAGGATAGTTGAAGCTACGCAGGAGGCTGGGGGTGGGTGTTTTTTTTTTTTTTTAATGTGTCTCTTGGTTACTAAGGACTTTTTCACATATTCCATATTTCATTTCTTTCCATGCTTTGGCAGCAATCCTAGTTATTCCCCGATCAGAAACAATGACTTACCATTACCCCACGCAGTGCTCCATGGCTTCCAACACGCATTCTGCCTCATTAATGTAAGGGTCAACTGGAAGAGTGTGGGGGGAAATTCTTCCCTTTCACTCCTAGCCACCATGGCTGGGGTGGGGGTGGGGGTGGAATTACTCAGTGTGTGCCCAGGTTTCCCCTGGGATCAGCTATGCATCATGGGTCATCAGCACACAGTGTCATTAAAGACCATGAAATAGCATGCCAGATGTGGGAAAGTCATGGGTTCTGATTACTGCCGAGTCTGAGGAAGTAAAACAAAACTTAAGATGGGAGCATGACCTGCATGTTTCAGGTTTTCTCTGCAAGAAGTCCTTTGACATCACTTCTGTCTGTTGTAATTGTGACAGTGCAGGAAGCAGGCCTGTTGGCACAAAGGCCTGTGCCACCCTGCCAGTGCCAGTCCAGGCTGCGATGCGCACTGAAGCAGGTAAGCACTTGCTGGGCAGCACAGGGGTAGGGAAGGGTGGCGGGGAGAGAGTGTAACGGGGCGGGGGAGGGCAGTGACGTGGGCAGGGGCATCGGGCCTGGGAGGGGCGGGATCGGTGGCGCTGCCAACAAATTAGCTGGTGCAGGTGCGAGTAGACCTACTGCCGTGCCTGGGGCTTTCCTTGGGGCAAGGGGATGAATATACCCTTACCTTGAGGAGACCTCCGGCCTGCTGACTCCCATGCAGGATACAGTGCAGGCCCCGCGGCACCACTGCATTGGCACGGGATAAGACTGGGTTGTCCGTCATTATTAAGACTCCATGGCAGGCACTACCGAAGTAGTGATACATTTCTATATCACAGTATATACATACACCATATGTATGTGCTGATAACCTCAGCTCTTACCTGGCATAAGTATATACACAGTATACACACACACACACACACACACACACACACACAACACTTTGAATTTCTTTTAAAAACAGATGTCACAATTCAGCTTTGCATTGGAGTCTTCTGCTCTGTTTCCTTCCACTCTTGCTTTAAATGCTCTCCCTCGTCCCCAGATTTCTGTCTAGCTCACCAATTCCTATAAAATCCATAAAAGGACAAAATCTCACAAAAGCCTCCCTTTCTTCCTTCCTCAACCCCGCTGAGGAATTAGCATGCATTTGCATTGCATTACCCGGTTTATCTGTCTTTTTGCGCCTCTCTTTTTCCATGTAGACTGGGGTTAGGATTGTCTTGTTTCCCATTTCCCTGGAGTGGTGAGCACAATAGTACTCCACTACTTCAGCTGGTTGCTAAGCACTGCTGCAATAAACTCACCCATAAACAATACCAAGAACAATGGATCTGAGGTCTGCAACAAATCACGTAGTGCATACACAGATGAGGTTTAAATGGCACATCAGATGTGTATATTTTCTTGGGACATTAATGAACATCACACAGCCTTTCCTCATGAGACTGGATGCTTTCAGATGACTCAATTGCCTCGTGATATTGTCTACTACTTCAGGATAAACACAATGTGTGGGTAAATTTATTACTGCTTTACTACTGCAGTACTAACTAATGCATGCAGGCTTGCCAGCTTTTGGAAGAAGCAACGCGAGCTCTTTGGTTTGACTCACGGGCAGCCCGACTCAGGGTAGCATTTTGCATTTTGAGGACAAACCCCAGTTCAATCCCAGAATCCATTTTCCAAAGGGCCTGGAACTATGTAAAGCCCAATGCATGAAAAGTAGTATTCCCTCAAAGACTAAGGCATAAGAAGTTGATGTGCACATTCAAAATACCATTCTGCATTGCAAGTAGTACTATAATCCCCACATGTTTTCAAAATGGACGAATGCAAAATAGATTATAATACAACATCTGAAGCAACACCTGTCAGACACTGGTGCTTGACTACTTGGGTATGCAACAGTATTTTGTTGTTATTACATTTTTATCTCACCCTTCCTCCGCCCAAGAAGCTCAGCTCAGAGTGGTATACAATATTCTTCATCCTTGTTATCTTTACAATAACTCTGGGAGGTAGGTAAGGCTGAAATATAGGGACCCACTGAGCCTTATGAGCCACTGGGGATTTGAACTTGGTTCTCTCTCATCAAGACTGACCTGAGACCCTAGCACCTGAGATGTGTCAAATGCTGACCCCCTTGATTACCAGCCTCTACTGCTCCCACTGTCTGGATTGGAAAAGAAAGTGAGGAACAGAGTAGAAGAGGAATTGTGAAGGAGAGTGTTGGGCTAGAACACCTCCTCTTCCTTTCTAATCCAGGAGCTAGGAGACGAAGGAGCAGTGGTGGAAGTGATTGGGCTGATGTTGGTGGGGTGGGCCAGTGATGACAGGTGCCCTCCCGGCGCACGGCGTGTGGGGGCGGGGCCAGCATCGCGTCACATCGACGCGCCCCCCGCTCTCGACGCGCGCCCCCGTCCGTTTTGAGCTCATTTTGGAGCCAAACGGGCTCCAGGGAGGGCGGGCAGGCCGATCCAGCGTGGTGCTTCACGTCGGTAAGTTCTCCGAGCGTGCTCCCCACCCGCCCGAGCGCCTGGAGCTCCTGCTCCACACGCTCCACCCAAGTTCTGCCGCTGTGTGGGCACTCCCACCAAAGGGTTGCCTGAGAGAGCTGCCTCAGTTGGCCGCTTGGATGGACCGGTTCTGTCCCTGATTCTAGTTCAGTCGCTACACCACACTTGCACAGTAACTAGAACCCTGGAGATGAAATCATGTTTCTCCAACCTCTGCTAAATAATGAAGAGTATTTGCAGAGTATCCTCTCATTATTGAATAATCAGTACAGCCAGCCTCTTGTCAGCATTTGGAAAAAAGGTTTCTGTGTAGGTCCAGTCAAGGCCCAGTACCTGTCCTTCAAAGTTAAGCAGACTCATACAAACCGGTCTGGAAACCTCTGAGCTGTTAGTCAACTAGCCTTAAGAAAGAAAACCCTTTCTTTATTGGTACATTTCAGCTTGTCCTCAGTCTACTGTTACCATATCATTTACTTCCAAGATTTGCTGCATCACATCCATGTGATTCATTTTTAAATGGACAGAAACTCAGGGCACAGTGAATTTACCCCAAAAGTTAATTCAGTTATGCTTTATAGAAATGCTTCTCTTCCCCCCCCCCTTTGCTTTACTGTCATATAGCAGATCAATCACACAGTTCAAGGGCAAAAAGTCTGATTTTCCTTCCTCCTTGCAGACTATACCTCAATTAGAAACTAGTAAGTTGAGCTGGTTCAATCAATCAATCAATCAATCAATCAATCAATCCAAGAATATGTTTTTCTCACAATGGGTTTTGATTTGAATACAATTCCTTATAACTTTTAACTTCTTCCCCAAATATTGTACAAATTAGTTTTGTACATATTTTAAAATTACAGTGAAAACAGGTCAACTGAATCTGATAGACTTGAATTCTTTTCCTCTAGTTATTTCATTCGTGTTTTTCTGAGGGATATATTTATTTATGCTTGTCACCCGCAGAGAATTAACTACTTCAAATAATTTGTTTTCGATTAAACTGAAATGCCTCCCTTAAAAAAAATGCAAAGGTTGTTTGTTAGCAGTATATTTTCCTACATTCTTACATCCTGAGATGTGATGCAGAAATAGTCTTGAAATTTAATTGCATGTGCTGTGCTTGTTGTTTTCCAATTCTCATCGTTCACCCCCCAATCTATGCAAAATGAAAAACTGTTGTTGCTGCGCAGCAAATGAAGTTGCAATGAGATCTGTCATTCTAAAGGCTTTTCATTTTCTACTCCAAACAAGCTTCACATGCTGCCAATCAGATGTCAGTATGACTTCATTTAGGCTTCAACCCTAATCTTACACATCATGTAATTCATACCATGTCAGAAAATCAACCGTTTCAACGCCACAGAATCACAGCAATTTACATATAATATTATATTACATTTAATTATATTATATACCGGTACTTAAATATTATTTAATTAAAAACAGTGCGTGACCAAGGACGCAATTTGCAGAGTGATTGCATCTTTGCAAGAATCTGGAAAAGGGGGGGGAGGAGGAATGACCATTCTGATTTATTTATTTATTTATTTATTTGACAGCGGCAGGAGGTCTGGCTCAGTGGAAGAGCTGCTACCTTGTATGCCTGAAGATCTAAGGATGGTAATTTCTAAGAGCTGTTGAGACCTGTCGACACGCCGCTGATGAGCTGCAGAAGCCTCGGTGAGAGAGAATTCTGCAGCTGGCACAGGCACAGCACAGTATGCTGTCAGTTGAGCGTGGGAGATGAATGCCAGAGAGAGCCCAAACCGTGAAGGAAACCACCTGGAATGAAAGCATTCCATGCAAGATTAGAACATAATGTAATGTCAAAACCGCTTTAGTTTAGAAATGCCTGCCTATGTAAACTGCCTTGAATTAAAGTCGGACGAGAAATCCAATGACCAAGAAAGGCGGTATATAAATCCTAGTATTATTACAGTATTAACATAATTTAGCTGATTATTTATTTACATTGTCCCGCTTTTCCAAAGCTCAAAGAGGCATACAACATAAGAAAAAGGTAATTTAAAGTAACTAAAAACAAAATACAGTAAGTCCTCACTTAAAGTCATTTCGTTTAAAGTTGTTTCATTTTAAAGTTGATGAGAAAATGCCATAGGAACGTTTACGTTTATCAATTAGCCTATGGTAAAATTGGTTTTATTTAAGTCATTTTGCTTAAAGTCGCAGTTTTCAAGAAGAACCCTATCAACAACTTTAAGGGAGGACTTGCTGTATATATAAAATACAATAATATATATAACAGGTAGCATTAAAATAGGTGGCATTGAGTATTTCTACATTCATTTGGGGCTTAGCTGACACATCACTGACAGATATAGGAAAACAATATATCTTTGTTTACTTACCAAGGGGTCCACGCTGCTGCACGAACCCCTTCACCTGCTGTGCGGCAGCTTAGCGGCTTTTCTGGGCGCACAGCAATTACACCATATGACATCGCTGGACTTCCTGATACGATGAGCTCCAAGCTGCACGGAGCTTGGCTTCACTCAGCTTTGAGCTGCATGGCCTCATGGCTGCACAGCTTAAAGGGAACAACGTTTACAAGGATATTTTGGAAACTAATTTTCAATGTACAGCAATGACAGCCATTTTGGTGTTATTTCAGAACCCATCTGTCTATTTCAAAATTGCTCAGGGTAGCCAACTCTGACTGCAGCTATTCCTGGAGATTTTCTGAACATGATGTAAAGTTGGAAATTCCTGGAGGCTTTGATAAGATCTCCAAGAATTGCTTTCACTAGTATCCTAGAAATTGATGCTGATTCCTGGACACTCCAGGTCAATCCTGGAGGTTGGTAACCCTAATCTTCCTCTATCCCTGGGATGTAAGGTGGGTCATATAACTGATTTGAGTTGTACATGAAAGGAAAATACATGGTTCCATCAATGTACTTCTTTCCTCTAATGCAGGGGTGCACAACTTGGAAGTAGGTAGAGGCCAAAATGAATAGACTAAACTTCTTCGGGGCCGCACAGGGGGGCGTGTCAAGGAACCGTGATGTCACTTCCTCAGGAAGTGACATCACAGGGGGGTGTCCTTGAGCCAGAAAATATCCGGAAAAACAACATATTAATAAATAAATAAAGATATTTATAGAATTAAAAATTCGGATTTGCCCTCCTGCCGCGAATCTGAGCCTCCTCCTCACACAGAGCAGCGACAGCGCCAACGGGACAAGCCCCAAAACCTCCGCGCCCGTTGGCACACAAGAGGAGACGCGGCTCTTCCAGCTCCTGGCTGAATGCCAGGAGACTCCAGCTGATCAGCGGTGATCAAACGCCGCCTTCAGCAACGGCCTCAAAGCCTCCGGGCCAATGGGCTCGCAAGGCTCAGTGACTTCGTCCTTCTCGCTCGGGGATCCGAGCAAGAAGGCTGCACAGCTACGCGGCTGGAGCGAAGACATCAGAGATCCCTTGGCGCTCTCTTCGTAAGCAAAGCGCACCAAGGGATCCCCGATTTCTTCGGGGGCCACCGGAAATCCTTTGGAGGGCCGCATGTTGTGCACCCCTGCTCTAATGGTACTCTGCTGCAAAAATGTACTCCCTCTCAATATCGGGAAGGTCTTCTCACCTCATCTGTAAACAGTGTTGGCTGACAGACTCACACATAACATGCCTGACTTCTGGTTCCTTTAGAGTCGACTCTTTTTTTCTCGCTCCCTGGGGTAGAAGTGAAAGCTGCCCCTAGGAAAAACAAGGGAAAACCCCATTATTTGGACATAGATATTAATGGGCAGCAGCAAGTCTCTCTCCCCACTATTGTCAAAAAGTTTCAATCTTTGAATGTGAACCCAGAAGTTTCCTTTTAAGGCAAACAGATGAGTCACACTAGTATTTTCTTATCTCTGTGCCCTCAACATTCCTTTGAGGTCCTGGAAAGTCACAGGACTTGTGTATACTTCAGCATAGCTACTAAGGAGTCCCGTGAGTATGCAGAAACCTTTTGGTTATTTTTTGGGGGGTTCCATTTCTTGCCCCAACTGATAGGCATTCTTTTCTCTGTGCCAGGTGCAGGGGAGCGGCAGCAGGAAACAGGTTATCTTGTTGGTTGTGTGATCCCTGAGGCATCTGGTGGGGCCACTGTGTGATACAGGAAGCTGGACTGGATGGGCCTTTGGCCTGATCCAGCAGGGCTCTTCTTATGTTTTATGTTCAAACATCTGAGTTTGCTATTACAGGGACCTGCAACAACATTTTATGATTTATTGTTGTGTTTATGTCACAGTCTATCTCCAACCCCTTAGAGAAGGAATCCTTTTTTTCAGCCAGCTTTGCTGTGCAGTTTCTCTCCTGAAACAACCCTGTCTAGAGTAGAAAGTGGCACTTTTTAACCTTTCAGCATGCGTATTCCTCCCCGCCCCCCAACTCCAACTAGGATATTTATTATAAAAACATAGGGCTTGAGGCTGCACACTCATTCCATTCCATCCCCTCTGCTCCCTACTTGGATCTTGATCTCCATTTTTCTGTGATTTTTTTTTTCCAACGGAGGCCCAAATATACAATTTATACTGCCCACAGCACAGCCATTGCCTTAAATTGATAGATCCACACTGCTGGCTTTGACTTCTGGTTTCTTTAGAGCCTTTTACTTTTTCTCCCTTGAGCAGGAATGCGGGTGGCCAACAGAAACAATAAAGGAACCTAGAATTTTAGCATAGCTGCAATTGGGCAGTATCAGTATCATCAGTATCATCATCAGCAGCAGCAGGTTCCCCATCCCTGGATAAAAAGCAGCAGAAAAAGATGGCTCTCCCTCCAGATAATGAAATGAGCTTTGCATTTTTATCCCTACATGCCTGCAACATCCCAAAAGATCCCAAAAGCTCACATAGGTCCTAGAAGTTCAAAAGGCTGTTTTGACAGGGTTTGTTTTTTTCATTCTCTTGATAAATGTACAAACAGACAGTATCTAATTCTGCATCCCTACTGAGTTCTCCAAGAATGTAGAAACCACTGCCTTGTTTTTGGGCGGCCCTGTTTCGCATCCAAGCGGACAGGCGAGCGCTCATCCATCTGAGTTCGCTATTACAAGGAATGGTGGCGGTGTCTTCTTGACTCTCTTCTTCCTATTCGATTCCAAGTAAATTATCTGTTTAAACTTGAAAGTGTTTACATAATTACAAGCTACTGACATTGTAAATCATGCACACACACCCTTCAACATTGGCTTTGAAAGCATGTGGTGGTATTTCACAAATACAGTGAGCAAATTCTTAGATTAAAAAACAGGGTTAGATTAAAGGCCAAGTCCTAGGAGGCTGAAACACACCTGCATAATAATACCATCCTAGAGGGTTAGTGTGTTCATTTGGGAGCCACAGACAATGAACTATCCAGCTGCCTTGTCCTCAAGCAGAGGATTCTGTAAAAAAAAAAAATGATGGGCACAATTCAACTAAAGTTAGTCACTGCTAAATTCCATATTTTTTAGTGGCAGAAGAAAGCATGCCCTTAATCTTCCTGCTGAAATCAGTAGGATTTCCAACAGAAGCCTAAATATGTTTACTCAGAAGAAGCAAGTCCCACTGTGCACAATGGGGCTTACTCCCAGGTAAGTGGGAGTAGCATGGCAGCTTTAAAATGTTTGGATGATGCCTTACAGGATTTGAACGGTCACAAAATCACAAACGTGAACAACCACGCATGTCCAAATTTAGCACTGAGCAGTTGGAGCAGATGCAAGGAATGAGTTCTGCTGGAAAATATCTTCCTCGTGGTCTTAACAGGTTTGATCGGGGGACCATTATCTAATGATGGACAGATCTATCAATGGCTACTAGTCATCATGACGGCTAGGCACTACCTCTGGGTTCAGCAAATCAATCTCAGCTGCAGGGGAGCAATGGTGGG